>CM030365.1:223044655-224244655 GCA_017893485.1 Hemerocallis citrina
AGAACCTCTATAGTGCAGTTAGACTAGAAAACCCTTCAACCAACTTCCAAAAAATATGAAATTTTGCGAGTAGGATGGTCTCACGTAGCACAAGCAACCCCAACTTGTAGAAGTGAGTTTCGACTCACGGTTGGAGAGATACGTGCGTTTATCACTTTTGGTTGAAAAAAACCCTTGTAAAGTGATATATGGCCGTATCTCTCAAACTGTGGGTTGAAACTCACTTTCACAAGTTGTAGCATCTTGTGCTACGTGAATTCAACCAAATTGTAAAGTTTTATAAATTGTGGATGCCGTTTGTGCCATTTTGTTACGTTCATTGCACAAGAAATAAACTACTTAGAACTTTTGTAGTGCGGTTAGACTAGAAAACCCTTCAAACGACTTCCAAAAAATACAAAACTTTGCGAGTAGGTTGGTCTCACGTAGCACAAGTCACCCAAACTTGTAGAAATGAGTTTCGACTCATGGTTCGAGAGATACGGCCGTGTATTACTTTTGGTTTTAAAAAAACCAAATAAAGTGGTATACGGCCGTATCTCGCAAACCGTGACTCGAAATTTGCTTCTACAAGTTAGGGTAGCTTGTGTTACGTGAATTCGACCAAGTTGCAAAGCTTTATAAAATTTGAATGTCGTTTGTGCGGTTTTCTCACGTTCATCGAAGTATAAGTAAATGATCTTAATGCGGTTAGACTAGAAAATCCTTCAACCAACCTCCAAAAAATACGAAACTTTGCGAGTAGGATGGTCTCACGTAGCACAAGCCTCCCCAACTTGTAGAAGTGAGTTTCGACTCACGGTTGGAGAGATACGGGAGTGTATCGCTTTTGGTTGAAAAAAAAACCTTTGTAAAGCCATACACGGCTGTATCTCTCGAACCGTAGGTCAAAACTCACTTTCACAAGTTGAGGTGCCTTGTGCTATGTGAATTCAACCAAGTTATAAAGTTTTATAAATTTTAGATTCCGTTTGTGTTGTTTTGTAACGTTCCTCGCATAAAGAAGTAAATGACTTAGAACCTTTTTAGTGCGGTTAGACTAGAGAACTATTGAAATGACCTCAAAAAATACAAAACTTTACGAGTAGGATGGTATCATGTAGCAAAAGCCACCCCGACTTGTAGAAGTGAGTTTCGAGTCACGGTTCGAGAGATACGGCTGTGTATCGCTTTTGGTTTAAAAAAACCCAAATAAAGCGATACACTACCGTATCTCTCGAACCGTGACTCAAAACTCACTTCTACAAGTTGGGGTGGCTTGTACTATGCGAATACAACCAAATTGCAAAGTTTTATAAATTTTGGATGCAGTTTGTGTAGTTTTTTCACGTTTCTCGCATAAGAAGTAAATCACTTAGAAAGCTTTTAGTGCGATTAGACTAGAAAACTCTTCAAACGACCTCCAAAAAATACGAAACTTTACGAGTTGGTTGGTCTCACCTAGCACAAGCCACTCCAAATTGTAGAAGTGAGTTTCGATTCATGGTTTGACATATATAGCGGTGTATCGCTTTTGGTCCCAACAAAACCAAATAATGCGGTACACGGCTGTGTCTCGCAAACCATGACTTGAAACTCATTTCTACAAGTTGGGCTGGCTTGTGTTACGTGAATTCGACCAAGTTGCAAAGTTTTTTAAATTTTGAATGTCTTTTGTGTGGTTTTCTCACGTTCATCGAACTATAACTAAATAAAGTTAGAACTTATTCCTTGCATTCCGTAAGGGTTCGTGGCCCTAACTGTTATACTTTTTTATCTTAGATATGGACAGTTTTGAAGGAAGTTCCGTTGCTGGAGAAAATATGTTCGTGTACAAGAAATTGATAAATTTCGGCCTCATATTGACGAGCACCTAAAACCGAAGATTGGTATGACATTTCTCACTTTAGAGGAAGCAGAGAAATTTTATTCCACATATTGTAGATGTGCGGGTTTCGCTATGCGCAAGGGTGAAAATAAATACAAGAAAAATGATGTAATAGATAAATCATATGTATGTAATAAAGCCAGGGAGTTACCGAATAATCATAATGAAAGTTAGACAAGAAACTAATTCTAGAACGGGTTGTAAAGCTTTCGTTCGTGTAAAACTAAACTCAGAAAGTAATTCGTGAATTATTTATTCATTTAATGAACCACACAATCACGAATTTACTTCACCCGGTAGACATCACTTGCTTCCTCGAAACCGTGTATTGACAAATTCAGATAAAAAAGTAATTGGTCAACTTACCGAAGCTAATGTCCCTATATGCAAAAAAATGCTTTTCTTCGAAGGTGCAAGTGAAAGTAATAAGAAAATTGGATTCACTGAAACTGATATTAGAAATCTTAGGAGAGACGAGTTGGAAGGTTTGAAAGGACATGACGGGCAAATACTAATTGAGTTCTTTAAATCGAAAAAGGAGACCGTAGATCCCGAAGGGCGATTGTCCCATTGTATTTGGGTAGATGGTATCGGTAGGAAGAATTGTGAAGTATCTGGGAATGTAGTTTGCTTTGATGCCACCTACAACACGAACCGATACGGAATGTTATTCGTACCATTTGTTGGAGTCAACCATCATTGGCAATCAACATTCTTAGGTTGTGGGTTCATTCCAAATGAGAAGGCTTCCTCATTTGAGTGGTTCTTAGAAAAGTGGTGAGGAGTAATGGGTCATGATCCGTTGGGCATCGTGACAGATGTGGATCGTGGAATAGGTGCTGCATTGAAAAAAGTTTTCATGAACACTAATCATAGATATTGTATTTGGCATATTTTGGATAAGTTGCCGCATGAGGTGCGTATATCAAATAATATCGATGAGTTTAGGGATGCTTTGAAGACCATCATCTATAAGATGGAATTTAAAATTGAATTTGAAGAGAAGTGGAAAAATCTGATTTCATGATACAAACTTGAGAATAACAAATGGTTGAACGAAAAATTTGAAATTCGCGAGAAATGGGCTCCCGTCTACGAAAAAGATTCATTTTGGGGCGGCATGTTGAGTACCCAACATAGCGAATCGCTACATTCATCTTTGAAACAACATACCCATAAGAAGTACTCATTACATGAATTTACCGTGATCTTTGACCGAGTCTTAGCAAAATAAAGACACAGGAACTTAAAGAAACTCATCAAAATCGCGAGGAGAGGTCAAAATTGAAAACTGAATGGGCGTTGGAGTCACAAATGGTAGGAACATACACACTAAAGATTTTCTACAAATTCCAACAAGAAGTCCAAAAAAGCTTATTACTTAATGTGAATTTCATTCCGAGTATGGATACACCCAATAGTTCAGCTTTTTTGTAATGATTTGTGAAAATTCAGAATCGGGAAGGGTGATTTCTTTTTGCAAAGTCCATCAAATGGCTAAATGTCCTTGCTCCATGTATGAATTCATAGGCATTCCATGCAAACATCTATTGGCGGTTCTTCGGTTCACCGATCACACCGCACTACCGGAGCAGTATATTTGTAGACGATGGACCCGGGATCAGTTGACAAGAAGTAGTACACCCGTTTCCAATAGTATGGGTGATAATTTTGCCTCCCATTATTGTGAATTGACTCAGCACTCAAGACAGTTGGTCGATCTTGGTTGTTCTTCAGAGGAAGCGTACAAGTACATGCTCGATCACATGCTTAAGGGTATTGAAGGCATTTCTCACATTCAATCTGGAAATAGCACACAACATGAAGGTAGTGCACAACCGGATAGAGGTGGACATGCACTTGCACCGGTATGGGACCCTGTACAGTGCACTATAAAGGGAAGGCCTAGAGGGAAGAGATTGAAGTCCATGCGAGAAGCCCAAAAAATGAAGAGATCAAGACTTTGCAAGACATGTCTTCGTGGCGTATGTCATGATTCACGAAATTACCCAAAAAATATGGCAAGGTAATATATCCAAGACTAAGTATACATTAATTTGACTCAATCAATCTTAACTTGTTGTTGTTGACACCAATTCATTCTTCTCATTTTTTTAGTAAATCGGTAGCATATGAAGAAGCTCCAATCGGTGAAGAGAGTGATGACGATGAAGGTGAAGATTCGTGCTAAGGTAATTTTTGTATTATGTATGTCATATTTAACTTTGTGGACCTTCTTTCTACAATTTCTTTTTTTTTTCAATTGATGAGAAGAGAATTATTCATTTCTACAATTCCTTCTTTTTTTGTAGGTCCGGAATGAAAGTTGAGCGTGCCGATGGAAGCCGTGGGTCATCGAAAATTTAATACCTTTTGATTGTATATATATGCTCAATTTGTGTAATTTGTGTAATTTGTGTAATTTGTGTATGAGTGCAATTTGTGTATTTAAAAGTAGATTTTTGGTGTATTTAAGTACAGTGCAATTTGTGTATATGTGCACTTTGTGTATTTGTGAACTACTTTATATTGTTATGAATCTTGATGTTGTAATTGGTTCGCAAATGTTTATGTATGTGTGCACTTTGTGTATTTGTGAACTATATATCTGCTGTGGGTTTATTTTTATTTTTAAATTTCTTTGAACCTAACCCGTTATCGGCAATAACAGGTTAGGTAGACTGAAAATTTGTACAAACAGCGAATTGGTGATCTGAGTTTCTGAACTGTTGTGATATGAGTTTCTGAGTTGTTGTGATCTGACATATATATTGTTGTATTGTTGTGATCTGAGTTTCTGAATTGTTGTGAATGAATTCATTTTGTGAAGTTGTATTTTCATCCACAAACAGCAAATGCACTGTGAAAATCTCTTTACTTAACCCATTATTGACGATGACGGGTTAAGTGATCTTAACTCGTCATCCCCAATAACGGGTTAAATAGAGAGATATTGGCAGAACTTCATCATCTACAGACCAAGTATTCATAGAACTATGTCAAAATCTATCTACCTAGCCCGTTATTGATGACTTAACCCGTCATCCCCAATAACAGGTTAAGTAGAGAGATATTGGCAGAACTTCATCATCTACAGACCAAGTATTCATAGAACTCTGTCAAAATCTATATACCTAACCCGTTATTGACGATAATGGGTTAAGCGATGACGGGTTAAGTAGAAAGATATTGGTAGAACTTCATCATCTACAGACCAAGTATTCATACAACACTGTCAAAATCTCTCTACCTAACCCGTTATTGGGGATGACGGGTTAAGTGTCATCCCCAATAACGGGTTAAGTAGAGAGATATTGGCAGAACTTCATCATCCACAGACCAAGTATTCATACAGTTGTTTGTAAATCTAATAAAAATATTCAGAAAATACATTATCAAACTAAATAATATAGTTTCAAAAATGTAAACAGTTTATTAAAAATTAATCTAACCTTACTTTAACCCTACTATAACCCTCTAACCCTAGCCCGTTAAATGGTAGAGTAGGTTTATAGATAGGCCTCAACTTGGGTCTCTAATTTTTTTATCAACTTCAATGTTTATACTTCTAAAATTGACTATTGTTTTTAAATGGCTTTTCCCATATTTTATTTTTAATATCTTATTTTTTATATAATTTTCCCCAAATATAATGTTCGTTTTGAAGTAAATAAATAAATAAATAATTATATAATCACCTATCTAAACAAATTGGAAACACCATATGGTCTTTTAAAGTAAATAAATAAATATTTAACATAATTCCTTACATTCATCGAATTCGGTTTAAGAGTTAGAGTGTCAAAGGGTTACGGCTAGGGTTAGAGGGTTATAGCAGGGTTACAGTAGGGTTAGAATAGGGTTGGCATTCGGGTCGAACGGGTCGGACCCGCCCGGGTTGGATGTTGACTTGGGCAGGTTCGGGCCGGGTTGGTGACTTAACCAGGCCAGGCCGGGCTGGGTCGAAAAGTGGTTATGGCGACCCGCCCAACTCGTGAACCCATTCGGGTCCAACCCGGGTCGGGTCGGGTCGGTTCGCGGGTTTGCCCATTTAGATAGGGATTTTTTTTAAACTTAAAATAATAATAATAATAATAAACATTAAAAATCGTAATAATAATAATAAGATTGAAAGAGTGAAATTGGCAAAAAATATTGAAATATTATTCATATGATTTTAAGTTATTCAAGTTTCACAATTTCTAATGAAATAAAGAATTCAATTCACAAATATGTTTTATACACTAACATGTTTCTTATGTACAATTTCAATTTACTTCAATTTTTCTAAAATGAAATAACAAGCACAGATATAATACAATTTTTTTATCTATTTACAACTGTCTTCAAGTTGATGGCCTTGAATTTGATGTTGTTGGTCTTGAATTCTTCATTTTGGTTGCTATTGTTATTGTTGTTGTTCTTCTTCTGGCGAGTTGCTCCCACTTGTGGACGTAGATAATGCTTTCCTTTGTGTCCTATCTTCAGCCTTCAGCCAGTCTTCTGTGCAAACGAGCATCTCTAACGTGTCGGGCTTCAAGCGATTCCTGTAATCAGTTAGAACTCTGCCACTTGAAGAAAATGCACTTTCAGAAGCAACTGTAGAGACAGGAAGAGTTAGTAAATCTTTCGCCATAATTGACAGAATACTATCAGTGTGTTCATGGTCTTTCCACCATTGTAAAATATCTAGTGGAGAAGAAGAAGACTCAGAATCTTGTTGGTTATACCAATTTAATTCATTTGGTTGATTAGTCCTAGGGTTTTTTTGATTGAATTTGTGCAAGTAAATTAAATATTCTATCATCAAATTTACTCTTACCCTTACCTTTAGAAGTAGCAGAAGAAGAACTAACTATAGAAGTTGTACTACTAGAAGCAAAATATTTATCTTAATAATCATACAAATTATTTAATGTAGATTCAAATTTAACTTAAAAAGTAGCGCAATTAATTACTATTTCTACATTTTCCCTAAGTAATGCAAAAAACATTTCAATCAAACTCTTCGTACCTTCTAATTTGATACGAGGATCCATAACGGTAGCAACACAAATCAACATAGGAGGAAAAAAATAATACTTCAAAAAACATTTGTATGCAGGTTTTACAATATCACCAACATAAGTATCATTTAACATTTCGTTAAATGTTTGCATCATGCTAACTAATGAAATGAAAATGCTACTAGAAGTAGATTCATATATTTTTGAAAATTTTAAAGTTGCGGTTTTAAAAGGTTCTAAAAATTTCAACAAAGATTCGGCATAAAACCAATCGATGGGAGTCATTTCAAAATTGTGCATATTTTTTGTGATACAAAAATTATTTACAACTGTTTTATATTCGGTAACAACATGTAGTAAATCAAAAGTAGAGTTCCATTGGTGTTTAACATCCTTTGGAAATCTTCTAGGTACATTTGAAATCCTACATTAATTTTTCCATTCTTGAAATACGCTGGGACTTAATGCAATAAAATGTACACAATTTCTAATTTTAAGTATATGTGGATCGGCTATTTTTAATGCATCTTGAACACATAAATTTAAAATATGACATGCACATCTAATATGAAAAATATTGTCAGATGGAGGGTTTAATGCGGATTTTAAAGTAGTAATTGCTGCATTGTTGTTAGATGCATTATCAAAACTAATACACATAATTTTATCCCGAATATGAAAAACATCACAAATTTCTAAAATACGGTTTGCTATTTCAGCACCACTATAGGAATACGGCAACGCGGTAAGTGATATGATTCTTTTTTGAAAAATCCAACCATTGTCGATCCAATGACAGGTTATTCCCATGGTTGGAATATTGTTGACACCTGTCCAACAATCCGAAATTAAACTAACTCTACAAGTTAAACTCCATAAAATTGCAATCAAAGCATCCTTCATTTCATTGTACACTTTAAAACAATCTGATTTGCAAGTATTTCTCGAAATTCTTCTAAAATGAGGGTTTAAGGCCGTTTGATTAAAAATTTTCAAGTCCCTACTCTCGGGATAGGAAAATTGTAACTCTTCCTTTATTACTAATCGGGCCATTTCCCGACGAACAAGATCGGGATCATAAGGGTGGTTATCAACTAGACCGGTCCTAGGATTGATTTTTTGTTGGCCGGGTAGGTCAACAAGAAGTTCTTTATGGTTATTTTGGATGTGTCTACTAATTGTACCGGTGCCATCACCCCTCTTGAATTTGTATGCCTTAGAACATATTTTATAAACTTTCAAACCTATACCCGAAGTTTCTTCGTCCGGGATATAATCGTAAAACATATCCCAATCACTACTTTTTCCTCTACTTTTCCTACTACTACGGGGTTGTGTGGTTTCGGTTGGTTGTTGTTGTTGTTCTTCTTCTTCTAATTGTATGTCACCTACAACCTCGTAGGGTGTACCCCATTGTTGGGAAGGAGGATCATGGTACTCTTCGGCGGGCTCACTAATTGGGACTATTGGTGGCCTACGGGAAGTGCAGGTGGAATCTTGCCCACTTTGGCTACGATCGCTACCGCGTGATCTAGACATAATGTAGTAATGTATGTAAAAAAAAAACTACACAATGTAGGAGCGATGAGTTATAAAAAAAACCTAGAAAACAAGAGGGTTGAAATAGAGAAGATCAAAAAACCAACAAAAATTATAACTACAAAAAAAATTAAATAAGAAGAGAGGTATGAAATTTTGATACCGTTCACCGTGGATACGCGTATATAAAAAAATCCGTGAAAATAAGAATAGAAGTAGAAGTAGAAATAAGCGATTCCGGAATTGAAGAGTTGAGGAGAGCTTGAAGGAGAGTTGAAGACTTGATCACTTGGAGTTGGACGAGAGTTGAAGAATTGAAGACGTTGTTGAATTTTGATTTCGATACGATCGGAATTTGATCGTGTATATGCCTTGAAGACTTGCTTGTTGAATACTTCAATTGTTCACAAATTGCTTAGAAATAAGTTATAATAGTAGAGAGACTAAGAGAGTTTTTCTTTGAATTTTTTGATAGGGTTTTGGGGGGTATTTATAGGGTTAAAATAACAAAAAAAAACCCAAAAAAACCCACAAAACGGCTATAAGAGCCGTTGAGGCTCTCTGTTCTGCAGTACCCAGGCCAACGGCCATTTTGCGACCCGTTGGACCCGTTCGGGTCAACGGTCGACCCGGGGCGGGTCAAACGGTTCGCAACCCGCGGGTCGACCCGCAGGTTGGCGGGCGGGTTGGCAAAATTAACCGAGTTCGCGGGCCGGGTCGGGCGGGTTGGATCAGATAATTCGGTAACCCGGGTCGACCCGTTACTGTTCACGGGTTCGACTCGAACCCGAACCGCTGTTTTGCAGGCTGGGTTATACGGGTGGGTCGCGGGCAGGTCGGTGGTTGACCCGGCCCACTTGCCATCCCTAGATTAGAGTAGTTCGTAGGGTTAGAGTAATTTTTAATAAACTGTTTACATTTTTCAACTATATTATTTATTTTGATAATGTATTTTCTGAATATTTTTATTAGATTTACAAACAATTTCATATCTTTTTTTATAACATTGTTTGTAAAAAAAAAGGAATGAAATTGTTTGTAAATCCAATAAAAATATTCAGAAAATACATTATCAAAATAAATAATATAGTTGAAAAATATAAACAGTTTATTAAAAATTACTCTAACCCTACTGTAACCCTACTATAACCATCTAACCCTAGCCGTAACCCTTTGACACTCTAACTCTTAAACCGAATTCGATGAATGTAAGTAATTATGTTAAATATTTATTTATTTACTTTATAAGATCATATGATATTTCCAATTTGTTTAGATATGTGATTATATAATTTTTTATTTCCGAAAAATGTAAACATTAAAAGTTCATGAAAAATACTCTAACCCTTGCCGTAACCCTCATAATTTCTAACCCTAGCCGTAACCCTCTAACACTCTAATTTTTAAATCGAATTCAATGTTTTTGAAAAATGATGTTTTTTTTTTCAAAACGAACATTATATTTAGGGAAAAATTATATAAAAAATAAGATATTAAAAATAAAATTTGGGAAAAACCATTTAAAAACAAATAAGTCAATTTTAGAAGTATAAACATTGAGATGATAAAAAACTAGAGCCCCAAGTCGAGGCTTATCTCTAAACATACTCTAACCTTTTAACGGGATAGGGTTAGAGGGTTATAGTAGGGTTACAGCAGGGTTAGAGTAATTTTTAATAAACTGTTTACATTTTTCAACTATATTATTTAGTTTGATAATGAATTTTCTGAATATTTTTATTAGATTTACAAACAACTGTATGAATACTTGGTCTGTAGATGATGAAGTTCTGTCAATATCTCTCTGCATAACCCATTATTGGGGATGACGGGTTAAGATCACTTAACCTGTCATCGTCAATAACGGGTTAGGTAGAGAGATTTTGACAGTGTTCTATGAATGCTTGGTCTGTAGATGATAAAGTTCTGCCAATATCTCTCTACTTAACCCGTTATTGGAGATGACGAGTTAAGATCACTTAACCCGTCATCGTCAATAACAGGTTAGATAGAGAGATTTTGACAGTGTTGTATGAATACTTGGTCTGTAGATGATGAAGTTCTGCCAATATCTCTCTACTTAACCCGTTATTGGGGATGACGGGTTAAGATCACTTAACCCGTCATCGTCAATAATGGGTTAAGTAGAGAGATATTGACAATGTCTTTGCTGTTTGTGGATGAAAATACAACTTCACAAAATGAGTTCATTCATAACAATTCAGAAACTCAGATCAAAACAATAATACAATATATATATCAGATCACAACAACTCAGAAACTCATATCACAACAATTCAGAAACTCAGATCAGCAATTCATTCACATAAACAAAAACTCAGATCAAAAAAATATATATGATACGACAGATAATATGACATTCATTACCAAATATTCATCTCAACAATTCATTCAACTACATTTGTGGAATTATTTCAAGTAGCAATTACAAGACATTCAGTACCAAATATTCATCTCAACAATGAAGCTAAAGTAGTCTAGATGGATCAATACATTTATCTTCATGGTTAACTTTCGTGGATGCCCGATATTTATCTACAATATTTATCAAAATAGAAACAAACTTTGCATTAGTTATTTGAGGAATAAAATCATCAACCAAACACTAAAATACTAATAACGAACCACTTGTTACATACTACCTTTTACGACCACGTGGTTTGCGACCATCAGGTGTAAATTGATCAGGCGGGTTCCTCTTTCGTTGAGGATTTCGTCGTCTACCTTGCATCTCGGGGGATTGAGGGTCATCCGACCACCGCTCCTCCGCATCTTCTTCAGGTGGTTGCTGTTGTTGAACTTGTTGTGGCTCGGCAATGTGAATTCCCGGCCTTGTCACGCTCTTTCGCCGAGGAACTGCCACGTTGTCTTTTAAATATGCATCAAGTTGCGGACCTTCACCCACCTCTTCAAGACTACGACGGCACGGCTTTAGCATCTCCCGCATTAATTCCTTAACGCTCTCGGGCACCTTACTCTTCAAGATGCGAGTAACTATCCGAACGTTTTTCCATGTGTTTTCAATCTACATTAGGTTGAAAATTTCAATTTAAACAACATGTACACTAAATGTATCATCCCATCCTCAAATAACAATACATGCATACTAAATGTATGAAATTGTGTGAAATTTTACTAACCAAGTTCCGATACGTCGACGCTTTTGGTTGATACATCGGCTGGAAAGAGGAATATGCCGGTGGTGGTTCTTCCTCGGTTGGGGGAAACGGAATCTGCACACCGGCTAGTACAGCGACTTATGGATAAACATACAACTGTGTAATGCACCTGTACCACGTAATGTATAAAGAGCCATCGAATGGTATAGCAAAAAACATCATATTCGGTGTCATCTAATACCGCATGGTGTTCCAGTTGGCCACATGGACCCGGTGGAAATCAGCCCAAACGAAGTTGGGCATACGACCCGTTCCTCTCACCTCGTGCAATTTTTTATCATAACACCGGACTTCGAGAATCTTCTGTTGATATCCGAATTGGCACATGAGTCTATCCGGATACTGGAACTCAACAACAGAAAAATTTACAGGTGGTGCAGCAGTCAATCAAAGGGCACCAGCCAAACAAACCAGTGGAACCCTTTCCAACCTGGCGGTCGAGCACGGTTCTCAATTGAAGAACTCGTCCCGCAAGTTATCTAACTCATCTCTATAATTGGTAAGAGATTGTTGTGGGTTATCGACTCACGTGTGCCGCCCCACCCAATATACCCCTAAAGGAGGTAACAACACTAAAAACGGTGGGTCGGCCAACCAATCCGGTGTTGGTTCAATAATACGGGGACGTTCGATGTGGATGCGTTCCTAACTCCAGATTTGCAATTGAACCATCGGGCCACCCATTTGTACTGCACCTAATGCACATGCACACAAATTTCTATACAGTAGCGCCAATGCCGCACTCCCCCAACTGAAACGGTCGGCAAAACCAAAATTTTCCAACAACCGTAAATACATCAGCGGCACGCTCGCACCGGATGAGTTAGGGAA
Organism: Hemerocallis citrina; assembly: GCA_017893485.1. Classification (NCBI taxonomy): domain Eukaryota; kingdom Viridiplantae; phylum Streptophyta; class Magnoliopsida; order Asparagales; family Asphodelaceae; genus Hemerocallis; species Hemerocallis citrina. The sequence goes on from CM030365.1 coordinate 223,057,099, forward strand.
GATCACTCCCCCGATCACACTGAAAATGTACGCACGAGCATAGTAACGTATGGATTCCTCGTCCGAATCCTCTGTCAAATATCCGTCGAATTGGAATTTCAACCAACTAAGTAAAAGTGATTTACCGTCGAAGATTTCATCCCAAAATTCAGTTTTCGCTTTATCTTTCGCATCATCTAAGGCTTGATCTAAAAGATCTAGATCATATTCTTCGGGAGTATCTCTGAGGATTTCTCTTTCAACGTCCTCTCTTTTTTGGATCAAAGACGCCTCAACATTGATACCGAGCAGATCACGAACAACTACTACTCGGCCAAAATCTATGTTCCCCGTCACGGTGATCCCATCTATTGGTAGCCCAGCAATGAGTGCTATATCTTGGAGAGTGACAGTCATCTCACCCACCGGTAGGTGGAATGTGTGGGTCTCCGGTCTCCATCGTTCGACCAGAGCTGTAAGTAGAGTTCGGTCAAGCTTCACTTCCCACATAAATCGAGCTCCGTAGAAATTGTCTTCAACTAAAAACAGAGTGATACGAGGGTCCATGGGAAGAACCAGGTACTTCCAGAAGTTGCACTTCTTTGCGGACCCAGTCCACACGGCTTCGGATCGGTGTCTGGATTGCAACGAAAGTAAGCTTGAGTCCAACGGTCCAGGAGGTGCAACAGAAACTGAAGACGATAGATCGGCCTCGGCAGATGTAGATTGACGGCCACCAACCTACACGAACAAAGATAAATATTGTTATTATTGAGACAATGTTACATATTTGTATTTAAAATTAATAATAATAATCAATCTTACCTCTGTCATTGGTGCGCCACTAGCGCTACCAGAAGGGCTTCTCGGTCGCTTCGTTATAGCCATTTATCTGTGAATAAAAAATTTAAGCTTAGTTGATACGGGTTACATCCATTTATCTATCAGCAATAAACAAAGCAAAAATGTGTAAAAAAAAACACACAAAACACAACGAAAAATAGCAATACTATGCAACTTTGTCGAATTTACGTAACACAAGTCACCCCAACTTGTAGAAGCGAGTTTCGAGTCACGGTTTGCTAGATACGGCCGTGTACCGCTTTATTTGGTTTTTTTTTACCAAAAGAGATACGCAGTCGCATCTCTCGAACCGTGAGTTGAAACTCACTTCTGCAAGTTGGGGTGGCTTGTGATAGGTGAGACCAACCAACTCGCAAAGTTTCGTATTTTTTAGAGGTTGTTTGAAGGGTTTTTTAGTCTAACCGCACTAAAAAAATTCTAAGTCATTTACTTATAGTTCGATGAACGTGAGAAAACTGCACAAACGGTATCCAAATTTTATAAAACTTTGCAACTTGATCGAATTCGCGTAACACAAGCCACTCCAACTTGTAGAAGTGAGTTTCGAGACACGGTTTGCGAGATATGACCGTGTACCGCTTTATTTAGTTTTTTAAAAAACCAAAAGCGATACACGGTCGTATCTCTCAAACCGTGCTTTGAAACTCACTTCTACAAGTTGGGGTGACTTGTGCTAGGTGAGAACAACCAACTCGTAAAGTTTCGTATTTTTTGGAGGTCGTTTGAAGGGTTTTCTAGTCTAACCGCACTAAAAAATTTCTAAGTCATTTTCTTATAATTCGATGAATGTGAGAAAACTGCACAAACGGCATCCAAAATTTATAAAACTTTGCAACTTGGTCGAATTCACGTAACACAAGCCACCCCAACTTGTAGAAGTGAGTTTCGAGTCACGGTTTGCGAGATACGGCCGTGTACCACTTTATTTGGGTTTTTTTTTACCAAAAGCGATACGCGGCCATATCTCTCGAACCGTGAGTCGAAACTGACTTCTACAAGTTGGGGAGACTTGTGATAGGTGAGACCAACCAACTCGCAATGTTCCGTATTTTTTGGAGGTCGTTTGAAGGGTTTTCAAGCATAACCACACTAAAAACGTTCTAAATAATTTTGTATATATCGAACGTGAAAAAACAACAGAAACAAAACTAAATTACTAAGGCAAAGAATTCTGCATCTCCAATTTTTTTAAGTCTTTGGGCACTTGAATATATTATTCCTAAATGTAGACTTTTTTGGGCACTTGAATATATTAAAAGTCTTCCCATTCTAGTTCTACAAAATACTAAGGCAAAGAAAAATTTTGGGCATTTATATATATATTAAAAGTCTTCCCAATTCTATATCTACAAATTACTAAGGCAAAGAATTTTTTGGTTACTTTCTAAATAATTTAGTATGGAAAATTGAAAAATCAACAGAAATAAAACTACTAAGGTAAAGAATTAGTCAATACCATACAAAATAAGTCCGAATTTAGCCAATGAAGGTGTTGTTGCCGAACTAGGGTTTCAATTTGCTTTCGAATATGAGATGAGAGAGTTGGGTTTCAATGTTTGGTGTAGATATTAGAAGAGAGAGAGACTATGAGAATAGAAAAGGAGGAGGAGGAGCGGACGAAGGAGGACAGGTTTGTGTTTTGATTAGGGTTAGGGTTTTCTTGGGTTAGGGTTCGGTGAAGAAACGAGAGAGAGTGTCGGGAGAGATCGGTTGAAGAAGATGATCTGTATACAGATCTAAACAATTTAAGATAGCCTTAACCCATCTTTGGGAACGACGGGTTAAGCCAAATTTTTTTACAAAAAAATATGCCTTAACCCGCCATTCCCAAGGACGGGTTAAGGCTAAATTTTACAAAAAAAAATGTGGGCCGCTGGATCAAAGATCTAACGGCCTAGATCTCCATTCGCACGGGTCTGTGCACACAGACCCGTTTGCAACGGAATACATATATATATATATATATAGGGGAAAAGGGGTATGAGCAACTTGCTCATTTAGTAAATACGCAATTGATGATGTGGCATGCATGTGATTGGAAAATCCTTAAAAGAGTTAGAAGAGTTAGTTGTCCAGTGTATCACATGCATGCTACATAATCACTTGCTCATTTACTAAATGAGCAAGTTGCTCATATCCCTTTTACCCATATATATATATATATATATATATATATATATATATATATATATATATATATATATATTGCATCTGTTGATTAATTTTAATGTTCGAGCAACTTCGAAGAAGTTTGAAAGCAAATTATTAATTAAAATAGTCCCCATGCACGCAACACACTTAGGTACTGTTCTTTTTATTTCTGTTCTTTTTTCACCTCTTACAAGAGCCTATATTACCCCAAAGTCTATTTTACCCCAAAGTATAAAAATAGTGAGATGAAGGACAAGAAAAGATAAGTTCAAATTACTAATATATAAACTAGTTTAATGGCAAGTTAAATTCACAAATCAATGTAAATCATCAATTATAATTCCGGGCTACTATAAACTTTTAATTAGTATGAAAAGTAGTATGTATAAATATAAATAATAATAATTTGTTTCAAAGAAGTTGGATTAAAAAAATTTAAGGTCAATGGGCTAATATAAATTCTCCCTTAGCTGTAAATAAATTTTAAAAAAAAAATTTAAAAAAATATTAAAAAATTAAAAAAAAAAAAAAAAAAAAAACCTGACCAGCTGCAGGATTTGGACATGGTGGCATCACAACAGGACAAATCAACTAGCCACAACTCAAGTAATGTACTTACTGGACGTAAATATATATATCTTTAAATAAATCAGTGTTTCGACAGCATCCCTAACATAATTGTTCGAGATTGTGAAGAATGAATTCCCACACTTTTTCGCGGATAGCATATTACAGTCAACTATGTATATGATTACACTTTTTCTAGGATAGCATATTCCGGGCTACTATAGACTAATATATAAACTAGTTTAATTAGTAACAATTATAATATAGACTTTGGGGTAATATAGACTTTTTAAGTGATAAAAGTCTTATAAGAATTTGAAAGAGGCTACTAGAAGTCTTTTAGGCTTATAAGATATTTTGAGAAAAATGTCTTATAAGATGTAAAAAAAGAACACTAAAAAAACTTTTGTAAGAGGGGGACCACCTCTTACAAGAGGTAAATCTCTTATAAGAGGAGAAAAAGAACACTACCTTAGCTTGTAGATGTACTTTCCAAGATAGAGCTACTATTGATATATATTTTTTTCAAAAATATGCAATATAACCACCATATTTTATTTATACGGAACTAATAAGAAGAAAAATGTTTGACAGTTAGATAAAGAGAGATCAACCAAAACCAAACACGAGGAAGTTGATGAAGAAAATGATGAAAGTAGTTCACCATATCAATCTCTCATTCCAATTCTAACACGATGATTTCAAACAAGAATAAAAAATAATATGAATAAAAAATTATTACAATGGCTCTCGCATTTTTTTAGGGAAAAGGTGGAGTATGGCCACCCTATTTCATTAATAAGAAATTAATGATACAAACCCAGAGAACTATGCCAGATTAAAACCTACTAACAGGAAATAAAAACATACATGAAGCAACATAACCCGTACAAACAACAAATCCCTCCAACAACCCTGGAGGGTGGGCCGACAAATAAGCTCGGTCCAGCAAAATTATATGTACGTTAGTTTAGCTTCGTACACTGCCTCCACGGCACATGCACACCTACCCGAAAACTAGTCTGGCAGGATTTTAATACCCGCCGCTCCCTGCCTTCTCCTCGCTGGGGGACCCCATCTTTGGGCCCAAGCCCCGCAGGCCGACTTATGACACCACGGCACCTGCACCCTCCCACCAATTCTGTAACACCCCGTAATTTTCAAAGGAGTATAAATATAAATATATATATATATATATATATGTTGAAGAAGTAAAAGTGCTGTTTGTATAAAAGAAATTAGCCATGATGGCATTTTTGTAATAATTTGGAAAAAATTAGTAAATGGGGGGCCCACCATGTTGTAAATAGCAAAAGAAAGCTTTGGCTTTGTGGATGTTGACTTGGTCAGCATAGCTGACGTGCCTTTGCATTGGGAGGCCCACCTGTCGCTACTGTTCTCAGGAGAGAAAGAACGGGAGAAGAGGTGTGGGATTTGTACCACATAGGAAGTGAAGTGAATATAATAATATATAAATATAATAGCCTATAATCAAGAGTCACCTAATCGGTTAACCACCTTTTGAGAGGCAGCCTGTGGTGGGCAATTGTACTACATAGTATCTAATTTGTATTATAAATTGTATAAATTGTCCGAGCTCGGGGCAGGGGCGTTACAAACTCCACCACTCATCCAACAGACACGCGAACAGCTCCCACAGCCGCTACCATAGAGGTAGCCGTGAAGAGGATACCTTCACCTCTCTTACGCTCTTGCTCTCTCAGGCAATTTCTCACCACACAGACTCAACTTGACTCTTAATCCTAACGAGAGAAGAGGCAATGCTTACGAGACAGTAATCTAAGCTGGAGGAAGCTCAATAGCCTAATAGGCGGCATCGTTGGACACCCAAACAAACCACCGACCTCACACACTTGAGCCCCAGATCCAAGGCGTTCACGACAACAGGCACGGGAGGATGCTCTGGTGCGACATAGTCGCTCCGCGAAAATTGAGACAAGCACCTCGAAAGTTGAGACAAGTGAGACGGATGACGGCATCGGTAGAAGGCGTAGGGCACAGGAGTAGCGAGTGAGCACATCTCATGGGAGGACCCCATCTTCGGGCCCTAGCCCCACAACCGTACTACACCGCAAACTACACACCTAGACACACCCAACTCAGACAGCTCCACCAACCCCCCAAACAAATAAAACACCCTATCGTCTCGTACTACTCCACAGCCAAGCACACCCTGCTTCTTCACACGCACTACCAACCCTTGAAAAACCAAATCATAGCCGCAGATCGCCGTGACTGGCCCCAAGAGTGTGGACATGGTGGCAAGCGCGAAGAACAACCTGGCAAACATCTAGCAAAGCCAACCAACCCTAATCTAACCCAAACCCCAACCCCAATAAACACACCCCTAACTCCAAGGTGTCGTACGGAGGTCAGATCGAGGGCAACTCAACCCCGAAGATGCCTTCGTTGAAGGAAGAGTGCTGCCGTAGTCACCGTGCTGGAGGCTAGCCGCGCTGGTGGCCGACGAAGAAGCTACGGAGCGAAGAGAAGCTCTGTTCGCCCTCGCTCAGATCCGACAAGCGCAGGTGGATATGGGGATGGCGTCGCCGCGTAAACCCAACCCTAGGAGGTCGCGAGCACCAAAAGCTCTGGTGGCGGCGATGAAGGGACGACTGCCGATCTTGGGCACGGATCTAGGGCGGCGATGAAGGAGACGACCTTCGATCAAGGGCATTGAGGGAGACACTCTCAGATCTGGGGTTGGCGACGCTGCGAGCAACAGATCGGAAGGATGGAGGTGGGTGATGGAGATGGGTGGAGACGATCTCAGATCGAATGGAGGTGGAGGCGGGTGAAGGGCAGAGAGGTAGGGGCGACGAACGGCGAACAGGGAGGGGGCGGCGAGAACCCGGCCACCACCCCCTCCAAAATTTCTCTAGATCTAGGGTTTTTTTGGTTTTGGGTTTATTTGGGGGAGCTTCTCTCTCCAGAAAATCTAGAGAGAGAAACTCAAAGGCTCTTTTTGATTTTTTTTTTGATTTTTTTATTATCTCAATGGCCCTCGCTTTACTCTTTTTGATTTTTTTTAATTTTTTTACTATCTCAATAGCAAAGTGTTGCTTTAGCATTGTACACACAATGGCTCTCGCGTTACTCGTGTGTACAATGCTAAAGCAGCACTTTGCTATTTTCCATCTTTTTTTTAACCTCTTTTCTTAGAGCATCCACAATGGTTGTTACTATTTTTTGGCAAAATGAAAAAATAAGAAATGACAAATGAGAATTTCTTCGCAGTGGTCATTTGCTAAAATATGAGAATTTTTTTTTAAATCGGACAGAACAACTCGAACGGTTGTTTTCTAATTTTTATTACAATTAAAAATAGTTTAGTTGGAAAAATATCATTAGTGAATTATTAAATTATTAAATTAACATTAAACTATATTTAACTTAACACTAAACCATATTTAAGTGTATTAAAATGTGTTGAAAGTGACATTTCTTCATCAAACGGGATGTAACCCCTGTGACTCATTATTGTATTTTTGTTTGTATTTAATTAAATTCTTGGTTATTTTATTTTATTTCTAAATGTATTTACTTTCGTCCCTTTTGAATCGTGTGTTGTTCTTTCTCTCTTTATAATTCATTTTGCTTTGATTCAGCCTTTATTTTCTCAATTTGATTGATCTAAATAATTGTTCCCCCCCTTCTGTTTTGTCTAAACCTAATTCATGGCCTATTTGATTAATATTTGACTATTTCTCTTCCTATTGGATACTACCCAGTTAACCCATACCCGCTTTGATTCTATATAACCCTACTAATCACACCCTAACCCTAATTAGCTAAACCCTAATCTCTCCCTCCTACTACAGCTGTCAACCCACTCATCCCCAACCTCCCAACTACCCTACTACCCCGTTTCCCTCAACCCATCACCCCGTCGCCGGCAACCTCTCTCCTCCTCCCGACCCGTGACCCGACCTCCGTCTCGCTATACCCCCCCCCACACACACAGGGACCACCAGTGCTCACCCCCGATCCCCGCTACCCTGTTGCATGTCTTGTTCGAGCGCCGCCACCTGCACATCCATCGCTCGAGCCACCGTCAGCCCAAGCGTCCCCGTCGTCTTCCCCCAGCGTCCAGCTTCCCTCAACGTTGCTAATGCTGCCATCATCGTCGGCCTACCGCTGTTGTCATCTTCTTCACCCCTGTCGTCCTTCCCTGCCGCCGTCCCCTCGACCAACAGGCCCGACGCCCAATGTCGCCGCCGCATGTTGTTGCTATTATCGTCGCTATGTAGTGGAGAGCACGTGCACCACACGTGTTTTGCTGGTGGCTCTTGTTCTCGTACATGCTGTCTCTTGTGCACATGTGGTTGTGTTCGTGTGCTGGGATCCGTTTCCATTATTCTTTCATCATCTCGTCGTCATTTATCTAGCTTGTATGTATTTGTTCTTCATACAAGTTAAATATCGTAAGTAGTCTTGGATGCGTTTGTTGCCACTTTCATGATGAAATCATATCTTGTTAGTTGATCCATTCCTTCATCTCTTGATCATGACTGTTTCACAATAAGTTGCCACCCGTTGCATGAAAAAAATAAATTAGTTTAGATGGACATCTTGATTGTATGCTTGTTTGTGACACACCGTATATTGGAGATATAATTGTTACATAGATGCTTTGTTAGATATACTATCTCATTATAGACTGTTAATACACATGCCATGCTGATTTGAGTAACCTAGATACCATGCTTTGTATGACATCTTAGATTGAATATATTGTAATTAAATTGTTTGATGAAATGAATGAAATAAAATCTGTTTTACTGCTGGCCTATTTTAGTACAGTAATTTCGACCATGTTAACATCAGTAAAATAAATAAATTTGTGAACATGATTTGTAGGCTTTGTTTTCTAGTTTTCAGAACTTTCGACAGATTTGAATTTCGATTTTCGATGCATGAGTTATCGCTATTTTATTGCAGTTGTATCGTAAATTCCATATTCTGAATTATATGATTTCTGTATGAATTATTATTTTGAAATTGATATTAAAAGTAGAATTTGGACTTGATATTTTTCTGGGTATGTTTAGTTATGACTGGGATCAACCTCTAATTTTTGTAGAATTATTTAATGAATTTTATAACTCATTCCATGCTTATGAAACCAATCACACAATTTCCAAACTGCATGCTGTTCAGTAAAGAAATATATTTTCAGCCTGATTCTATTCATTCTTTATGAAAACTTTGTGAATGAACTGTAGCCTAATTTTTCTATTTTATCACCCTTTTGACGGATCTGGATTTCGAACTGTATTTTGTGAATTATCTCTGTTTGGGTATTATTGCGTCTGAACTTTTAGAATTATAATTTTGTTACACTACTCTATTTTACCAACTATATTGACTATACTATCTGTAGTATAATTTCATGATATTTTATATGTTAAGACTATATATGCTAGGGAATCTTCCAGATTTTTTTCAAATTTAATTATGATGTTTTAAAACCTTTTTCATGCTTACAAACAAGATTTTGCATATTCTGGCTGAACATAAATTCTGTATTAAACACTGTTTTAGACCCTGTTACTTTGGCTGATGTATGACTTGTATATATGCGATGGATTTAGCAGAGAGTCTGGTTTTTAGATTTTCTGACGGATCTAGATTTTGCATTCTTGAGGCAAAAGGAATCTCAGATTTGGTGCAGTAGTGTCCTACTGTCCAGAACTGAAAGTTTCGTTATTTTGACTGTTATAGGTTGTTTTGTCACTCGTTTGCGTTCCCTATTCATCTTAGACTTGTCCTTTATTCTTGCCATGTTTTTAGACCTGTTTGTGTTCGTTCACATCTGTTTAATAAAATGAAAAATAATCAAGCCGGGGTTTAAGGGAAAGATCTAGCAGTGGACAATATAGAAATGTGTATTCAGAAGGGGACTCGTTTCTCCAAACTGTTTACTGTGGTACCAACTATTTTTTTCTCTAGATGCATGAGAGCATGATCCATGACACCATTACTGTCTGCTATTATTGTTACTGTCACTGTTTGTCTGAATATACGGGCCTATAGGTTCCACTACGAAATCTAAAAAACGAAACTGTTTGAATGTAGTAACCATGTGGTAAAATTTGGGACGCATGAAGTGCTACCTAGATAGTAATGAACATTAGACATAAGAATAACTGTTTCACTGTCGCATCCTGTTACTGTTACCGTTGTCCCTTACTGTTACTGTTACTGTTATCTTTACTGTTTACCTATTGTTTTCTGTTATCTGTAGACTATCACTTACTGTTGCTTTTCTCCATGTCAGTACTTCCTGTTTTGTTTCATATTTTTTCCTTTCATTTTTCTGCTTGTACTACTTGCGGCCCAGAACTTGTAACTAACGGGTGTCATGTCTTCCTGTCTTTCTATTTCCTTGTAATTGTTATATGAGCAGGTTTTGGTGATCATTTGCCTACTGAAGTTGGTGAGCAAAAGTTTTGAGCTGCGCATTGAAAATTCTTGCTTAATGTTTTGTTTTGAACTATTTCATTCATGTTACTGCACTGAGACTTGTATTGGGCTTGTAGTCCCGCAGTATTGTTTTGATTCAGATCTTGTATTTATTTGGGATATTTATTATTGTTGCAAATAAATACTGTTGATTTATAATTGTTCATGCATGTGTGGTTGAGTATATTGCTATATTTACTATTGGGCTGAGTTAAGTAAATCTGTACAGTTTATGGATGGTGAAAACCATTCGCTGGCCTTAGTCACGTACCATATTCCGTATTCCTTTTGGGAAGCAGGGCGTGATAAGGTTTTCGGTGGTATCAGAGCTCAAGTTTGGTTAATGTGTTAGTTGACTAATACGTTAGACAAACTTGACTCGATCAGGATTTACTCAACTGCTAACAGGCCATGCACTGCACGAAAAATTGATAATCAACTTGATCTGAATGCTAATTATTTTGGGTTTTGTACAGACAATGCCTTTCTCCAAGGCAAACTCTCTGAAAATGTCTTTATGACTCAACCACTAGACTTTGTGGACTCTGATCATCCCTCATATGTATGTAAACTTCATAAAGCTATCTACAGTCTCAAGCAAGCTCCTCGGACTTGATATCACAAATTGCGCCAATTTCTGCTATACCTTGGGTTCAAGAATTCACACTCAAATACATCTCTCTTTATCTTTCATAGCAACAATCATATCTTTTATCTTTTGGTGTATGTTGATGACATTATTTTAACTGATAGCAATGATGCTCTTGTTTCACAGTTTGTTGAATGTCTTGCTCTCCATTTCTCTCTCAAAGATCTTGGTTCACCCTCTTATTTTCTTGGTGTTGAAGTTGTCCTACATCTTCTTGTCATCTTGCTTTCACAAAGAAGATACATTCAGGACCTTCTAAAACGATCCAATATGGAAAATGCCAAACCTGTTCTTACTCCCTTATCAACTAGTTCAGCAGCACTCTCCATAAGCTCTAGCACACCTCTCTCAGATCCAACTCCATACCGTGTAGTAGTTGGTTGCCTGCAATACCTCCCTTTAACTCGACCAGACATCTCCTTTGCAGTCAATAGAATGACACAGTTTATGCACAAGCCAACTAACGAGCATTGGGTTCTTGTTAAGCGTATTTTACGCTATCTGTGTGGTACACTAGACAAGGGGCTTCTTCTCTACCGTTATTCTCCCTTAACTCTTCATGGCTTCTCTGACCCTCTTCATGCCTTGTCAAATGCAAATTGGGTTGGAAATAAAGACAATTATTCTTCGACCAACGCTTACCTGGTTTATCTTGGGCGGAACCTAGTATCTTGGAGCTCCAAAAAGCAACCAACTGTTGCTCGCACCTCCCCAGAAGCAGAGTATCGCTTGGTGGCTGCCACCATTGTCGAACTCCGTTGTGTTTGTTCTCTCCTTTCAGAACTGGTGTTGGCTTAACGAACTCTCCAGTTGTTTATCGTGATAAGGTTGGTGCAACACAGTTAAGTTCCAATCCTATCTTTCATTCCAGAATGAAACATGTCGCTGTTGATTATCATTTCATCATAGATCATGACCAATCTGGTCTACTTCGAGTAGCACATGTGTCTTGTGCTGATCAACTTGCTCATCTTCTCACCAAGCCATTACCCACTTCTCAGTTTCAGCTGTTACGAGACAAGATTGGCCTCTCTAATCGTGGCCTATCTTGAGGGGGCATATTGAATATGTATAAGCACAATATATGCTTAATAGTTATATTTGATTTCTGAAACTAATTTTATTGTAGTTTCCTTAAGAATATGATAGCTTTGAAACTAATTTTGTTTTCTTAAGAATATAGTATTTGTTAGTTTGTTATAGTGTATTATTTAAACAGTTCATTCCAATGAAAGATGCAGCTCATCAACTCTGAATTCCTTTATATTCAGATTGTAAACCTTGTAACTTCTCAGTGGACTATAACTTTTCAGGCATGAAAACTGTGCATTAAATTTGAATACACCCTTAGCAAGAATTTCAGTCGATAATAAATATCCAAGCATGTGTAGATAGACCGTGGAAAATATATATAAACAGGCAAATGTGGGTTAGTTTCATTCGTTTGGATAGTATATGTCTCTTATTTGGCATTCATAATTGACAGAGATGGTGTTAACTTCAAATCTAAATTTCAGTTTTCATTTGACATGATTTATTTCCATACATGCCATCTTAATTTCTTTTGTTTAAGTTTTTGCCTTTTCAATTTATTTATTGCAAATTTTCATTTTCAGATGAAAAATTGAGAGATCTAAATTTAATTAGTCTTAAGTTTGCTCCCCTTTTCAAATTGGAAATCCTGGTATCAAAAATTGGCTAAGACCGAGACATTACTCTGAGTTCATCTCAGTTTTTGTCCCAATACAATATTTGCCTAAAAACTGGGGGTTCGCCAATGCTTAAGTTAGCAGAAGGAAGAATGAGAGCAAGCAATAGAAGCCGACTAGAAATGTTCTATTAGCGCTATTACATATGAATAGGTATGAGTAGATATAATACAGACAAGTATGAGAGAGACAACACAATCGAGTGAGCGCAGTAGAAAAATATTTGTAGTATATTTGTAGTATATATTGTTACAATAGATGCTTTGTAGTACATTTTTATAATATAGCTTTCTAAACTGAAAATAACTATAGAATGATGCTTTTGTACATGCAAATGAAATTAAACTATAATTTAACAGAAGTTATACGTTGAATGTTTGCTTCAGTTTATCCATCTTAGTAACTTTTAGAATTTTACATGACTCTTAAAACACTTCAAGAAGTCCACTCCAAAAATTTGATAGTGAGTTGCCATGCCCAATATTTCTGAGAATGCCAAGACCGTCAACAAAATTGGAAGGCCGATACTGAGTTTGCGAACCATGTTGTAAACGATCTTTTGGTGTAATTTGTTAATCTGTGCGTTCATTGTTAAGTTACATTTTCAATTAACCTTTCCTTGTTCATGTTGGAATTAATTTTTGAAGTTTTCCGGGCCGGATTCCGGCAAGCTACGGCCACCGGCGGCACCGGAAAATGAGTGTATTGCGATCCTCTCGACGAGTACTATTCCGTAGTATACTCACTTGCCAAAAACGAATTCCGTATGAATGAGAAACGTTGATCCAAAGTTGAGTACTTTAAATGTACTAACTTGGCAACTGGGAGAAAATAGATAGTCCCATATCGGAAATTGGAAATGATTTTGTCTAGTATATATACTAGAAAACTGGACTAAAGGGCGTGGCCCCGGCTTCGGCTCGGTTTGGCTTGGTCTGGTCTGGCTTAAATTTTTAATTTTATTTTTGCCCAGACAAACTCTTCCCCTACTGAACTGAAAAAGGCTTTTCAGATTCAGTAACTGGTGCCCATTACTCTGTAACAGCAGAGTAATGGCTCACCAATTATGAATCTGAAGAGTCCCCATTACTCTGCTGTTACAGAGTAATGGCAGCTGCTGAACAGTCTCCAGTCCAACTCTTTTCTATAAATCCAGACATCAACTCCTATACAGAGATAGAGAAAATTTTTGGCATTTTGGTCTTCCTCTTCTTCTCCTCTGCGTCAGTCACTGTCACTGAGAGTACACCACAGACAGAAATTCGTTGGCTCTGAAGCAAGAGTGCTGCATTCTTCAGAGAAGGTACAGTTGTATCCTGGGAAGCAATTCGCCGGTAACCGTCACACTACGGGGCGAATTCTGCTTTAAGGACAGAGATTCTAAAATCTCGACTCTGTACAAGTTCATTGCTTACTGTTTTCTCTTCCTGTATTTGATTTCTTCACAACTTTGTTGGAATTTCTTATTATTTTATATTCAAGTTCTAACAGTTCAAACAAATGCCTCCATGATGATTGATTTTCTTTTAGAATCTTTAATTTTCTTTCTAGATATACTTTTACAAGGTCACAAAATCATGCAAAAATCCCACAAACCATGGTTTATAGGATTTTATATTTTCCCAAAGATTTTAATATGTTATAGTGACACATGATTGGATTATATAGAAATGAAGACGATGATAGAGCTCACAAGACAACTGAGGAAGGAGGCATCTGTTGCGCAACCTGATACAGGATGCCAAGTACCTCCACAACCTCAAAATGGTAGTGCAATCCCAAATTCATCCGACAATGGTGAGGCCTCAGGGAAGAAGGGATTCATGGGACTTATGTCGTTGGATGTTCGCCAGTTGGCTGGAACTTTCTTCTTTATCCGGGCAACAAACCAATCTATTATGGCAAATGGCAAAACAAAAGCAAGCTTCCGGTCCTGTCAGAATGCAAAGTCTGCTTGATGCAATGGCAAATTGCTGGATCTCGTGTTTCTTTTAGGGAGTTCTAATGAAAATGTTGTTTTAGAGCATCTTCTTTTAGATTAGAAATTTAGAGATGAAGCCAGTGACATCTGTTGGGATTGGGGCGTCAACCAACGCCTCTGGTCGCAGCGGAACTAATAGAGTAATGAGGAAGTCGAAGTAGATGAGACGAATAAATTGAGCAAGCAAGTAGATCCATCAAACTAACACAAACACAACGTTGACTTATCCCGGTTAGCTTTTGCTTAATCCGGGGGAAAATATAGGGAGATCTGATATTCAACTAGAAGAGATTACAAGGAGTTATTGATTCACTCAGTACAAGGAATTAAACTCACTCACCAAGAACTATCTCTCTCTCGAGCCTCTCTTTGCAATGGAGAAAAGAATCTATGAAGTACTCTACTCTCATATAGGAAGAGTTTACAATATATATAGAAGAATAGAGAGAAACCTAGGTCTAATCTTGATCCTCAGTCGTCCGATATAACCTGAAAAAGAAGTAACTGAATAGGAGCCGCACGATCTAACTTGGAGTTGAAGATTGGGCTGAAACGACCTAACAAATCGAAGCCCAAAAACGAACACAGCACCGCGGACGGTCGGCTGTCCAACAAGGCCGGTCGACCGTACCACTCTCTGACATTTCCTGTACTACGAGCGGTCGGGGAGCGCGGTCGGGGGGTGCGGTCGACTGTCACCAAGACCGGTCGACCGCAGCTAGCCTGCACCCTGTTATTGCTGTTTCTCCTTCTACTCACTTCGACTCTTCGACCTCTGTGCTTCATATTACCTTCTTTTAATCTGAACAACGACTATTCAAGACACAATCCTAACAAACTCCACCTTGGATTGCATACGAGTGCTATCACATGATGTGTTACTCATCTCCAAACTATAACAAATTCTACTTGCAAAGAAAACTTAAAACAAAGTTTCTTCTTCCAGTTGAACTGATCTCTACCCAACCACACCAAATCCAGTATGCCCCTTCAAAGGCACACCTCTATAAATGTACTCACGAAGTTGCCAAACTCCGCACGAACTCCACCTACCCGTAGGCTTTCTCCACCTCTCGACGATATTCGAACGTTGTGGTCTCGTTTCGATGATTCTAGTTGCGGCAAACTAGCTGAGCTTACAGGAATAACTGGAAAAGGAGCAACACTTGCACAAGTATTTCGAATTTCCCAAAGCTTGTAGAAATTGTGTTGGCTTGGCCCAACCACTCATACCTCTAATCACCTTACGACGACCCTGAAAAACAGACAGAACTCCACCTTGAGCTGTGTACCTGCAACCCCGTGTATCAAGAGTTCCCAAGAAAATCAGATTCCGTTTCAGCAGAGGAATATGCAAAACATTCCTTAAAGTGAACACGTTTAGACCTGGAATCTTCAACTCAACTGTCCCCTCACCAACTACTTCACAAATCTCCCCAGTTCCCGTTGTCACACAACGCCCCGTAGTAGACTTATAAGTAGAAAACAATTCCCTCTTGGAGCAAATATGAGAAGAACTCCCTGAGTCAAGAAGCCAACTAGAATCCACTTCTAAAGAATTTAAAACTAGAAGACATGAATCACCTGAATCAAAGCACCAAAGGTACTAACTACATTAGCGGCTGAACTCCCGTTCTTGGCGCTCTCTTGATTCTGTAATTTTCAACAGTCTTTCTTGATATGCCCTGGCCTCTTGCAATATCGTTAACAGGTCGAATCCTTTTGCAAAGCACTTTGTCTTCCGCCCGAAGGACCATCCACCGCTAGACAACTTATAGGAATAGACGATGAAGATTTATGGGTCTCCTTCCTAAGTTGATTTTTTTTCAATGTTTTGATTACGTCATCTACCAAAATACTCTCCTTGGCAGATCTACCGTGTAGCATGGTTGTGATCAAAGGTTCGTATGAATCCGACTGTGAATATATCAGGTTGAAAGCTTTATCTTCCTCACACACATCTGCGTTGATCACCTTAAGTTCAGATAATACCTTATTGAACTCTGTAATGTGGTCTTGAAGATCGATACCTTCCTTCATAGATAAATGGAACAACTTCCTCTTCCAATGCATCCGATCTAATAACGACGAACCAGAGTAGTCAGCTATTAGTTTTTTCCACAAACTTACCGCATCAGTTTCTACAAGAAATCTGCACTTGACCTCATCCGCCAAAGATAGTCGGATTAGACTTATGGCTCTTTCACGAATATCTTCCCAAACGTCATCCTTCATATCAGTTGGCTTTTCTTTCTTCTTGACTGCTAACTGCAACCGTTCTTGAACAAGAATATCATACATGGTAGTCTTCCAAAGATTGAAATTGATCTTTCCATCGAACTGCTTGATCTTCAAAATACTGTGGTCTGTCATCTTAACCGAGAAACTTGACAACCTGAAGCTCTGATAGCAGTTGTTAGGATTGGGGTGTCAACAAATGCCCTCTGGTCGCAGCGGAACTAATTAGAGCAATGAGGAAGTCGAAGTAGACGAGGCGAATAAATTGAGCAAGCAAGTAGATCCACCAAACTAACACAAATACAACAACGATAACTTATCCCGGATTAAGCAAAAGCTAACCGGGATAAGTCATCGTTGTTTTGTTTGTATTAGTTTGGTGGATCTACTTGCTTGCTCAATTTATTCACCTCGTCTACTTCGACTTCCTTATTGCTCTAATTTGTTCCGCTGCGACCAGAGGGCATTTGTTGATGCCCCAATCCCAACAACATTAAGGTATACATCTTCTGCTAGAAGTCTTTCTTTGTCAGATTCAGAATGTCAGATGAGTATCTTCTGCATCAGAATTGGTAGGATGCTCATGTCACTGATTTGGTATCAACATCTCAGGTATGCAGGAGAATATTTCATCCTCAACATTAAGGACCTAATACTATGCCTAGATTAGCGTATTGAGTCATTGCAAGAGGCTAATCAACTAGCGTGTTCCATTTGTACCATTACTAGGTTTGCCCGTTGACACGTCTTCAGAACGGTTCTGATGCACCTGATTTGATTATATAAAATAGTTTTAGAGGTCCAGCAAATTAATTGAAGTAGAAAATATATTATATGAGGAAACATCATATCTACCTTTAAACTCAACCATCGCCTTCTTGATCATTAGTTTGAACTTACCTGCAATGCATATAGTTTGTTAGAAACATTGCATAGAATTTTTTTTTAACTTCAGCATCACTTTTAGATACTTGTAATAGTTATGAAATGACATGATCATATAGGTTTTATAGAGCATACTATAATCTCATAACCACTATGAGTATGTCTAAATACAATGGTAACCCAAGTGCATGTGTGAAGGTATCTACAATACCAATAATCTAAATATTTGTTTGTCTGAGACTCAGTTTGCAATTGAAATACATCTTATTATTATTTCAACCAAAATGAAATAATGAAGTTCTCAAAACTCTAATTCAAGCTAACCATTTCTTTTATCTTCACTTTGTCTCCTTATTGCACCTTTATATAAAAAAAATCAGAATTGATCAATAACAAATTTACTTTACCTGTATTTCTTGAGTAGAGAGTTTGCACCCTTTACTGGTATACTCCAGTCATCACAATCCTATATATCCAAACATACACTAAAAGTTCCTATATGTTATGTTATCCACGATTTCTAATAACCATTGAAGAAACACTTCACGATAGTATATTATCTTGTAGTAAAGAAATTAATGTTGCATATTTGCCAAGTTATTTTAGGTTTCCGATCAGCTTACCTGTCCTACTATGGTTTGGAAGCCCAAATTGAGGCCACCAAATAATCCATCTCTCACTTGCATATACCTTAAATCAAAACAAATAAAAAAAACTCATTAAATAAATCATCAAATTAAAATTTTTTAAACTCAAAAATAAAACAATCATATATCTCTGAACTTAGATCTAATGCACACACAAAATTCAGGTCAGCAAAAAATTGAGTAATCCTCTGCACACAAAATTAAAAATTAGAATGAGAATTCAGTTAATGAGATGAAATTAGAGTCGTCGCATCGCATGTAGAGCCTCTCGATTCAATGGAGGGGAGTCGCCAATACAGAGTCGCTTGATATTCGCGCTCAATTTGGTGGAGGGGAGTCGTCGATACGGAATCAGCAGCGGATCAGATATCGGCGACGATCTTGATTGAGGTTCGACACTGGATTTGGATTTGAATTTGCTTTGAAATTTACGCTTGAGAGGACGGTGGAGGCTTCGCCAATGGAATGGAAGCGAAAGTTTAAGAAAATAGTTTTAGGGATTTGGAGTTAGCGGCTTAAAAATTCTAGGGGGGAGAGAGAGAGAAATTGGAACTCTCCGGTTGGGACAATAGAGGGAGTAAACTAGTCTGAATAGGAGAGAGAGAGAGAAATAATTAAATAAATAAAGAAGTTGTTTTTGGGATTTGAATTTGAGTTTTGAGGAAAAGCTTTTATACGAAAAAATGTTGTTTAGGAACATAGATCTGGACCACTGATTTTCTTACTATTGAAGGAGAGCCACTTGATAGCTTTTCTTTGTGTTTTATGATACAGATAAAAGTCAATTCTACAATGATGTTGAACTCTTTTGGTTCGATGAACTTTAGGGCTCCGCAGAAGCAATACTAAACAGCGCATGCGGTAACTATGATCGCTATTGTAGACCTAGGTAAAGATGTAACCAATCAAGGTTGTAGTTGATGGGTGTATAAATGCAATGAGACTTGGTCACTTTCTTGAATTTTTTGGTTGATGATAATATCTGGTGGCCTAGAACTCTTGAATGGAACATTGTGTAACAATTCCTGTCTTTGCATGTATGTCATGTTTGAACGTCAATGCAAAAGTCTAATCAAAGTTTTCTAGTAAACTCCGACTTCAACAATGTTGAAATTCTACAATTCTAAATTTATTAATCTGATCTACAATATAACTATTTTTTTTAATTATAAAAATCGGATAGAGCCAAACGAACTTCAACTTCAAAATAATATATACTAGTATTATGCACGTGCGATGCACGTGAAGGAGGAAGGAAAAGGACAAAAAAGAAAAATCTAGTATGATGCACGTGGAGGAGGAAGGAAAAGGACAAAAAAAAAAACTACCAACACGTATGTTGCACGTGTTTGTTCACATACAAAAAACAATAAAATATTGTTTATTTGTTTGGAACCCCATCTCTCCCATTATCTATACTATTATTAAGCAAACCCCAATTTTGACGGCTTTTTACTATCATGCCCTCATAAACATAAAAGGCTAAAAAAAAATATGGTTAATATCGGAGGTCAGAAATGTAATTTACATGTATTGGGAAAATAATTAATATGCATAGATTTGCATGTCTGTCTGCATAGATTTGGAAAAATAATTAATAGTATAGATTTGCATGTACTTGCATGCATAATTCTATACTATTATTAAGCAAACCCCAATTTTGACGGCTTTTTACTATCATGCCCTCATAAACATAAAAGGCTAAAAAAATATATATTAATATATGGTTAATATCGGAGGTCAGAAATGTTCATGTATTGGGAAAATAATTAATATGCATAGATTTGCATGCATGTCTGCATAGATTTGGAAAAATAATTAATAGTATAGATTTGCATGTACTTGCATGCACAATTTATTTATAAGAAAGTTTTCTCTTATCAAAGCCAATAGGTCTAACACATGCATGCAAATATCAAAATGAATAAATTGTGCATGCCTGTCTGCATGCATGCATGCAACCTCTTCGGTGACCTGCCCCTTCCTCAAAATCCTACACACCTTTATAGACGTGCATCGCACGTGCATTATACTAATAATAGTTATATATAGATAAAATGACAAAAGAGTAACATACAATGCAAAGGATTACAAGAAGTAATACATAGAAGCATGAAAGGGAAAAAATTAGAAAATCAGCCAACCCATAATATGGCAGATAAACGACGTAGCAGGCAGTAGAAAAGCACCCGGCCACAAAGAACCATAAGACGGTCCGCAAAGAAAGCCTCAGCTCTAGGCAGTCACCAACCAGTAAGCAAGCAGCAAACAAGCACCACAAGTAAGCAGCAGAAACAATATAACTATCTTAACTGTATCTAATTGTCATGGTCAAAAAAAATTTCATTGTAAATTATATGGGATTTCACAATAATGTAGCATGTATTTCCGTTTACAAATTGCTAAATAATTATCATCAGAGTTTCTATTAAACAAACTAGCAATTTATACGTGCATTGCACGTATTTATAAATATATATTTAAAAAATAAAATTTTTAATATTGTCTGACATCGAATCTAAGACTTTCTTTATATTAGTTATTCACGTGCACTGTACGTGTTTATTTGATTACACTGCACGTGTTTATTGGATTACACTGTACGTGTTTGTTTGGCTACAATGCACGTATTTATTTGGTTATACAACTCTAACCCTTCCATTAAAATATTAGAGATTAGAGATTAGAGATAACGATAAGACGTGTATTATACCGGTTTCACAAATATATTCAAAACTTCTAAACAGGACCAGCCCTGGCCCAGGGCTAGCTGGGCGACCGCCCAGGGCCCACTTCAGGGGAGGGGCCCAATTTTTTTAAAATATAATAGATTAATGGTCTTATAATTAATATAATGAATTAATGGGTTTGTAATTAATTTTTAGAGGAGTGCCTAATTTAGTAATATCTCTCGCTTTTTCAGTGTCACTTCAACTTCTTCAATTTATTTATTTTTTTTGCCGAGCCTCTTCATCTTCTTCAAATTCTCTCTCTCTCTCTCTCTCCCCTTCCGGCATCTTCAGATCTTCTTCAAATTGTCAGTTGAGAATTTTCATTTGTTTCTTTTACAGAGTTTCTTTCTTAGCAGGAGTTGTAGTTGGAGTTATAGTCATGGTGTCTCGGGTATCAGAGGCGTAGTTGGAGTTGTTGGTCTTCTTAGCAGGAATGCAAGAGTTGTTGGTCTTCTTAGTACTATTCTGTTAGTTCAGCCATCTCATGTCGTTTTTTTTAATTAATAGAATTGAGAATATCTTTTGTGGGTTTAGAAGGTACTGAGGTAGAAATCACTCCAACAATAATATTGTTGATTGATTTTATTGTAAGATAAGCTTAATGACCAACTGAAATTTGAAGCTTATTTATATGATAAGCTTGATTCCTAGGCTTGGCCTTATATTTTAGATGAGATGTGATTTTTTTATTATAATTTTTTTGGCAGGTACAAGAGTCGCTGTCAATATGCTTAATAAAAAATATGAAGTATTTGATGTCATAAAACAAACTAAGGATAATCTTTATTTTTCGAGTATTGTTTTAATGTCCCTCCGTATCCCTCCCCTCCTCCCATTCCGAGATCTTTACACAACCATTCGTACGCTTCCAGATACCACCACGTGTCAGTTACATCCACCTGAAAATAGTACGCAAGAAAATCCCATATATAAACCATAAAAATGAATAAAATTGAAAATAAAAATAAAAAGAAAAAGAATGTTATAAATAAATGGGTAAAAGGGATATGAGCAACTTGCTCATTTAATAAATGAGCAATTGATTATGTGGCATGCATGTGATACATTGGACAACTAACCCTTTTAAGGATTTTCCAATCACATGTATGCCACATCATCAATTGCTTATTTACTAAATGAGCAAGTTGCTCATACCCCTTTTTTCCTAAATAAATTATTAAGTGTGAATTGCTATTGAACTCCCCCCCCCCCCCCCCCCTCTTTCCACATTCTCCACCACCACCACTGCATTCATTCATATTTATTCATATGTAATAATTATGTAATTGTCTCTTTGTATTCTTTGTAAGCCTATAAATAGGCCATTGGGTGAATCATTTGGATACATATGAAAAACCTATGAATGAGAATAATCTTCTTTCCTCTCGTCTTTATTTTCTTTTTCTTTTTTTTTTGTATAAATTCAAGATTCAAGTTGGGACAAATGTCTTGAAGACATTATTACCACACACACTCTATAATACATATTCTCTCATTTGAGATATGATGAAGCACATACCAATATTATATAAATTTATATGGTTGTGTGAAATTATTTTATAAGACGTTATCAGCACGAATCTCTACCTTTCGAGTCTCAAGTTCATCCGAAAAAAAAGAAAAATGTATGGTCTTATATATGTAAGTATGTTAATCTCAAGTTCATCTTATTATTTTTTTACTTTTGATCATTTCCTTAAGATCAATATAACTTAGTATGCTCTACACTCGCCATTTTTTATGGATCTTGTGTATCAGAAAAGTTATATTTTGATCTCATCTTTTTATTTCTAATTATGCATTTAATTTCATTATGTTCTTATTTTTCAAAGCTCTTGATAATAACCGACAAGAATTACTTGTCATGAGTTTTGGATGTTGAAATTCATTTGAATATTGAAAGTCTCAAAGAGACAATTGATGGATTCAAAGAATCATCGAAATGAGATCATACGAAAGATATAACGAAAGCTATACTTTTCTTTTGTCACAATCTCCCTGAAGGAGTGAAAGATGATTGTATCAAAATCAATGATCCTGAAGATCTCTTGAAATTTAAATAAAATATTGTTCATCTAGCAAAAAGAATTATGTGAGAATTTGATATATCAAAATTAAAGATCCCGAAGATCTCTCTAAATGAAGAACATATTGTTTGTATAATAACAATATAATGAGTATGAATTGATGATGATCCTGTATATCTAAATATGTATAACTGTGGCTAACTATAAATGTATGAAAAAATGACGATTTCATCTTATATATTGGACATGCTCCATTCCCCAAAGTGAATGTGATGCTATATAATTGTTCTAGTAATTTTAGCCATGAGGGTACACATCTTCGTGGCCATAGATGTGGACTTGGATAATGAAAAGAAAACAAAATGTATAAACAATCCATCATTGGCGTATGATGCAAGACCATCGGTCACGTACCTGTAGTACGGTAATGTATTTTGTTGATCTATATCAAGAATCATTAAAGAATAAAGGAAAGAATTAACTGATGGTCATAACCTCAATAATATGATACACTTAAAGGTGGCAGATTTCTCTGTCCATTTTGAAGATGGAAGTGATAATCACCAAAAGCGATAAGTATACTATCCTGAAGATAAAAATCATGATCACCAGAAGTGATCAAAATGATTTATCATTTCAAGTTACTTTATTTATAAGTTTTATTTTTATTTTTCATGTCTGTCATGAGTTATGATAATATTCTGTTTATTTAAGTTTAATATTATCATATATGCTTGATATATTGCTTTACAAGTTTGTTTATTTTTTTCATTTTTTTTTGTATAAATTCAAGATTCAAGTTGGGACAAATCTCTTGAAGACATTATTACCACACACACTCTATAATACATATTCTCTCATTTGAGATATGATGAAGCACATACCAATATTATATAAATTTATATGGTTGTGTGAAATTAGAAATCTTGAAGAGTTAAATTTCATAAGCTCCTGAAGAGCTAATTCCATGATGCCTGAAGGCACAAAATTCAGAATTCAAAATACACCATTTTCTTTAAAGTCCCGATAAATTTGTTTAGATATAAGACTACGAATGAACAAGGTATACGTGTTACCTTAAGTATGACAATCAAAAGGTGTGTGTTGCAAAGTTTACTCCACTTTGTGATCTAGATTGTATTATACATATATAAGAATGGTTGAATCATATCACAGTAAACCCGAAATTTACTGATATTGTAAACCATAAGTTTACAAAGGTGGTTAAGGTTTGGCATGACCGGTTAGACCATCCCGATTCATTACTGATGCGAAAATAATTGAGAATTCATGTGGCAGTCCATTGAAAAACCAGAAGATTTTTCAAATACGAATACATTGAATTGTGAGAGCTATGATTATGAAATCTAATCTCTCTATTTGGACCTGGGGACATGCCGTTTTGTACTCATCACAACTTACACGCATCCGGCCAACCAATTATAATAATTATTCCCCTGACAATTGGTTCATGGTCAGGAACCACATATTTCCCATTTATGAATTTATCCACCACAACGCATAATAAAAAAAAGGAGGGGGGGGGACCTGAGAGAAGAATGGGAATATATGTTGGGAATTTCCATCTATAATCACGTTTATGGAACTAATGACTAAAGATGTATTTACTGTAAGTTTTGCAGATTGTCACTTTAATTTCCAACATCATGGGGAGGAAATAAACAGTTGGAAAAAGAAATATAATGGAATTATCAGTGAGAGTTTTAATCCTTGAGTAAATTAGTTTGAACCAAAATTTCAAAGGATAATTCAGTTGCAAGATAATGTCAATTAACTGCCAGAGATTTACTAACCAAATCTTATTTCTAACTGATAACGCTCCAATCAGAATTGGTATCCCTGAAGGATTACCTATAATTACTAGTGAGTCTAAGGCACGCCTGAAGCGTGGTAGATCACTTGGTTCCAGAGAAAATTATAAACATCCTCGGAAAAATAAGGAGCAAATAAAAATGATGGTCGAAACAAGGATGTCTCTCCAGAAAAGACTGTTGATATAGTTAATAATAAAGAGAATCATCAGGTACCTGAAATGAATAAGAATAAAGAGATCTCGATTAACTATGTCATTACGGGAAGAAGATAGAACCATTGTAAAAATAATTGTCGACAATATTTTGCATAAAATATAGCACGTGATATTATGAATAAAACGAAGATCGTGAAACTATCTCTATAGGAGAGTGTAGAAATAAAATTAAATTGGCCAAAAATGGAAAGAGGCAATCATGTTTAAATTAGACTCATTTGCAAAACGAGGGCATATAGTCCAAACACCAAAAGATAATAATTTGGTGGATTATAAAGTGGGTATTTTGTGCGGAAAATAAATGAATAAAATAATATTACTATATATATAACACGGCTTGTCGCAAAAGGTGTTACCCAAATGCCTGGTGTTGATTATGAAGAGAAATATTCTCTTGTGGTGGATATAATAAGTCTAGCAGTACATGAATATTTGAAAACGTGCCTCATAGATGTGATCACAAACTATCTGTATGGTTTTTATTACCATGACATAAATATGAAAACTATCTGAAGGATTTAAAGTGCCAGAAGCACATAATAACTATCCCCGGGAAGTTTAATCAAAAAAGTGAAACAAAGCTTTGTATGGATTAAAACAATCGGAACAAAATGTGATATAACCATCTTAGTGAGTTTTCGATAAAGGGGACCATAATAATGGTCATATAAGCTCACATATATTTATTAAATATTCAAGGTCAAAGTCTGTTGGAACTCTTGAAGAGTTGTACAAGCCGTGCAATGTTTAAAGAAATATCTTAAGACGAAAAGACCTTGGATAAGCAAATTTCTTGTTTTGTCATCATTTTTGTTTTCAGGTTTTCCAAATTAAATATTTGAAAGGCATTGGAATTGCTTGGTCCTATAGTACCATTTCTTAGTGCAATATCAGTTTTGAAGCACTAATATATCTTATCAATAATAAATATTATGATATACCTTATGCGGTTGGTTTACTAGTAAGATGAAGTTCCTCGCCAACTTGAAGTCATTGGACTGGTATGAAAGATAACTTCGAGGGACCATGGATATGGGATTATATTATTCTAATTTGTCCATATCAGTTTTGATTGGTTATGCAAATGCAGAGTATTTATCATATCATTATAAAGCCAGATATCAATCAAGAGATATTGGCTCCATGCGAGGCATAGATGTGTTTGTTTGATCGGTTAACTTCTTGGAGAACGTGTCATCCTCAATCGATCAAGAAGTACTCACAACGTTATTTGAAGATAATACAGCTTTAAAGCTCAATAAAATGAGGGTTTCTTCAAAGGCGATCAGCCGAAACATATTTTACCAGAAATTCTTCTTCACTCATGTTTCAATTAAAAGGGTGAAATCATTGAATCAGGCGACAATCCAGAAGATTGCTCGCTATGACCCTACAACCCCAACTTTTGGAAAGGATGGTAGAATTGATCGAGATTCAAGATACGACTTTTGAAAGTCCTAATCGGATGATCTCGTCAGGGGGAGAGATGATATGCGCTGCACTCTTTTTCGCTTCACCAAGTTTTGTCCCACTGGGTTTTCTTGGTAAGGTTTTTAACGAGATAGCATCTTCATTGCATATCATTGTTAAAGATTATGTACTCTTTTTCCTTCACTAGGTTTTTTCCCATTTGGGTTTTATCTAGTAAGGTTTTAACGAGACATATTCTTATTTACATTCAATAGACATTCAAAGGGGAGTGTTATAAATAAATTATTAAGTGTGAATTGTCAATTGAACCCCCCACTCTTTTTACATTCTCCACCACCACCACTACATTCATTCATATTTATTCATACTAGTATAATGCACGTGCGATGCACGTCTATAAAAAAGTTTAGTTATTAAATTAAATGAATTTGTATATTTTGATTTGATGTGCATAACACGGGGATGTTTAGTGGATGTAGTTTGCACGTATATTACATGGGTTTACTCAGTTACAAAATTAGGGTTTGTTTGTTTACAACCCCAACTCTCCCATTAAAATAGTAGAGATGTAATAATTATGTAATTGTCTCTTTGTATTCTTTGTAAGCCTATAAATAGGCCATTGGGTGAATCATTTGGATACATATGAAAAACCTATGAATGAGAATAATCTTCTTTCCTCTCGTCTCTATTTTCTTTATTTATTGTTTCTATGTCAGGATCTGGATTCCGACCAGCTCGAGATCTCGCCATTAATGGAGAAAGAAGGGTTTGAGGTCGAGAAGAAGAGAGTTGGAGAAGAGGAAGATCAGAGATTAGAGAAGAAATCAGCAATTTCTATTACTTGAAAAGGAAACAAATTACAGCTGCTTATATAAGGGAAGGAGGAAGGTTGTTACGCTAGGCGACAAATTCTTAACACGTGCCTAGCGCACCCTTTCCACACCCGCCCTCATTCAATTCAAATAATACGTGCCTTCTATGTAAACTACTGATATATCAGATACATTTCTCTACAGCTATTCTAGCTTTCTCTGCATTAACCCATGGTCTTCCGATGAACTCTGAAGCTACTCCGACGATGGTTGGGAGGTCGACGCCGGCGTCCTTGACAACTCCTCCCCCCATAACAGCGAGCTTGTCCCAAGCTCGAAAGAAGGAAATTTCGCACGGATTTCATCAATATCGACCCACGAAGCATCCTCAACTCCTGTGTTCTTCCATTTAACCAGCAATTGAACCCCTACTCTATTTTGCTTCCTGAACATCCGCCTGTCCAAAATGGACTCCGGAACATCTGTGTTAACATCGGGAACCCACCAATGAGGCAATTCAGCTGCAGTTGCCATCGCAGGAGTACCATAGTACTTCTTCAGTTTGGAAACATGGAAAATGGGGTGAATGGTTGTATTAGGAGGTAAATCTAGACGATAGGCCACTGCTCCTATCTTTTCCAAGACCCTGTAAGGGCCGAAGAACTTCATCGATAGCTTTTGAGGTGATGGGTTGCGTAGGGAGACTTATCGATATGGTTGTAACCTGAGCAGAACTAAATCTCCTACTTCAAAATTCCTTTCTCTCCTTCTTTTATCAGCAAATTTTTTCATTCTTTCCTGCACTATTGTGATGTTATCTTTGAGCAATTTTAGAATAGCATCCCTGGTCAACAATGTCTCTTCTACTGAAGGTAATTCAGAGGTTCCTTTCACATAGTGTAATAGAGTTTGGGGAGGTCTTCCGTATACTCCTTCAAATGGCGTGATCCCCGTGGATACGTGCCAACAAGTATTATACCAAAATTCAGCCCATGGCAACCATTTAACCCATTCCATTGGTTTTTGCCCACAAAAACATCGAAGATACATCTCTAATGTCTTATTGACGACCTCCGTTTGCCCATCACTTTGAGGATGGTATGCTGTCGAATGATGCAGCTTACACCCTTGCATATTGAAGAATTCTTTCCAGAATCTACTGATGAAAATGGGATCTCGATCACTTACTATTGTCTTTGGCATGCCGTGCAAGCGATAGATGTTATCAACAAACACCTGGGCCACTGTGTGAGCAGTGTAGGGGTGGGACAAAGCTATAAAATGGGCATACTTTGTAAGTCGATCAACGACAACCATGATCACATTCTTATTTCCACTCCTTGGAAGCCCTTCTATGAAATCCATGGATATTTCCTCCCAAATGAACTCAGGTACTGGTAGAGGTTGTAAGAGTCCCACTGGAAACATAGTCTCATGTTTGTTTTGTTGGCAAGTCATACATTCCTTGATGAACTTTTTGACATCTCTAGAAATTCCTTCCCAGGTGAACACCCTCCTCACCCTTTGCAGGGTTTTATGAAATCCTGAGTGGCCCCCTATATTGGATGAATGATGATCCAGAAAGATGGTTCTTCTCAACTCCACTGCTGGACTTATGAGAATTTTACCTTTGTAGTACCAAATCCCTCCCATCATCTTGTACTTATTACCATCCAACTGATTGTTGTGTAGCTTTTCTTGCAACTTGACATAGTAGCTATCTTGCCTCACTAGTAGCTTAATCTCCTCCATCCACTGAGAGATTACAAAAGTTATTTCATAACAAGTATCTTTCCCTTCCTTGTTTCGAGAGAGTGCATCAGCTACTTTATTATCATTTCCCTTCTTATACTCTACCTTGAAATTGAATCCCAACAACTTCCAAAGCCACTTCTCTTGAATCTCAGTGTTGATTCTTTGATCTAGAATGTATTTGATACTTTGTTGATCAGTTCTTATTGTGAAGGAATTTCCCAGTAGGTATTGCCGCCAGTGTTTTATAGCTTGTAGGATTGCTAGAACCTCCTTTTCATAGGTGGACAAGGCCAGATTTCTACCTTTAAGTCCCTTGCTCATATATGCTATGGGATGATTCTCTTGGAGAAGCACAGCTCCAATCCCTTGTTGCGCAGCATCAGTTTCTATAATAAAGGGTTTGTTGAAGTCTGGGGGTTTTAACACAGGTGTAGAGGTCATGGCTTTCTTAAGAGCTGCAAAAGCTTGAGATGCTGCTGCTAACCATCGAAAGGAATTCTTCTTAAGCAATTGGGTGAGGGGGAATGCAATGCTACCATAGCGTTCTACAAATTTGCGATAGTATCCAGTTAAACCAAGGAACCCTCTCAATTCCTTCACAGTTTTTGGCTCTGGCCAATCTTCAACAGCCTTGATCTTATTAGCATCGACAGCAATTCCCTCAGCACTTATCACATGACCCAAGTACCCTACTGATTTTTGGCCAAAGCTACACTTGCTCAAGTTGGCAATCAGTTTATTCACTCTTAACAGCTCCAGAGTCAATGCTAGATGAGTGAGATGATCTTCCCAAGTGTGACTGTAGATTAATATATCATCAAAGAATACTAATATGAATTTGCGCAAGTACTCTTTGAACACATTATTCATCAAACATTGAAATGTAGAGGGTGCATTTGTTAGCCCAAAGGGCATAACCAGGAACTCAAAATGACCATGATGGGTGCGAAAAGCAGTTTTTGGAATGTCATTCTCCTTAACTCTGATTTGATAATACCCAGACTTCAAATCTATCTTTGAGAAATATTTGGCACCATTCAACTCATCTAACAGATCATCTATTAAGGGTATTGGAAATTTGGCTTTTAGAGTCTGGTTGTTCAATGCCCTATAATCCACACATAATCTCCACCCTCCATCTGACTTCTTTACTAATATTATTGGTGATGCATAGGAGCTGTTGCTTGGGCGGATCAATCCTGGAGAGAGCATTTCCTGGATCTGTTTTTCAATCTCAACTTTGTAATGGTAGGGTTGTTTGTAGGGTCTGAGGCATACTGGTTTGGCACCTTCTATCTCTGGGATTTGATGGTCTACTGACCTTTGAGGAGGGAGGCCCACTTGGTCTGCAAACACCTCAGGATATGTTTGCAGAATTGATTGTATATCTTCATTATTCTCAAGCTTCTGAAGGGAAGGATTGAGCTGAACATCTTCAGTTGGAATTTCCTCTATTTGGATTACAAATGCTTGACATGTGTAGCTCCCAAACCTTACTATCTCATCCACGTCCATACATTGTAGTTGTGGATCTATGATGCCTTGTAGTCTCTTCTTTTCCCCTGCAGATTCAAACTCCATAGTCATCTTACTAAAATCCATGAGTACTGGACCCAATGTTCTCAACCAGTGTGCTCCTAACACCTTTTGTGCAGGACCTAGGGGTAGGAGCAATAGATTAGCTCTAAGAGTCTCTCCTTGTACTGCGAAGCTTACATCTACAAATTTCCCTTCACTATACATACACTGCCCATTTGCCACAGTAACTTTGTATCTAGGCTCTTTTGCAACTGCTAGGTGAGCTCTCTCAGCTGTTTGGGGGTCTAGGTAGTTGTGGGTTGATCCTGTATCAATCAAAATGCTCACATCTCTTCCATTGATTCTACCCTTAACCCTCATAGTTTGTGGGTATACTTGGGATCCTATAAGAGCATGAAGAGAGATTTCGGGGTGTTCTGTGGGAGGGGAATTGGATTGAGGTCTCTGCAGATGATGTGTGATAGGTGTTGAGGTGAATTGTGGGTTTTGAACTTCTTGAGCATATGTGACTTCATAACTGGCTTCATCCTCCTCTTCTTCTATTCCTTCCAGGAATAAGAACTTTTGCCCTTTGCATATGTGCCCTTGCACATATTTTTCGTCGTAGTTGAAACACAAACCCTTGGCTCTCCTCTCCCTCAACTCCTGAATGCTAAGCCTTCTGGGAAACACATTGGGGTTGGTGGTTAAGGGATTAAAATGGTTTGTGGATTTGAAAGTAATTGGTATAGGGGAATTGATAGCGGATACTGGTTTGTGTACAAAAGGGGACCTATAACTCTTTTTCATGCTAGCTATCTTCTCTTCATACCCCCTCGCCAGGCCCACAGCTTCATTCACATTTCTAGGCCTTTGAGACTTAACATCCCATCTGATTTCACTCCTTAATCCACTCACAAAAGCACTGAGATAATGGGACTCAGTCCAGTCCTTCACAAAATTGGATAGACGATCAAACTCTTGGATGTAAGACTCTAGTTCACCCTTCTGCTCTAACTTGGTTAGAACCTCTACGTAGTCATGGAACACAGTGAGGCCAAACCTGTTGATGAGTTCCTCAAGGAAATTTGTCCAAGTGACTTCTGGTAATTTGGGTTTTATATGTCGACGGAACCACTGAGCTGCTCTTCCACGAAGGTTCAGTGCGGCATATTTCAATTTCTTGTTCTCCGACACCTCATAAAACTCAAGAAATTGTTCGATTTCACAGATCCACTCAGTTGGATCTCCTTCTTCAAATACAGGAAACTCAACCTTGAAAGGTGTTTTGTATAGAGGCTCACTATGACCCCACACTGAAGAACTAATGGAGCTGGAGTGGGGAAATGTTACCTCTCTGTGTGGACCCTGTTGATTTGGATTTGGAAGATGTGGTGGATTGGGAAGTAATGGGCGATTAGGGAGGCGAGCTTGGGTTTGACGCATCATCGTCATCAGAGTTCCAATTTGATTTTCTATGGCTGAGAACCTTTCTCCTATGCTTGTCGCGATTGACTCCACTCTTTCTATCAAGTACCCGTTCTGTAATTGGACCTCCTCCATCTGACTCTTCAGAGTCGCCACATCGCCTTCCACGGTGGTGCTGCCTTCGCCATCGGAGCCAGTTGGCTCTGATACCAAATTGTCAGGATCTGGATTCCGACCAGCTCGAGATCTCGCCATTAATGGAGAAAGAAGGGTTTGAGGTCGAGAAGAAGAGAGTTGGAGAAGAGGAAGATCAGAGATTAGAGAAGAAATCAGCAATTTTTATTACTTGAAAAGGAAACAAATTACAGCTGCTTATATAAGGGAAGGAGGAAGGTTGTTACGCTAGGCGACAAATTCTTAACACGTGCCTAGCGCACCCTTTCCACACCCGCCCTCATTCAATTCAAATAATATGTGCCTTCTATGTAAACTACTGATGTATTAGATACATTTCTCTACAGCTATTCTGGCTCTCTCTGCATTAACCCATAGACTTCCGATGAACTCTGAAGCTACTCTGATGATGGTTGGGAGGTCGACGCCGGCGTCCTTGACATTCTATTATTTTATAAGAAAGAACCATTTCTTTTTCTTTTTTTTCTTTATTCCTCTTTCTTCTTTCTTTCTCCTGTTATCATTTAACGGCCCTCAAATCCCTCATTTAACGCCCAATCATTCCTTCTACTCTGTAAGTAATTACCCATAACTTTTTTTGGGGCTTTTTTTTCTTGTTCAATTTGATATAAGTTTTAGTTGATTTCTTGCCTAGTTTGTTGTTAATTTTTACTTATTTTAATTGGGTTTGTTCTTCCTTCCTTATCATGTTCTGGGTTGCTTAATTATGAAGAAAAGTTTAGATCTTTACTAATTTGTTCATGTCGGTATCTTTAATTTTTAGGCCAATTGGGTTAAGGAAGTTCAGTCAAATTCAATTCAGAAGAAGGGGGAATTTGATTGGGTTGAAATTGGATTAGATTTGAGGTATTTGGTAGGGTTAACACCATGATTCTTGATTCAGTAGCTGCTACTAGATCAATTGTTGGGTTTCACACCCTTAATCAGAGAAAAAATACACCGAAAAGTCAGCCCGAATCATGTGTAGTTATGAGAAGCAAGTTCATGGGCGAAAAGTGGGTAGTGTCTTCCTCTAATTCAAGTATGGTGGTTAGTACACCTAGGAGTAATGGGTTCGTGCCATTGACGATTAAGTCGGTTGCGATGGAGCTGACAAAGGAGGCACATCCTTCAAGAGATGAGAGGATTCAGAAAGATGTAATGTTTAACTCTGGTAGTGGTAGGACTCTGTGACCACCTGCCGATAAAGCTGATAACCCGTCTTTGCACAACCCGTTGCTGCGGCAGGAGAGGATGGGGTGTGGGTGGTTGGCTGTGATATTCGAATGGGAGGGAGTGATCATTGAAGCGGATACCGAATTGGAGAGACAATCGTGGCTTATGCTAGCTCAAGAAGAAGGAAAATCCCCACCTGCGTTTATACTGAGAAGAGTTGAAGGGATGAAGAATGAGCAGGCCATATCGGAGGTTCTTTGTTGGTCTCGAGACCCTTCTGAGTTAAGAAGGTTGTCCTCTCGGAAGGAGGAGATACACCGGAGTATTGAAGGGGGTTTTTATCAGTTAAGGTCAGGGTCGAAAGAGTTCATTACTACTCTTATGAGCCATAAGATTCCAATGGCGGTGGCCTCTACGAGGCCTAGAGCGTGCATTCAAGAAGCCATTCAAGCCGTAGGAGTTGAAGATTCATTTGAAGTGGTTGTGACAGCGGAGGATGTGTACAGAGGAAAACCTGACCCGGAAATGTTCGTGTATGTAGATCAATTACTTAGTTTTGTACCAGAGAGGTGTATAGTATTTGGGAACTCAAATTCGATGGTGGAGGCTTGTCATGAAGCCCGCATGAAATGTGTTGGTGTTGCGAGCAAGCACAAAGTGTATGAGCTCGGGGCAGCTGATCTAGTAGTGAGGAGGATTGACGAAGCTTTCCATTGTTGATTTGAAGAACCTTGTCGATGTTGAATCACCCGAGTATGAATCGGGAGAACCCGAGGTGGAATTTGAGGAGGAAGAAAAGCCTTCTCCATCCTCATTTGTGGCTGTTGATGATATATTCTGGTAAAGTAAGTTCTCATTGTACAGTTCTAGTGTTTGAATATAATTTCTTGTATTGGATATAATTGATTCGAAACATGCTTAAATTGGTGATTTGAGATGTAAATGATTCCCCTCATCGAGGCATGTTGTAAATGTCAAAGGAAAGGAAGGAACTGATCAGTTGTTAGATTTCCTTCAAATGTATGTTCACTTGCGTGTAAATGTTAGATGCGTTGGATTATTAGAATGATGATGATGGTATTGAACTGCTTATCAGTGTAAATGTTTGGGTTGTAAAGTTTTCTGGAAACCATTTGAATATCTTGAAAAGGATTTCTACTATTCATTTTGAAGTAAGCGTCGATGCAGAATAGATTCAGTGGTTTGAATATGATGATTACATATGAAACTTTTGTTCATTTTGATGCTGTTAGTAATCCTGCATCTCTTTTATTCATCATACTAACTTGTATTGTGGACTGCCAGGTAGGTTCTGCGATGCATTGCCAAGTTGTAGAATTAGTGAGAACCAATTACATATACGAGTGACATTCAAAAGATCAATCCCATGGAAATAACTAACTTTGATGTAGCATTTCTAGTTATTCACTTATTCTTACTCAGCAAAATAAAGCATTCATATTATTTTGACAGATTCTGTTTTCATCGGAACGTTGTTGTGTTTCTCTCCAGCCTCTTCGGCAACGAACTTATTGTCAAATAGGCAAAAGTGATTCACAGATAGCCAAAAGTGATTCACAGATAGCCAAAAGTGATTCACAGAGTGCGGAGTACGAAGTTGAGTTGTAGGTCGCATTCTACCTGGCAATATAACCGAAAGTGATTCACAGATTGCAACACGAAGTTGAGTTCTAGAACGCATTATTACCTGTCAATCTAGCAAAGCAGGACTGATGAGCTTACAATGTGGACATGTGGAATTCTATGACAGTCCATTGTCAATTCCATTTCTGAAGTCTTAGATGGATTTGAAGTTAAAACTCTTTCATTAATTTGCTGTTGAGTTATCCCACTATTGACTCTTAACATTCCACTTTCAGAAGTTCATCGTTCCTTCTAATTGAATGTTTTTTTCTGGAGTATATGCTAACATATACCCGCATGTAATCAATACGAATGACAAGGGAATTATTGGATCTCTGCCCCGCAACCTCCTGCAGGATCTCCTCAAATATCCAGGAAATCAGGTCAAAAGCACATACATTATTGATGTGGGTAAATATTCCCGCGCAATCAGAACCATCTGATACCCCCAAGATCCGCTCATCTCATCCGATCATCAGGACCTAGGATCCAATGGGTCTTCTGCTGCTTCAGGCCTACAGAAGCAGGTCAACCCGGCTCATTAGGGTTACGGCTCCCACTCTCTGCCTATAAATACCAGACATCCTCCTTCACTCTGAAGGTAATGACTTTTTCTCCACCTGAACCATAGCTCTCATTTTCACTTTCAAGTAACTGACTAGATCATCAAAGGGTCGGTCGCTGAGATCTCTCCCAGTGTTTCTAGGCCTCTTGCAGGTATTCCGGTCGGCCAGCTTCCAGCAGCACCTCCTCTCCATCTCCCCAGGAGATCCTTGACTCAGACCGGATATGCTGCTGAGATCTGTCACTTTCTCTACAAATTACAAGAACTCACACATGTTGCTCCCACCACTAAAACAAGCAGCATCAGGTTGGCGCCGTCTGTCGAAAACTAGACAGTCCAACAACTGTCCAAAGGCGGGACCCGAGCCCGAACGGACCTCCACGTCAGCCATTCTCCACTGTGTTCACGGTGGCCCCATGGGGGGAGAGTCGAATACTTTTCGCAAGACCTTCGTGCGGGAGATTAACTCAGTCCATGATCATCCGCCCCTAGGGACCAGGGACTGACTGTCTCATTCTCCAACGATGACCTAGAGGGCGTTCAAATGCCTCATTGTGACACCCTGGTAATTAGCCTCGGTATGGTAATTCACGAGGTCCTCCGAATCCTTGTTGACAACGGAAGCTCGGTCAACATTCTGTTCTAGGCCGCATTCAAAGCACTCAAACTCTCTCGGGAAAGGCTGAAGCCGGCTGGCTACACGCTATACGGGTTTTCAGGCACTCATGTACAGATCGAGGGAATCATCACGCTCGATGCCACAGCCGGAACAGCCCCAGACATCTGAACATAAGCCATGGATTTCATGGTGGTCAATGTCAAAGTCGCCTATAATGTGATCCTGCGCAGGCCCCGTCTCTGTTCCCTTCAAGCAGAGCCCTCTGCATACCACTTGAAGATGAAATTCCCTACCGACCATAGAGTTGGCATGGTCTGAGGCAATCAAGAATCGGCCCGGTCCTGCTACATAGCCGCAGTGAAAAGCAGAGTTTCCCCTCTCGACGCGGTCAAAATTCCGTCCGACAGGAATTCATTGGGATCGGAGCTCGTCAACAAGTTGGAAGAGATCCCCTTCAACGAGGATGATAGATCTAAACGATTCCGAGTGAACCAATCTCTCACCCCAGACCTAAAACTGGCCATTGTTGACTGCATCAGGCGGAATGTTGATCTCTTTGCCTGGACGCCTTCTGATATGCCAGGGATTTCAGAGGACTTCATCATGCACAGGCTGAGCATCCTCCTGGATTCAAAGCCTGTCCAGCAGAAGCGCTACAAGTTCGCTCCTGAAAGGCAACAGACGACCAAAGAAGAAGTAAACATGCTCCTCTTGTCTCGTTTGATCCAGGAGGTCACTTATCCCGAATGGCTGGCCAACGTAGTGCTGGTGAAGAAACCAAGCGGAAAGTGGAGGATCTGCATAAACTTCAGAGACCTCAACAAGGCATGCCCCAAAGATCCATTCCCGCTCCTGAGCATCGACGCACTGATAGATGCGACCTCTGGTCACGAGCTATTCAGCTTCATGGATGTCTTTTCAGGCAATAACCAGATCAGAATGGTCCCCCCTGACATCCCCAAAATTGCCTTTGTGACCGACCAGTGCATGTACTGTTACCGGGTCATGCCCTTCAGGTTGAAGATTGCCAGTGCTACATACTAGAGGCTCGCAAATTGAATTTTTAAGGAGCAAATAGGTCGGAACATGAAAGACTATGTCAACAATATACTCGTCAAAAGTGGCAGAGGGCAAGACCACGTCACCGATCTCAAGGAAGTCTTCAGGGTCCTAAGGTCCCACAACATGAGACTTAACCCCTCCAAATGCGCCTTCGGCGTCACCTTGGGAAAATTTCTCGAATTCGTGGTCAGCTAGCGAGGCATTGAGGCGAACCCCGAGAAGATTCAGGACATATTAGGCATGGTCCCTCCAGGAAATGTCAAAGAAGTCCAGTGGCTCACGGGGCAGTTGGGGGCCATCAACCGTTTTCTCTCCAAATCCGATGAAAAGTCACTCCCATTCTTTAAAGCCCTTCGGCTGGCTAAAGGCTTCGAATGGAGAGAACCTCAACAACAGGCCTTCGACCAGCTAAAGTCCTACCTGGCCAACCCCCCGCTCCTTAGCAAACCAGAATCGGGCGAGCCCCTCTACCTCTACCTGGCTGCATCTAAACATGCGCTCAGCGCCGTACTAGTTAGGAAAGAAGACGGAGTCCAGAAGCCCATTTATTATGTCAACAAAGTCCTACACAATGCTGAACTCCGATATGCCAGAATGGAAAAGGTCGCCTACGCATTCCTCCGATCGTACTTTCAAGCTCACTCCATTCAATTCATGACAGATCAGCCACTCAAGCTTGTCATCAACAAACCAGAAAATTCTAGGCAACTAATCAAGTGGTCGATTGAGCTGAACCAACACAACATCAATTACCAACCCCGGACAACCATCAAGGGGCAAGCCCTCGCAGAATTCATCACAAAGTGTACCATTTTCGAAGCACCCGAGATCCCAGAGGAGGAACCCACTTGGGAAATTTATATAGATGGACCGTCCTACGATGGTGGAAGTGGAGTTGGCGTCATACTTCATGAACCTGACGACTTCGTCGAAAAGTATTCCCTTCACCTCAATTTCCAGGCATCCAATAATGAGACAGAATACGAAGTAATGATTGTCGGCCTCACGCTAGCCCGCAATGCGGGGGCAAGATGAGTAAGAGCCTTCAGCGACTCTCGGCTCGTGCTTAACCAAATTTCAGGGGATTACGAAGCCCGTGATGCTTGGATGATCTAATGCTTGGCACGCGTCAAACTCCTCTTGAAAGCCTTCGAGCACGCCATTGATAAGCGGATACCCAGAGAACAAAATAGTCAGGCATATGCCTTGTACAAGCTCGCCGCATCGCCCTTCGAGGGCCTCGACCACACCGTCCTCATCGAGGTCCTTCACGAGCCTAGCATCGAGAAGCCTGAGGTTCTCTGTAACACCCCATAATTTATATATATATATATATTAAAAAGGGTGATGGCAGTATTGTAATAAAGTGGAAATGAGGGGGCATGGTTGAGGAGACAAAAGCTTAACAGTGGCTGTGTGTGCTCTGCTCCTGGTGACGTGGCAGCATCACGTGGGGCCCGCTGCCCAGTTGAAGAGCAGCACCTGCTGTCTGAAGGCGCTGACGTGGACAGGGGCCCACCAAATGGTTCGCTGCTGTACACGAAGAGAGGAGAGATAATGTGAGTGAAAATAATCTCCTATCGGGAATCTCACAAGAATAAATAACTATAAATAAAAATGCCTATGATCAAGAGTCACCAATCCGGTTAACCAACTTTTGAGATGCAGCCTGTGGTGGGCAGTTGTACTATACTATAAATAATTTGTCTGATAAATTGTATAAAATTGTCTGAGTTTGGGGCAGGGGCGTTACAAATGGTATCAGAGCCGACTTTCAACACCGAGTGTGGGGAATGTCTATATAGTCGGGCGGTGGATTTCGGGACTATGGACCCAGTCGGACGGTGGATTCTGGGACGGTGGTGAGCCCTCAATTAAATCCGGGACTGTGATTGATCGGGCGATGGATTCCTGGATCATGATTTGTCGGGCGGATAGGAGGACAGCTCAATCAAATTCGGGATTATAATTGATCAGGCAGAGGATTCCGGGATCATGATTAATCGGGCGGATAGAAGAGCAGATGCTCCACATCGGCTAAAAAGTAGATCCTGCACTAGATTGTGTTTGCCCTGTGCTCAGCGAGGACGCTGATTTCTGAAGGGGAGTGTATGTAACACCCCGTAATTTCTTAAAAGATAATATATATATATATATATATATATATATATATATATATATATATATATATATATATATATATATATATATATATATATATATATATATTAAAATGGCTGATTGCAGTATTGTAAGAAAGTGGAAATGGGGGGGCACGATTGAGGAGACAGCAGCTCAACAGTGGCTGTGTGTGCTCTGCTCCTGATGACGTGGCAGCATCACGTGGGGCCCGCTGCCCAGTTGAAAAGCAGTGCCTACTGTCTGAAGGCGCTGACATGGACAGGGGCCCACCAAATGGTTGGTTGCTGTACACAGAGAAAGAAGTAAGATAATGTGAGTGAAAATAGTCCCATATCGGGAATCACACAAGAATAAATAACTATAAATAATATAGCCTATGATCAAGAGTCACCAATCCGGTTAACCACCTTTTAAGCGGCAGTCTATGGTGGGCAGTTGTACTATACTATAAATAATATATCTGATAAATTGTATAAATTGTCTGAGTCTGGGACAGGGGCATTACAAATGATATCAGAGCCGACTTTCAACACCAAGTGTGAGGCATGTCTATATAGTCGAGCGGTGGATTCCGGGACTATACACCTAGTCGGACGGTGCATTCCGGGACTGTGGTGAGCGATCAATTAAATCCGGGACTGTGATTAATCGGGCGGTGGATTTCAGGATCATGATTAGTCGGGCAGATAGGAGGACAGCTCAATTAAATCTGGGATTATGATTGATCGGACGGTGGATTCCGGGATCATGATTAATCGGACTGATAGAAGAGCAGATGTTCCACATCAGCTAGAAAGTAGATCCTGCACGAGATTATGCATGCCCCGTGCTCATCGAGGACGATGATTTCTGAAGGGGGGTGTATGTAACACCCCATAATTTCTATATATATATATATATATATATTAAAAAGGCTGATGGCAGTATTGTAATAAAGTGGAAATGGGGGGCCCACGGTTGAGGAGACAGTAGCTTAACAGTGGCTATGTGTGCTCTGCTCCTGATGACGTGGCAGCGTCACGTGGGGCCTGCCGCCCAGTTGAAGAGCAGCGCCTGCTGTCTGAAGGCGCTGACGTGGACAGGGGCCCGCCAAATGGTTGGTTGCTGTACACGGAGAGAGAAGAGAGATAATGTGAGTGAAAATAATCCTATATCGGGAATCACACAAGAATAAATAACTATAAATAATAATGCCGATGATCAAGAGTCACCAATCCGGTTAACCACCTTTTGAGAGGCAGCCTGTGGTGGGTAGTTGTACTATACTATAAATAATTTGTCTGATAAATTGTATGAAATTGTCTGAGTTTGGGGCAGGAGTGTTACAAATGGTATCAGAGCCGACTTTCGACACCGAGTGTGGGGCATGTCTATATAGTCAGGCGGTGGATTCCGAGACTATAGACCCAGTCAGACGGTGGATTCCGGGAATGTGGTGAGCCCTCAATTGAATTCGGGACTGTGATTGATCGAGCAATGGATTCCGGGATCATGATTAGTCGGGCGGATAGGTGGGCAGCTCAATTAAATCCGAGATTATGATTGATCGAGCGGTGGATTTCGGGATCATGATTAATCGGGCGAATAAAAAAGCAGATGCTCCACATCGACTAGAAAGTAGATCCTGCACTAGATTGTGCATGCCCCGTGCTCAGCGAGGACGCTGGTTTCTGAAGGGGGTGTATGTAACACCTCGTAATTTCTATATATATATATATATATACTAGGTTTGCCCGTTGACACGTGCCTACGGCATGTCTTCGGAATAATTTTGGAGGTCCAGCAAAAT
This sequence comes from Hemerocallis citrina, assembly GCA_017893485.1. NCBI lineage: Eukaryota > Viridiplantae > Streptophyta > Magnoliopsida > Asparagales > Asphodelaceae > Hemerocallis > Hemerocallis citrina. The sequence continues at coordinate 223,098,182 of CM030365.1, forward strand.
AATTGAAGTAGCAAACAAAGAGTAAAAAACATATTATATGATTTTATTTAAATTTTTAAATTTTTAAATTTTTAAATTTTTAAATTTTTAAATTTTTATTTTCTTAATTTTTGAATAGAAGAGGGAGGGAGAGAGAGGAAAAAAATAATTAAATAAATATAGGAGTTGTTTTGTGTGGGGGATTTAAATTTGAGTTTTGGGGGGGAACTTTTAGAGGGAAAATATGTTTTGTGGGGTTAAATCTGGGCCTTTAATTTTTTGAGAGATTGAAGGAGAGCCACTTGATAGCTTTCTTTGTGTTTTATTATATAAAGATTCACTGTTACAAATTACAATCTTCGGAACGATGCACCTTGTTTGATCATATAAAATAGTTTTAAAGGTTCAGCAAATTAATTGAAGTAACAAATATTATATGAGAAACTTTTGGGGTCCGCAAAAAACATATTATATGTTTTTTATGATTTTTTTGAATTACTTTTAAAGTTTTTAAATTTTTAATTTTTTTAGTTTTTTAGTTTTAAATTTTTTAAATTTTTTAAAAATATTTATTTTCTTAATTTTTTGAATAGAAGAGGGAAGGAAAGAGAGAGAGAAAAAATAATTAAATAAATATAGGAGTTGTTTTGGGTGGGGGGTTTGAATTTGAGTTTGGGGGGGAAACTTTTGGGGGGAAAAATATGTTTTGTGAGGTGAAATCTGGGCCTTTGATTTTTGGGGAGATTGAAGGAGAGCCACTTGATAGCTTTCTTTGTGTTTTATTATATATATATATATATATATATATATATATATACTAGGTTTGCCCGTGGATACATGCCTATGGCACGTATTCAGAACGGTCACCTAGTTTGATTATATAAAATAGTTTTGGAGACCTAGAAAATTAATTGAAGTTTTGGAGACTTAGCAAATTAATTGAAGTAGCAAACATATTATATGAGAAAACAGTATATCTACCTTTAAGCTCAACCATCGCCTTCTTGATCATTAGCTTGAACTTACCTGGAATGCATATAGTTTGTTAGAAACACTGCATAGAGTTATTTTTTAACTTCAGCATCACTTTTAGATGCTTGTAATAGTTATGCGAGGACATTATCATATAGGTTTTATAGAGCTTACTCTAATCCTATAACCACTATGAGCATGTCTAAATACAATGGTAACGCAAGTGCATGTATGAAGGCATCTACAATACCAATAATCTAAAACATTTGTTTGTCTGAGACTCAGTTTGCAATTGAAATACCATTATTATTATTTCAACCAAAATGAAATACATGAAGTTCTCAAAACTCTAATCCAAGCTAATCATTTCTTTTATCTCCACTTTGTCTCCCCATTGCACCTTTATAAAAAAAAATCAAAATGGATAAATAATAAATTTACTTTAGCTGTCTTTCTTAAGTGGAGAGTTTGCACCCTTCACTGATAAACTCCAGTCAACCCAATCCAATATATCCAAACATACACTAAAAGTTCTTATATGTTATGTTATCCATGGTTTCTAATAACCAGTGAAGGGAACACTTCACGATAGTATTTTCTCTTGTAGTAAAGAAATTAATGTTGCATATTTGCCAAGTTATTTTAGGTTACTAGTCAGCTTACATGTCCTACTATGGTTTTGAAGCCCAAATTGAGGCCACCAAATAATCCATCTCTCACTTGCGTACACCTTAAAGCAAAACCAATAAAGAACTCATCAAATAAATTACCAAATTAAAATTTTTTAAACCCAAAAAAAAAAAATAATCATACCTCTCTGAACTTAAATCTCATGCACACATAAAATTCGAGTCAGCAAAAAACTGAGTAATCCCCTGCACACAAAAAATTAAAAATTAGAATGAGAATTTGGTTAATGAGATGAAATTAGAGTCGTCGCATCGCATATAGAGGCTCTCGATTCGGTGGAGGGGAGTCGCTTGATATTCGCGCTTGATTTGGTGGAGGGGAGTCACCGATACAGAATCAGCAGCGGATCAGATATCGGCGAAGACCGCTTGATTGGGGTTCGACATTGGATTTGGGTTTGGATTTGCTTTGAGATTTTCAAATTTTCAAACTTTCAAATTTTCAAATTTTCAAATTTTCAAAATTTTGGAATTTTCAAAATTTCAAAACTTCAAATTTAAAAATTGTAAAAATTTTAAATTTGTAAAAATATATATATTTATTTTTTTAAAAATTTTTAATTTCAAAATTTTTAAAATTTCTAGAATATCAAAAATTTTAAAATTTTTAAAAAATTTAAAATTTTATTTTTTTATTTTAATTTTTTAAAATTTTAGCATTTTTAAATATTTTTTTTATAAGTTTTTCACTTTTTGATTTTTTTAGAATTATTTTTAAAGTTTTTAAATTTTTAATTGTTTTAGTTTTTTACACTTTTTTATTTTTTTAAAAAATTTTTAAATTTTTATTTTCTTAATTTTTTGAATAGAAGAGAGAAAGAGAGAGAAATAATTAAATAAATAAAGGAGTTGTTTTGGGTGGGGAATTTGAATTTGAGTTTTGGGGGGAAACTTTGTGTGTGTGTGTGTGGCGGGGGGGGGGGGGAGAGATATATATATATATATTAAAAAGGCTGATGGCAGTATTGTAATAAAGTGGAAAAGGGGGGGGGGGGGGGGGGGGGGGGGACACGGTTGAGGAGACAGCAGCTTAACAGTGGTTGTGTGTGTTATGCTCCTGATGATGTAGCAGCATCACGTGGGGCCCGCCGCCTAGTTGAAAAGCAGTGCCTGCTGTCTGAAGGCGCTAACATGGACAGGGGCCCACCAAATGGTTGGATGCTATACACGGAGAGAAAAGATAGATAATGTGAGTGAAAATAATCTCATATCAGGAATCACACAAGAATAAATAACTATAAATAATAATGCCTATGATTAAGAGTCACCAATCTGGTTAACCACCTTTTGAGAGACAGCCTGTGGTGGGCAGTTGTACTATACTATAAATAATTTGTCTGATAATTGTATAAAATTGTCTGAGTTTGGGGCATGGGCGTTACATTCTCTGCCTCAATACAAGCACGAATTCGCATAATTGGATGTATCCCATCCATAAATTTTTAGCAGAACGCAACATGCCACAGGACCCCGTCGAGGCTAGAAAGACAAGGGTCCAATCGCAAAGGTTCACCTTGACTGAGAATATCCTCTTCAAGCGTTCATACACCAAGGTGGACGTGAGACCATACCTCCAATGCTTGGGTCCCGATGAGGCGAGATATGCGTTGGAAGATTTACGCGAGGGAATTGGGGGGTGCCACTTAGGCAGCAGGTCACTCGTGAGAAAAGTGCTCAACCACGGGTACTATTGGCGGATAATACTGTAAGACGCCCGTGATCTCGTGACACAATACAGACATGCCAAAGATTCTCTCCGATCAGGTGCACACCACAAGTCGGACTCAAGTCACTTGCCAGTCCAACCCCATTTTCCATGTGGGGCATGGACCTGGTCGGCCCATTCCCGAATGCCACAGGTCAAAGACGTTTCCCCATCGTGACCATCGACTACTTCACTAAGTGGGTCGAAGCAGAACCCTTGGCCACCATCACGGAACATCAAGCCTAATAATTCTTCTAGAAACACATCATATATCGGTTCGGGATCCCGTGCCAGCTCATCACCGATAACGGGACTCAATTTGTAGGCAAAAGTTTTCGGAAGTTCTGTGAATACCTCGGGATCCAGCAGTGGTTCTCATCAATAGCCCATCCCCATTCGAACGGCCAAGCAGAAAATGTCAATCGCCAAATTCTTGAAGGCATGAAAAAATGGTTGGACAAATCTCCTAAGGGACTGTGGGTCGGCGAATTACCGAGCGTCCTATGGTCGTATCAAACAACCAAACAGATCCCTACGGGCGAGTCCCCATTCAACCTGACATACAGACAAAGGTTGTCATCCCTCTGGAAGTTGGGCTCCCCTCGCCTAGGATAATGGGCTTCAATGAAGAATCCAATTCGAGTGACCTCAGGGCCAACTTGGACCTAGCCGACGAAATACGTGAAAAATTCACCATTAGAAAAAATATCTATCAACAGTAGATTGAAAGGTTCTACAACAAGAAGGTATGTCTGACCAACATCAAGGATGGCGACCTCGTACTCAGGAAGCTCGTTATTTCCCACCCCACCGCAAAAGGCAAGCTGGCCCCAAACTGGGAGGGCCCGTACAAGGTCTCCCAAGTCGTACGTCTTGGGACGTACCAACTCGAAGACCTAGGGGCAGGATAGTCAAGAGACCCTGAAACGTAGAGCATCTTATTAAGTTCCATGAGGGAACATAGGAGCACCTGACGTTGTAATCAGCGCTACATGCTATTCCTTTTGTGTAATCAATCAAGCAAGAAAATGCAACGAAGTTTCTTTTATTGTTCGAGTCAGAATGCCTCATGTTTACTTCTCTCATGTCATCGCCGCCGGCTTGGACCTCGAGCCAGCTTCCCTACAAGTTGCACACGTCCTCGCCGCTCGGCTTGGACCTCGAGCCAGCTTCCTTACAAGCTACACAAGTCCTCGCCACTGGGCTTGAACCTCGAGCCAGTTTCCTTACAAGCTGCACAAGTCCTCGCCACTCGGCTTGGACCTCGAGCAAGCTTTCCTACAAGCTACACACGTCCTCGCCACTCGGCTTGGATCTCGAGCCAGCTTCCCTACAAGCTGCACACGTCCTTGTCACTCAGTGACCTCGAGCTAGCTTTCTTATAAGCTGCACAAGGCCTTACCACTTGGCTTGGACCACGAGCCAGCTTCCTTACAAGCTGCACACATCCTCGCCACTCGGCTTGGACCTCGAGCCAGCTTCCTTACAAGCTGCACACGTTCTTGCCACTTGGCTTGGAGCACGAGCCAGCTTCCATACAAGCTGAACACGTTCTCGCCACTCAGCTTGGGCCTCGAGCCAACTTCTCTATAAGCTGCACCCGTCCTCACCGCTCAGCTTGGACCTAGAGCTAGCTTCCCTACAAGCTGCATAAGTCCTCGCCAATCGAATTGGACCTCGAGCCAGCTTCTCTACAAGTTGCACAAGTCCTCACCCTTCGGCTTAAACCTCGAACCAGCTTTCCTACAAGCTGCACACGTCCTCGTCACTCGGCTTGGACCTCGAACTAGCTTTCTTACAAGATGCACAAGGCCTCGCCACTCACCTTGGACCTCGAGCCAACTTCCCTACAAGTTGTACACGTCCTCGCCACTCAGCTTGGACCTCGAGCTAGCTTCCCTACAAACTGCATACATCCTTGCCACTCGGCTTGGACCTCGAGCCAGCTTCCTTACAAGCTGCACACATACTCGCCACTCGGCTTGGACCTCGAGCCAGCTTCCCTACAAGCTGCACACATCCTCGCCACTCGGCTTGGACCTCGAGCCAGCTTATCTACAAGTTGCACAAGTCGTCGCCACTCAGTTTGGACCTCGAGCTAGGTTCCTTACAAGCTGCACAAGCTCGCCGCTCGGCATGCTCCTCCAACCCTAGTGGGAGATTTTCTCTCCTCCCGACCTCACCCCATCCAAAAATTTTAACTTTATTTACTGCCCTCGCCTTCGGCAAGGAACTTGAGCTCTATGCACGGAGTTGGTCCCTTTTCCACCTACTGACAACCAGGGATAGAGCAGCCTTCATCGCCGCTACCCGTAATTGTCAGCAGGTAATAGAAGAACCACCGTTCATGAGAGCCCTCGGTGAATAAGTATATTTACGTCACCTCGGCTGCCTCGGTAATAGAAGAACACATCAATGGGGAACATACAAAACCACTTGGACAAGGTATCAGCCAATCGAAGCCCAGCGTTTGGCACCATCAACTCGTACTCCGGAGGAATGAAGTATCTCGCACGTATCAAGAGGAGGTCGGTGCTCACTATGAAGCTCTGCTCGTCATCAATCTTTAGTTTCGACTTGCTTGGGGATGACGACTGCACTCCATGCCGAACGTTATCTTCGAGATCGTTCAGGTACATTCTTATCGATCCTGGTTGCTGGAGATAAGGTACGTCTAGCCCATGTTTAGGGAAGAATTCAAGCGGGTTCGTGGGGCTATTTGGAAGGGTCCACTTCTGCTTGCTCCTCTGAATGACCTTCGGCTCAAATGGTTTGGTTTGCACACCCAGTGAAGTTTTGTCAGAGGATTCATCAGAATCAACCTCTTCCTTGATGTCCTTACCCTCCTCGTCCCCTCCCTCGTCATCGACTTCCCATCCACCAACTTTTTCTACCTCTTCAACACCTTCTTCCGAGTCACTGGACTCCATGACGAAGGGCTTGCGAACCCGAAGCGGTTCAGGATTATACATTATCTTTTCCTCCTCAAATGCTTCCCAACTTGAGGAGTCGCTGAGGTGGTCGGCATCATGATTCTCGGACATAAAGGCCGAGGATTTGGACTGAACACTCGAAATATTAATAAAAGTACTAACCTGTTTGCTGGTGCCGAAAAGTTTGCCGAAGAAACTACCGTCGGTGACTGAATAGTATCTAGAGAGAGAAGCTCTGGAAGTTAGAAAGAGAAGACAAAGTGAAAATTGAGATGGGGGGTGGAGGCATATATAGGCAAAGGAAAATGCCTTGACGTACTCAAAGGCATCTCAACCTTCAGATCTTAATCCAACGGTAGATGAGATTTCAACTCCTTAATTCCTACATCCGTGAGGTCATCAGCCCACGTGGCAAACACGTGTCTTTTGTCCACATGGCAAACACATGCCATTGTCCACGTGACGCGCACATGCCATCTGTGGACAAATTTCCCACGCTCTTATCTCTTTCAAGTCAACAAGGCTCGACGCTCGGCATCAACTGCGAAGCTAGCTCCTGTCTCTCACAAGTCGACAGGGCTCGACACTCAACATCAACTGCGAGCTAACTTTTGTCTCTTTCACAAGTTGACAGGGTTCGACGCTCGACATCAACTGCGAGTTAGCCCCTCTCTCTCTCTGACAAGTTCACAGGGTTTGATGCTCGGCCTCAACTTTGTGTCAACTCATGTCTCTCACGACAAGCTCGGAGCTCGACGCTCAGTATCAACTTTGAGCCAACTCCTATCCCTCGCAAGTCAATAGGGTTCGACGTTCGACATCAACTGCGAGGAACTCCTGTCTTTTTCACAAGTCGACAGGGTTCGACACTCGGTATCAACTACGAAGCTAGCTCCTGTCTCTTACAAGTCGACAAGGCTCGACTCTCGACATCAACTGCGAGCTAACTCCTGTCTCTTTCACAAGTTGACAGGGTTGGATGCTCGACATCAACTGCAAGCTAGCCCCTCTCTCTCTCACTAGTCGACAAGGCTCGACGCTCGGCATCAACTGCGAGCTAACTCCGGTCTCTTTCACAAGTCGACAGGGTTCGATGCTCGGCATCAACTACGAGCTAGCCCCCCTCTCTCTCATAAGTTCACAGATTTTGACACTCAGCATCAACTTCGAGCCAACTCATGTCTCACAACGAGCTCGGAGCTCGACTCTCGGCGTCAACTGCAAGCTAGCTCCTGTCTCTCACAAGTTGACAGGGCTCGACCCTTGGCATCAATTGCGAGCTAACTACTGTCTCTTTCACAAGTCGACAGGGTTCGACCCTCGACATCAATTGCGAGCTAACTCCTGTCTCTTTCACAAGTTGACAGGGTTTGGCGCTCGACATCAACTGTGAGCTAGCCCCTTTCTCTCTTACAAGTCGATAGGGCTCGACGCTCGGCATCAACTGCGAGACAACTCCTGTCTCTTTCACAAGTCGACAGGGTTCGACGCTCGGCATCAACTGCAAGCTAGCCCCTCTCTCTCTCACAAGGTCACAGAGTTCGATGCTTGGCGTCAACTGTGAGCTAGCTCGTCTCTCTCAAGTCGACAGAGCTCGACGCTCGGCATCAACTGTGAGCTAGCTCCTCTCTCTCACAAGGTCACAAAGTTCGACGCTCGGCATCAACTTTGAGCTAACTCATGTCTCACAACGAGCTCAGAGCTCGATGCTCGACATCAAGTACGAGCTAACTACTATCTCTTTCACAAGTCGACAGGTTTCGACGCTCGGCATCAACTGCGAGCTAGCTTCTCTCTCACAAGTTCATAAGGATCGACGCTCGGCATCACTTCGAGTCAACTCTTGTTTCTCATGACAAGCTTGGAGCTCAACGCTTGGGATCAACTTCAAGCCAACTCATGTCTCTCACAACGAGCTCGGAGCTCAACGCTCGGCATTAATTTCGAGCCAGCCCTGCCTCATGACAAGCTCGGCCCACAACACTCGGCGTGCCCCTCGATCTGCTTGTGAGCCTTCTCCACCAAGCTCGATGCTCGAGGTCAGAGCTCGGTCCTAACCTCAAGTCGCTTTTAGGGGATCTTCCATCCAATCCTCATGCATACTATCTACCGGTCTGCTCCCAAGGTCAGGCTACTCCTCGACGGCTGATACATACAACCCTCCAGGAGTGGGGGGCCTATGATGTGGGTAAATATTCCCGCATAATCAGAATTGTCTGATTCCCTCAAGATTCGCTCATCTCTGATCATCAAGACTGAGGATCCAATGGGCCTTCTGCTGCTTCAAGCTCACAAAAGCAGGTCAACCCAGTCCATTAGGGTTAGGGCTCCTACTCTCTGCCTATAAATATCAGACCCCCTCCCTTACTCTGAAGGTAATGACTCTTTCTCCACCTGAACCCTAGATGTCATTTTCACTTTCAAGTGACTGACTAGATCGTCGGAGGGTCTGTCGCCGGGATCTCTTCCGATGCTTCTAGGCCTCTTGCAGGTGTTCCGCTCGGCCAGCTTCCAGCAGCATCTCTCCAGCTCCCCAGGAGATCCTTGACTCAGATCAGATCTGCGGCTGAAATCTGTCTCTTCCTCTATAAATTACAATAACTCACATATGTTGCTCCCACCACTAAACAAGCAGCATCAATTATGGAGGTCCTTTTTTTTTTTTGTCTTGCCGCTGTATATGATATCATATCCCCATGTATCTGTTACTTTTTTCAACTCCTTTCAGATTTACTACATGCAAGGTGTTACAAAGTTTCACCTATACCAAAAAGGACTAAAGTGTGGAAACAAAAATGGTTGGTGATTAATAGAAAAATCAAGTAAATGAATAAAAACCAAGAAAATGTTGGGAGTAGCTATTGATTTCAATCAAAAGATGAGAATATTTGCTTTAAGCGCACCATTTTTGTCAAGGTATACGAGCACAGGTCTGCTCGTAAAATGGCTCCATGATTTCCAGAGAATTTTGTTAAAAGTAATAATGTCAGAATAGTTTCCAGACGGAATTGGCATTACTTCTGCCATTATACCCAGTCTAGATTGCATCACTCTCGTCTATCTCAAGAACAAACTAGTTGTTGACCTTCTGAGAATTGTTTTCATAACCCCGATCAATTAAATTTAAAGGTAACTCTTCATTTGGTGAATAACAACATTCCGTGATGTTGGAACCTCATTCTCAACCTTTGCTATTTGGCTCTCATCTTCATCGAATGAATACTATTTGCTCTATACTATTACGTAAACCTTGTCTGAGTTGTCATCAAATTAGAGAAAAAATCTGAACCTTGTCTCTAAAAATTTTTATCAATAATGAGCTCTTAAGTTCTTGTATCTGTAAGTTCTAACTTAGACCTTTGATAGACTTGTTAAAAGAATTTAGATTAAATTTCTTTTTTCCATGTGTTAGGGGTGGATCATGCTTTCAGAACTCTCAAACCCAGTAATATATCCTTTAGACATTATAAGGCTTAGGACCTTGCCATTGATTAATCGAAGACTAGATATAGTTTTAGCACCAAAGATTGTGTTTGCAGGAACCTGACAAACAAACAATGCAATTATTTTTGTACAGCAACAACAAACAGCGCAACTGTGTAATCATTTGAATATCAAAGAGAGTAGACTTTCCATTCTTCAAACACCCTGTGATACACTGTACATGGTCTCTGTTTTTATAGTATATTGTAAGTTTCATAGATTTCGCTAAAGCATAGTATGATGTACCGTAAACTGATATATAAATGAAACCACATCATTTACTCGAAAAGAGCTTTGATTTCCTGTATACAAACAATTATTCAAACTGTAAGCTTAAAGTCAGCTCCTGCGATTGAATAAGAACACAAAAGAGTCGTATGTTTCAGGATATAGGAGAAAATATAATATATATTTTCTGCTATGAACATTACAGCCTCAGAAGAGTTCAAATATCACAGAGATTCTATGAAGCACTGTATAATATCCTTGAATCTATGTCAAATCATCGAAGTTTTTTTCTAAAATCTCCCTCTAATTTCCGGGATGTTTCTCTCCGGGCCTTAACTTAGTATTCTTTAGATTTCATCGTCCACTTCATCACCATGTCCAGATACAAAGTATCTATTAGAAATAAGTAAAATTTGTCGGAATGGGTGTTCACAGTTAATGGATTTCATTCTCTCCATGATATGCTTCTTAGTTTAAACACTATGTTGAATTCAAAACACAATTCAGAATGTTGTATGCATGCACCAATTGGATATTAGATATTTGACTTTTGCATCAATGAGTAATTTGGTGATTTCATATATTATTATGGTTATGTGGTTGTTTAAGCCATTGAATTGCATCTTCTGTCAATATCTCATGTACTGTATTGAAGAATAATAGCCTGTTAATCATAAACAAATCGCTTAAATTTTAGTTGATGTTTATGTGGCTAGTAGTCTATATATTTTCTTTACAGAAACGGCATTTGCAAACTATAATGTCATGATACAGTGAATCTCTATTTTCGTTATTTACTTGTATTAGCACTTTTACTTGAATGACGACTCAATGTGAATAAGTTAACTAAGAATTCATCTACATTCTGCTCAACGGAAAAAAAAAGAAAAAAAAAAGAATACTTGTGAATGTATCCACATTATGCTCAGAATGTTATACATGCTCAAAACAAAAATACTAAGATGCATGTTTACTAATATGCTGACATAAGATTTGTTATGACTGCCAGCTATGTAGCTAACATAAGGACCAAGGTTAATAGTTTTACTGTTGAAGGTAAGCATTATTTATAAACAAATAGAGCTCATTAGAACACGCTCTTTTAAGTGCAGTATATGATTTTTACATCCCTGATGTTGTTTGTTTTTGGGGTGTGGGGACAGCAGGTGTGAGTTCTTGTAATTTGTGAAGGGGAAACTGTGGTACTGGCGTCAATCCGACCTTAGGGAGTCGGACCGGCTCGGGAGTAGCAGCAAAGAGGTAGAGGCCGGGTGCTTCACTCAGATCGAGTAGCTCAACTCGGATGAAGTTCTTGGCTTGACCTTCTGTACCTGCACACTACCTAGAAACACCGGAAGAAGTTCCAGCGACAGGCCCTCCGACGATCTAGTCAGTCACTGAGAAAACAACAGTAACAAGGGTTCAGGTGGGGAAATATTGATTACCTTCTAAAGTGAGGAGGGGGGCTGGTATTTATAGACAAAGGCTAACGGGTCTGTGACCCTAACGGACTGGGTCATACCCGTTTGCCCGTGAGCCTGAATGGGCTGAAGCCCGTTTGACCTGTTTGACCTGATGATCACAGGAGAGCGAAATTAGAGGAGATCTGAGGGTCCTGATTGTGCCACTCTTTTTACCCCATATCACAAGCCCCCCACTCTTGCAGGGCGGTGTGAAAAACAGTTGTGGAAGAGTAGTCTGGATTCTACGGAGAAGAGTGGCAAAAAGAGTTTCCTGGGGTCTTCTTGGGGTCGATGCCGAACGGAGTTGAGTCCGGGCAGCCGAGCAGCCGGTGCTTTCGCAAGTGTGGATGACCGAGCCCTGATGATCCCCCAGTCACCAAGGTAAGGGGGTCGGCTCGGGGTGCCGAGGCTGTCGGAGATCGTCTAGGTCAGTTTTTGGGTCGTCGAGTGCAATGGTGACCTTGGCCTGTGACAGCTACCCCTGCACTCGAAATCACCATCGAGGGTCGAGGCTTAGGGGATCGGCTCGGAACGTCGATCCCATAGCGGCTCGACTTTGTGGAAGCTACCCTTGTGCTCAAAATCACCGTCGAGGGTCGAGGCTTAGGGGGTCGGCACGGAGCGTCGATCCCACAATGACATAGCTTGTGAAAGCTACCCCTGTGCTCGAGATCACAGTCGAGCATCGAGGGCTTAGGGGGTCATCACGGAGCGACGAGCCCAACCAACTTAGCTTGTGAAAGCTACCCATGTGCTCGAGGTCATAGTCGAGCGTCGAGGCTTAAGGGGGTCGTCACAGAGCGACGAGCCCAAGTGACTTAGCTTGTGACAGCTACCCCTGTGCTCGAGATCACGTTCGAGCATCGAGGGCTCAGGGGGTGGGCACGGAGCGACAAGCCCAAGCGACTTAGCTTGTTAAAGCTACCCCTGTGCTCGAGATCACAATCGAGCGTCGAGGCTTAGGGGGTCAGCACGGAGCAACGAGCCCAAGTGACTTGGCTTGTGGGAGCTACCCCTGTGCTCGAGATCGCAGTCGAGCATCAAGGGCGACGAGCCCAAGCAATTTAGCTTGTGAAAGTTACCTCTGCGCTCGAGATCACAGTCGAGCATCGAGGGCATAGGGGAATGGCATGGAGCGACGAACCCAAGCGACTTGGCTTATGGAAGCTACCCCTGTGCTCGAGATCACAGTCGAGCATCGAGGCTTAGGGGGTCGGCAGAGAGCGACGAGCCCCAGCGACTTAGCTTGTGAAAGTTACCCCTGTGCTCGAGATCACAGTCGAGTGTCAAGGCTTAGGAGGTTGGCACAAAGCGATAAGCCCGACCGACTTAGCTTGTGAAAGCTACCCCTAAGCTCGAGATCACAGTCGAGCATCGAGGGCTTAGGTGGTCAACACGGAGTAACGAGACAAACGACTTAGCTTGTGAAAACTACCTCTGTGCTCAAGATCACAGTTGAGCGTCGAGGCTTAAGGGGGTCGGCACAGAGCGACCAGCCCAAGTGACTTAGCTTGTGAAAGCTATCTCTGTGCTCGAGATCACGGCCGAGCGTCGAGGGCTTAAGGGGTCGGCACGGAGCGACGAGCCCAAGTGACTTAGCTTGGGAAAGCTACCCCTGTGCTCGAGATCACAGTCGAGCATCGAGGCTTAGGGGGTCAGCACGGAACGACGAAGCCCAAGCAACTTGGCTTGTGGGAGCTACCCATGTGCTCGAGATCGCAGTCGAGCATCGAGGACTTAGGGGGTCGGCACGAAGCGACGAGCCCAAGCGACTTAGCTTGTGAAAGCTACCTCTGTGCTCGAGATCACAGTCGAGCGTCGAGACTTAGGGGGTCGGCACAGAGTGACGAACCCAAGCCACTTGGCTTGTGGAAGCTACCCCTGTGCTTGAGATCACAGTCGAGCGTCGAGACTAAGGGGGTCGGCACGGAGCGACGAGCCCACGCGACTTAGCTTGTGAAAGCCACCCCTGTGCTCGAGATCACAGTCGAGCATCGAGGCTTAAGGGGTCGGCACAGGGCGACGAGCCCAACCGACTTAGCTTGTAAAAGCTACCCCTGTGCTTCGAGATCATAGTCGAGTGTCGAGGCTTAGGGGGTCGGCGGAGAGCGACGAGCCCCAGCGACTTAGCTTGTGAAAGCAACCCATGTGCTCGAGATCACAGTCGAGCATCGAAGCTGAAGGGGTCGGTGAAGAGCGACGAGCCCCAGCGATTTAGCTTGTGAAAGCTACCCCCGTGCTTGAGATCACAGTGGAGCATCGAGGCTTAGGGGGTCGGCACGGAGGGACGAGCCCAAGCACTTAGCTTGTGAAAGCTACCCCTGTGCTCGAGATCATGGTTAAGCGTCGAGGCTTAGGCGGTCGGCACGGAGCGACGAGCCCAATCGACTTAGCATGTGAAAGTTACCCATGTGCTCGAGATCACAGTCGAGCATCGATGGCTCAGGGGGTCGGCACGGAGCGACGATCCCAAATGACTTAGCTTGTGAAAGCTACCCCTGTGCTCAAGATCACAGTCGAGCGTCAAGGCTTAAGGAGGTCGGCATGGAGTGACGAGCCCAAGTGACTTAGCTTGTAAAAGCTACCCCTGTGCTTAAGATCACAGTTGAGAGTCGAGGTCTCAGGGGGTCAACACCGAGCGACGAACCCAAGCAAATTAGCTTGTGGAAGCTACCCTGTGCTCGAGATCACAGGCGTGCGTCGAAGTTGAGGGGGTCGACACGGAGCGATGAACCCATGCGACTTAGCTTGTGAAAGCTACCCCTGTGCTCGAGATCACAGTTGACCGTCGAGGGCTTAGGGGGGCACAAAGTGGCGAACCCAAGCGACTTGGCTTGTGGAAGCTACCCCTGTGCTCAAGATCACAGTCGAGCATCGAGGGCTTAGGGGGTCGGCACGGAGTGACGAACACAAGCGACTTGGCTTGTGAAAGCTACCCCCATGCTCGAGATTACAGTCAAGCATCGAGGCTGAGGGGGTCAGCACAGAGTGACGAACCCAAGCGACTTTGCTTGTGAAAGCTACCCTTGTGTTTGAGATCGCAGTCAAGCGTTGAGGCCTAGGGGAACCGTTTTGGCGGGAATTTTAGGAGCCGTTATAGGAACCATTTTTGCGAGAATCGAGGAGTCGCAAATCTTCTATATATACGCATCTCATACCCCCTTTCTCATTTCTCACTTTCACTCACTCTCTCTCTAGATCCCAGAGCTTCTCTCTCTAGAAGTTTTCCTTCACCATCGACGAGTTTTCCGGCGATCTTCAGTGAGGCTGCACTCAGGTTAGTAATTTTAATATGTCTAGGGCTCAGTCCGGCTTTTTAGCCTCTACCCCGGCAGTGGTGCTCGCACGGGTCTGTCAGATTCCTCTTCTTAGGAAACGGACGAGAACGTGTATGCCGTACAACCGCTTCACCCTCGCAAGCCATTTGTGGTGGATAGCAGCAATTCGGATGAGGAGGAGCATCCTGTCGAGGACATCAATAGCGAGGACGAGGAGGTGAAATCTCCCGAAGGGTCCCCTGCCGAGGGGTTGCGCTCTTCCGAAGGTGCAAGAGCGGAGGGTGAACAGGCCGAGGGGATGGGCTCCTCTTCAAGGGCCTCCGTCCTTGAGCCGCTGGTGACTCTGTCGCCTGAGAAGGCTCCTAAGACTTAGAAGAAGAAGGTGAAGTGGACCATGCCCAGCTGTCCGGATAAGGCGATAGCTCCCTGAAAGCTAGAGGTCCCTTTCATACCGCAGCCATTGTCGATCAGGAAGTACCTGGACAATGTCGGAGACTTGGTCTGTTACGGGTTACAGCTCTCCTCGCCGAGCCGTGTGAAGATCAAGATAGATGGTACCCCCACTATTTAGAAAGGGGAGGATCTATCGGTGATTCGCACGAGCTACTTCATTGGGAGGGAGTTCAAACTGATGGTCCCCAGCACCGGTCTTAGGCATACCGACCCCCTGGCGCCGTGGTATTGCATCTTTCATGTGGATGCGTTCTCTTCAGGACTGAGGCTACCGATCCACCGCTTCATCCATGAGGTACTGAATTGAGCCTCGTTATGCCCGATGCAGTACAATCCGAACTCATAGAAACAGATGGTGAGCTTCATCTTGCTGTGCGATGAGAGAAGGGTGCCGCTGCGGCTGAACATCTTCCGAGCAATGCTGGGTGTTAGCTCGTCCGACGAGTTTGAGGGGATTTTTACATATCGCCTTGGAGCGGGGGAAAGGTCGTGCATGGCCACCCCGACTCGATAAAGGAATGGAAAAGGAAGTATTTCGTCGTCAGGAGTGAGGAGTGGCCCTGGGTAGAGCACCTCCGGAAGAGTAATAGCATAAGTTGGCCGAAGGTGACGGAGAGTCACATGACCCGCATCGGACTGAGCCCCGTCCCGTCTCGTATGTCTTTCGTTCGTTTTTTCTTTATGTAGTTTTCTTTTGTGCTCATCACTTTTTAATGGATTTTCATGTAGAGATGGACCCTGAATCGATCAAGGAAAGGAGGCTTGCCCTGAAGAAGCAAAAGGCGGAGCAGTCCGAGAAGGGGAAGCAGGCGGTTCCCAAGGGTCAGCTCGAGCCAAGGGCAAAGAGGACGAAAACCAGTCAGACGAGGGAGATTGCGATCGTGCCGAGTTCCAGTGCCTTCTTGAAGGTGATGGAGGTCGTATAGGGGGGTGTCCCCCCTCTCCGTGCCGATGCCCTGACAATGGTTGGGGAAGAGGGACTTCAGCCCTGGGCCCCTGACTGGTCCATTCGAAAGGGGGATACGCTAACCGAGGGTCCCATCGACGTGGAGTTTGTGGAAAAGATGGCCACGCCTTGGGATCGGCAGAGCATGAGTGTCGATACCTTCGAGTCGGCTTACATGAGGTGGGCTCAGGCAAGCGTGCAGGTAAATTCTGAGGCCTTGTACTTCAGTTTTTATTTTTATTTTTTATTTCCACTCAAGTGTTTTTACCTCGGCTGCAGGTTTTCATGTTCGGAGCTCAGGTGATGAGGCTCCATGACCAGGAGCTGAAGTACGAGAGGAACCAGGCCAACCGCTTCCAGCGCGAGATGATGAACCTAAAGCTCGCCCTGGATGCTTCGATGAAGCGAGAGCAGGCCCTGAAAGCTGACATGGCCTCGATGGCCGATGACGGGCTGAGGAAGGAGGCGGCGCTGAAGAAGGCGTTTGAAGTAGAGAAGGCGTTGCTCACCTTGAAGGCCCAAGACATGGTCATCGAGGCCCAGAACGAGGTGTATGACAAGGCGCTGAGCCATGTCAAACACTTCTATCCGACCCTAGACCTGACTGGCTTCAATTTTGATATTGAGAACAACGAGCCGCCGAGGACACCCGGGGGCGATGCTCCAGCTGAAGGGGAGACCAGAGCCGGAGACGCCAGCACCGAACCAGTTGTTGACCTCGTCGTCGCTGCCGATGCCGAGGGAGAGGTTGGCCATACCCAGTAGTCATTTTTCTTTTTGTTTTACTTTTATTGTTGACATTGTATTTGCCGAAGGCGGACTGACCACCGCAATATTTTGTAACGTCTTTTAATTTATGACAAAGGGGTTTTTGTTTGGCCAAGTGTTTTGACTTCGACTTTTGCTTTGATTTTGGGATGATCTTCTTTGCCTGTCCGACCCTTTCGACTTGTATCATTTTTAGATTAGAAGTTAGGGACTGTAGGCCTCTGAATGATTTTTTGTTTCAATTCTGTCAGATGCCGGCATCCCTCCTTAAGTCGAACCCTCAACGATCGGAGGTGACAAGGCTTCGGAGCAAGATCAAGGAATTGGATTCCAGCCTTGGTCGATATCGGAAGGAAGCTCGTGATCACGATGCCGCTTTCCATTACTTCCAAAACAAGTCAAAGGAGCTGAGTGCGGAGGCGGCTCAATTGAAGAAGGCAATAGTCGACTGCGACCTATGAGGTGTTGGCCTTGGATTCTCTATGTCGAGTGCCTCGGTTCAAAGGCCTACCTCGGAGTCGCTCCTTCGCAAAGTTATTGTGGAGAAAGAGATCGAGATTCAGTGTTACAAGATGATGTTGGGGCTGTCGGTCTCTTCAGGGGATGGGCGCCCCTTGGGGTGTGAGTCGTCTCCGATTCGGCAATTGGAATATGTGAGGTCGGGCGATGCTCAAAGCTCTGTAGCTTGTGTGTCTACCTTGGCTGCTCCAATGGATTCAGGTGGCCTGGTCGCAAAGCCAAGTCGCTCGGTGGATTTTGAGCTGGCTCATGCTAGCCCGAAGGGGTTCTGAGGATAGTTTAGGCCGAGGTGATAGTCGTTGTAATAAATCTTATTGTATTGTGGCCCCCCAAGGCGTTATAATAAAAAATGATCTTTTCAATTTTCCTGAACTTGTTTTTGTGAACGAGCATTAAGGGTTTGGGGGAGGACGAGGGATTGAAAAATCTCCCATCTGTCGCACGTAGTCCCCACCGAGTAGCGAGGGCATGGTGGAGGATCCCTGTTTGGCTCAGGAGCCGAGCCGAGGGTTGAGGACTTGGGAGATTGGGAAATCTCCCATTTGTCGCTTGTAGTCCCTGCCGAGTGGTGAGGACATGAGGCTGAAAAGCCCTGTTTGGTTCTGGAACCAAGCCCCTTCAGCTTGTGAGAAAGCGGGGACTTCTAATTTTCGAGGACAGGTCCTCGACAGCCGGGCTGAGGGAGGTGTTCGAGCGGAAGGGTAATGACGAGGACAAGGGATCCTGAAAGCCTAGTAATGGAGGACGTTTCGTCTTCCAATGTCATTAATGGCTATCAAACGTTTCGACTTTCCATGTCATAAATGTGCATTTCCTGAGGGCTATATAACCCTCACCCCCTCATCAGAAATTTTCTCACATCACTATGAGTTCTCGTCGCCGGTGGCTCTCCTGCCACCCTCTGACAATTGGGGGTAACGGCTATGAGTGTTGTTTATCTCCAGTTGCCAGCGGGTGAAAGGTGGGTCGATCTCGGAGTACGGGGCTCGGGGTGCTTGCCGAAGGCGAGCGCCCTAAATAATACTTTTGTCCGAGAGTCCTAGATCACTGGCTCTCCTGCCACCCTCTGACAATTGGGGGTAACGGCTATGAGTGTTGTTTATCCCCAGTTGCCAGCGGGTGAAAGGTGGGTCGATCCATGATTCGGAGCTCGATGGTTCTCGCTATGGGCGAGGGCTCTAAATCTTAACGAAAATTTTGTGTAGGGGGGTTAGCTGAAGTCCCAGCCGAAGGTTTAAGACTTGGTTGTTTTGATGAAACCCCTTTAGGTGCTTGGAGTCCAAGCCGAGCGGCGAGGACTGTTGTGCAATCTAGATACCTAAATATATAGATAAACTAGACACAAATTAAAAACCTCGCAAGTGTACGAATCGTTTGAAGAAGCGTAGCGGCAAGCAAGGGTCGATCCCACAGAGATTGTAGTACTTAACTTACTAATCAATAAAACCTAAGAAAATACCAATCATAGAGTGTTGTTCTAAAAGTCTAAAGAAATGAAAAGATTAAAACTAAATTAAGAAGTGTCACGAGTTGAGTCACAAATCTCTATTAAAGTAGTTGGGTTTTGATCTCCACCACTAGTCAGTAATGCTAAGTCATATACTACATCCATTACTCATGTCTGTTCTCTTCAAGGGCATGGTATCTACTCCTTAAAGTAATGTTTCCCTAAGCTAAGAATTAGGCATGGTATCTACTCTAATTCGTTTCTTTCATTAAGTATTTAGCATGGTATCTGCTAAGTTGCACTTAAAGAAAATATAAGATCAGTGGAAACGAACAAACAATTGAAGTTCTAGAAATTGGTATCAGATCTAGATCCTTCAAGTTGATTAAACCAAGAACCCCTAAAGATTCCCTTGTTACAAGATATGAACACGAGATACGGGTCGTCTCAATATGCTCACATAACAGATTCAGATCTACAATACACAAACTTATAATCCCAGGTTCGGACCAGTCGACTGGCTGTCACTTCAGTCGACTGCCCTAGGTTTCTGAACTAGTTTGATTATTATAAATCTATTCCAATACTCTCAGGTTTAATCAATAAGCAATAAAGTAGCATTTAGAAAAATATCAGCATCACATGACTACGGTTTCAATCTACCCAACTATTAAATTAGTTGCACATAATACAACCTTTATTGATTAATATAATAGAGTTCATGACTACAATGAAAATAAAAGTAAAAGGAAGACAAGAAAAACTCTGATTTGTATGATGTTGAATTTGAGCACGATCAGCAGTTCCCTTGTTCTCCTCCTTTGATGCTTCCTGGTCGATGGCCTTTCTTGGTCGGTCCAGCCGTCTCCAGATATATTCCCCGCATCGAGCATCTTGGTTGGTATTTATAGAACACGGCTCGAGATTTAGGGTTTGCACTCTTTTACATAAACGCCCTCTTCTTTTATTTATTTCTTTCCTTATCTGATTGGCGATTTATATATCTTTCTCTTTTCTTCTTTTCTTCCGTATCTGCTTTGATTTGTATTTGGATTTGGATGAATCTTTAATTATCTTATCTATTGACTCTGCCGCCGATCAGTCGACTGGTGTTGGATATAAGTCGACTGTGTCGAGACTTCAGTGGTTTCATGATTCATCAGCCCAGTCGACTGTTGTTGGAGGAGTCGACTGTGCCGAGCGGCTTCAGCTTCTCTGTCCAGTCGCCTGTTGGCATAATCAGTCGACTGATCTCTTCAGTTTTCTGTGTATCATCCTTAAAATCCTGAATCTGCTTCGTTTTGCTGTTTTAGGCTGTTTCCTATGGAAAAGAGAAAATAAGAGTTAAATACCATATATAGAGCTTTTAAATGTCTAATTGTATTAAGATTATTGCTCTAAAATGTGAATAATATTGTGTTCATCAAGGACGTGAGAGGTTAAAGAACCACATATGCTCGAGATCACCATGAGGTGTCGAGGCTTGGGGGTTGGCACAGAGCGTCGAGCTCAGGCGCTTTAGCTTGAGATAGTTACCCATGTGCTCGAGATTACCGTCAGGTGTCCAATCTTGGGGGTCGGCACATAGCATCGAGCTCAGGTGCTTTAGCTTGAGAAAGCTGCCCATGTGCTCGAGATCTTAGGTATCGAGGCTTGGGGGTCGGCACTGAGCATCAAGCTCAGATGCCTTAGCTTGAGAAAGCTACCCATGTGCTCGAGATCACCGTTAGGTGTCGAGGCTTGGGGATCGGCATAGAGCGTTGAGATCAGGCGCCTTAGCTTGAGAAAGCTACCCATGTGCTCGAGATCACCGTCCAGCGTCGAGGGCTTAGGGGTCGGCACAGAGCGACCAGCCCCAGCAACTTAGCTTGTGAAAGCTACCTTTGTGCTCAAGATCACAGTCGAGCGTCGAGGGCTTAGAGGGTCGGCACGGAGCGATGAACCCAAGCGACTCGGCTTGTGGAAGCTACCCATGTGCTCAAGATCACAGTTGAGCATCGAGGCTAAGGGGGTTGGCACGGAGTGACGAGCTCAGACGCCTTAGCTTGAGAAAGCTACCCATATGCTCGAGATCACCGTCAGGTGTCGAGGCTTGGGGGTCGGTACAGAGCGTCGAGCTCAGGCGACTTAGCTTGAGAAAGCTATCCATGTGCTCGAGATCACCGTCAGGTCTCGAGGCTTGCGGGTCGGCACAGAATGTGTGTCGAGGCTTTGAGTGGAAAGTGCGGGAATTTACATAGAAAATTTGAGATGAAAATTAGAAAGAAATAAGCCCATTTTCTTTAATCTTTTCATACAAAAAGTAGTGGCATGTAATGCCGATTACAAGGGATCGGTTACATAAGAAATTTAGTCCTCCCCTTTGAGGTACTTGATGAGGTGCTCCGCATTCCAGGGCCTCTTGACTATGTTGCCTCCTAGGTCTATGAGTCGGTATGTGCCGGGGCGTACCACTTCGGAGACCTTATACGGGTCCTCCCAATTATGAGCCAACTTCCTCTTGTTGCTGGGGTCGGATACCGCCAATTTTCTGAGGACGAGATCACCCTGCTTGATGTCGGTGGGATGGACCTTCTTGTTGTAAAACTTCTCGACCCGTTGTTGGTATATGCTTCTTCTGATGGAGGATTTTCCCTTGACCTCGTCGACTAGATCCAAGTTGGCTTTGAGGTCCGTTGAGTTGTTCTCTTCATCAAAGGCCATGATCCTGGGCGATGGGAGACCAATCTCTAAGGGGATAACTGCCTCAGTGTCATTGGTTAGGTTGAACGGTGACTCGCCCGTGGGGATTCTCTTCGTCGTCCGGTGCGCCCAGAGTACACTTGGCAATTCGTCGACCCATAGCCCCTTGGGTGAATTGTCTAATCGCTTCTTAAGGTCGTCAAGGATTTGGCGGATCGCGTTTTCGGCCTGGCCAATCGACTGAGAATGACATATGGAGGAGAAACATTGTTGGACTCTGAAGTCTCGCAGAACTTCCAAAAGTTCATGCCTGCGAATTGGGTCCCAATGTCTGTGATAAGGACCTGCGGGATCCCGAACCGGCAGATGATGTGCTTCCAGAAAAATTACTGAGTTTGGTGCTCTATGATTGTGACCAGGGGCTCTGCCTTGATCCATTTTGTGAAGTAGTCGATGGCCAACACGAGGAACTTCCTCGGGCCCGTCGCTTTCGGAAAAGGACCGACCAAGTCCGTCCCCCACGTAGCAAAGGGAGTTGGACTGACCAGGGAGCGGAGGTTGTCTTGTGGAAGCCTTTTTACTTAGGAGAATCTTTGGCGAGGGCCGCACCTTTTGACGAGGTCTTGGGCGTCTTGCAACATGGTCAGCCAGTAGTATCCATGATTTAGGGCTTTTCTAGCGAGCGACCTACTCCCCATGTGGCATCCCCCGACCCCTTCATGCAGTTCCTTCAGGGCGTGTTTGGCCTCGTTGGGGGCCAGGCAGCAGAGGTAGGGCCTTCCGTCGATAGTTGTGTACGAGTGCTTGAAGAGGGTTTTGTTGATTATGGTGAACCTTTCTGAACGGACCGTGATCCTTCTCGCCTCGACCCAATCCTGAGGAAGCTCGCCCTCCGCCAGGAACTTACTGATGGGAGTCATCCAGTCCTCTGGTAGAGGTTCGGTGGTGAGGCAGAGGGTTTCGGGGAGGTCGATGCTGGGCTTCAGGAGGACTTCAATCAGGACAGTACGGTCGAGGCCCTCGAAGGACGAGGAGGCGAGTTTTGATAATGATTTAGCCTGGGCATTCTGCTTCCTGGGGATCCATTCCACTAAGGAGAAATCGAAGGTCACTAAGAGCTGCTGGACTATCGCCAAGTATCGGACCATCCGAGCGTCACGAGCCTCGTACTCCCCGGTGATCTGGTTGACCACGAGCTAGGAGTCGATAAAGGCCCTTAGTTGTCTGGCCCCCGCCTTGTGCGCCAGGGTGAGCCTTGCAATCATAGCCTCATATTTGGCCTCGTTGTTAGAGGCAGGGAAGTTCAGGCGAAGAGAATACTGAAGGGTGAAGTTGTGGGGGCCTTTGAGGATGACACCCGCGCCGCTTCCCACCTCGCAAGACGATCCGTCGACATAGACTTTCCAGATTGGATTTGCCTCCTGAGAGTTGGATAGCTCGAAGATAGTGCACTCTGTAATGAATTTGGCAAGGGCATGTCCCTTAATGGATGTCCTGGGCTGGTAGCTGATGTCGTACTGGCTTAGTTCGATCGACCACTTAACTAAGTGGCCGGAGCTCTCAGGCTTGTGGAGGACGGCCTTCAGAGGCTGGTCCGTGAGGACCTGAAAGTAAGGACGGAGTTTTCGCACGGCCGTTATCAGTGTGTACGCCATCTTTTCCATCTTTGCATATCTGGTCTCGGTCGAGAACAAAACTTTGCTCACATTGTAGAGAGGCTTTTGAACACCGTCTTCTTCTCGGACGAGCACGACACTGAGTGCGCTTTCTAAGGCTGAGAGGTATAGGAAGAGGGGTTCGCCCGGTTTGGTTTTGCTCAAGAGCAGGGGTTGGCGGGGTAGGACTTCAACTGGTTGAAGGCCTGTTGCTGGGGGTCGCCCCATTCGAAGCTTTTTGTTCCCCACAGGGCCTTAAAGAAGGGAAGGGACTTATCTCCTGACTTGGAGAGGAAGCGGCCGATGGCCGCCAATCTTCCCGTAAGTTGCTAAACCTCCTTAACATTTCTGGGAGGGGCCATGTCGATTATGGCCTGGATCTTCTCTGGGTTGGCCTCTATGCCACGCTGGCTAACGACGAACCCAAGAAATTTCTCCGAAGAGACGCCGAATGCACACTTGGCAGAATTGAGCCTCATGTTGTGAGACCGGAGGATGCCAAAATCTTCCTCAAGGTCGGCGACATGATCCTAGCCACGCCGGCTCTTGACGAGCATGTCATTGACATATACTTCCATGTTGCGACCGATCTGATCATTGAAGACTCAGTTGACAAGTCTTTGGTAGGTGGCCCTGGTGTTCTTGAGCACGAAAGGCATTACCCGGTAACAGTAGAGGCCCTGGTCGGTAACGAAGGACATTTTGGCGATGTCCGGAGGGAACATCCGAATCTGATTATAGCCTGAAAAGGTATTCACGAAGGTCAGGAGCTCGTGGCCCGACGTTGCGTCGATCAGAGCGTCGATGCTCGGGAGGGGGAAGGATCTTTGGGGCACGCCCTGTTGAGATCTGTGAAGTCTATGCAGATCCTCCAGCTCCTGCTGGCCTTCTTGACCATCACGACGTTGGTCAGCCACTCGGGGTAGCTGACCTCCTGAATGAATCGGGCGGACAACAGCTTGTCGACCTCCGTTTTTACTACTTGTTGCCTCTCCAGGGCGAACTTACGCCACTTCTGATGGATTGGCTTGGAGCCCGGGGTGACGCTGAGCCTGTGCATGATTAGATCTTTGAAGATCCCGGGCATGTCGGATGGTGTCCAGGTGAAGAGATCGATATTGCGGTAGACACAATCAATTAGACATAACCAGTTGGACTTATCTTCCGCCTCGAATGAGACCTCCTCCAATTCATCCACAGGCTCCGACTCGGGCTGGCTTCTCTCACATGGATGTTTGACTGCATCGAGGGGGAACACCACACCCCCGACCGCGGTCATGTAGCACGATCGTGCAGACTCATGATTTCCTCTAACGATGCCAACCCCGAGGTCAGTGGGGAATTTCAGCTTCAAGTGGTAGGCGGAAGGGACTGCCTAGAGCGAGCAGAGGCCGAGAGCCGAGGATGGCGTTGTACGCGGCCTTGACATTGACCACCATAAAATCCATTGATTTGGTCTGTGTGATAAGGGTCGTGCCAGCCGTTACATCCAATGTCACGATCCCTTCAATTTGTACTGGGATGCCCGAGAACCCATGCAGGGTGTACCCAGCCGGTTTCAGCTTATCTCGGGGGAGTTTGAGGTTCTCAAATGCTTCCAAGAAGAGGATGTTGACTGAGCTCCCTTTGTCCACTAGAATTCGGCGGACTTCGAAATTCACCATGACGCGGCTGATGACGAGGGCATCGTAGTGTGAGAGTTGGACTCCCTCGAGGTCTTCCCTGGAAAAGGATACTGGTCGCTGCTGAATCTGTAGGGAGGGATGGTCCCGGACGGAGTTAACCTCTCGGACGAAGGCCTTACGGGAGGTGTTGGATCCCCCTCCCATGGGTCCCTCATGGACGCAATGTAGTATGGCCTGCCCTCTGGTCTCCTCGGGCTCGGGGTCCCGCTCGGGCCGGCGGTTGATCGTTCGAGGAGGAGGCGAAGGCCTCAGATTCCTCGGATCCCTCCGGTCTCTCGGATTATCCCGGGTGAACTCTTTCAAGTAACTTCGCTGGATGAGGGTCTCGATCTCGTCTTTAAGGGCTCGGCAGTTGTCTGTCTCATGTCCGTTGTCTCGGTGGAAGCAGCAGTAAAATCTCTGGTCCCGCTTCTTGTTGTTGCTTAGTCAGGGAGGGAGTCGGATGAACCCTTTATCCTCGATCTCCATCAGGATTGCCGAGACATTCTGGGTTAGAGGCATATACCTCTCGAATCGGGGGACTGGAGGAACCCTCTTAAGACTGGTTGTCTCTTTCGTGGTTTTCTTGATGGGCTTGATGTCATCGGCCTTTCGCTTCCCCTTGGTAGCAGCTTCTTTGGTGCCCTTCAGGTTTAGGGCCTCTTCCGCTAGACCCTGTTGAGTAGGATGGGAAAGTCGACGGGTGGTTTTTTGGCCAATGAAGCCTTCAGCTGACCATGCCTAACGTTGTGCTGGAAAGCCACTGAAGCGACGCCCGCGTCAAGAGAGGACACAGACCTCGCCTCGGTGGTGAACCTCCGAACAAAATCGCGGAGTGACTCCCCTTCCTTCTGCCTGAGGTCCAGAAGGGACACGCTCGTCTTCTCGACCTTTCTGCTGGTCACAAAGTGGGCTAGGAAGTTCGCTTCCAACTAGTAGAACGAGAAGACTGATCCAGGAGTGAGCTTTGAGAACCATTCACGAGCTGGACCACGAAGGGTAGCAGGGAAGGCATTGCAGAGGAGGGGATTCGCAGCGCTGTGAATCATCATGAGGGTCTTAAACCCCTCCATGTGATCAGCGGGATCACCCTCGCCGTTGTAAATCTTGAATTGGGGAGGCCTGAAATTTCGGGGGATCTCAGCTTCCAAGATTTGGGGGGAGAATGGGGGTCCGGTCGGCCAATGACCATGACCCGGCATTGGTCCGCCCTCGCCGAGATTGGCAAGGCGGTTCTCCATCTCCTGTAAATGCCGGAGGAAGAGTCTACCTGTTTCTGGGGTTGGACCGATCCGTAGGATTCGCCGCCCCTTGCACCTGACCGAGGATCAGAGTTGTTGCGGACCTCGATTCCCTGGCCGCCTCGGATTGCTTGGAGGACCTCATCCCAAAAAATTTGGAACTCGGACCTCGTGACGGGGGCTTGCCCTGTAGCGCCCCGAATTTCTAGATGAATAGCATAGAAAATACGTGGCACATTCCCAGTGATCCACTTCAATATAACAATAAACACAACCAAACACCACTAGAATTTTCAACATTTATTACAATCAAACTTTACATATCACAGCGGAAGACTAAACAACTCAAAATTAGCTCAACATGACTTTACAACTCAACACTGAACACTTAATAATCCATTTATCCAAAAAGGCTAACTCAAGCATCCATTCTCCAACTCTAAGCAATAACCTGCAACAAGTGAGGCTAGAGTTGAACCCTAACCCCCAAACTAAAGGGGTCAGCCATAAATGGTGTGAGTGGCATAAAAATCAAATAGCAAATATAAATGAACTTATAACATAGTATCCAACCAAAAGTAACCAAAGATGTAAAGTGTGAAATAGCAAGAAATGTAAACAACGAGTGATATCCAAAACCCAAAAGTCAAGTGTGGGAAAGCAGGAAATCCAAATGCAGAAAAGTGAGTCAAGAAAACATGATGACCAAATGCTGACAACGATGACTACTAAGAGATGAAGATAAACTATGATAATTTGCCCATGCTTGATCATTCAGGAGATAGATCCCACATCTCAGGTATTTCCCTGGATAATTCAGGAGATCTTCCCACATCTAAACACAGTCTCATCATCACAAGAATACCACAAAAGCGTCGCCTCGACCTTGATAATTCAGGAGTTCAATCCCACATCTCAAGATAATTACTTGGATAATTCAGGAGATATACCTCACATCTCAGGTTAACTACCTGGATAATTCAGGAGATAAATCCCACATCTCAAGTTAACTACTTGGATAATTCAGAAGATTGAGTCTCACATCTAAAGCCTTACTGAGGTGCATAACTCATGTTCCCATTCGTCATGACTTTACTAATGCCTGTCCTTATTAATTTGGGTTACTGAACAAAATCTCCTAGAGTAGTGTACCCCACCGGACTAAAAATATGATTAACTGAAAATTCGCCTCAATGGGCCTCAACAAATAGCTCAACAAATATCTCAACACCGGTATACTAGGGTCACGTACCTCTAGAGACTCAAAAACAAATATCTGAACAAAATCCCACTAACTGAGTGGCTCAACTGAATATCTCAAAATCATATTCTTAAAGAATATCTCACAATCAAATACTGAACAAATATCTCAAAATCAAATACTGAACAAATATCAAAAACTGAACAAAGATCTCAAATCAAACGTACAGATCCCTCAGTGCCAGTCGACTCATGCTCAGGTAAGTCGACTGTCCAGAGGACGATTCTCCAGAATTTCACAAAAATAATCTAAGGCAATATCAGTCGACTAGGGAAAGTCATCAGTCGACTGCCCCGAAACAAATCACAATAATTCTCAAAAATATAGTCTAAGTATTTAAGTCGACTGAAAGGTTCATAGGTCGACTGTCCAGAAAGGACTAAACAAAGTTACAAACAGCGGACCAGTCGACTGACAGCAGTCTAAGTCGACTGTCCCGAACAATTCTCAAAGACTGAAAGTACAACAGTAGGCTCGTACCAGTCGGCTGCTCTATAGGCCAGTCGACTGTCGGCTACGGATTTCCAAACATAGGTCTGAACACAAATCAAACTGAAGTTTTCTAGAGATTCGCTGATCATAAAAATTAATGGTATCCAGGCTAATAAACATCTCTCAATAATCTCCATCATGGATACATTACTCAATCAATAAATTGCTCAATTCTCAAATCCTCATGATCTAAACTCAAAATCCTTCAATTAGGGTTTTTCTCATCAAAATGTCTTCCTCAACTCAATCAAAAATTCTGAACTACAATCATAAGATCCAGATGTTAATCACCCGATCACAACCTGATCAATTCTTAACATGCTTTCCAATAATACTATTCCAATGATTCAATATTTCCTCAACAATCTTGATTATTTTCTCATACATAATCCCAATTATCAACAAGTGTTCTCGTCATTCATATCCAAATAAAAGATCCATATCATACATACAAGGAGACTAGCAAAACAATAGTATAATGGTCACAAACAAGCGTAACAAGGTCTTACGTCATTCATCAAACAAGCCAACAAAACAAAGCAAAACAAAACAAAACCACTCACATTGTTTTGAAGAAAAATCCACAAAAGCTTTCTCCTTGCTAGATCCCAAAAATCCTCTCTTGTTCCTCAAACAAATCCCAAGAATCTGTGTATTGAAAATGACGGCTGGGAAAAGGAAATCCCTTATATATGTCGGGTATAATATTAGGGTTTTCACCCTATTTGCAAAATAATCCTTTCCCAAAATATAACTTATATATATATAGATTAGTTTTGAAATTCCATCAAATATTATTTAAATTAGGATTTAATAGAAATATACGTCCAAACTTCAGCCAATACTGCTCAAAACGTTCAGAATACCGATTTTGCATTTCAACCCATGAAAATGTCAATTTTGCAAATAAGTCCTTCTTTTCTCAAAATTGCAAATAGTACTAATTTGTTTCAGAAAAATCTGGAAAAATACTACATAAATCCTAAATAATAAATAATGATTTTTCATAAAGAAATCTTAATTTTTCAAACTTCTAAAAAGTCATTTGCACGTGTATTGCACGTGTACGAAAGATAAATTTCTTAGAAAATATTAATTAAATCTCAAAAAATCATTTAAATTCATTTTCAAATAATTAAAATAATATTTGAAAATGTGGGGTTCTACATCACTCCCTCCTTAGAAGAGTTCTGTCCTCAGAACTACGACTAATGAGTTCAAACACATACCAAACAAAGGAAAAATAGTGTTTCACATATATATAGAACATAATCCAAACAATTTCTTATAACATCACAATCAAAACAGAGGAATACATCATATACCAGTCAATAGTACAATCATCCAAAGAATTCCAATCACATACAAGAAATACACTCATACAAACAATTCAAGAAATTCCTTCAGCATGCGATCCTCGGGCTCCCAAGTAGCCTCCTCGAACTGTTGATTCCTCCACAATACCTTGACCATAGGTATTACCTTGCTCCTAAGGACTTTCTCCCTACGATCAACGATCTCAACAGGCTGTTCTTTGTAGCTCAAGTTCACCTGTAGATCTTCAGGAACTTCTACCAACTGATGATTCTGATCGGCCACATACTTCCTTAATAGCGACACATGAAACACATCATGTACTTGCGCTAACTCCTCAGGAAGTTTTAATCTGTATGTTGTCTTGCCAATCCTCTCCACGATCCTATACGGTCCAATATACCTCGGCACCAACTTGCCTCCCTTACCGAATCTGATCACTCCTTTGGTCGGAGAAACCTTGAGGAAAACTGCATCCCCAACCTCAAACTCCAAATCTCTTCGTCGAGTATCCGCATAACTCTTCTGCCGACTCTGAGCTTCAACTAACCTCTTGCGAATCATCTCAATCTGCTCTGATGTCTGCTGCACGATCTCAGGACCATGCATCTGCCTCTCGCCAACCTCATACCAACAAACAGGTGTCCTGCACCTCCGTCCATACAAAGCCTCATACGGTGCCATCCCAATACTTGCATGGTAACTGTTGTTATAAGCAAACTCAACCAACGCCAAGTATCTCTCCCAACTACCACCGAAGTCCATAACACAAGCCCTCAACATATCTTCCAGCACTCGATTCACCCTCTCCGTCTGACCATCTGTCTGCGGATGAAATGCTGTACTGAAATCAGTTCTGGTGCCCAAAGCTGCCTGTAGGCTCTTCCAAAACCTCGAAGTAAACCTCGGATCTCTGTCAGAAACAATTGACACCGGAACTCCATGAAGTCTCACAATCTCCCCAATGTACAACTTAGCCAATTTCTCCATTGACCAAGTAATCTTCATGGCTAGAAAATGTGCCGACTTAGTCAATCGGTCTACAACAACCCAAATCGAGTCATTGCCCTTCGAACTCCTTGGCAAACCCGTGATAAAGTCCATACTGATATTCTCCCACTTCCACTCCGGAATGGGTAATGGCTGTAACAAACCTCCAGGTCTCTGGTTCTCTGCCTTGATCTGCTGACAAGTCAGACACCTTGCCACAAAATCTGCTACATCCCGCTTCATACCTGTCCACCAAAAATGTGGTTTGATGTCCCTGTACATCTTCGTGCCTCCTGGATGAACTGATAACAATGTACTGTGTGCTTCCTTCAAGATACTCTCTCTCAACCCTGCATCATCTGGAACACACAACCTCTCACCCATCCATAGAACTCCATCTTGGACACGAAATTCTGATAACTTGCCTTCTGAAACCTGCTGCAACATCTTCTGAATCTCTGAGTCCGATTTCTGACCTTCCACAATCCTCTCCCTCAAAGACGGCTGCAGCCTCAACTGAGCCAAAGATGCCCCTAAGCTTCGCAGTACCACCTCGATACCTACCTGGTCGATCTCTGCTGCCAACTCCATTCGAGTAGTGATCAATCTCGATAAACTACTCTTCCTGCTAAGTCCATCAGCCACTACATTCGCCTTGCCCGGATGATACTTGATCTCGGGACGAATGTCTTCCAATACCTCCAACCACCTTCTCTGCCGAAGATTCAAATCCCTCTGCTGATAAATATACTTCAGGCTCTTGTGGTCAGTGTACATATTGACCTTCTCACCATAAACATAATGCCTCCATAGCTTCAAGGCATAGATGATAGCTGCTAGCTCCAAATCATGCGTCGGATAATTCTTCTCATGCGGACGCAACTGCCTCGAACCATAAGCAATGACCTTGCCTTCTTGCATCAAGACACAACCCAAACCTCTGAGAGATGCATCACTGTAGATATCATAATCTTTCCCAGCTTGCGGCAATGCCAATATAGGTGCGGTAGTCAACCTTTCCTTTAACTCAAGGAAACTCTCTTCGCACTTATCGGTCCATACAAATGCCACACTCTTCCGGGTCAAACCTGTCATCGGAACTGCAATCTGAGAATACCCCTGAATAAACCTCCTGTAGTACCCAGCTAATCCCAAGAAGCTTCTGACTTCCTTCACTGACGTCGGCCTGGGACAATCCCTCACTGCTGCAACTTTCTGGGGATCAGTAGCTACTCCCTCCTTAGAAAGAATATGGCCAAGGAAAGCTACCTCAGACTTCCAGAATTCACACTTCGACAATTTGGCATACAAACTGTGCTCCTGCAACGTCTGTAACACTGCTGTCAAGTGCGTCGAATGATCCTCTTCCGACTTCGAATATACCAAGATATCATCGATGAAGACCACTACGAAGGAATCAATGAACGGTCTCAACACCCGATTCATCATATCCATGAAAACTGCTGGCGCATTCGTCAACTCGAACGGCATCACCAAAAACTCATACAGCCCATGACGAGTCCTGAACGCTGTCTTACTCACATCTTCCTCCTTGACTCGCACCTGATGATACCCTGACCTCAGATCAATCTTCGAAAACACCGCTGCTCCTCGAAGCCTGTCGAACAAATCATCAATCTGTGGCAGTGGGTACTTGTTCTGAATAGTCACCCTATTCAACTCCCGATAGTCAATGCACATCCTCATCGATCCATCCTTCTTTTTGACCAACAACACTGGCGCTCCCCACGGAGAAGAACTTGGTCTGATAAGCCCTTTGCTCAAAAGTTCCTCAATCTGCTTCTTCACTTCATCTTGCTCTACAGGTGCCATCCTGTATGGAGCCTTGGAAATCGGCGCACTTCCCGGCTGAACATTGATGCAAAACTCTACATCTCTCTGCGGCGGTAATCCTGGAAAATCATCCAAGAACACCTGAGGAAAATTTCGAACAACCGGAATGCCCTTGACTTCATCCGAGATTGCCATCTTTGATACCATTGCAGCCACCTTCGGGATCTTCTTCTTCCCTTGGAAAGTTACTGCAGGTCCACCTGGTGCTTTCACCAACACCTCCTTCCGCTTGCAGTCAATTGTGGCATCATATATAGCCATCCAATCGATGCCTACAATGACATCCACTCCCAACACTTGCAGTTCGATCAAGTCGATGCCGAACATCCTTCCACCAATCTCGATATCACAGCCCTCGTAATATCGATCCGCTACCAGCTCTTCACCTGACGGCGTTGCCACCGACAAAACCCTGCCTGGAAATAACTTAGGTTCCAAACCTAAGATCTTCGCAAAACTTGGCAATACAAATGTATGCGATGAACCAGTGTCAAACAAAACCTTTGCTTTAATTCCATTTATTAAAACAACTCCTGTTACAATAAGAATGATACTCAATCTTAAATTGTTCTGAAATAAAAGTTTTATTCATTACACTGATTCAAAAATGAAAGAAATCAAAATTCCTGCATACCCTGTATTACATCTTCCGAGTTCCTCGCATCCTCCTCGGTCAATGCAAATACTCGCCCTTGCCTCTTCGGGACTTCGCTTCCACCCGAACCATCTTCCTTCAATTTTGGACAACGGAGCTTGGAATGTCCAGTCTGCCCACACTGGGAACAGATATGCTCTGCCAACTTCGGACACGATGACCTGTAATGTTCTACCTCCTTGCAGTAGTAACAGGTCACTCCCTGAGCTGCAGGTGCCTTCTGCACCGATCCACTGAACATTGCCTGCTTCGCGGGGAATCCCTTCCCACTCTGGCCTGATGCTGGCCTCTTGTTCCGGTTCCAAGTATCCTGCTTCTTCTGAAATAGATCCATATCCTCCTCAGTCATCGCTGCTCTTCTGACCAGCTTGTCAAATCTTCTGATACCCAACGGAACCATTCTTGACCTCAAGTTTGGCCTCAAGCCCTGCTCAAACTTTTTGGCCTTCTTTGCTTCGTCCATGACCAGCTCTGGTGCATACCTTGAAAGTTGAGCAAATTTCGTCTCATACTCCCGAACAGTCATGCTGCCCTGCTGAAGGTTCATGAACTCGGTCGCCTTCTTCTCTTGAACATCCAGAGGAAAGAAGCGATCTCTGAACTCCTCCAGAAAAGCTTCCCATGTCAGCTGCTGATCTCCCAAATTCCTCTTCAGTGATTCCCACCAAATACCAGCATCTTTCTCGAGCTGCATCGAAGCTAACTTCACCTTGCTAGCTGCCGGAGTCTCTGACACTTCGAAAATCATCTCCATCTTCCTAATCCAATCATCTGCTGCTGTTGGATCAGCTTGCCCCTCAAAGACTGGCGGCCTCATCCTCTTAAAGGATTCGATCTGCTTGATGGGGTCGGCATTCACCAATCCATGTCCAGCTCCATGATTGGGCGGCGGATTCTGCTGCTGCTGAGCTTGCTGCTATTGCGCCACGTTGAATGCCATCAACGTGTTCAGTGTTTGATACACTTTGGCGAATTCAGCCTCCAGGTCAATTCCCGTTCCACGAGAACTACCTGATCCATCCTCATTGTTGCCACCATTTCTACCTCTGGGTGCAACCATTTTGATTACTGCAAAACGAGGGTAAAGTTAGAGTAACACACACAATTCAAACTCATATCAATGCCCTATGGCAAAACCATAACCATGCCTCAAACCATAACTTCAAACCAAACATCATATTTCAACTCTATGTGATACTCACGCTCTGATGTCCACACCTAGGTACTCACTCTCTAGTGTCCACACCTAGGTTGGTTTTCTTACTATGTCTATTATTACCATTGAAGCAGAGCTCTGATACCAATCTCTGTAGCGCCCCGAATTTCTAGATGAATAGCATAGAAAATACGTGGCACATTCCCAGTGATCCACTTCAATATAACAATAAACACAACCAAACACCACTAGAATTTTCAACATTTATTACAATCAAACTTTACATATCACAGCGGAAGACTAAACAACTCAAAATTAGCTCAACATGACTTTACAACTCAACACTGAACACTTAATAATCCATTTATCCAAAAAGGCTAACTCAAGCATCCATTCTCCAACTCTAAGCAATAACCTGCAACAAGTGAGGCTAGAGTTGAACCCTAACCCCCAAACTAAAGGGGTCAGCCATAAATGGTGTGAGTGGCATAAAAATCAAATAGCAAATATAAATGAACTTATAACATAGTATCCAACCAAAAGTAACCAAAGATGTAAAGTGTGAAATAGCAAGAAATGTAAACAACGAGTGATATCCAAAACCCAAAAGTCAAGTGTGGGAAAGCAGGAAATCCAAATGCAGAAAAGTGAGTCAAGAAAACATGATGACCAAATGCTGACAACGATGACTACTAAGAGATGAAGATAAACTATGATAATTTGCCCATGCTTGATCATTCAGGAGATAGATCCCACATCTCAGGTATTTCCCTGGATAATTCAGGAGATCTTCCCACATCTAAACACAGTCTCATCATCACAAGAATACCACAAAAGCGTCGCCTCGACCTTGATAATTCAGGAGTTCAATCCCACATCTCAAGATAATTACTTGGATAATTCAGGAGATATACCTCACATCTCAGGTTAACTACCTGGATAATTCAGGAGATAAATCCCACATCTCAAGTTAACTACTTGGATAATTCAGAAGATTGAGTCTCACATCTAAAGCCTTACTGAGGTGCATAACTCATGTTCCCATTCGTCATGACTTTACTAATGCCTGTCCTTATTAATTTGGGTTACTGAACAAAATCTCCTAGAGTAGTGTACCCCACCGGACTAAAAATATGATTAACTGAAAATTCGCCTCAATGGGCCTCAACAAATAGCTCAACAAATATCTCAACACCGGTATACTAGGGTCACGTACCTCTAGAGACTCAAAAACAAATATCTGAACAAAATCCCACTAACTGAGTGGCTCAACTGAATATCTCAAAATCATATTCTTAAAGAATATCTCACAATCAAATACTGAACAAATATCTCAAAATCAAATACTGAACAAATATCAAAAACTGAACAAAGATCTCAAATCAAACGTACAGATCCCTCAGTGCCAGTCGACTCATGCTCAGGTAAGTCGACTGTCCAGAGGACGATTCTCCAGAATTTCACAAAAATAATCTAAGGCAATATCAGTCGACTAGGGAAAGTCATCAGTCGACTGCCCCGAAACAAATCACAATAATTCTCAAAAATATAGTCTAAGTATTTAAGTCGACTGAAAGGTTCATAGGTCGACTGTCCAGAAAGGACTAAACAAAGTTACAAACAGCGGACCAGTCGACTGACAGCAGTCTAAGTCGACTGTCCCGAACAATTCTCAAAGACTGAAAGTACAACAGTAGGCTCGTACCAGTCGGCTGCTCTATAGGCCAGTCGACTGTCGGCTACGGATTTCCAAACATAGGTCTGAACACAAATCAAACTGAAGTTTTCTAGAGATTCGCTGATCATAAAAATTAATGGTATCCAGGCTAATAAACATCTCTCAATAATCTCCATCATGGATACATTACTCAATCAATAAATTGCTCAATTCTCAAATCCTCATGATCTAAACTCAAAATCCTTCAATTAGGGTTTTTCTCATCAAAATGTCTTCCTCAACTCAATCAAAAATTCTGAACTACAATCATAAGATCCAGATGTTAATCACCCGATCACAACCTGATCAATTCTTAACATGCTTTCCAATAATACTATTCCAATGATTCAATATTTCCTCAACAATCTTGATTATTTTCTCATACATAATCCCAATTATCAACAAGTGTTCTCGTCATTCATATCCAAATAAAAGATCCATATCATACATACAAGGAGACTAGCAAAACAATAGTATAATGGTCACAAACAAGCGTAACAAGGTCTTACGTCATTCATCAAACAAGCCAACAAAACAAAGCAAAACAAAACAAAACCACTCACATTGTTTTGAAGAAAAATCCACAAAAGCTTTCTCCTTGCTAGATCCCAAAAATTCTCTCTTGTTCCTCAAACAAATCCCAAGAATCTGTGTATTGAAAATGACGGCTGGGAAAAGGAAATCCCTTATATATGCCGGGTATAATATTAGGGTTTTCACCCAATTTGCAAAATAATCCTTTCCCAAAATATAACTTATATATATATAGATTAGTTTTGAAATTCCATCAAATATTATTTAAATTAGGATTTAATAGAAAATATACGTCCAAACTTCAGCCAATACTGCTCAAAACGTTCAGAATACCGATTTTGCATTTCAACCCATGAAAATGTCAATTTTGCAAATAAGTCCTTCTTTTCTCAAAATTGCAAATAGTACTAATTTGTTTCAGAAAAATCTGGAAAAATACTACATAAATCCTAAATAATAAATAATGATTTTTCATAAAGAAATCTTAATTTTTCAAACTTCTAAAAAGTCATTTGCACGTGTATTGCACGTGTACGAAAGATAAATTTCTTAGAAAATATTAATTAAATCTCAAAAAATCATTTAAATTCATTTTCAAATAATTAAAATAATATTTGAAAATGTGGGGTTCTACATGCCCCACCGGGTCCTGCGGGGGCGGAGGCCCACGGGGCAAGCAGCTGTGTTTCAGATCGCGCTCTGGGGATGGCCGTCCACGATGGTTCGAGACCGAGTTGAAAGCGGCCTCTCCCCTTGTGCGACTGGCCTGTCAATTTGAAATGACGCGTCGCAAATCGGTCGCGTTCAAGTGAGAAGCACCCGGCCCACATCCGGCCATGTCGTGACCCCTTGTCAGTTGGAACCCTGGGCATCCGCACGGCTGTGATGTGGGGGGTCCGGATGTCGTGCCGATGTGATGGCCCTTCTGGCTTTGGGAGCCATGGGAGAGCCCAGACTTGGGATAACGTCCCTGGCTGGGCTCGGACGAGCGACAGTAACTGAGGTTCCCACATACGGTGCCAACCTGATGCTGTTTGTTTTTGGGGTGTGGGGGAAGCAGGTGTGAGTTCTTGTAATTTGTGAAGGGAAAACTGTGGTACTAGCGTCGATCTGACCCTGGGGAGTAGAACCGACTCGGGAGTAGCAGCAGAGAGGTAGAGGTCGGGTGCTTGGCTCCAATCGAGTAGCCTGGCTCGGATGAAGAGCTCGGCTCGGCCTTCTGTACCTGCACACTGCCTAGAAACACCAGGAGAAGTTCCGACGATAGGCCCTCCGACGTACTAGTCAGTCACTGAGAAAGCAACAGTAACTAGAGTTCAGGTGGGAAAGATTGATTATCTTCTAAAGTGAGGAGGGGGGCTCGTATATATGGGCAGGGACAAACTGGTCTGTGACCCTAACAGACCGGATCGTACTCGTTTGTCCGTGGGGCTGAATGGGCCGAAGCCCGTTTGACCTGTTTGGCCTGATGATCACAGGGGAGCGAGATTAGAGGAGATGTGAGGGTCCTGATTGTGCCACTTTTTTTTACCCAATATCAATCACCAAAGTATCCCTGTTTCACTATCAGATGTTTCTAGGTTTCAGTGACATGATGTGCACATGAGAATCATATGCACCTTGGTGAACCTTAATCTTTGTTATTGTTACTGCTGAATCTGGTGTGGGGGCAAACAGATAGTATTTGTGGATTCTTGGAAAACTTTGAATAGCAAACCTATTTACCTGTTCCGCCGGAGTATGACCGTCGCTCCCACCGTACACCTGCAAAAAGTGCGAGACACCGGGGTTGTTCCCGGCGACGCACCCTCCTACGCTCAAGTCAGTAATCAGAGAGATTATGAAAGAGCGTAAAAACTGGTGAAAGAATGATTACCTCTTAATGGAGATGGATGGGGGGTATTTATAGGCGTATTTAGGGATCAAATTAGGCATGTAATTCCTGTGTATAGATAAGGAATGTAATCCCTAATTCCCAGTGAAAGGATAAATATGAATCAGGGCCGTTGATTAGTATTAATCAGAAACCCTAATTCTATCCTGCTGGACCGGATTTATTTCGGGTTGAGACCCGCACTCAGTTGAGGTGGATCCATTCGCGGGTTAATGGATCTTTGAGGAGGAGAACCAGTACCCACTTCAGACCCATTGGAAGGTGAAATTACCATTTTACCCCTAAGCTTTAAGATTTGTTCCTAATCTGGACGGTTCCGATTTAACCCCATTTTTTAGCCATATCACGAGCCCCCCACTCCCAAAGACTGAGCTTGATCAGCCTTTGAGGAGTAGTGTTACTGTTTTAATGGCTGGCGGAGTTGTATCGGAGTCCAAATGGAAGGTTTCGAATCTTTGCAGGGGGTAGTATGGTGATTTTCTAAGTTAGTTGCGTGCTATGAGTTGCTTTTGAACTCTTCTGGATGTTTGGTGATTTTTATCTATTTTTTCGGGATATTTACTTAATTTTGCGAAGTGTCGATTCGTCGTTCGGGGGTCTTAATAAAGGGTCCTAGGCAATAATTATTTGTTCAGGGGCTCAAAAATATTTTCCTGACTTTATAATTATTTTCTAGGATTTTTAACTAATTTTTCCGAATTTTTAATCATTTTTTCGTAATTTTTCAAGTAAATAAAATACCGAATTTATTGCGTGGCGCGATCTGAACCGTTGATCTTGGGCGAGCGTGGAATTCTGGAAGATCGAATGGGTGGAGTCGCTCGGCAGTATTTTTCTCGCTTTTGTGGCTCGGATGGGCACTTGCTCGGATTCCGAGCGAAGTGGCTCGGCTCTTCCTCCGCGCAAGTGGCTCGGATCGCCAAATCGAGATACCGAGTGACGTGGAGCGATCTGAGCCGTCGGATCTTGACGCGAATCTCGAGACTGGCACGGTTCCCAAGAAGACACTATCTTGTCATTTAGTGGGCGTGGCGCAATCTGGACCGTCCATCATCTGGGGCACGAATTTCGTGATGATCCAATGGTCGAGGACGCTCGGCAGCATTTTTCTTCACTTTCGTAGCTCGGATTGGCACTTGCTCAAAATCTGAGCGATGTAGCTCAGTTTTTCCCTCGCTCAAGTGGCTCGGATCGCTTGTCACTCAGTTCGGAAGGCCGAGCGACGTGGAGCGATCTGAGCCGTCGGATCCTGGTGCGAATCTCGATGCGGGCTCAGTTTCCAAGAAAACACTATCTTGTCGTGTAGTGGCGCTGGCAAGATCTGAGCCGTCTGATCGAAATTTAGCGCGAATCTTGAGGAGAAAGTTGTTTTTCTCCATCTCGTAGCTCGGATTGGCACTTGCTCGGAATCCGAGCGATGTGGCTCAGTTTTACCCTCGTGCAAGTGGCTCGGATTGCTTGTCACTCAGTTCGGAAGGCCGAGCATCGTGGAGCGATCTGAGCCGTCGGATTCAGGCACGAATCTCGATGCGGGTTCAGTTTCCAAGAAAATACTATCTTGTCGTGTAGTGGCGCTAGCAAGATCTGAGCCGTCTGATCGAAATTTAGCGCGAATCTTGAGGAGAAAGTTGTTTTTCTCCATCTCGTAGCTCGGATTGGCACTTGCTCGGAATCCGAGCGATGTGACTCGGTTTTACCCTCGCGCAAGTGGCTCGGATCGCTTGTCACTCAGTTCGGAAGGCCGAGCGACGTGGAGCGATCTGAGCCGTCGGATCCTGGCGCGAATCTCGATGCGGGCTCAGTTTCCAAGAAAACACTATCTTGTCGTGTAGTGGCGCTGGCAAGATCTGAGCCATCTGATCGAAATTTAGCACGAATCTTGAGGAGAAAGTTGTTTTTCTCCATCTCGTAGCTCGGATTGGCACTTGCTCGGAATCCGAGCGATGTGGCTCGGTTTTACCCTCGCGCAAGTGGCTCAGATCGTTTGTCACTCAGTTCGGAAGGCCGAGCGACGTGGAGCGATCTGAGCCGTCGGATCCTGGCGCGAATCTCGATGCGGGCTCAATTTCCAAGAAAATACTATCTTGTCATGTAGTGGCGCTGGCAAGATCTGAGCCGTCTGATCGAAATTTAGCGCGAATCTTGAGGAGAAAGTTGTTTTTCTCCATTTCGTAGCTCGGATTGGCACTTGCTCGGAATCCGAGCGATGTGGCTCGGTTTTACCCTCGTGCAAGTGGCTCGGATCGCTTGTCACTCAGTTCGGAAGGCCGAGCGACGTGGAGCGATCTGAGCCGTCGGATCCTAGCGCGAATCTCGATGCGGGCTTAGTTTCCAAGAAAACATTATCTTGTCGTGTAGTGGCGCTGGCAAGATCTGAACCGTCTGATCAAAATTTAGCACGAATCTTGAGGAGAAAGTTGTTTTTCTCCATTTCGTAGCTCGGATTGGCACTTGCTCGGAATCCGAGCGATGTGGCTCGGTTTTACCATCGCGCAAGTGGCTTGGATCGCTTGTCACACAGTTCGGAAGGCCGAGCGACGTGGAGCGATCTGAGTCGTCGGATCCTGGCGCGAATCTCGATGCGGGCTCAGTTTCCAAGAAAACACTATCTTGTCGTGTAGTGGCGCTGGCAAGATCTGAGCCGTTTGATCGAAATTTAGCGCGAATCTTGAGGAGAAAGTTATTTTTCTCCATTTCGTAGCTCGAATTGGCACTTGCTCAGAATCCGAGCGATCTGATTCGGATCGCCTGTCGCTCGGCTATTGGATCCGAGGGACGTGGGGCGATCTCAGCCGTTGGATGTGTGTGTCGAGCTGCTTTACTTAGGTTGAAACGTTGCTCCCTTTCCCATCAGTCGTGTCTCTTTATTACTTAGCCGTTTGGGCTTTCGTAACGGTTTAAGGGAGACCCAAGAGTCGCGCCCTTACGTTACAAAGCCCAAGAAGCGTCGTTTTTACTATAAGTTTTCACCCCCCCTTCAATACTTCACCTCATTTCTCACTTTCACTCTCTCACTCTTGATTTTTACTCACAAGCGAAGTTTTTAGCTCTCGAGCAGTGCTGCTAGCTATCGTGGCCAGGCGTTTTAATCTCCGGTGATCTTTCCGGCCGTAATAGTCACCTCAAGGTCAGTATCTATTCCCATCTTTTAAAAATGGTTAAGATTTCTTCCACGGACGAGACCCCCTCCCCGGGTGCTGGCGTCGGCCGAGAAGTCTGGCCGAGCAAGGACAAAGGGAAGAGGGTCGTGGAGCCGACCGAGGAGACTTTGGTCCGACCGGACGAAGAAGGGGAGATTGCCGAGCCTCTACAGGAGGTTGAGGTCCGTTCGTCCAAGGGCAAGGGTGTGGAGATGATCATTGAACATCCGAAGACGGCAGGGGAGCTGGGTCAGCTGTCGATCGTTCTGTCGAGCGTCGGCAGTGTTCGGAGCTATTCTGAAGAGTTACTGGAGAAGGTGACACAGGGCACCGCAAAGTCAGTCGAAGAGAATGAGCCGAGGGAAATATCCGAGGTGGACCATATCTCTTCGGTCCTAACCGAGGCGGATCTGCATCAGATCTGGAGCGGGTTCCAAATCCCGGCAGAGTACGGGCTTCTGCTCCCGGGCCCCGGCTTCCAAGCATGCACCTCATCCTCGGCTAATGTTTGCATTTTTCCGGCCGACTCACTGAGTGCCGGACTACGTTTGCCGCTGCACCCCTTTGTGGTCGAGGTGTTGCAGTGGTACGGCTTGTGTCCTGCTCAGCTGATGCCAAATACTTGGCGGCATGTGATGGCATTCGTTCTCCAGTGTCAGGAGGTCGGTGCCGAGCCGAATATGTTCATTCTACGGAGCCTCTACCGATCTTGTCAACCGAGCAAGAACGAACAAAGGTATTACCTCTCTCCGAGGAGGGGCGTGAAGTTGATCAAAAACCCGGATTCGATCAAGCATTGGAAGGAAAAGTACTTCCTCGTCCGAGCTCCCAAGCCGTGGGAGATACCGACGGTGTGGTTGAAGGACGGTCTTCCGAAGCGGGCGAAGAAAGAGCACATGCTCAGCAACGAGGAGGCGGATATCGTGGAGAAATTGCTTGCTCTTCTGATGCTTAGTTGGAAGGATATTACGGAGGAGGCACTGTTCCGAGGGGGTCTCAGTCCGATCAACCCCAGTATGATTCTTTTATTCTGTTTTTGCTTTTGAAATTTTTGAAAACTTTTCTAACTTTTTCAGCTCGGTTTGTGCAGAATCCTCCGGCATGGATTACAAAGCTCTGATGGCGAAGGGCTGAGCGTCAAGGGAGGAGGAGACGAGGAAGAGGAAGAGGACCGTGTCCGGACCTCAAGGCGGCCGAGCGCCCAATGTATCCTCGGTTTCTCCGAGCCCCAAGCGTCCGGTGATTGAGGTTACTGAGACCGAGGCCGAGCAAGGCCCAATCACGCCGACCGTCCTACCTGCTTCGGATGTGCCGATCCTGCCACCACAGACGGATGCTCCGGTATCTTCTAGCGGAGCGTTTAACATCGGCGCGCTGATGGCACTCGAGGTTCCGCCGCTCACTGCCGAGGCCGAGCGGATTTTGACGGAGGAGCATAAGGGCATCTTCGTCCCCGACTGGAGGGTGATGAAGGTCGACGGGTTCTTGGGGGACGGAAATATTTGGATGCAGGCGGTGAAACACCTGCCGACCCCCATGGACCGAGCGGCGTTGAAGGCTCGTGAGGTTAAGGACGCAGCGATGCAGATCGCTCGGAATACTATGTCGGTAAGTATGAATCATGCTTTTTGAAAATTTCTCTAAGTTTTTGCGCTCGTCCCTTACAATTTCTTACATTGTCTGTAGACCCTCTGCCACTTCAACTACTTGCTCGAGGAGTTCGAGAGCAAGGAGAAGGAGATGACCGTTCTGAACGACCGTGAACGGTCAGAATGGTCTAAAGCGGTGAAGGAGTTGGAGGACGAGCAGCTGCGTTCTTCTTCGTTCGAGGCCGAAGTCGCCAACTTGAAGGGTCAGCTTGCCGAGGTGCAAAGGATCTCGGCCGCCGAGGCTTCCAAGGTCGAGGCCATCGAGAAGGAGAGGGCTCGGCTCGAAGGGAAGCTGTCTAAAGCTTGGAAGGCGACCGAGGAAGCCCTGAGCGAGCAAGTAGCGAAGGTGGCGGCTGTAGAGAAGGCCGTTCGGGAGGAGGCCGAAGCGCATATGCTGGCGAATATGGAGGAGGCTTATGGCCGAGCTCTAAAGCACATCGTCGCTCGGAACCCCGAGTTTGATGTCTCGGACTATTACTTCTACGACTCCGTGGAGGGTGAGGAAGAGCTTCCTTTGTCTGTGCTCGCGACAAAGCCGGGGGGAGAAGGTGCCGAGGGCGACGGTGGTGCCGATCGTGCCCTTGAGTCCGTGCCGAGCGATGACAAGGTCGACTCTTGACTTTGTCGTCTTCTTCTCTGTTTTCTTTTCTTTTCTTTTTTTTTGTAATGCCTAACTGCGGACTGGCCACCGCCTTTTGTAAACTCTTGGATTTCAATTAAAACTTTTGTGGGGTTTTGGTTGACTACGAAACTTTTATAAAAATGTTCAACTCTTTTTGCTCGGATTGCGTCCAAAAGTGTCGAAGATTTCTTTTGATATTTCTCCGCTTTTCAAGCTGAGTTTGGTCCAATTACTGAAGTCTCCTACCTCCGCTCTGAGTTAGAGAAAACGAAGAAGGCTCTTTCTCGCAATCGGAACAAATCGTTTTATGACTTCTTGAATTTGGAAGAAACCAAAGCAACGGCGAGAGGGTATTTAAGCGAGTTAAAGCAACTGCGGAAGCAGTCGCGAAAGATGCCTCTCGAAGGCGAGGTAGAGTTGATCCGTAAGGGCCT
Source organism: Hemerocallis citrina (assembly GCA_017893485.1). Lineage (NCBI taxonomy): Eukaryota > Viridiplantae > Streptophyta > Magnoliopsida > Asparagales > Asphodelaceae > Hemerocallis > Hemerocallis citrina. Next base: position 223,141,999 of record CM030365.1, read on the forward strand.
CTTTGATGTTGAAGCGAGAAATAGCGAACTGCTAGCGGAAATTTGTCAATTGGAGGTGTTGGTGAAAGAGCACTCAGCCGAAGAAGAGGAGTTAACGTCGAAGGTGGGCATGTTGATGTCTGAGCGCGACGAGTTGTTGGCCAGAATCGACAAATTAAGGCGGATCACGATCGATAGAGGTATCGAAGTGACTCATCTTCGTCGCGTAGTGGCCGATAGTACTAATGTCGCAGGCTCACCGAAACTCCCTCGTCTTAAAACATCGGCGGCGGACGAGATCCTGAGAGATAGGATCATCGAGCTGGAGGAGGAGATTGCTTCGCTAAAACCTCAGCCTGTTAGAGCCAATGTTCGCAGCACGTCATGCACTCGCGAGGAGATCGATAGAGGGATCACTTTCTATGAACTTGCAACTCGGTTGCCTGCTGTTAGGCGAAGCCCAGCAGATGCTCAGAGTGCCGTAGCTATTTCGTCAAGTGGGGGCTCGGTTGGGGCCACTGCTAGAACTAGCGACGAAGGGGGATCTCGCTTCGTAGGTCTAGAGCTCAGAAGTGAGGCGGCGTCGCCCTCGTGTGTCCCTGAACCGAAGCGTTCCCCTCCAAAGAAGCACTGAATAAGTTGTATTATGGTCTTCAACTTATTGTAAAAATTTGTTGTAGTGTCGGCCTTGTCCGGGCCCTTAATAAAAAAAGTTTGTTCTGCTTTCGATGTTTGAGTGCTGTGACGGCTAGTGAATCAATAAGTATAACTTCTCGGACTTTTGACAACTACTCAAAATCAGAAGCAAATCTTCTTTCTTATAGGCCACCCACTCCTAGCTCGCTTAAGAGCAGTCTTGCGGAGCGAAGTCAGACCCAGTGTTGGGGTCCGAACTCGACGTTTGGGTCTGTTCGACGGTTGTGGGAGCAATTCCGAATGGCGAGCTACCTCTAGTTCGCTTAGGAGCAAACTTGCGAAGTAGAATCGAACCAAGCGTTGGACTCCGAACCATCGTTAGATTAGTTCAACGGTTGCGGGAGCAATTCCGAATGGCGAACTACCTCTAGTTCGCTTAGGAGCAAACTTGCGAAGTAGAATCGAGCCAAGTATTGGACTCCGAACCATCGTTAGGTTAGTTCAACGGTTGTGGGAGCAATTTCGAATGGCGAACTACCTCTAGTCCGCTTAGGAGCGAACTTGCGAAGTAGAATCGAGCCAAGTGTTGGACTCCGAACCATCGTTAGGTTAGTTCAACAGTTGTGGGAGCAATTCCGAATGGCGAACTACCTCTAGTCCGCTTAGGAGCGAACTTGCGAAGTAGAATCGAGCCAAGTGTTGGACTCCGAACCATCGTTAGGTTAGTTCAACGGTTGTGGGAGCAATTCCGAATGGCGAACTACCTCTAGTCTGCTTAGGAGCGAACTTGCGAAGTAGAATCGAGCCAAGTGTTGGACTCCGAACCATCGTTAGGTTAGTTCAACGGTTGTGAGAGCAATTCCGAATGGCAAACTACCTCTAGTCCGCTTAGGAACGAACTTGCGAAGTAGAATCGAGCCAAGTGTTGGACTCCGAACCATCGTTAGGTTAGTTCAACGGTTGTGGGAGCAATTCCGAATGGCGAACTACCTCTAGTCCGCTTAGGAGCGAACTTGTAAAGTAGAATCGAGCCAAGTGTTGGATTCCGAACCATCGTTAGGTTAGTTCAACGGTTGTGGGAGCAATTCCGAATGGCGAACTACCTCTAATTCGCTTAAGAGCGAACTTGCAAAGTAGAATCGAGCCAAGTGTTGGACTCCGAACCATCATTAGGTTAGTTCAACGGTTGTTGGAGCAATTCCGAATGGCGAACTACCTCTAGTTCGCTTAGGAGCGAACTTGCGAAGTAGAATCGAGCCAAGTGTTGGACTCCGAACCATCATTAGGTCGAAGAGTAGAAGCAGAGAGATGTAAACAACTTTTTTTTTCGAGTAAAATATGAAAAACCTTTCTTTATTGATAACTAGTGATCGGCTGCTTCTAAAGTTGCAAGCCGTTATTACAAGTGAGAAATAAAAGAAAAACAGTACAAGTAATAGGAGAGGAACGGTTTGACATCTTATAAATACTTAGAGAGGCGTTGGTGCTCTCTCTTGGTATTTTAGAAGATGGTCGGCATTCCAAGTCCTGGGGATCTCTCTGCCCTCGAGGTCTTCTAGTCTGTATGTCCCGAGCCTAACTTCTTTGGCGACCTTATAGGGTCCCTCCCAATTTGGGGCCAATTTGTTCTTCTGACCTGGGAATGAGATGGCTAACTTCCTGAGGACCAGGTCCCCTTCTTTGAGGTCCGTAGGGCGGACTCTCTTGTTGTATGCCAACTCGATCCTTCTTCGGTAGCTTTGCTGACGGATGGCGGCTCTTTCTCGGATCTCGTCAATAAGGTCTAGATTTGCTCGGAGCTCTCTGGCATTTTGTTCTTCTTCATAAGCTATTAGACGAGGAGAGGGTATACCGACTTCGAGGGGGATCACAGCCTCGGACCCAAAGGTGAAATTGATTGGGCTTTCTCCTTTGGGGATCCGTTTTGTTGTATGGTAGTTCCATAGCACGTTGGGGAGCTGATCTACCCATAAGCCTTTGGAACATTTGTCCAACCTCTTCTTAATGCCGGAGAGAATCTGTCGGTTAGCATTCTCTACTTGGCCATTCGACTGTGGATGGGATACTGAGGAGAATCGGTGTTGGATGACGAGGTCTTCGTAGAGAGCTTGAAAGGCAGCCCCAGTGAACTGAGTTCCGTTGTCTGTTACGAGGATCCGAGGGAATCCGAATCGACAGATGACATTCTTCCAAAGGAACTGAACGACCTTGTTCTCAGTGATCGTGGCCAGGGGCTTGGCCTCTATCCATTTTGAGAAGTAGTCGATTGCCACGACTAAGAATTTGAACTGGCCGGGAGCTGGGGGAAAAGGTCCTAGTAAATCCATCCCCCACATTGCAAAGGGGATTGGACTTGATAAGGAAGCGAGTGGAGCTTGTGGGAGGCATCGGATGTTGGAGTACCTCTGGCAAGGGCCACATTGCCGAATGTGTAGTTCGGTGTCTTGCAGGAGAGTGGGCCAGAAATATCCATAGTTCAACACTTTGCGAGCTAGGGACCTGGAGCCCGAATGTGCCCCGCCGATGCCCTCATGAAGTTCTTGCAGGGCGTATTCGGCTTGCTCTGGGGAAAGGCATCTCAGGTAAGGCCTGCCGTCTACCTGGGTGAAGGAACGCTTGTAAAGGATACCCCCGATGAGTGTGTATCGCTCTGCTCGGGTTCTTACTCTGCGTGCTTCTTTAGGATCTTCGGGGAGGAGAATGTCCCGTAAGAACTCGACGAGGGGCTTCATCCAGTTATCTTCAAGCAAAACAGGCAGTGATTCCATTGAGTCGGAATTTTCGTCCTCTATACTTGGCTTTAGAAGGACCTCTATCAAGACGGTCTGCTCGAGACCTTGGAGGGAAGAAGAGGCTAGCTTGGATAGGGCGTCGGCCTGAGCGTTTTCTTCTCAAAGGATTCGTTCTATGATGGCTTCTTCAAATAAAGCCATGAGACTCCTGACCTTGGCTAAGTATTTAACCATCCGGTCGTCACGCGCCTCATACTCGCCTAGGACCTGATTAACGACCAGCTGAGAGTCGCTAAAGATCTGGAGGCGTTGTGCCCCTACATTGCGGGCCATCCCAAGACCGGCTATAAGTGCCTCGTATTCTGCTTCGTTGTTAGAGGCCTTGAAGTTGATACGGAGGGAGTATTGGAGGATGAAGTCATCTGGGCCTGCCAGAATGACCCCAGCTCTGCTTCCCTCGTTACAGGAGAATCCGTCCACATAAACTGACCAGATAGGTGGTCCCTTCACTGTTGACTAAACTCGGGGATAGTACTTTCAACTATAAATTCTGCTAAGGCCTGGGCCTTGATCGCAGTCCGAGGCTGATATGTGATATCATGCTGGCTCAGCTCGATTGACCACTTCATAAGGCGACCCGAGGTCTCCGGCTTGTGGAGGACTTGCTTCAGCGGTTGTTAGTAAGAACGACAACCGAATGGGACAGAAAGTACGGGCGAAGCCATCTTGCGGCCATCACTAGGGCATAAGCCATCTTTTCTATTCTCGAGTAGGGGAGCTCGGCATCCCAAAGTACCTTGCTCACATAGTAGATGGGCTTTTGAGCCCGGTCTTCTTCCCTTACCAAAACGGCACTGAGGGTCTGCTCGGAGGCTGCCAGGTAGAGGTAGAGGGGTTCTCCAAGAATTGGTTTGCTGAGGAGAGGAGGATTGACGAGGTAAGCCTTGAGCTGGTCGAAGGACTCCTGTTGCTGTTGACCCCATTCAAAACCTTTAGCCCCCCTGAGGGCTTTGAAGAAGGGGAGGCATTTCTCCTCGGACTTCGAGAGAAAGCGCCTTATGGCGGCTAGGCGGCCTGTTAACCTCTGAACTTCCTTAACATTCTTGGGAGGGGCCATGTCTAGTATGGCCTTGATTTTCTCAGGGTTAGCTTCAATTCCTCGTTGGCTGACCATGAAGCCGAGGAACTTCCCTGACGAGACTCCGAATGCACACTTGTTCAGATTGAGTCTCATGTTGTGCTTTCTCAGAACATCAAACGCCTCCTGAAGGTCGGTTACATGATCGGTACCTCGGGTGCTCTTCACAAGCATGTCGTCAACATACACCTCCATATTACGACCGATTTGAGCTTGGAAAACCTTGTTGACGAGGCGTTGGTATGTGGCGCCCGCATTTTTCAAACCGAAGGGCATAACCCTGTAGCAACAGAGGCCCTGGTCGGTCACAAATGAGGTCTTGGGGATATCCGGGGGGAACATCCGGATCTGATTGTAGCCTGAGAAGGCGTCCATGAAGCTGAGGAGTTCATGACCTGAGGTGGCATCAATCAAAGTGTCAATACTCGGAAGAGGGAAAGGGTCCTTGGGGCAAGCCCTGTTGAGATCAGTGAAATCGATACAAATCCTCCAAGTTCCATTGGACTTCTTCACCATTACTACATTTGACAACCACTCGGGATAGTTTACCTCCTGTATGAATCGCGCCTTCAAGAGCTTATCCACCTCCTCTTTTATAGCTAGTTGGCGCTCGGGGGCGAACTTGCGCCTCTTCTGTTGGACCGGTTTGGACCTCGAGGCAACACTGAGGTGGTGGACTAAGAGCTCTTCGAAGATTCCGGGCATGTCTGCAGCTGACCAAGCAAATAGGTCTTGGTTCCTTCGGATGCACTGGACTATGTCAGAGCATAAGGCGGATGGGAGGGTCTTGCTAACAAAGAACTTTCGGCTTGGGTCCTGCTCAGAGAAGAGCACTTCCTCCAACTCATCCACCGGCTCGGACGTTGGTAGGGCGACATCTTGGGGGATTTCCAGAGTTTCTAGGGAGAGGACTGGACCGAGGGTAGAGGTCATGTAGCACTTACGGGCTGTTTCCTGATTGCCCCTTACTTCCCCTACTCCGGCCCGGGTGGGGAATTTCATCTTGAGACGGTATGCCGAAGGAACGGCTTCTAGAGCTGCCAGGCCGGGTCGGCCAAGGTTGACATTGTAAGCTGCAGGGACATCCACAACCATAAAATCCATCGACTCCGTTCGGGTAGTAGGAGTTTTGCCAGCGGTTACGTCGAGGGTGATCACCCCCTCAATAGTCACTGGCACTCCCGTGAACCCATGGAGCGTGTAACCGGCGGGCTTAAGTCTATCTCGGGAGAGTTTGAGGCCTTTGAAGGCGGCAAGGAAGAGGATGTTAACGGAGTTGCCATTGTCCACTAGGATCCTCTCCACTTTGAAGTTTGCCATATGAAGGTTGATGACGAGTGCATCACAGTGAGGGGTTTGGATGCCCTCGAGGTCTTCATCTGAAAATGTGATGGGCACTCCGAGGCCTTTAGGAGGAGGGGTGGCGCGGACCGAATTGACTTCTCTTATGAATGCCTTTCTAGAGGAGTTGGAGAAGCCCCCCATTGGGCCCCCGTGGATGAGATGCAGGACACGCTCCTCTCCGAAGTCGGGCGTTTCATCGCGCTCAGGACGCTTGTTAGCCCCCCGAGGCGGGGGAGGAAGGTCGGCTCGGTCCTTTCTCACGAACTTGGTCAGTTGCCCCCTCTGGATGAGGGTCTCTATTTCATTCTTCAAGGCCCGACAATCATTGTTGTCGTGGCCATGGTCCCGGTGATAGCGGCACCACTTTTCTTTATCCCTTTTTTTGCCGGGGGTGTTCATTTTTGGTGCAGGAGGTATCACCCCCTCCTTCTCAACTTCCATGAGAATTTTGGAGATATTGGCATTAAGGTGAGTAAATTTTTCAAACCTGGGAGGAGGTCGGCGCTGGCCGCCATTATCCTTCTGGAGTTTCTTGGCCCTTCCTCTTCTGTTCCCTTTCTTTTAGATCCGGAGGAAGACCCCTCTAGGTTGGGGCGGTGCTCAGCTTCTTCGGCCCGGATATACTTTTCGCTCCGGAGGAGGAGGTCAGAGAAGTTCTGCGGGGGCTTTTTGGCGAGGGAGGAGCGGAGGCTGGAGTTAAGGACATTGGATTGAAATGCTGCTGCAGCGACCGACTGGTCGAGGGATGCTATGGACCTGGCTTCAGCTGTGAACCTTTTCACATAGTCTATCAACTTCTCACCCTTCTTTTGGTGGAGGTAGAGTAGCGAGATGCTGGTCTTCTCGGTTCTGCGACTACTCACGAAGTGGGTGACGAAGAGGGTCTTGAATTGCTCGAAGGAAAATATTGAGGAAGGAGCAAGGTGAGAGTACCATTCTCGAGCTGGGCCCTTGAGAGTTGCGGAGAAGGTTTTGCAGAGCAGTGCATCGGAAGCTTGATGGATGAGCATGAGGGTCTTGAAGCTTTAGATGTGATCTATGGGGTCAGTCTCCCCGGAGTAGGTCTCGAATTGCGGGGGCTTGAAGCCGATTGGCACAGGTGCATCCATTATGGTTCGGGAAAAAGGAGGTCTACTAGGATGAAGGGTCCTTCCTCTAAGCTCTTCTTCTCGGTCTAACCGACCCAAGCGCCTCTCCATCTCGTGGAGACGGCGATAGACTGCGTCATCCCTTCAACGGTAATCAGGAGAGCCTCTAAACTCGTTTTCGTACGAGGGAGAGCGGGGGCTACGACGACGGTAGCTCCTGGAGCTGCGAGGACTTGGCGTGCACCGGGGGTTGCTAGGAGCTCGGGGAGGAGTTAGGGACCGCTGGCGAGGGCTTCGAACCCGAGGGGGAGTGGGAATCCTCGGAGCATTAGTGTTATTAGGACGGAGGTTGAGAGCTTGTAGGACGGTTTCCTGGAACTGCTGGAACTCGGCACGAGTGATGGGTGCCTCATCGTTCCTAGGATGTTGCCTTCCGACGGGGGAACGTGGTCTTCTTCTGTATGTTCGGGGGACTCTCTCCGACCCCTTCGGATCGGGGACTTTCCGTGGTCTCGGCGGTGAGGAGATCGCTCATCCGGACGTTGTTGGCGGGAGGCTCCCTCACGGGCCCGCTTTTCATCCAGACGGTGGCGAAGGTCCACATCTTTCGGCCGATTGAGGACTTTTTGTTGGAAGTCGGAAGCTCGGGGATTGTGGGAGGCCATAGAGTCCGTAGAGGCATTGTGGATGGAGACGTGGTCCGGAAGGAGGGGCTGTTTTTGAGGATTAGGACCTTTAGGAGGAGGTTGATTCTGAGGAGGAGGAGGAAGGTCCTGTTGGAGCGGGTCTTCCGCTGGAGGATGGTGTTGCCCCTGCTATTGAGCAGGTTGGATGGGAATTTCTTGTTGCTGATCGGGGTTGGGTCCTCGGTTGGACCCTCTGGATCTGACTTTCCTAGGAGGCATGGTTGGAGGAATCTGACCCATGGGAAGAGGGTAGGCTGCTACTCGTTGGTTCCCACAGACAGCGCCAATCTGTTACCGCTGAATCTGTTCCGCCGAAGTATGACCGTCGCTCCCGCCGTACACCTGCAAAAAGTGCGAGACACCGGGGTTGTTCCCGGCGACGCACCCTCCGACGCTCAAGTCAGTAATCAGAGAGATTATGAAAGAGCGTAAAAACTGGTGAAAGATTGATTACCTCTTAATGGAGATGGATGGGGGGTATTTATAGGCGTCTTTAGGGATCAAATTAGGCATGTAATTCCTGTGTATAGATAAGGAATGTAATCCCTAATTCCCAGTGAAATGATAGATATGAATCAGGGCCGTTGATTAGTATTAATCAGAAACCTTAATTCTATCCTGCTGGACCGGGTTTATTTCGGGTTGAGACCCGCACCCAGTTGAGGTGGATCCGTTCGCGGGTTAATGGGTCTTTGAGGAGGAGAACCAGTACCCGCTTCAGACCCATTGGAAGGTGAAAATTGCCATTTTACCCCTAAGCTTTAAGATTTGTTCCTGATCTGGACGGTTCCAATTTAACCCCATTTTTTAGCCATATCAGTTATCATAACTCATGCATAACAAAGACTTAGAGCATCCACAGTGGTGTTTCATTTGGCCAAAAATGGCTGCAACAGTAATAGCAAATAGGATCGATCGCTGCAGTGGTCGTTTGCTATATTGTTCGCCAAAAATTGAGTGGGACAGTATATCATATACCGTCTCAACTTTTAAAAATAAATTTAAAAAGGTAATTACTTATTAACTATTAAACTATATTAATTAAATAAATTAAATAATATAATAATAACTAAACCTAATTATACAACTACCTAAACCTAATTAACTACCTAAACCTACCCACTCAGCATCCAGATTTCATGGACGGTACATCATGTACCGTCCGGGGAATCATTCCCCGTCCCACCATTTGGATTTTTTATTTTTTGTTTTTTGTTTTTTATCGGCCAATCATGGCCGTTCATTTAAAATAAAAAATAAAAAAAAATAAAGGGGAACGACGGGATATGATATCCCGTCTGACCCTTTACAAAAAATAATAATAATAAAATTTACCAGACGGTATAAGATACCCCGTCTGTTGATAATAAAATATATTAAAATTTGAGAAACGGGGAATCATTCCCCGTCCTTTATAATTTGAGAATTCTCATTTTCGTTTCTCATATTTGAGAAACAAGAATAGAAACTTTGCTATAAAATGGCAAAATGAGAAACCATTGCAGCCATTCGTTTGCTATAAAATGACAAATTGGCATTTATAGCAAACGACTGTGGATACTCTTATAAATTAATCTTCGTTATCTATATAATAAAACACAAAGAAAGCTATCAAGTGGCTATCCTTCAATCCCCCAAAAATCAAAGGCCTTGATCTAACCTCACAAAACATATTTTCCCACCAAAAGTTTCTCCTCAAAACTCAAATTCAAATCTCCCAACCAAAACAACTCCTATATTTATTTAATTATTTTTTCTCTCTCTTTCTCCCTCCCCCCTCTTCTATTCAAAAAATTAAGAAAATAAAAATTTAAAAAAAATTTTTAAAATAAAAATATTAAAAACTAAAAAAATTAAAAATTTAAAAACTTTAAAATAATTCAAAAAAAAATCAAAAAAATCATATAATATATTTTTTGCTCTATGTTTTCTACTTCAATTAATTTGCTGGACCTCCAAAACTATTTTATATGATCAAATAAGGTGCACCATTTCGAAGACGTGCCGTAGGCACGTGTCAACGGGCAAACTTAATCATAAAACAAATTCCACTTGCTTTTGGCACTTCATTTGTACGGATGATTGTGCTGACTATATCACTTGAGCCTCATGTAACTGTTTTTTTAGTCAGTATCCTCATGTTACAAATCAAGAATACCAAGTTTCACTAAAAAAAACATGGATAACCCGGCGAAACTTCCCGGCGGCGTTCGGCTAGTTTCGTCCGGGTATCCCCGGCATTTGTAAACTAATATAAATTCCCAAAATTTCCCAACCCTAAATCACACCATCTCCTTTCCCTCTTTCTCCCGCTCACTCACGAAATCGATCGCCGCCCCTCGTCCCCGACCACTCTCTCACCCTCTCTCACTCCCGACGTCGTCGCAAGTTTCCCCAACCCTCTCACTCTCTCTCGGTCCCGACGTCGCCGCCAATCGCCCCCACCCTCTCACTCTCTCTCGCTCCCGTCGTCACCGCCCGTCGCCCCCCCCCCCCCCTCCCACTCCCTCCCCCCAGCCTAACTCTAGAGGCTCTAACGGTATTTTTCTTATGCATTCATGTTTTCATGTGATATTGGTTTATTATGATTCGAATTGAGTGTGTTAGATTGTAAAATTGAGTTGAAAATATTGGAAATGTGAATATTGTAATTTTGGATTTGAGATGGTGATGGGGGTGTGATGGTGGTGTGAGATTATTTTAATGTTAAACTTTTAGTGTTAATTTTAGGTTATGTGGATTATGATAAATTTTGCTATGATAATGATAAATTTTACTATTATTATGATTATGTGGAATGTGATAAATTAGTGAATGTTGTTACTTCTAGGGTTATTTAGTGAATGTTGTTCATAATTTGTAAATTTGTTATGTTAATTTGTTAATTTGGACATTTGAATTTGTTAATTAGGACTAACTATGATTGATTAGGGTTTTAGTTTGGTAATTTGTGTAATTGTTATGTTTGATTATGATTTTTGGACTAATTAGGTGTATGTTTGTGGATTGAGTAGAGGTTATTATTGATTTTGTATTGTAATAATATATTTAATGATTCAAGGAAAATATAGTCTTAATTTTGTTAATCATTATTTATTTTATAGTTGATTGTTTTTAATTAAGTGGTGTATGATCTTGATGAGATATGTTTGATTGGAGTGACATATATTGTTTGAATTGGTAGTTGCGGTTTGTTTCATTGTGAATGAAGTTTTTCCAATTAACTTAGTGAGTGAGAAACACGCTAAGATGAGATGACAAATTAAAATTTTTAATTTATGAAATTTAATTTTCAAATTGAGTGATATTTTTCAAATGGATAAAAGCTGGATGAGTAAGTCATGATTATCCAAAAGAGTATTGGGCTGGTGTCAAAGATTTCATTATCTTCGCTAGGCAAATTCCCGTGATCTCAACTTGCTCATGTGTCCATATCGCTAGTGCGTAAACTGTTATTTGATTCACCTTGACGATGTACAAATACATTTTGTGATTAATGGTTTTCTGCAAAAATACACAGTGGTTTTGCCATGGAGAGTGTGCCCCGATGATTTCGGTTGGGCTGGTTGTGTTAGAAGATGAAGACGAACCGTTAGTGAACAATGATGACAGTGTTGCCTATGAGATCCAAACTCTAGTGCTGGATGCTTTTGGAATTCATAATAATCTACTGCACACAAATAGTCCAACAACCCAAGTCCATGATGAACCAACCAAAACCCTGCACACTGGTGGTGGAGTGAAGGGAAGGCAAGACCGTAATGTTAACAAAGAATATGAAGCATTTATTAAGTTGTTGGAAAATGCTAGTACACACTTGTATCGTGATTGCATCAAATTTTCAAAGTTCTCATTCATCATATGGTTATTTTGGATCAATTGTTTGAACAGTTGGTCTGTCAAATCCTTTACCATACTTCTTAAATTGCTGAATGAAGTAATTCTTGAAATCTGTCTTCCAAATTCAAGCTATGGAATAAAACAATTCCTTAAATATTTTGATCTTGGGTATGAGAAGATAGTAGCATGTCGATATGATTGAATGCTATTTAGGGGGAATAAGGAGAGTCTCGAGAACTGTTAAATTTGCAATACTTCGAAAAGGAAAGAAAAGCTGAATGAAGACCAAGATACAAGTCAGTTAAATCAAGGCGGAAAAAGAAGCCGGCAAAATATCTGCGCTACTTTCCTTTGATTCCTAGGTTACAAAGATTTCCTTTGATTCCTAGGCTAAAAATGTCCATGACTTCTTCTGATATGAGATGACATGCTGAAGGTCGAAAGAATGATGGGATTCTCAAACATCCGGCAGATTCTGCTTCTTGAAAAAAAAACGATGAAAGAGACCCCGATTTTGCCAAGGATACTCGCAACGTGCGACTTGGATTAGCTAGTGATGGTTTTAACCCATTTAGGCAAACGAGCAGTACATTCAACATATGACCAAAAATCCTGTATAATCTAGTGATGGTTTTAACTGTAGTGTTAATCCCGTATAATCTACCCCCTTGGAAGTGCATAAAGCCGTTGTCGTTTATTTTGTCTACAATAGTTCATGGACCAAAAATCCGGTTAAAATACTCTTTTTTGCATACTCTTTTTTTATCTAACTATTTACATGTATAGGTACCTTTATCGACTTAAGAGATATATTAAAAATAGAGAACATGCAGAAGGGTCAATAGAAGAAGGTTATCTCTCAAAGAAGTGCTCCAATTTTTGTTCACAATATCTTCAGGATGTTAAGACATGTCTTACTAGACCATAGAGAAACCCAGTCGGGTCAAACCTTGGTGAGGCACATTATCTCTTCCAGACTACTGACAATACTATCAGTAAAGTTGATGTGTTTGAGTTAGATAACTTTACATGGGAACAAACACATCGATATGTGTTAAATCATCATGCAACATTGTCTCATTTCGTGAGTAAGTTGGAATTGGGTTGGTTAGTAGTTAATTAAAATCTATTTGAACGATGTTAACCTAATTAAATTTTAATGTTTTAAATATTTCTAGAGAATTTATCCGTGAAATGAAAAGAAATTCTAGAACGAGGAAATTGAGACCACGTGACCAAAATAAGATGACGAATGAAAGATTCCATGTGTCTTAAAGGCTGTGTCTTCCATATTATCAAACGTTTATTTTCTAACTATATTCTCAAATTTACTAGTATGATTAGGTTCCTAAGTTGCATGATAATTTGGTATTATCTAAAATCAAGATTCTTGCTAGAAGTTCCCATAAGATGGTTAGAAGATTTAGGGAATATATATATATATATATATATATATATATATATATATATATGGGAAATGCTCCATTGAAAATGGGTCTAGTTTTCACGGGTTGGAAAACACCAATCTGAACCGTTGGATCACTCATGATCGTGATCAGCGGCTCAGAGCATGCCCCCCATCACCCGGTTAAAATGATCAGCGGAGGGTTATTTTGGGAATTTCGTCCCAAATAACTCTTCGCCTGATTCGCAAAAGAAAAATTGATATAACCTAGGCCGTTGTTGGGAACAACGGCCTAGGTTATAAAAAATTGAATCATAGGCCGTTGTTCCGAACAACGGCCTATGATTCAATTTTTTATAACCTAGGTCGTTGTTCCCAACAACGGCCTAGGTTATATCATTTTTTTCAGAACGAATCAGGCGAAGAATTATTTGGGACGAAATTTCTAAAATAACCCTCCACCACTTAAGTCATATTGGGTGATGGGCGGGCTCGATCTGAGCCGCTGATCGTGATCATGAGCGATCCAATGGCTCAGATTCGTGTTTTCCAACCCGTGAAAACAAACCCGTTTTCAATGGAGCATTTCCCTATATATATATATAATATAGCGCCTTCAGATTTCATACTAAGGATCGTGAACGTTATTTGAAGTACCAAAATAGTGGAATCGTAGTGACATCAAAGATAAGATGTTCTGCTTCTGAGAAAGACACAAATCCAGTAGATGAGAATGTTGACTATTATAGGGTGCTCACGTATATCATCGAGTTGGACTATTACGGTCATTTTCGAGTGGTCTTATTTTGTGGGGACTGGGCTGGTATGGAGAAGAATTATCCCCAAAATAAGGATACTTAGGTTTCACAATTGTAACTTCTCAAATTTGATTCATATTAGCGCACACATCAGCCATGAACTATTTGTGCTCCCATCCCAAGTCCTCCAAGTGTTCTATGTTGAAGATCCTATTTCGCTTAAATCTTATGTACATCAGACGATGAGGACGAAGATGTCACTAAAATTTTTGTTACTGCTGAATTTCTAATGTTCGATGTGAACATTGCAGATGACAAATGTAGACCTAATTGGCTACACATTGATGGAGAGCCGGGGGGTGTATTAAATAATATTGAATTATAATAACTTCAGCAGTTAGTTTTCCATGTATTTTCTCGTTAGATATTTATTTCAAAATGTAGTTTCCCACGTATGTACCTACTTTTTATATATAGATCAATTGTGCATTTAATTTTGTCTTGTTATGTGCCAATTTGTATCTTCTTGCTTTTTATATATCAATCATTTTAAAATTAAAGTTTGGGTAGTTATACTAATTTGTTTCTTCTTGTTTTTTTATATATAGATCAATATTTAAATTAAATTTTGCCTAGTTATATTAATTTGTATCTTCTTGTTTTTGTATACAGGTCTGAATTATGTCGCGAAGGAATAGGACGCTTAGTGAAAGGGATGAGGTGCATCTCAACGAGGGGGGTAGTCAAGCGGAGGCGGGTGAAGGGAGCACCCATGCCTCTAAAAAGACTCGGGGAGCAACAAAGTTGAATGATGCCTGGAAGCTTCCGTCGGGCGAAAGAATCCAGGTGGAGATGAACAAAGATAATCAACCAGTGGGTAAAAATGCCGTAACATTCGCATCGTTTATAGGGTTAATTGCTAGGAATGCAGAATACCTTCCATTATGTTACGATCGATGGACAAAAATCCCACCAGCAACACGGGCTAGAGCTATTGAAGTTCTTAAGGTATTATCTTTTATGGGAATCACTTAATCAATGCTTTTTTTGCTTGCTTTCTTAGAAAATCCTGAGGATGGTCATTGCAAACGTAGTAAACTTGTATTATACTTCTCTGTATTGATGTAGGCTGACAATGTTGGTTAATCAATTGAAAACAATTCCTGAATAATACGGTTTTAAAGTATTGTTATGGTTTAAGATACTGCAGTCTGACTGAATGCTTAAATAACGGTTTGGTTGTTTACAATAGCCTAGCAAAACTGTAACCCACCAATGGAAGAGCCCTGATTTATCATACTCCATAGGATGTGCATGTCAGTCCCGTGAATGTGTATTATATTATGTTGATGACTATCAAGCTGTCCTATATAGCACAACCTTAATTTGATTATTGAGCTAATAATATAAGGGGCCTCTTGCAAACATTATAATGAAATGTTGGTGTCAATGGCTGCTGCATTGGGTTAGTAAATATAGAACAACCAGTATGTGGTAACTTTGATTTGAAATGAAAAAAATTGTACTCACTTTTGTCAATTAATGTACTGCTTCTGAACATTCTATACTTGTTGGCCGTTGTTATTTTTTAAATGCTGTTTGCTAGTTGAGTTATGGGAAGAGACAAATATTCCCTCTTACATGACTTGCTGTGAACAACTTTTTCTTTCATCCCATGGTAGAACTTGAGACCTTTCTCATGCATATTCTGCAAGTGTCTTCCATATATTAAAGCTGAATTATATTAGCTCACTTCTTTATGAATATGTGATGGGCTTTGAATAATCTGAAGCCTTCAGTTTTCCTGAATATCTTAGGAAGTTCTGGTTTGTATCTGATCTATAAATGTGGATGTCCTTGCCTTAATCTTAATTATTGCGTTAACCTTGCCTCTTGTTCAAATACAGCAAAAATTTGATTACCCGGCGGTTCTTGATGCCGATTGGGTAAACAAATCTATGCACAAGCAGTGGAGAGATTATAAGGTTGAACTGAAGGCGGAACATTACGACGACGAACAGACAGTGGCTGAGAACACAAGAGTTGTTCCGAAAGATGTCGTGTGTTCAGATTGGGAATTCCTTTGTCATTTTTGGAGTACACCAGAGGGGAAGGTAATCATAAAGGTTTATGAAAGGAAAAAAGTTATTACACTTGATATAAAGCTATAATAACCCAACATATATTAGCTTAAATAAGGACTTTATAAGATCTACATGACATGGACATATTGAAAGTAATACAATTACTGCATGTTCTTTAGTGTAATAATTATAATTGTGTTTGTAATAATTTCGAGTTGTGCAGAAGATGGCTGAAAGAGATCGTGTCAGTCAGGATGCACAGGACGTGTTGCACACATCCGGAGGTACGAGTTTCGTAAGGCATCGCGCGATAATGGTAAGTATCGGTTTTTTTATGTCATTCGTCATAAAATACTTTATTGATTATATAATTCCCTTCAATGTCTAATATATAGGATGAGGAGCGAGGTGGGGACCAACACGGCAATTTAGATCCCTTCGACACTACCCACATGAAGTCACAAGGCGAGTTTGCGCCCTTACAGGCAGGGACAATTGTGCTTATTTGATTTGTAATTTGCTTTAAAAATGAATAGCATATCACATATTTTTGCAATCTGTTTACAGAGCACTGCTAAAGCGAGGTATGCCCAACTCTCTTCTGCGACTGCCTCCGACTCCTCCATAACACCGGTCGATATAGTGCAATTTCAGCATCAAGGGATGGTTGATAACATGAGCCCAGAGCACCATTGTCGTGTACGTGGGAAGGGGTTAGGACCAACACCCTCTCGATCTCGTGCTTCTTCGTCTACGCAGCCCGATCCTAGAGATGAGAAGTTACGTTCTCTAGAGATTCAAATCTCAGAACTTAAGGATAAAGTTGCCATTCTAGTAAGGGAAACAATCCAAAACCCCAATTACATACCGCGACAGGTTAGAATTTATATAGAGTTGCCACTTGAATATTTTAAATTATCTACTCCCTAAGTTTATGTGTGTATCTCACCCAACATACTTGAATTATGTGTATATCTTACCTATGCCTAAGTTATGTGTATATCTTCATGAATCTCGTATCCCATTTAGCCTCTAGATTCAAGATTGATTCTAAAAGATTTCAGTATGGGATTTTTATATAAAAGGATTTGTGTTTTGACTATTTGAATTTCAAGCTTAATAGATGATGGTTTTCTTCCATCCTCTGTGACTGTTGGTGGTCATTAGATTAAGTCAGTCGATCATGTTGGACAAGTCAATCCTAGTAGTGCTGAAAGCATCAGGGATTTTATAGTTATGTTCATATTAATGCAATTAATTAAAGGGATTTCGTAGTAACTGGCATTAACGTTGGTATGAAAGTACTGTAGCACTCCCTTTCATTTTGTTGTGTCAGTATGTGGATGGAGACTACATAGAAAGTATCAATGTTGAGCATAAGATATGACAAACTTTTTGTTTCCTAGCTACAAGGCTCATCTTGGTGTACTGACTGAAAATTTTGCATTAGTGTACCAATGCTTAGGTACAAAACTGTAAGACATTTCATCAATGAAGAGGAGCCTAGCTAGTTGGTCAGGGGAGAGGAATGAAGAGTCTATGGGCCCCAAGAGGTCACAAGTTTTGCTGACAGATGCACATACGTTTCTTAATTAGGACAAATATCATGTCAGCTTACCTCTTTTGTGAACGAAAAGTTTGCTGTAAATCCTGGAATATGAGTGCTAGTACACAGTAAATTATTAACTGTATCTAGTTAGTACACTGAGTGAATGGAGTGTACTAGTTAGGGACCAGACAAGAATACTTTCTAATTTAGAAGTTATATAGTCATTAGAAATTGGATCAGGTGAGTTAAGTGTTTAAACTAAGTAATTACTCACGATCCCATCCTACTAAGTTGGCGGAGAATTCTTGTTCAATATATGATCAGTGGTCTGAATCTGATATAGTACTATTACTAATAATAACTCCTCCATGTCTTGTGCTCCCCTTTCTGAAGTGCAGTGATAGTGAAGCACATGAGCACATGCACACACTTGTGTACTCTCTCTGTTCTTAAAACTTTGTATCCCATCTATCTTAACATCTCCAATTCTTCAATACTGCATATATACTTTGGTTATGAGTTTAAGAAATATCATGTTAGCTTACCTCTTTTGTAGATGAAAGTTGCATGTAAATCATAATACGAGTGCTATAGTGCACTGAGTGAATAATTAAATGTAGAGAAATGCATCTCGTGTAGTGAATAGAGTGTACTAGTTAGGGACCGAGAGAAAATTTGAGTCCTATGAAATCAGCAATCTTATAAACATCCGATTTCATCATACCTAATGTGGACGAAGAACCATGCCTCTTTATTGTTTTCATTGACTGATTTTGGCATACCGAAATTTCCAAAAATGTGAATTATTTTACTGGTTGAGCATGGAGAATATTCAATGACTATTCTATATATTTCCATTAAATACAAGTTCAGATCAGACTTCTTATTTCTGAATTCAATTTAGAGCTAAAAAAGCATGCTTTATGTTGGGAGTATTATTGATTTGATTTGGGAATTTCTACCTGCTGAATAAAGCTGAATTATTGGGTATATTTATGTCTTGTATGGTTAACGATATCCTAACTTGGGTAATCAGTCAATGGGGATATTTTGATATATTTTTTTTAATTGGTAAAGGACAAGAGTCATATATATGGCACACATTTTTCTGCCATAGTTTATATTGCTAATATTTATTCATCAAAAAAAATATATTGCTAATATTTGAGTACAATTTCTTAATCTTTATGAGTATACCGCTAGCTAGTAAATTATTATGAACTTGGTGACACAATCACTAACGTGCATGCCTGTAATAGTTATTGTGCCTACGTATATATTGACTAATTTTTTAATTTTTGTCTTACACAGCATGTCGATGCATTACCTACAGGATCTAGTCAAGTCAATCAAGAGGGAGAAGGCGAATGTAATCCCATCAACAACGACATGACTAGACATACACTCTAGGCGGGAGTGTTGGTTTTATTTCTTATTGACTTGAACTCTTTTGAAATTTGTAAATTAAACTTGTGTTTATTATATGAGACTAAAGAACTATGAGACAAATTTTATAGGTATGTTGATGAAATTATTGTCATTTTGAATTTCAATAGCTTATGACCTTTATGAATGGCTTATGAATTATTTCATATTCAACATTATTATGAATTGTATACATGTTTTTTTTGTGCATTCAAATATTATATTTGTTTTTTGTATATTCAAATATAAAAAACTAGGGGAATTTTTTTTCAAAATTATCTATCACGGTGTTTCCTGACGCTGGGATATAGAATAGTCAAAAAAGGAAACGTTTAATAAAAAATATTTAGAAACATTCCCCCGGCGTTTGGAAAATGCCGGGCAAAGAAAAAAAACAAATTAATTACAAAAATTAAAAACATTCCCCGGCATTTTCCAAGTGTCGGGGAAATAAAAAAGCAAATTAATTAAAAGTATTTAAAAACATTCCCCGACGTACTAACCGTGTTAGGGAAAGAGCTCTAAAATGCTGGGGAATCATTACTTATATCCCGGCGCTTTCAAGCGCCGGGGTAACTTGTACTCTATCTTGGCGGGGACAAATCCAATGCTTGCGGCGGCATTTCTCGAAGCGCTGCAGCCATCCTTTCCGGCGTTTTTCCTTTCCGGCATTTAAAAACGCCGGGGTTTGCGATGCCTTTTGTAGTATTTTTTGTTTTTGTTTTTTAAATAAAGGACTATGTCATGTCCTGACCTTTAACCACCTCGAACAAGAGACCACA
The DNA here is from genome assembly GCA_017893485.1 of Hemerocallis citrina. Classification (NCBI taxonomy): domain Eukaryota; kingdom Viridiplantae; phylum Streptophyta; class Magnoliopsida; order Asparagales; family Asphodelaceae; genus Hemerocallis; species Hemerocallis citrina. The sequence continues at coordinate 223,161,445 of CM030365.1, forward strand.
ATTTACCCATCCCCAACCCTTTACCATCTCATTGGTAAGAAGACCATGTTCATTATTCTTTTAGTATTTCTGCACTATTTCTCTCACTTATATAAAGTGTCATGCTAGCTAAACAAAGCCATCTTGTCCTCTCTTTGTTCTCATGTCTTATATTGAGCTCCTTCTGTTAGACATGTCTAAGCCCATTCTCCCATCAACCCTATCTTTCCTCTCACGAGCGTGCAAACAATGGGGGCTTCTTCCATATAACTAACCCCGGCATCTCCAAAGACCTTTACACCAAACTCTCTATATTCTATCTAACCAAGTTTGCGAGCTTCCCTTAGATGCCAAATTCAAATTTATCATCCATCAACACTTATTAATTAGAGCTGGTATTGGATCCTATCGGGTAGGGTCCTCCACTACCCAGACCTGGACCCAGTACCTCACGGGTTTTTAAAAAATTCTATATGTTTGGGTGTATTTTTTAACAGGTCCGGGTCGGTTCTACTTTGAGCGGACCCGGACCCGTACCTGAAAGTGCATCGGGTCTTATTTTAGGGCCCGGACCCAGACCCAGACCCATATAGATCGGATCGGTTCTGGTCTAATGCCGAGTCCAGGTCCGGGTCAGATCCGAGTATCCGGTAAATGTGACAGTCCCACATATTATACTTCCCATTTTATAGCGTCGTCTTTCTTTGAAAGCCTGCATGTTTCCGGGACTTCTTTTCCTCGGCAAAGATCTAGCACAACTGATGTCCTCTTTAAACCAGCTAGTATTGAAATTTTGGTAAGCATGCGCTAAGAATTGTTTTACTACTAGAGATCATGACATCGACCTCCAACATAATATAAGCTTTCCTTTCCTAGTGCGCATTGAAATATTGGAAGACTTGGAAACAAGATGACAGTGTTATCGAAGAGAATCATTACTCTTTTGAACGATTGTTATATGTTCAAATTCTTAATTAAAGATTTTTGCTTATGACTGTAAGAAATTTTTGCTTCTTATTGGGGTTGCGAACGATTCCTGACCATTTTGTAATGAAATAAAGGTAGTATTTGTTAAGAAGTATTGACAACTTGTAAGAGTTCAAGGATCAACACTGATGTCTTTCCTTATTTTTCTACTTTGCTGGTTGTAATTTTTTATTTTTTGCAAGATAAATGTTTCAGTTTCTTGCTTTATTTGCATGTTACAAGTCGTGTTTGTCAAATCGATTTATTAACAACTAATGTCTTTTATCTTAGCAAAAACCAACAAACAAACAGACTCAAATATATGTTCTTTTGTTTTGTGTTTTTTTAAGGGTAGCAGGAATGGAGTAAAAAGACTTGTAATCCAAAACCAAGATGATGTGTAAATAAAATAGCTAAGAACACAAACAAAGCTGCAATGCAAATAATATAAAACTGTCTGTTATTGAATTTACATGGATAAGAGTTGCAAACAACTTCATAATGCAAACATTAACATTTTCGGTGCATACGTGAGGTGGTGCATACGTGACGAGGATGAAAGCCTCCAAAAAGTAAACAATAATAATTGGTTGGGACAAAGTATATATGCACATAGTAGCATCCCTAGCATATAACAATATTTCCTAAAAACTGCAAATTGGCATGGAGTGGATATGTCTAGCTCTCTATTTTCGATTGCTTGTGCTTATGACTGTCAGTTATAGTGCTGGTACTCCTCCAAACTTGCCATATGCCAAAGCATGAAGCAGCCAAATCTTCGTCTCACATTCTCACCTCCATAAGTTGAAAAATGCATCTCCGGTGCCAATTATACGTACACCAAACTGACATTCTATCCTGATGAAAAGATGAAATAGATAAAGATATATGAATTTCTTGCAGACTCCTAAATAAATTGATTAAAGTAAATATATAAAATATGAGGTGTAAAAACTGTTGATGCATCAAGTAAGTTCCTACGACAGCAAAGATGTTAGGGAAAGACAAGATCTGGTTTCAAACGCAAGACGGGGAAGAGCAAATATTTCAAGAGAAAAATAAACAATAAACGACTGGAAGAAGGAAGAAGGGGAGCATGTCTGTAACTGTCGTGCATAAAAGCTTAAGCTAATGAGTTGAGGTAATAGGATATACATCAAATATTCACACACTCCTTCATGCAGAAGTTTGGACCATTTAAAAATGCCCCAAGTGGAAAGATGGCTTGCATGCCTAATAATGAACTTTAAATCCATAACCTCTTGGTGAAAACATGGAAGCTTATACTATTAACCAACCTAAACAGAAACAAAAAAGATGTACTTACCTTCAAAATCAGATTTTGAAGTTTCAAACTCTTCAGCCAGTGCATCTGTTCTGAACTCAAGGAAAGCGAAGTAACCGGTTCACAGCTAAGTCCAGAGAATCAACATTTTTCCTCAACATTTTTCTAATAAAGCAATTAAGGAATCCTTGAACTATGGAATGAGCTAAAAGTTTATGGTAAAAAACTGAAGCAATTCTTATATATGGTTAGCTATGAGTGCTAGTGAAAATTTCAACCTCATTTTTTACCGGTCTCTTTAGAATTCCGCTAGTAGATACAAAAAAGAAAAAGGAAAAAGAAAAGAGAGAACATTAAAAAATTAACAAAATAGATTATGTGCAGATATACAACATGAATAATTAATATACAAAATGATGATACAGGGTATAAAAAAAATTTATTTATAAAGACAACCAAAATAAGTCAATCCGAAATCATGATAATCTTGGCCACCAGCAAATTTTGTAGTTCACCTCAATTATGAACTCATAAACACTAATTCACATCATACTGAAATGTACAAATGTCACAAAGCTGGGATGGGAATCCCTCAAATGATGGCTTGAGATAATGTTAGCTACAGGAAGGAAGATATACATAGACAAAGAAGGTGAATTGTTACTTGACGATCAGAAATTCATAGTGTGGTCTGTAATAATGGCAATAGCTAATTACAAATAATCCAGCAATCCGGCAATAGCTAATGAAGTGTGGTCTGTAATATTGATTGAACAGTAATGTACAAACAATCCGGCACAAGCCCAGGATGGGAAGCCTTCAGATGATGGCTTGAGATAATTTTAACTACTGGAAGGAAGATAAACATAGCGAAAGAAGGTGAATTGTCACTTGACGTCCAGAAATTCATAAAGTGTGGTCTGTAATAATGGCAATAACTAATTCCATTATACTAATATGAAAATAGAGATAGCAAGCATATTTCAGGTAGAAAATGTTACCTCAGACAAGCAATGTGGGTAAAAAGGAAAATTAAAAAGATACAATTGCAAGGCTAGACTTTCCACACCCTTCAATTCCTCATTCAATCTGAATTGCACAACACAAAATGCATCTCAGAGAATAATAAATTAATCACAATGTCAAAAAATAAAGAACAGAGTTTAATCGAAATAGAAGAAAGAACTGCAATATCTTCTACTATGAGGCCTCATGCTAAACTACCCAGACAACTCATAAGAAGTTAATGTTAATACTTACGCTATAGGGGAAATTTTGATGATAGTTAGACTTGTATGGCATGTATTAAGTTGTTTAATAAAGCATAATCCTTGTGAAGCACTCCTGCATAGTCATGGTTTGATTCCATAAATTACATCCTCCTCACTCTCAATGTCATAGGTAGCTTAAATATATTTCAATTATAAGACTAGTGAGATCTATCCAGCAATTTTATATTTCAATTATAAGACTAGTTAGATCTATCCAGCAATTTTATGACCTATCATAAAAATCTTCGTTCGTCAAACTCTAAGCATTCCTTCAATACTAAAGTCATGTGAGAATGATTATGAAAAGCTCAATGTGCTTCTGGGCCAATAGAATTGAAAAATAGTAACAGTGTTCTTGCTTTGGAATTTGATCTAGTAGAATGTCTTCATGCAAGAAATTTGATTTGGTAGAAAATATTGTGCACAGGAACAGTAAAAGAATACGAGAAAACAGTATATAAAATTTTCCTTGTAAAGTGTATAATGTACATAATTGACTGTCTTGAGGTTTGAAAGGAAGTTCATGATGTGCTTGGTGAATTTTTTTTTAATCCACCTTTTTCCTTGTATTCAAACTTATTCGGTTCTTCCTTTTTCCTGTTGTTTATTATCTTCTGTACATCTATTCCATTTATATGAGCTTCCTTTCCAGTTTCCACTCGATATTGTAGCATAACTATCAACCAATACTCAAGCAACTAAGCAACTAAGTAACATGTCTAAGCGTTTAAGGATATTGCCTTAACAACCTGAGCAAGTATTATACTCTCAAATACACATAACAAGTAATTGATTCTGGTATCTTAACATCAATTATATGTGCTTATACATGAACACAAAAAAAAAAGAGCACCTCAAGCATGAATTTATGTAGCGATTTCCCTTGGTTGCTGCATCAAGTACTGTAGATAATGTAGAACGCAAGTTAGACAGACTTTATGAGAAGATACTAAGAATTATTTTTGATATAGAATAACGGTATAGGATTAACATGTGCCAGAGAGTCAACAATGTTAGTTTCTCCTATGACATTCCGGAGATGTTCCACCTACACTTTACATGTACAACTTGATCTTGCAAGGACAGTATTGCGTTAGAGTCAAAGAGCTAACACAAAATGCAAAATATTTATCAAACCAAAGTTGGCTGAAATAGAAACATAAAAAACAGAAGAACCCACCAAATGAATCGGAACGAGAGAGTACCATACTGCAGATAACTATCATGTGAAATGCAATGCAAGCATAAATTTCATATCGTGTCTCTAAATATACTAGTAATAATCTGCCAGTGCACCAACACTTTCAAATGTTTGAAGCATAACTCCAGTTTTATACCATATTAATATCTTTCTTACTGACAAGACTTCATGCTAACATAACTTTCCGACTGGTTATACTCAACAATCAAACAAGTACATCGACAAGTTTAAAATATATGAATAACATGATGGGAAAACCAAAGTAGCTTACCAGACTCCTGCATGGATCCAACAATATCACTGAAGCACTGCATGTTTTCCACTGAAGTACTTGTAACCTACAGAATACAAGCTATCATGTCCAGATCACTGGTGCGATAACACCATATTTAGAAAGAAGACGCAGTTTGTTTACTATACCATTTTCCCCATCAAAATGAGGGATAGCTCATATTTGTACTCATAATGTCCCCAAAACATTTACAATCTTCTGGCTACATAGCAACGCACTAAGGATATTTCGTTTAACAGCTTCCTCTATTCAAATTTTAAGCTCCGAAACTTTGGGCACATTTCATAAGCCCCATTTGGATGTAACTCCTCCAATCACTTCTTAACTTTGTAGTTTTGAATTTTATCATTTCGGCATAAGTAATGCAGTAAAGAGTTGGCTAACATAAATAACCAGCATGTCAATTTCAACAATTCAACATTTCTATCCTAATTTCTCGGTAACGAACCATGCCTATTTCTTCCACACACAAAAAAAGAACCATGCATAAATTATCATAATCTCCTCTTTCCGACTATTTCCACCTCAACCCATATGATCAACTCACAACACAAAAAAGATTCTATCTTTCAGCTGATAAGCAGTCCAAGATTGGAAATTTACAACAGAGGCGATGAATTAAGATGGAAATCGGACCTCGGAGAGAGCGTGGCTGAGCGAGGAGAAGAGAGAGTTGTAGCTGGCGGCAATGGCGACGGAATCCCTCTCAACTACTTCCAGTGCTTTGCATATCTCCTTTCGATCCAGATTCGAAGCCCGATCAGTCTCCGACGCCGCTGCTGCTTCTTCTTCTTCGATTGAAGATTCGACTGGGTCGATGCTAGGGTTAGGGTTTTGAGGGGATTCCGGAATTTGGGGTTTTTCGTGTTCGCTCTTTTCCATTTTTTTTGGCGAAGAAAATGAATGGATTATTAATATTTTTATTTATTGAATTTGCGATTATCAAACGAACAGAACTGAGGGACAATTTGCAGAGCGGTACCGCAACATTAAGGAGTTTACGGTTGCTACATTTTACTTTTGCAGTCCAGTATAAGTTATTAGGTTATTTACATAGTGGTTCCTAAGAGCATCCAAAGCCGTGAAAGCTAAAAAAGGCAGAATAGATAAATAGAAATAGCAATTTGTGGTTTCGCTGCAGTCATAAGTACTAAAAAATAGCAAAGAAGATCGAAAATTGATCTCGTCTGATTTTTTTTTTCTTTACTTTTTATATTAACAAATTGTCTTGAATAGTTTTTTTTACGTTGTTTTGTCTAGAGAGAAATAAAAAATAAAAAATATTTCAACCGACTAAACATGAAATTTCGTCCGTCGCCTTTTGAAGGATTTTTTTCCCCTATAGTTTAGTGACCCATAGAAAATCATATTAGTCAATCAATAATCCATGGAAAATTATATGCAATCCAACTCATAGAATCCCAAAATAAGCAAAAAATTGCTTCTTTTGCTCTGGAGGAAACATCATGTTTCGTCTGAGTTTTGTGTGTGTGTGTGTGTGTGTGTTTTGGGGGGGGGGGGGGGGGGGGGGGGGGGCGTCGTCATCATGTTTCGTCCGATCCAAAAAAAGTATTATAAAATATTTGGGACGAAACATCATGTTCCGTCCGATTGAATAAAAATATTATAAAATATTTTGGACGAAACATAATGTTTCATCCTTTATAATATGCATATTGTCACATCTCCTTTCAAATACTCCATTCCTTTGTAGCAAAAAAGCAATAAAATGCGTAAATATCACACGACTGCAGCGCTCTAATCGCTAAAAAATGCATAAAATGCATATATATCACACGACTATAGATGTTCTAAGGAGGAAGTTGTTGAAAAAAGTTTTTGCATATTTTTCGGGCCGGATTCCGGTGGGCTCCGGCCACCAGCGGCGCCGGAAATTAATTGGATCATGTTCCTCTCGTCGAGTACTATTCCGTAATGTACTCACTTGCCAAAAATGGTTTCTGTATGAATGAGAAATGTAGGTCCAAAATTGGGTGCTCGAAATGTACTAACTTGGACAGTTGGAATGAATAATCTCACATTGGAAGATGAGAAAGATTTTCTCTACAATATAAGCTAAAGAAATGGACTAAAGGGCATAGCCCTGGGGTTACCACTAACGTGTAGGGGGGAGAGGACCTAGCCAAAATAACAAACACACACGCGCACACCTAGCCCCGGCTTCAGCTTGGTCTGGCTCTGGCCTATATTTTTTTTGCCCCGCTCCAAATTTTTCCCCAACAACTGTTGAGGCTTTTCAAATTCTGTAACTGCTGGTACCATTACTCTGTAACAGCAAAGTAATGGCTCATCAGTTACGTGTTTGAACCATTACTCTGCTGTTACAGAGTAATGGACCCTTCAGTTACTCTCATTCTCCTTAAGACCAGCAACTTTTGTCTGCCAGAACGCATAGTTTTTTCAAATATTCTGAATCTCCTTCTTCTTCTTCTTCCTCTGAGTCACAGTCTGAGAATACAACACAACACCGGTTCGCTGCGATCTCTGAAGTTAGGGTGCTGCTCTTCAGGGAAAGGTAATACAGTTGTATCCTGGGAGGCAATTCGTCAACAACGGTCACACTACGGGGCGAATTTTGCTTTAAGGATAGAGATCTAAAATCTCGACTCTGTATTGTATTGTATGGTTTGTTTTTTTATTTCCTGTAATTGTAATTCTTCACAATTATTGTTAGCATTTTTCTGTTTTATGAAATTCATGTTCTAACAATCTTAAAGCAAAATTTTTCCTCTATTCTAACAGTTTTTGTGAAGATTATTTACAAGTACTGTTATCATTTTGGAAAAACAAAACAATTGACAGTTCCATTTCAACTGTTTCAGAACATGGAAAACACACAGAATGATAACGTCAGTGGACTTATCAGTGAACAAACACAAGTGACCCCAAATGTGACTGCATATTCGGTTACGGCACAAACGGTCGTTCTGCCCACGCATATAACTGTGGGAGAAAAACCAGAGAAGTTCAATGGAACTGGATTCATGAAGTGGCAAGGAAAGATGCAATTCTACCTAACCACCTTGAAGCTGGACAGGTTTCTCACTGAATCTGCCCCTATGCTGGCACCTATGGATGCACACACCGCTGCGGCAGTTAATGCATGGACTCAGGGTGATTATCTCTACAGAAATTACATCCTAAACGACTTGGTAGACCCGATGTACAATGTCTACTGTGTCTTCAAGACTTCCAAACTTCTGTGGGGGTCCTTGGAGAAGAAGTACAAAACAGAAGAAGCCGGCTCCAAGAAGTTTGTAGTCGACAAATTTATGGACTACAAGATGGTTGACTCCAAGACAGTTGTGATTCAAATCCAGGAACTGCAGGTGATAATGCATGAAATCGCTGCAGAGAACATGACGTTGTGCGAACCATTCCAAGTTGCAGCGTTCATCGAGAAGCTTCCACCTGGATGTAAAGACTTCAAGAACTACCTCAAGCACACGTGAAAGGAGATGTCTTTTGAAGACCTCATTGTCAGGTTGCGAATCGAAGAGGAGAATCGCAAGGCTGACAGGTCCTATGAAAATCAGTCCATAGAAAAGACAAACATGGTGGAGCACGAACAGAAGGGCAAAAAGAGAAAGTTCTTGCCACAGGCCTCGGACAAAAAACCTGCAGCAAAGAGGTTTGCTGGAAAATGCCACAAGTGTGGTAAGCTGGGCCATAAAATTTCTGACTGTCGCAGCAAGGACAACAACCGTGCTGAAACTGGACAGGCCAAAGGGAATGAAAAATCACATGCACACATAGCTGAGAACTTGTCCACCGGTCTCTCTGACCTGGACCTCTGTGCTGTTGTATCATAGGTGAATCTGGTGGGGAGCAATCTTCGAGAATGGTGGTACGACACTGGGGCCACCAAGCACATCTACTCGGACAAGGAGATGTTCACTTCATACCAGAAGTGCAACAATGATGAACAACTGTTCATGGGTAATTCTTCCACCTCCAAAATTGTAAGAACTTGGAAGATAGTGCTGAAGATGACTTCAGGCAAGGAACTAACACTCACAAATGTGTTGCAAGGTCGATTTTTTTGTTCGAAATCGAAGTGATTAGATAGAGATTGAAGATGATTGATTGATTACCTTGCGATAATTAGTAGATTAATTGGTCATTGCTTAAGGATTTTGGGAAGAAGAAGAAGGGGGAAAGGAGCGACTTTGGGTTCGATTTGGGATATACTTAAGTTTGGGTTGGTGAGAATTGAGAAAGATGTAGAGCGACCTGGGAGAAAAAGAGAAAGGGGTATTAGGTATTTAAGTTATTTAAATAATTAATTAAATAAGGTTAATAGCTAAGATTAATGGCTAGGATTAAGATGATTATGTTAGATCTACGGCTCATATGATATTTAAATGAATGGTTAAGATCAAATTGTCAAAAAATCAAATTGTCAAAATTGATGGTTGAGATCGTCTATGGACAAATTTATTGTGGCTTTTATAATAGAAAATATATATATATATATATATATATATATATATATATATATATATATATATATATAGGGCTATCTTTCATTGCAAACGCAAATATCGTGCGAACTCGTGCACACCACTTAACCCGTCATTGGGGATGACGGGTTAAGTGGTTCGCACGTTCGCAACTGCTACAGTAGCGTTTGCAATGGAAGAAGCCTCATATATATATATATATATATATATATATATATATATATATATATATATATATATATATATATAGACTTTTGGAAACATGGACTTTTATACCCCAATTTATAATTATTTTTCAACATATACTAATGAAAACATGGTGTCACGTCCTGCTTCCCAAAAATACGGAATACGAGTACATGACAAAAGCCCAGCAAATGACTAACGTCACCCATAAGCTGTTTATCCGATAAACTCAACAGTATAAACAATACAGAACAAATGCACAGGTAATAATAATAATCTCATGAACAATAGTACTTGGAATAAAGCAATAAAAATATCCAAATACAATAATAATCCAACGTCTGGAAACAAAAACCAATATTCGGGACATAAGTCCAAAACAATAATAAATCCAATCCAAATAATAATAAATCTCAATACATTAAGTTTATTAAAACAATAAGCAATTTAGAAAGCAGAAACCTTCAGACTGTTCTCCAACTCCAGCAGGCAACTGTTCTCCAAAATCTGCAATTTAATAAATTGCAGGATGAGGAAAAGGAAATAAAACGCCCGTCAATGCAAGTTACGGGCCGCTTGTACTGCAGGATACAAGTACATGGAAAAAGGGATAACTAATAACATGGAATAGGTATGATAACAAAATATAACAACTAGCATGGCAAGATAAACAAGTGTAAGTAGCATGTAATAATTATCGAGTGAACAAGTATTATGTAATATTCGATATCAATAGGTTAAATGATGAACAATATGCAATGTCGATGTTGTGTTGATCCTTAAGTCTATTATTCATTTAATCCTAACTAATGCATGTACTACTGTGTCCCATGGGTTCCGTACCACAGGTTCGATGCATACAATCAATTTCGTTTAGACTACAATGGTAGATTTTATAGTTCATGTACTGGGTATGATCACGATAACGGTAATAACACTGGACATGTGTAATTTCTTACACGATACCGATAACGGTAAAAACACTGGACATGTGTAATTTCTTACACGATACCGATAACGGTAGAAATACTGGACATGTGTAATTTCTTACACGATGCCGATAATGATAATAATCACTGGCCATCATCCGAGTACAGTTCCCATTTTATCAACTACTCTAGTCAATCCCTTAACCCCGGCTTATTAATTATTTCATTAATGCAACAATACAATATGCAATCTAGAAACATGAGATGAACGATAATAACAATAGGGAAACAATATGATGATAACATGGAATATGGTATACTAGATATCCAAGCAACATGGTATAGGGTATTTTACAAGTATTCGACAAGTATAACACGAATAATACATCAAACATAGATATCTCAAGTAGCATGAACATACACATCAAAAGTGGTCAACCCTAGGTTAATTCATGTCATATATGTCGTGAGGCAACTATGGTCAATTATCACTATAGAGACAATATCAACAAGGAGATTCACACACAAATTATCTCTAGAACTCAACCACACTACAGGCGGTATTTAGTACTTGTATTTACAAAGGAATTTAATACAAGTTACTTGCTTGTTAGACGGTGAAAAAGAATACCAAGAATAACGGGATAAGAATTCCGAAGCAACGAACACAAATTCGCAACAACATGATCCCACAAACACACAAAAGAACACGTATAATATACATGTACACACAAGGAGAACTCAGCAACAACAGCAAAGAGAGCAACACCGCAAGGAGCAACAATGGCAACAAAAAGGGGCTCGACCAGGGATGGCAGTGCACTGACTGAGGGCGGTGGCATGTTGACTGGAGCGTCGACCAGTGCTGGGTTGCGCTGGCGGCCATCGTTAAGCGAGCGAAACAGGGAAGAGCAAGAGGGATTTGGGGTTTTGGCTGTCGATCGAAACGGAAGAGGAGAAGAGGGGGGTTTGTGCTGGTGGCGGCGCGCGCTAGGAGAGCGGCGCCGGAGGGGGAAGTGGTGACCGGGGTGCCAGAGGTCGATCGAAGAAGATGAAGCTACACGGGTTTGGGTTTTTTTTTTGGGTTCTTGTCTGTTATTGAAAGGGAAAGGGGGAGGAGAAGGGGTTCTGATCTGGGTGGTGCTCGAAGGGGGCGACGGGAGGACGGCGACGGTTGGGGGTCGCCGGAGGTCAGGGTGAGCGGTCGGGGAAGACGTCGGAGATGGGTCGGGGATTTTTGGTAGGAAAAACACCAACCAGGAGAGAGAGAACGGGAGGAGAGAGAATAGGAGAGAGATTAGATGGCTAGGGTTTTGATTTGTGTGCAAAAATTATGGTGTGTATTAGAGTTGTATTTATAGGGTACAATTAGGGTACTGGGTTAGTAGTTTAGGGTCCAACAGAAGTGGATTTGGGTCAGGAACAAATGAAATTGGATTTTAGGGTTCAATAAAAGGTAGATCCAAATCAATAGGGTTCTAATCAAAATACCCACAATCAAAAAAGGAAAATAGGATTAACAAGAAAATAATTTATCAAGAAGATTAAAGAGTTTCATGAACAAGAATTTAAATCCAAATAAATAAATAAATAATACAAATGAATTGAATATAAACTAGGCTTGAAAATAAGTTGGAATTCGCCAAGAAAACTAGGTCTAGTACAATAATAAAATAATTCACTAGATGAATTTTAATTAAATAATCAAGAAACGACAATTAATTATTATAATAATAAAATCATACAATAAAATAATATCTGGGTTTAACAATTTACTAAAATGACCCAATAAATATATATATATATATATATATATATATATATATATATATATATATATATATATATATATATATATATATATATATATAAAATTTGGACTTAATTACAAATAGTTGATCAATAAGATCAAAACACATCATTATTTGAAATGAATAGATTTTCGACTAGAAAAACACATTAATATGAAATCCAAAACGATTTTAACAAATAATGAATTTATAATATCGAAATACAGAAAATATTCAAAAAATACGTATTTGCGGGAATGGGGGTTACACATGGACTTTTATTTACAACTAATTATTGTCATACTATTCAAACTTGAGCTATATAATTGTTGATTTACTATTTACAAGGTTTTTCATATGCTGTATCGTTCTGAAGACGTGTCATAAGCACGTGCCCACGGGAAAATCTAGTCTATATAATAAAACACAAAGAAAGCTATCAAGTGGCTCTCCTTCAATTTCCCCAAAATCAAAGGCCAAGATCTAACCTCACAAAACACATTCTCCCCCCCCCCCCCAAACAAAAAAAATAAATAAAAAATCCCCCCAAAACTCAAATTCAAATCACCAAAAACAACTCCTTTATTTATTTATTTAATTCTCTCTCCCCCCCCCCCCCTCTCTCTCTCTCTCTCTCTCTCTTTCTCTCTCTCTCTCTATATATATATATATATATATATACACACACACACGCGCGCGCGCGCACGCACGCACGCACGCACGCACTTATGGAAACATGGACTTTATTTACAACTAATTAAAAGTTCATGTTTCCATTAGTGCGCGCGTGTGTGTGTACACACACACACACACGCACGCACTTATGGAAACATGGACTTTTATTTACAACTAATTATTGTCGTATTATTCAAACTTGAGTTACATAATTGTTGATTTACTGTTTACAAGAATTTCATATGTTGTATCGTTCTGAAGACGTGCCGTAGGCACGTGCCTATGGGCAAATCTAGTATTTTGACAAAATGACAAAATGAGAAATGATAATTTTGAAAATTGCTACACTCGTGCATTTGTCAGATTATGAGAAAAAATAATTTTTTTATCGAGAGGTATTTTTGTAATTTTTTGTAAAATTAAAACATTGTTAGTTATTAAATAATTATTTAATGAATTAGTGAATGAAATAATACTAAACCATTAATTAATTAGTGATAAATAGTGATTAGTGCCTTAAACTAATGGTGATAGTGACATCTATTATACAAACGGGGCATGTTGTCCCGTTTGCCAAATTTGGGCTTTGGACGGGACAACATGACCCGTCCGATCCCCATTTTCGATTTTTTTTAAATATATTTTTTTGTTGAACTGAACAACTTGTTCCGATGCTTAAAAAAGAACAAAAAAATCACGTCTGAAACAACTTGTTTCGTCCGAGCCTACTAAAATAATAAAAAATATAGTGACGGAACAATATGATCCGTCACCTATATTTTGAGAAGTAGCAAATTGTTTCTCAAATATGAGAAGCGACTATTCTAACTTTATAAAAAAAATGGCAAAATAGTAAACCGTTGCAGAGCATTTTTTGCCAAAATATGACAAAATGACAAAAATAGCAAACCATTGTGAGTGCTCAAGAGCAGTGGAACAAAAAAGAAGAAAGGAAAAAAGCAACATAGATTAGACTTAACTAGCACAAAACTACTTATGCGAGTACCATTATTAAAGGCAGATATGTAAATGATAAACGATGGTCGACGTATAAATCTGAATTTTGCCAAGGAACTAATATGTAAATAAAAATTAGTTAGGAATTAACAAGTAAGTAGTACCAATATGACTATATGGAGCGTTTGGTATGTAAGAATATGTAAGGGACCCTTAAATTATCATGTTTTGTATGTGACAAGTATAATTTTGAAAGGAATGATGGATTCCCAAGGGAATCAAAATCCTTTGTTGGGAAGGATTCTATTCTCAAAAAAATCATGAGATTTAAGGATTCTCTTGGGATTTTCATAACAAACAATATAATAACATAAAAATTTAGAATTAAAAAAATACTACCAAACGCGATAATTCGGTGAATCTTTATTTCCACCCTCACATTTCAAGAAATATCTCATTCCTAAGAATCTTAGGCTACGTTTGGTTCGTTGTTTTGAAAACTCATTCTAAACCTAGTTTCTGAAGAAAAAAAATTATAATTTTTTTAAAATTTTTTGAAAACAGTATCGTTTGGTAAACTTTGTTCATAAAATAGTTTTCTTCGAAATTAAAGTATAAAAGGCATTTGGTAAACTATATACAGTATGTATGTATATATATAATACGTATTTATGTATATATGAATATACATAAATACTCTATATTGTATACTATTATATATAATGTATGTATGAGTTTGGTTGTATGTATATACAATATATATACTCCGATACATACATGCTGTATACATATACATACATACATACTGATATATAATAATATATATTAATTTATTGTAATAAACATATTTAATAATATACATATATATAATAATAATATATAATCATATATATAACAATTTTTTATAATAATAATAATATATTATATAATAATATATATAATAATATATAATAGTAATATATAATAATAATAAATTATAATAATAGTATATATAAAAAAGTATATATGAAATAATAATATAATATAATAATTGTATATATGTTAAATAATAATAATAATAATAATAATAATAATAATAATAATTATTATTATTATTATTATTATCTTTACTATTTTAATGGGAGAGTTAGGGTTTGTAACCAAACAAACCCTAACTTTGTAACTAAACAAATCCGTGCAATACACATCCAAACTAAATCCAACAATATATACGTGTACCGCATGTGTCACCCAAATCAAAACATTCAAATATAAACCTTTTTTTTATTTGATATATATCCATTTAATTTAATGACTATACTTTTAGTAGGCGTGCATCGCACGTACATTATACTAGTTATTATTATAATAATAATATATATGTAACAATAATATATTATAATTACATATATAAAAATATATTATAATAATAATATATTATAATAATAATATATATAATAATATATAATATTTATATATAATAATATATATATAATAATAGTATATATAAAATAGTATATATGAAATAATAATATATTATAATAATAGTATATATAGATATATATATATTTAAAATAATAATAATAATAATAATAATTGTTACCGCTGATTCTGGTGTGGGGGTAAACAGATGAGATTTGTGAGTTCGCGGAAAAACCTGAATAGCGGATCCAAGCCTTCTGATTCCTGCCGCTACCTGCAAGGAAGTGCGATACACCGGGGTTGATTCCGGCGACGCACCCTCCGACGCTCTTGTCAGTAACCAGTGATGATTAAGAAAGAGCTTAAGGTGGAAAAAGAGTGATTACCTGGTCACAGTGGTAGGTGGGAGGTATTTATAGTCGCCATGGGAGTGATTAGGGACCTGATTTCCTGTGTAACTGTCAGGAGTAAAATCCTCACAATCTGTTTAGGAAACTGACCCCTGATTTCCGGTGAGAGCAAATCAGGCCCGTTGATTCGGTCAAATCAGTGACCCTGATTTTCCTCTTGCTGATCTGGGTTTGTCTTGGGTCGGGACCCGTACCCAGTTGGAGTGGATCTGTTTGTGGGTTATTGGATCTGTGAGAAGGAGACCCAGTACCCGTTTCGGACCCATTTGTATGTGAAATTACCGTCTTACTCCTGAGCTTCAAGATTCGCGCCCAATCTAGACGGTTCCGATTTAACCCCATTTTTAGCCATATCACGAGCCCCCCACTCCTAAAGACTGAGTGTGATCAGCCTTTGAGGAGTAGTTTAACTATTTCAGTAGCTAGTGGAGTTGTATCGGAGTCTGAATGGAGGGTTTTGAATCTCGAAGGGGATAGCGAGGTAATTTTTTGAAGCCTTATGCTGTTCTGAAGCCTTGTTTGAATATTCGACGGTTTTTATCTATTTTTTTCGGATTATTTATTTAATTTTGCGAGGTGTTAACCAATCGTTCGGGGGCCTTAACAGTACATTCTAGGCAATAATTGTTCGTTCAGGGGCTCAAGGATATTTCCCCAAATTTATAATTATTATCTAGAATTTTCAGTTAATTTTCCCAAATTTTTAGCAATTTTTCACAATTTTTAAATAAATAAAATGATTTAAATAAATAAAAATTAATTTTTAAATACTGATTTATGGCATGGCCTGATCTAGACCGTTGATCTTGGGCGAGCGTGAATTTCTGAGAGATTTGACGGTTGTAGTTGCTCGGCATTCATTTTCTCACTTTTGACGCTCGGATGGGCACTTGCTCGGTTGGCCGACCGGAGGTGTAAGGCTTCGGCCGTCCGAGCGACGTGGCACAATCTGAGTCGTCGGATGGAGGCGCGAATCTTTAGACGGGCGCATTTCCCAAGAGAACGCTATCTTGTCGTTTAGCGCACGTGGCAAGATCTAGACCGTTCATCATCAGAAGCACGAATTTCTGGAAGATCCAACGGTTGTGATGGTTCGGGTGCTTTTTTCTCCGTTTTGACGCTCGGATAGGCACTTGCTCGGTTGGCCGACCGGGGATCTGAGAGTTCGGTCGGTCGAGCGACGTTCTGGACCGCCGGATGGGCACTTGCTCGGTTGGCCGACCGGAGATCTGAGGGTTCCGTTGGCCGAGCGACGTTCTGGGCCGCCGGATGGGCACTTGCTCGGTTGGCCGACCAGAGATCTGAGGGTTCAGTTGGTCGAGCGACGTTCTGGGCCGCCGGATGGGCACTTGCTCGGTTGGCCGACCGGAGATCTGAGGGTTCAGTTGGCCGAGCGACGTTCTGGGCTGCCAGATGGGTGCTTGCTTGGTTGGCCGACCGGAGGTCTAAGGCCACGGTTGTCCGAGCGACGTGGCGCAATCTGAGCTGTCAGATGGTGGCGCGAATCTCGAGACGGGCTCGGTCCCAAGAAAATGCTATCTTGTCGTTTAGCGTCGCTGGCAAGATCTGGGCCGTCTGATCGAGATCTTACACGAAAGTTGAGGAGAAAGTGAGTTTTCCCCGTTTTGATGCTCGGATGGGCACTTGCTCGGTTCACCGACCGGATGTCTAAGGGTTCGGCAATCCGAGCGTGGTAGCGTGATCCGGGCCGTTGAATGGCGGAACGAATCTCGAGACGGTTCGGTTCCCAAGAGCATTAATGGCACCCCAGGATTTGTGCGGCGTTCCAACTTCCCGGGGTCATTAAGAATGGCGCCCTCCAATTAATGCGTGGCGTTTCAGCTCCCGAGGGTCATAATGGCTAGTTCTTGGAGGGGAGGTTATAAATACCCCACTCCCCTTGTAGTTTCAGTCACAACAATGTTGAGTTTTAGCCATCGGAGGTGTCTGCCTTGGGTGGTCGCTCTTCGACCATGGTCTCCTCCTGACTCTGACGGTCCCGATGCGGATGTTAGGGTCGGGGAGATCAGGGCAGAAGAGGTGACGACCGGAGTCAAGGCGGATGCCTGTCTTCTTTTGAAAAATCTTAACCCTGAGGTCGTCGGACGGGTGGTCACTCTTCCGCCGTGATCTTCTCTCGATTCTGACGGTCCCGATGCGGATGTCAGGGTCGGAGGAGATCAGGGCAGAAGGGGTGATGACCGGAGTCCGGACCCGGGGTATAAGGCGCTTCGGAAGGATGGGTGGTCATCCTTCCGCCGTTATCTTCTCCTGATTCTGACGGCCCCGACGTAGGTGTCAGGGTCAGGGGAGATAAGGGCAGAAGAGTTGACGACCGAAGTCCGGACCCGGGGGGCAAGGTGCTTCGGAAGGATGGGTGGTCATTCTTCCACCATGATCTTCTCCCGATTCTGACGGTCCCGATGCAGATGTCAGGGTCGGCGGAGATCATGGCAGAAGAGGTGACGACCGAAGTCCGGAGCTGAGGGACAAGTTGCTTCGGAATGATTGGTCTCTTCCGATCTTTGTCTTCCTTCTGGGCTGACGGCTTCTGATGGTTGTCAGCCCGAAGGAGTTAGAGATGGGAGGTGTGCCAATCTGCTTTTCGACCGGGCCCCGCGAGACGGTGGTTTCTCTCCAACCCTTGAACGATTCGTGGTTTCGGTTCCGAGGCCGTAGGCTTCGATTTGCTCACGGGTGAGAGGGGACCCGACCGAGACCTGGGGCCCGAGGGCGGTGCCTTAAAACTTTAAATCCAAATTTTCTCTTGCTTCTTCAGACCGATGCGGGGTGCCTAGGCCCGAAGTGCTTCGTCCGGGCGATGTGGCACGATCTGAGCCGTTGGATGGTGGCACGAATCTCAAGACGGGCCCAGTTCCCAAGAAAATGCTATCTTGTCGTTTAGCGTCGCTGGCAAGATCTGGGCCGTCTGATCGAGATCTTACACGAATGTTGAGGAGAAAGTGAGTTTTCTCCGTTTTGACGCTCGGATGGGCACTTGCTCGGTTAGCCGACCGGTCCCTTTGCTGTTGGGTTCGGATCGCACGTTGTTCGGATTTAGATCCTGTTGTGCCGAGCTACTTGACTTGGTGAAAAGACAAAGTCGTCTTGGGCCTTCGCGACGTTTCAAGAGCGGCCCAAAAGTCGCGCCCTTACGTTAGGAAGCCCAAGAGATTGTTCTTTTTACTATAAATCTTCACTCCCCCACCCCAGATCTCATTATTCACTTTCACTTTCTCTCTCAAGTTTTTACTTTTCACCATCGAAGTTTTTAGCTCCCGGGTGGTGTTGCTAGCTGTCGCGGCAAGGCATTTCTTTGCTCCGGCGAACTTTTCCGACCGTAGCAGTCACTTCAAGGTCAGTCTCTCTCCTTTCATTTTAGAAAAATGGTTAAGATTACTTCTTCGGATGAGACCCCCGCCTCGGACCAAGTCATCGGCCGAGCGAGTAAAGGAAAGGAGGTGATAGAGCCGACCGAGCAGACCGTTGTTCGGCCGAGCAAGAGTGGCGAAGTAGCCGAGCCGCTCCAGGAGGTTGTGGCGAAGTCCCAGAAGGGCAAAGGAGTGGTCACGATAATTGAGCAGCCGAAGACGGCAGGGGCATTCGGTCGGTAGCCTATCATTCTGTCGAGTGTGGGGGGTGTTCGGAGCTACTCCGAAGAGATGCTGGAGAAGGTTACCCAGGGTACTGCCAAGTCGGTGGAGGAGAACGAGCCGAGAGAGTTGTCCGAGGTGGACCACACCATTTCGTCTCTCACGGAGGTTGATCGGCATCGGATCCGGACCGGATTCCAGATCCCTGGCGAATACGGGTTACTTCTCCCCGGACCGGGATTCCGGGCCTGCACGTCGTCCTCGGCTGACGCGTGCATATTTCCCCTCGACTCCTTGGCCGCCGGGCTCCATTTTCTGCTTCATCCATTCATCGTCGAGGTTCTTAATTGGTACGGTCTGTGCCCCGCCAAACTGATGCCGAACACTTGGAGGCACGTCTTGGCATTTGTCCTTCGATGTCAAGAGATCGGCGCCGAGCCAAACATGTTTCTCCTTTGGAGCCTCTACCGCCCTTGCCAGCCGAACAGGAACGAGCAGAGGTTCTACCTTTCGCCGCGGACGGGTGTGAAGTTGATCAAGAACCCGGACTCGATCAAGCATTGGAAGGAAAAGTATTTCATTTTCCGAGCTCCCGCACCCTGGGCTATTCCGATAGCTTGGTTGAGGGACGGCCTGCCCAAGCGAGCGAAGAAGAAGCCGGTACTGAGCGATGAGGAGGCGGAAGTCCTTAAGAAACTCCTTGCCTTGCCGACGCTAAGTTGGAAAGACATTACCGAGGAAGCTTTGTTCCGGGGGGGGCTCAGTCCGATCGACCCCAGTACGCTTCTGGTATTTTTACTTCTTGCTTGAAGTTCATAAAAAAATTTCTAAATCTTTTCACTCGGTTTGTGCAGAGTCTTCGAAGATGGACTACAGGGTGTTGATGGCGAAGGCCAAGGCGAAGGAGCAGGAGACGAGAAAGAAGAGACCCTCGACAGGGCCTCAGGGCGGCCGAGCGCCGAAGATACCTTCGGTCCCGAAGACCGCTGACCTGCAGAAGGTCGTCATTCCGGAGGCTGGTCCTGAGCAGGAGAAGGCCGCGGCCTCCGATCCTCCTGTTTCAGATGCGCCGACTCCAACGGCGAAGGGGGATGCTCCCGGCTCGTCGAGCGGCGCGTTTGATGTGAGCAAGGTGTTATCCCTCCAAGTCCCGCCCCTCACTGCCGATGCGGAGAAGATTCTGACCGAGGGGCACAAGCAGATCTTTGCCCCGACTGGCAAGTGATGAAAGTCGACGACTTTTTGGGTGACGGCAACATTTGCATGCAGGCGGTGAAGCACCTGCCGACCCGGAAGGACCGAGGGGCCCTTAAGTCTGGTCAAGTCGGGGACGCGACGATGCAAATCGCCCCGAACACAATGTCGGTGAGTAGGCCGAACACGTTCTTATTGAAGCATTCTTTCTGAAATTTTCTAAGTTTTTAGGTTCGGACCCTGACGATTTGTTCTCTTTTCAGACCCTCTGCCACTTCAACTTCTTGCTCGAGGAGTTAGCGAGCAAAGAGCAAGAGCTGACGGCGCAGTACGACCGGGAGAGGTCGGAGCGCGCGAAAGCAATGAAGCTGCTCGATGCTGAGCTACTCCTCTCGGCAAAGCGTGGAGCCGAAGTGGCGGGGTTGGAGGCGCAGCTGGCCGACGCCGTTCAGCGGTCGACGGACACGGCAGCTAAGCTCGAGGCCTCGGAGAAGGAGAATGCCGAGCTGAAGGAGGAGTTGGCCAATGCTCGGTCGGAGACGGAGAGGGCTCGGAAGAGGGCCGAGAAGATCATGGCCAGGCACCAGTCTAAGGTGGCGAAGGCGAAGAAGGCTGTCCAGGACGAGGCCAAGCATCACATGTTCAAGAACATGGAGGACGCGTACGGCCGAGCCCTTCTTCATATCGCCACTCGGAACCCGGGGTTTGACACGTCCTCCTACCACTTCTACGACCCTGTGGAGGGGGAGGAGGAGCTTCCCCCGGCGATGCTTGGCCCCGAGGGACAGACCGACGGTGTCGAAGGCCCGGGCGAGACTGAGGCCAAGGGTGAGGAGGAGGACGACTCTGAGGAGGAGAGCGAGAGCGGGGACGAGGACGAGGACGAGGTCGAGGGTGAGGACAAGGCCGAGGGGTCGACAGACCCGAACGACAAAAAGGTCGACCCCTGACTTGGTTGTGTCTTTTAGTCCTTTTTTTTGTAAGCCTAACTGCGGACTGGCCACCGCTCTTGTAACGCTTTTTTGAGTTTTGAATGAAAACATTCTTTGTTTGGCCAAAAAATTCTACAAGTGTTTGTCTCCGAATTTTGTGTTTGAGTAGGCTTAAAATTCTCCAAGTGTTGGGCGTCGGATTTATCTCTGCTTTTCAGGTGAAGTTTGGTCCGATCACGGAGGTTTTGTACCTTCGTAAGGAGCTGACCAAAACGAAGCGAGAGCTTTCACTTAGCCGAGAGAAGCGGTTTTATATGTTCTTGAAGCTGGAGGAGATAAAGGCAGCTGCGAGGAGGTATTGTCACGAGTTGAAGCAACTGCGAAAGCAACCCCAAGCTCCTTATCCCAAAGGTGAGACTGAGCATCTTCGTAGGGAGCTTTCCGTCGTCGAGCAGAAGAATAACGAGCTCATGGCCGAAATCCAACACTTGGAGTTAGCGGAGAAAGAACGTTCGGCAGGAGAAGAGAAGCTGGCTTCCGAGTTGGAGAAGGTGTCAACCGAGCGCAAAAAGTTGTTGGCCGAGGTCGACAAGCTTAGGAGGATTACGATAGACGGGGGGATCGAGGTCACCCATTATCGATGGCTCGCGACCGATAGCGCCAATGCCTCGGGCTCGTCAAGACCTCATCGTTTGAAGATGTTCGCGAAGGATGATGCTCTGAAAGATAGGATTATCGAGTTGGAGGAAGAGGTCGCGTCGCTCAAGCCTCTGCCTGAGAGGGCCAACGTTCGCAGTACGTCGTGTACTCGCGAAGAGAGCGAAAGAGGGATTACCTTCTACGAACTTGCGACTCATTTGCCTGCGGCTAGGCGGAGTCCTGCTGACGCTCAGAGTAGTGTAGCTGTCTCGTCTAGTGGTGCCTCGGTCGGCGCCACAGTTGGGGTTAGTGGCGAAGGGGGATCTCGCTTCGCCGGTTTGGAATTGAGCTCGGAGGTTAGGCGTCGCCGCCCCCGTGTTTCCTTGAACCGAAGCGTACCCTTTCCGAAGAGGCACTGAACATGTCGTCTTATATTGTAAAACTCTTGTTGAAGCGTCAGTCTTGTTGTATGTAGAGTTACTTTATTGGAATAAAAGCTTGATAGTTTGTTTTGAAGAATTCTTCAAGTGTTGGACTTCGGCAATGTTTGAAATTTTGTTGTTCGTCTCTTCCTCTTTTCAGCTCGTGGTGGTAGCTCCCGAAGCCGACCCCGATAGCTCGGATAACGACGCCCGAACCGAGGCTGGCCTGGGGGTGACAAGGTTGCGCTTGGCGAGGTGCCGAGAGCGGCTCTATGAAGTCGAGCTGGAATTATGCCGAGCTGAAAGCGAGCGGGATCATCTTCAGCTCATTCTAGGCCAGCGAGATGCCGTGATCCGGCATTTGGAGAGTAGGATCGCCGAGATGACCCCTATAGGAGAGGACGAAGGTTCGCAGACCGCCTTCAGTAACGCCCTTCGGATCCAGTGTGTTCAGCACAATTTGTCGAAAATAGTAGCCGAAAGGGACGATCTGCTCTCCGAGATCCGTCACTTGTAGACCGTAGAGGCGAAGCTTCGAAAGGAGGAAGAGGAGCTGGCGGCCGAGGTTGCCGAACTGACGACCGAGCGGGACGGTGATGATTTTTCATTTAAAAACCAAGTGTAGCAGGTCGGCCATGTATCTTTTGTTCTTTAAGGCTTTGCGACCTTGTTGTATGGAAAAGTTGCTTTGAACTGTGTCCCAATTATTAATAATATTTCTTTCACGAACTAGCACGCCCTTTGTAGCTTTGCGTAGTTGTTTTGGTTCTGACTGTGTTCGTTGCGCCGAGGTCTCTGACCCGGCCCCTCTCTCGTTCGTGGTTCGGCGCCATAGCGCGATCTGAACCGTTGGATGGGAGCATGAATCTCGATACGGACCCAGTTCCCAAGAAAATGCTATCTTGTCGTTTAGCGTCGCTGGCAAGATCTGGGCCGTCTGATCGAGATCTTACACGAACGTTGAGGAGGAAGTGAGTTTTCTCTGTTTTGACGCTCGGATGGGCACTTGCTCGGTCAGCCAGCCGGAGGCCTAAGAGTTCGAGCGACGTTGTGCGCTCCGAGCATACCTCTCGCGACAAGAGCGTTCGGCTGGAGGTGCCGAGCGGTGCTTCTGTCTCCTCTTATCGCGAAGTTGCGAGGCAAGTCGAGTCTTACCCAATGGTGGGCTCGTCGATCCTCGTGAGAGTTCGACGGTCGTGGGAGCAATTCCGAATGGCACCCCACTCCTAGCCCGCCGAGGAGCGAGCTTGCGGAGTAGAATCGAACCAAGTGTTGGACTCCGGAACCATCGTTAGAGTTCAACGGTTGTGGGAGCAGTTCCGAACGGCGATCTATTTCTGGCTCGCCTAAGGGCGAGCCGGGGAAGTAAACTCGAGCCGAGTGTTGGACTCCGAACCATCGGTGTAGTTCAACGGTTGTGGGAGCAGTTCCGAACGGCGATCTACTTCTGGCTCGCCTAAGGGCGAGCCGGGGAAGTAAAGTCGAGCCAAGTGTTGGACTCCGAACCATCGGTGTAGTTCAACGGTTGTGGGAGCAGTTCCGAACGGCGATCTACTTCTGGCTCGCCTAAGGGCGAGCCGGGAAGTAAAGTCGAGCCGGACATTGGACTCCGAACCATTGGTTGAAAATAAAAATAAAGGTGGAGAGATGCAAGCAATTTTATAAGTATGAAAGAGCATTCTTCATTGATAATTGACGGAGAGCCGTTTTTACATATAACAACTTAGGAAATGAATTACAAGTCAGAGGAGAGGAATGGTTCGACATCCTGTAATACTTAGAGAGGCGCCAGGGCGCTTTCTTGGTATTTTAACAGGTGGTCGGCATTCCAGGTCCTCGAAATCTCTCTGTCCTCTAGGTCTTTAAGACGATAAGCTCCGGGCCGAACAACCCTTGTGATCTTGTAGGGTCCTTCCCAATTCGGAGCTAGTTTGCTCTTCTGATTGGGGAAGGAGATGGCTAGCTTTCTGAGGACCAAGTCCCCCTCCTTGAGATCGGTAGGTCGGACTTTCTTGTTGTACGCCAGTTCGACCCTCCTCCGGTAGTTCTGTTGGCATATTGATGCTTTTTCTCTCAGCTCGTCCACCAGGTCTAAATTCGCCCGGAGGTTCCTGGCGTTCTGTTCCTCGTTGTAGGCCACGAGGCGAGGAGAAGGTATTCCGACTTCGAGTGGTATCACCGCCTCAGACCCATAGGTGAGGTTGAACGGGGACTCCCCCGTGGGGGTCCGCTTGTTGGTACGGTAGTTCCACAGCACATTGGGGAGCTGGTCGACCCATAAGCCTCTAGAACACTTGTCCAGTCTCTTCTTGATACCAGAGAGGATCTGCCGGTTAGCGTTCTCCGCCTGTCCGTTCGACTGAGGGTGGGAGACGGACGAGAAGCGTTGTTGGATGGCAAGGTCTTCACACAGAGCCCGGAATGCGGCACTAGTGAACTGAGTCCCGTTGTCCGTTACGAGGACACGGGGACGCCGAATCTGCAGATGATGCTCTTCCAAAAGAATTGAAGCACCTTGTTCTCGGTGATAGTGGCGAGGGGCTCGGCCTCAATCCACTTCGAGAAGTAGTCGATGGCTACGACCAAGAACTTGAACTGGCCCGGAGCTGGAGGGAAAGGCCCTAGTAAATCCATCCCCCACATTGCGAAAGGGATATGACTTGATAGGGAGGCGAGGTTGGCTTGGAGGAGGCGACAAATGTTGGAATGTCTCTGACAAGAGGCACATTGCCGAACGTGTCACTCGGCGTCTTGGAGGAGAGTCGGCCAGAAGTATCCGTAATTCAGGACTTTCCGAGCCAAGGACCTAGACCCTGAATGCGCTCTGCCGATGCCTTCGTGGAGCTCCTGTAAGGCATAGTTGGCCTGTTCTGGGGAAAGGCACCTCAGGTAAGGTCGGCCGTCAATCTGCGAGAAGGAGCGCTTGTACAAGATTCCCTCGACCAGGACGTACCGCTCGGCCCTAGTTCTTACTCGGCGCACTTCCTTCGGGTCCTCGAGGAGGAGCCCGTCCCTTAAGAATTCTACCAAGGGTTTCATCTAATTGTCTTGCAGTAGGACTGGCAATGACTCCACTGAGTCGAGGGTCTCGTCTTCTATGCTCGGCTTCAATAGGACCTCGATCAAAATGGTCTGCTCGAGACCTTGGAGGGAGGATGAGGCCAACTTGGAGAGGGCGTCGGCCTGTGAATTCTCTTCTCGAGGGACTCGTTGGATGAGTGCCAACCGGCCCATGAGGGTTCGGACCTTGGCGAGATACTTCGTCATCCGTCCGTCCTGCGCCTCGTACTCGCCCAAAACTTGGTTCACGACCAGTTGGGAGTCACTATGGATCCGGAGACGCTGCGCCCCAGCACTTCGGGCAAGTCCAAGGCCTGCGATTAGTGCCTCATACTCTGCTTCATTGTTCGAGGCCTTGAAATTCATGCGGAGGGCATACTGGAGGACGAAGTCATCTGGACCTGTCAGGATGATACCGGCGCCGCTTCCCTCATTGCAAGAGGAACCGTCCACAAAAACGGTCCAGATCGGGGGTCCGTTCGGGACATGGCTGACCTCGGGAATTGTGGTCTCGACGATGAAGTCTGCGAGGGCTTGAGCTTTGATCGCAGTCCGAGGCTGGTAGGAGATGTCATGTTGACTCAGCTCGATGGACCATTTCATAAGTCGGCCTGAGGTCTCCGGCTTGTGGAGGACCTGCTTCAGCGGTTGGTCGGTGAGGACCACAACCGAGTGAGACTGAAAGTATGGACGGAGCTTCCTGGCCGCCATAACCAGGGCGTAGGCCATCTTTTCTACCTTCGGGTAGCGGAGCTCGGCGTCCCGGAGCACCTTGCTCACATAGTAAATGGGCCTCTGAGCCCGGTCCTCTTCCCTCACCAAGACGGCACTTAAAGTCTGCTCGGAAGCCGCCAAGTAGATGAAGAGTGTTTCCCCCGGAACGGGCTTGCTGAGCAGGGGAGGATTGACCAAGTAGGCTTTCAGCTGTTTGAACGACTCCTGCTGCAGTTCGCCCCACTCGAAACCCTTGGCTCCCCTGAGAGCCTTGAAGAAGGGGAGGCACTTTTTCCCAGACTTCGAAAGGAATCGCCCAATAGCGGCGAGGCGACCCGTAAGTCTCTGCACTTCCTTCACGTTTCGGGGCGGGGCCATGTCCAGTATGGCCTTGATCTTTTCAGGATTTGCTTCAATTCCTCGTTGGCTGACCATGAAACCGAGGAACTTTCCTGATGAGACCCCGAACGCACACTTGTTCGGATTAAGCCTCATGTTGTGCCTTCTCAATACTCCGAACGCCTCCTGTAGGTCGGCCACATGGTCGGTACCTCGGACGCTCTTCACGAGCATGTCGTCGACGTATACCTCCATGTTGCGGCCTATCTGACTTTGGAAGACTTTGTTGACGAGGCGCTGATAGGTGGCTCCAGCGTTCTTCAATCCGAACGGCATGACTCTATAACAGTAGAGGCCCTGGTCGGTGATGAAGGAAGTCTTCGGAATGTCTGGGGGGAACATTCGGATCTGATTATAGCTGGAGAAAGCATCCATGAAGCTGAGGAGTTCATGGCCCAAGGTGGCATCGATGAGGGTGTCGATGTTCGGGAGAGGGAACGGATCCTTCGGACACGCCTTATTCAAGTCTGTGAAGTCGATGCATATCCTCCAGGAACCATTGGACTTCTTCACCATGACGACATTGGAGAGCCACTCGGGGTAGTTCACCTCCTGTATAAACCGAGCCTTCAGGAGCTTGTCCACCTCCTCCTTGATTGCCTGTTGTCGCTCGGGAGCGAATTTATGCCTCTTCTGCTGAACCGGTCTGCACCCCGGTTCGACGCTGAGGCGGTGGACTAGGAGTTCCTCGGAAATCCCGGGCATGTCCGCGGCGGACGAAGCAAATAGGTCACGGTTCCCCCGGATGTACTGCACCAAGTCGGAGCATAGGGCAGTCGGTAAGGACTTGCTGATGAGGAATTTTCGACTCGAGTCCTCGTCCGAGAAGAGTACTTCTTCCAACTCGTCCGCCGGCTCGGACGTGGGTCGGACATTCGGCTCGGGGATTTCTAGAGTCTCGAGGGAGAGCACCGGACCCCCGGTGGAAGTCATATAGCACTTCCGAGCCGTCTCTTGGCTGCCCCTGACTTCTCCCACTCCCGACCGGGTGGGGAACTTCATTTTAAGGTGGTACGCCGAAGGAACAGCTTCCAGGGCAGCTAGGCCAGGTCGGCCTAAGATGACATTGTATGCGGCCGAGACATCGATGACCATAAAATCCATCGGCTCAGTTCGGGTGGTAGGGGTCTTCCCAGCAGTTACGTCTAGGGTGATAACCCCTTCGACAGTTACTGGTACCCCCGTGAACCCGTGGAGCATGTAGCCGGCCGGTTTGAGGCGATCACGGGACAGCTGCAGCCCTCGGAAGGCCGAGAGGAAGAGGATGTTCACCGAGCTCCCGTTGTCCACCAGGACCCTCTGCACTTTGAAGTTCGCCATGCGAAGGTCGATGACAAGTGCATCGCAATGGGGAGTTCGGACCCCCTCGAGGTCTTCATCAGAGGAAGTCACTGGGACACCGAGGCCTTTGGGGGGAGGGGCGCTGTGAACCGAGTTGACCTCTCGGACGAAGGCCTTCCGAGAGGAGTTGGAAGAGCCCCCCATTGGGCCCCCATGAATAAGGTGCAGAACCCGTTCTTCCTCGAACTCGGGGGTTTGATCGCGTCGCTCGGAGCGCTTGTTAGCCCCCCCGAGGCGGAGGAGTGGTGCGATCCGCCCGATTGTTTGCCTTCACAAATTTGGCCAACTGCCCCCTCTAGATGAGGGCCTCTATCTCATTTTTCAATGCCTGGCAGTTGTTGGTGTTGTGGCCGTGGTCCCGGTGGTAACGACACCATTTCTCTTTGTTTCTCCTCTTGACCGGGGTGTTCATCCTCGGAGTGGGAGGTATGACTCCTTCCTTCTCCACTTCCATCAGGATGGTGGAGACATTGGTGGTGAGGGGAGTGAACTTCTCGAACTTGGGGGGAGGACGGCGCTGACCGCTATTGTCCTTCAGCAGCTTCTTGGATCCTTCCTCCTCTGCCGTCTTCCTCTTCGAGCCGGAGGCAGGTCCTCTGAAACTCGGGAGGCACTCGGCCTCTTCCGCCCGAATGTACTTCTCGCATCTTAGGAGAAGATCAGCGAAGTTGTGCGGGGGCTTTTTGACGAGGGACGACCGGAGGTTGGAGTTGAGGATGTTCGACTGGAACGCAACGGTCACCACTGACTGGTCGAGGGTGGCGATAGACCTGACCTCTGCGGTAAATCTCCTCACATAGTCCCTCAGCTTTTCTCCCCTCTCCTGTCGGAGGTGGAGTAGGGAGAGGCTCATCTTCTCTGTTTGCCTGCTACTCACAAAGTGAGTTATGAAGAGCGTTTCGAACTGCTCGAACGAGAAGATGGAAGAGGGAGCGAGCCGGGAGTACCATTCACGTGCCGAACCCTTAAGAGTGGCGGGGAAGGTCTTGCAGAGCATGGCGTCGGAAGCTTGGTGGATCGGCATTAAGGTCTTGAAGCTTTCGACATGATCAACAGGGTCCGACTCCCCTGAGTACGTTTCAAACTGCAGAGGCTTGAAACCCCTCGGAATGGGAGCCTCCATGATAGTCCAAGAGAAGGGCGGTTTGCTGGGGCGGACGGTCGTTCCTCTCGATTCCTCCTCCTTGTCCATACGGCCGATGCGCCTCTCCATCTCGTGGAGACGACGGTAAAGGGCATCGTCCCTCTGGTGATAGTCGATCGAGCCCCTGGACTCGTCTTCATAGGAAGGGGAGCGGGGGCTACGACGTCGATAGTCCTGGGATCGGCGAGGACTATGATGGTGTTGCTGGCGACTGGAAGCTGGGAGAGGACTTCTGGATCGGTGGCGAGGACTTGGAACCCGTGGGGGTGTTGGAACCCTCTGTGCATTATGGTTGTTGGGGCGAAGGTTGAGGGCCTGCAACACGGTCTCCTGGAATTGTAGGAACTTGGCACGAGTGATAGGTGCCTCATCGTTTCTCGGATGATGTCGATCAGCGGGGGAATGTGGCCTCCTCCTACGACGCTCGGGAGATTCCCCCCGGCCCCTTCGGTCCGGAGACCTCCCACCATCTCGGCGATGAGGAGATCGCTCACCTTGATGCTGGCGGGAGGCCCCCTCTCGGACCCGCCTCTCATCTAGATGGTTGCGAAGGTCCTCATCCTTTTGGCGATTCAGAACGGTGTTGCGGAGATCGGAGGCTCGGGGGTTATGGGAAGCCATAGAGTCCGAGGACGCATTGTGAATTGAGACATGGTCCGGGTGGAGAAGTTGCTTCTGCCTCCGCTGGTTCTGACCAGCGGGACCATTTGGGGGATGTTGGTTCGGAAGAGGAGGCTAGCCCTGTTGGACCGGGGGAGGAAGTTGTTCGGGCTGCGGAGCAGGATGCACGGGGACTTCCGCTTGCTGATCGGTGGGATTGGGTCCGCGGTTGGACCCCCTAGACCTGACCTTTTTGGGAGGCATGGTTGGAGAAGGGCTAGTCGACGAGGAAGAGGCGGAGGCTATTCGTGTGGTCCTTCCCACAGACGGCGCCAATCTGTTACCGCTGATTCTGGTGTGGGGGTAAACAAATGAGATTTGTGAGTTCGCGGAAAAACCTGAATAGCGGATCCAAGCCTTCTGATTTCTGCCGCTACCTGCAAGGAAGTGCGATACACCGGGGTTGATTTCGGCGACGCACCCTCCGACGCTCTTGTCAGTAACCAGTGATGATTAAGAAAAGAGCTTAAGGTAGAAAAAGAGTGATTACCTGGTCACAGTGGTAGGTGGGAGGTATTTATAGTCGCCATGGGAGTGATTACGGACCTGATTTCCTGTGTAACTGTCAGGAGTAAAATCCTCACAATCTGTTTAGGAAACTGACCCCTGATTCCCGGTGAGAGCAAATCAGGCCCGTTGATTCGGTCAAATCAGTGACCCTGATTTTCCTCTTGCTGATCTGAGTTTGTCTTGGGTCGGGACCCGTACCCAGTTGGAGTGGATCGGTTTGTGGGTTATTGGATCTGTGAGAAGGAGACCCAGTACCCGTTTCGGACCCATTTGTATGTGAAATTACCGTCTTACCCCTGAGCTTCAAGATTCGCGCCCAATCTGGACGGTTCCAATTTAACCCCATTTTTAGCCATATCAATAATAATAATAATAATAATAGTAATAATAAATTTGATAATAAATATTATAATTATATATATAATAATATATTATATATTATATAATAATATATATATTATTATATATATAAAAATATATATAATTATAATAATAATAATAATAATAATAATAATAATAATAATAATAAATACATACTATTACATAACATACTGTATACGTACACGATGTATCCATATATACATATACATATACAAATACAGTATGTTGGTTGGGAAATGAAAAAAAAAAACTTATATAAGAAAACAGGTTTTTTTAGTTAATTTTCAAAAAACTCATTTTAAACATAAGTTTTGGATGTGAATTTTTAAAATGAGTTTTCGAAAAATTTGTATCCAAACAAAATTATCCTATGTTTTGATTTTAAAAACTGAAACTGTTTTTAAAACCGATCCAAATGCACTCTTACATTTCAAAGAAGGGGGAAGGACCTATAGGCACCTAAAGTTTGTCCTAATACCCTAAACATTCCTGAAGTGACGGTAATACCCTAAACACACCTGAACTTTTCAAAATTGGACCTATAGTCACCTAGCGTCCAATTCCGTTAGTTTTTTTAACAATTAGGGGGTGAAATTACTTTTTCACCCCCACCCCCACCTTCTTTCTTCTCCATTCTCTGTTTCTTCCTCTTCCCCTTCGACGACAACCCAAAAGCCCGACCCCCCAACACCACACCTCCTCTCCACCATCGCCACCGAGCTCCGCCTCCGACCACCTCTCCTCCACCCGAAGCACCTCCTCGCCATCTCCATTACCTTCGCCACCACCCTCTCCTCCACCGCACACCTCCTCCACTGCTCTCCTCCACCACCGCACACCTCCTCCGCTGCTCTCCTCACCACCACTGCCGCTCACTGCCCTCGACGAACACCATCGAAGCCCCCAAGCTCCATCACAGTCGACGAGCGCCTCGCCACAACTTTGCCACCACCTTCAACCTCCTCTGAAACTCCTCCTCGCCATCGTCGTCACACTCGAGCTCCTCTCTGTCGCTACCGCCAACCTCCGAAGCTCCTCCTCTCCTCCTCGCTGCCGTCAGCACCACCACTAAGCTCCCTTCGAGCTCTCGAACTCCACCACTCTTATCCCCCTCGAGCTTCCGACCATATCCATCCACTCTCGCCACCACTGCCACCTTCGAGCTCCCTCCGAGCTCATGATTGCCTCCTCATTGACCACTCCCCGCCTCCTCCTCCTTGCCGTCGAGCCTCACTGTAACCATCTCTCTCTCACTCTCGTTATCTCCCTCACTCTGTCTATCTCTCTCTGTTTCCCTTTCTCTATCTCTAGTGCTATCTCTCTCTCTCATTCTATGTCTCTATTTCTCTCTAACTCTTTCTGTCTACGTTTAAGTGAGAGAGAGGGAGTCATTAAAATCATTTTGGAGGGTATTTTGGTCTTTTCACGTGCCTCTTAACGAGTTTTAATCCGTTAAGGAGTATATTTCAAGAATATTCTACTAACTTAACTGAGAAATTAACGGCAGTAGTTTTTAGGTCCAAATAATAAAATTTTAGACGGTGTTGGGATATTATAGAAACTTTAGGCGTGCCTAAGTAATTTCTATAAATTTTACGTGATCATTCTCTCTTCAAGGAATCATTTCATACTTGGAAATCTTCACGATCCGTTTATGAAAAGACCCCTAAAAAGCCCTTAACCCACGTGAAATTTTCACTTGGATCATGTGAAATCCATCTTATCGAACGAACTTACAACTTCTTCTCGAAACCATTCCAATTTCCAATTAAAGTCCACACTCAGCTCTCATCATTCTTTGAACTCCAATTTCCACCAAACCACTATAAAAAATGGGCTTTTTCGCGCCGGCGACGGCCCACCTTCTCGCCGCCGGCCCACCCCCATCGCCGACGTCACCTCCATCGCCACGGCGAACTCTCATCCCCAGTGGGCCCCGCTTCCTTCACTTCCACCCCACTCGTCTCTCTCAAATCAACCGCCGTTGTTTGACGGCCGTTACGGTTGACGGAAAAGAGGGCTTTGTTTCCGACGCCGTCAGAGATGACGTTGACTGCAGTCAGGTGAACTTCTGTTGGACTAAATTTCAGTTTAATTAGGGGTTTTGCATTGTTAATTAGAAAAAGGAGAAATCTTGTTTACTTTTTTATAGTTTAAAAAAGTGATTTTTAATGGATATTCAGGATTTTATGGTGATTGGTAAAACTAGTATATATTGGTAGAGACATGGGTTACTATTTTTAGTTGGTTATAGATGACTTGCATGAAAAAGATACGATCTTGCTAACTACACACTTCATAAATTTAGTATATGGTTAACATGTTGTTAACCAATGTACACCATAAATATAGAAAAAAGGTTATCTTTTTGAGGTTGGCTAGTAGGAATCCTTTTCCCCATTCAGCTCGGTTTCGTGGCATCAACTATCCTAAGTAATTTTGTCATTTCTTGTTCTTTGTCATTCACCACAACAGAGGAGTTACTTCACTCAAGACAAAAGAACGAATCGAAATACAATTATTAAAAAAAAAACCATATTAATAACTGATCTTTTGCGAATTCATTGATTCAGTTGTTTGTATGATAAGCTCACTCCAGTTATTGGCCACTTACTCTGTTTTTAGGGTTTTTAGGTGATTGATGAGCCACCAAGGATGCTAGAACATGATTTTACAGGAACTCCCTATGTTCCGGTCTATGTAATGTTGCCTGTGAGTTATTTATCTCACGAGATATACATTTTGGACAATTATTATTCAAGCAACTATTTGGAGATAATGATGTAATTTCCTTGATAATAGCTTGGTATTATCAACATGGAGTGTAAGCTGGTTGATCCGGATGGTCTACGGGAACAATTGGGGGTACTAAAGTCGGCAAATGTCGATGGGGTCATGGTTGATTGTTGGTGGGGAATAGTGGAGGCTCATGCCCCACAGACATACAATTGGGGTGGTTATAAGCAGCTATTTAAGATTGTTCGAGAACTTAAACTTAAGCTACAGGTATATTTTTGTATCGTCTAATGCAAATTGGTTTTCTTATGTATAATACATGTAACTAACTCATTTTGATGATTTGGAATGATAAGGTGGTCATGTCATTTCATGAATGTGGAGGAAATGTGGGTGATGATGTCACAATTCCTTTGCCTGGTTGGGTGACAGAGATCGGAAAGAGCAATCCGGATATTTTCTTCACAGATAGGGAGGGGAGGAGAAACCATGAATGCCTTTCCTGGGGAATTGACAAGGAACGAGTTCTATGTGGTAGAATGGCCCTTGAGGTTTAGACTCTTGATCTTTTGTGTCTCTTAATTTCAGTTTTTGTTTTCACACCATAAATTTAAAAGTGAACAATCAAAGTAGTATCTTCTTCTGGTGGTATTAATTTGTCATATCCAGTATCATTGAATTTTTAGTCAGATATGTGGATCTTCGTTATATCATGCATATCGTTTTCTTCTTATTATAATTGTTTTCTGAAATAATTTTGGTCTCTTTTTTCCTTTTCCATCTTTCTGTTATTTCTATGGCAAAATTTATGACTACCTGTATAATTTCACAATTGTTCAGGTATACTACGATTACATGAGAAGCTTCCGACAGAAATTTGATGAGTTTATTCAAGATGGCAGCATCACTGAAATTGAAATTGGATTAGGGCCGTGTGGAGAGCTTCGTTACCCTTCTTATCCAGAAAAGCATGGATGGAAGTATCCTGGCATTGGAGAATTCCAGGTAACATTCTCTTCCTCCTCATCATCAATATCATTATCTAACCCCACTGTGAACTCTATATCTCTTGAATGGACACTCTGGAAATTATAATACAGTCCTATGATCGTTGTCGGGCTAATGGCAAACTTTTTAGTTTAAATGAAACTATGGACGCAAAATGAACTTGCCATAAAACCTAGTAGGCTAGTTGCAGCTTGTTGGCTGAGCAATAATATCTCATGCAAAGTTGTCTTAGAGAAAGAAAATGTCTAAAAGAAGATGCGGGAGTATAAGATATGCCAACTTGCATTCATTCATATTCCAGATTTTCTAATTATTAAATCTCTACCTTGATATCTTAGCTTATTTGTGTCCCAGCGTCAGAAAGCTCTTTACCTTCTGTTAATTATACAGGATCCATTTCTTAACAAACATCAGATTTAAGAGTATCATACATCAGTGTCGGTTTTCCACTGTGAAGGATACTTCACAAATTCACAACTATTTATGAGGAATATATCTCTTTTCAGTGTTATGATCAGTATCTCTTAAAGAGTTTGAGATTAGCAGCAGAAGCAAGGGGGCACTCTTCATGGGGAAGAGGACCAGACCATGCAGGCTCTTATAATACCTGGCCACATGAAACTGGATTTTTTCGTGATGGCGGCGAGTATGATAGTTATTATGGTAGATTCTTCCTTAACTGGTATTCTCAGGTGTTGATAGATCATGCTGACTGCGTGTTGTCCTTCGCTAAAATGGCCTTCGAAGGGTCTGACATTGCTGCAAAGGTCAGTAGTTTTTAATTTTTAATTTTTTTTTTCCCATGAGTTCTTGATTTTTCTGATGATTTTATTTAAGAATTGATTGGAAGAATTTGTTGGAGCTAACTTGGTAGTTGGTAATTGCGTTATAAATACATATCAATCTTTTCTTTCTTTTCATTGGTATTCACATGACATGTAAGCTCATGTCTAATGCCCGCCTACTGACTGTTCATTTTGGAATAGGTGTCAGGAATCCACTGGTGGTATAAGACAGCCAGCCATGCTGCTGAACTAACTGCTGGTTTTTATAACCCCTGCAATCGCGATGGCTATGCTCCAGTTGCAGCATTACTGAAGAAGCATGACACTGCTCTGAACTTCACATGCGTTGAGTTGCGAACATTAGATCAACATGAGGTTTTCCCTGAAGCTTTGGCTGATCCAGAAGGTTTAGTCTGGCAGGTACTAAATTGTCAATTTCTAGTTAGGTTTTGTGGTTATCTTCTGTATGCTCATACATTATTGCAAATATTTGTTGTGATTGGTTATGGCAGTAATTATCGGTTATCTCTGACAGGTGTTGAATGCCGCATGGGATGTCAGTCTATCCGTCGCTAGTGAGAACGCTCTTCCCTGCTTTGATAGAGACGGCTACAACAAGATCTTGGAAAATGCAAAGCCATTGAATAATCCAGATGGTAGACACTTGTCCGCGTTCACCTATCTGAGACTTGGCCCAGCTCTCATGGAGACCAACAACCTCACTGAGTTTAAGCTCTTTGTAAAGAAAATGCATGGTAAACTTTGATAACCAGGTTCTTTTATACTTTTCACAGCATCTTGGTAATACTTCACTATAGAAGCTACTTGGTAGAACTAAACTTGGCATTTTTCTTGCATGTACACGATAGCTAACCAAGCGGGACTTCTCTCCACGATCATATTCTTTATATAATAGCCATACTCTTTCGTGGAGTTTAAGTACTTCAATGAGAACACAGCGTCTTGAGAATAACCTTGTGAAGTTAACATAGTAGAATCTATGATAGTGCATGCCCATCGTCTGTGTGATTATTCTTTCTCATTATTTCATTACAATCAGTCCTATAATGTCTCACAATATGGTCATTCTTCTACAGGGGAAGCTGTTCCTGATCTCCAGTTGAAGAGAAGTTGTGAGAGAGGAATATCATGATTAACTCTTCAAATAGTCAAAATATGACTGAATGAAAAAAATAAATGTACTGGGATTGGGGCTGGATGCCGCTTGTTTATGCTCTTACCGCTCTAGGCGAACTCAGTTGAAGATATATCAAGATAGTTTTGTTTGAGCCCAATATGCTGGTGAGATAAAAGCCTTATGAGGTTTATAATCGATTTTTGGGGTTGAAGTTTCGATGTTCTCTTTGGAGTAAAGTTGTAATATTATTCGTTTGTTTAGGTGGTAATTGTGGTTGTAAACTTTGTAACTGAATATTCACATTTTACCGATGCAAGTATAGTTTATGTTTGTGGTCTGTAATATGCAAAATTTGTTCGTTTTAATCTCAGTACATCTGATTGATATCTTTCTAATCACAACGGTGAGGAAATTTCTCGCAAAATTCCATTAACAAGAGGATAATGTAACTAGATAAAATACAATCTGTTAGTGTTAGAGCATCCGCAGTAGCTATAAAATGTATATATACATACTTAGAAATAGCATTTGGGTGTTTTTGTTGAAATATGGTATTTGTATATTCTGTTTCCTAATATAGGAAACAGATTCTCCAAATCTCTCATCTTCCAAATCTTCTCTCATTCTCCTTTCTTCTTCTCCAAGAATGTAATCTTATATGTAGATGTATACAGTAAAGAAAAAAATAAGATGAATAAGAATTATTTTTCCAAAATTATTTTCTTCATGGTATCAGAGCCAAAGATCTAGGCTAGTTAAAGAAGAGATTGGAGGTGAACGGATCTGACACCTCCATCCCGACCTGATCCCGACTTGATCTCGATCATCTCCTTGAAGTCAGCAACCCGAAGTCGCAGCCCTGACGTTGCCTCGACTTTGCGACACCCGAGCACTTGCCCTCCGTCGTTAACAGCAAGCCACCTGAGCCTCGTTCCCTCCTCGCCCTGTCGAAACTTCAACCAAAGCTGAACCCACTGTCTTCTTCTGCTGCACCGCCCTGTCCCGCCTCCGACGCCAGTGACAGCCAACAGCCAGCAGCCAATCCCGGCATAGCTGCAGCCAGCGACCTCACTCCGTCGCTCCGGCCACTACCCCATCTCCATCCAACCCACCGTCTTCTTCTCCCATCGTCGGTGGATTCTTCGCCGAAGCCCTAGCTCGCCGCGTATACAACCTCCATCCGCCGTTGCTTCTTGAAGGTTCCCATCGTCTTCCACCTCCAAGCAGCCACTGCCTCCCGCTGCACCCATCGAACCCCGCCATCATCGTCCTCTTCAATCACTGCCGAACTCGATTGCGCGATACCCCAAGTCTTCAGATCCAGATCTGATTTTTTGTTTTTCAGATCCCTGGATAGATCCATTTTTCATTTGTGGATTGTTTTTGCTATTTGGTGTTTGAGCTCTTGGATTTGATCCAGATCGGATCTAAACGGAGCTATTCTATTGGTTGTGCTAGTTGCTGTTCTTGGCCAAGTTGTGTCGATCAGATCCGTTGTTTTTTCTTGTGCTGCTACAATGGGACAAACTGATGGAGCTAAGAAGAATATTGGACTCGCCTCTACATTAGTTACGGCTGCAGGTAATGATGGTAAGGTATTTAATATTTCTGCTTCTGTTATGAATAGTGCATGGATAATTGATTCGGGTGCTACCGACCATATGACTTTTGATTCTAGACAAGTACAAAATTTTCAACCATCCACTAAATCAACTGTGTCCACTGCCAATGGTGATCCTGCCACTATTACTAGCGAGGGTACCATACACCTCACAAACAACCTAACCTTAGATACTGCCCTAGTTGTGCCATCATTGAATTTCAACCTATTATCTGTTGCCCAAATAACCACTGCCTTACATTGTATTGTAGTTTTTTGGCCTTCACATTGTGTGTTTAAGGATATTCGGACTCGCAAGACGATTAGTTATGGAGTTAGACACGGGAAGCTCTATTACCTAGATTTAGAATCTGAATGTTCGAGCAAGTTGACTCAAGCTCTAAGTGTGGAAGGATCCGAAGATGAGAAGAAGAAATCAGATATTTAGTTATGGCATAGACGCCTAGGGCATGCTTCTTTTGGTTATTTGAAGAAATTATTTCCAAGTTTATTTTTGAAGTTGGATATATCTGCATTTCGGTGTGATGTGTGTGAACTCGCAAAAGGTCATCGTGTTTCTTTTCCTCCAAGTCCAAGTCGAAGCTCCCTTCCTTTTATGATTATTCATTCTGATGTTTGGGGTCCATCCAAAACCAGTACATTTGGAGGAGCAAAATGATTTGTGACCTTTATTGATGACTGTACCCGTATAACCTGGATTTGTTTGATGAAGTCGAAAAGTGAAGTTAGTAGTTTGTTTCAGAAATTTCACAAGCATGTTATGATTCAGTATAAATCACAGACTATGAAGCACCGATACGGGTACGGCGATACACGTACGGGGACACGGGTACGGGGATACAACAATTTTCTAAAAAGTAGGATACGGGATACGGCGGGGATACGGCTGTGTGTGTGTGTGTGTGTGTGTATATATATATATATATATATCTTGTTAATAAGGAAATGGTAAATATCTTTCATTAAATATAAATAAGATAATCCATAAAGTATATAAATAAGATAATCCATAAAGTAATTGTTCATAAGCATAAGCAATAATATAAGTAAACAAAGTAAGTTGATAAACAATATAACATAAGTAGACAAATCAAATAGTGGGACAAGTTTCAGTCGTATCAAATTGTTGGATAATAAAAAATGTTGGATACGGGGATGTGCAGGATACGGGGACACGAGTGTCCAATACGTACAGGATACGGGGACGGCACCCTCCGTGAAGTATCCGTGCTTCAGAGATCACAGATTCAAGTTCTTAGGAGTGATAATGGCGGAGAGTACCTGAGTTCAAATCTGCAACAATATTTGGTGGAACATGGAATTGTTCATCAGACTACATGCTCGTATACACCTCAACAGAATGGGGTTGCAGAAAGGAAAAATAGACACTTGCTCGAAGTGGTCCGTGCTTCTCTCATCCATGGAAATATGCCACTCATTTATTGGGGAGAAGCCCTTACTTCTGCTGCATACTTAATCAACCGAGTTCCCTCTAAAATCCTAAACTTCCTCACACCATTTCAAGCATTAACTAAAGCTGTCAATGCACCAAAAGTCGTCAACTTGCCACCTCGTGTGTTTGGGTGTGTTGCATTTGTTCATCTTCATCAACATGAACGCAATAAGTTAACTCCTCGAGCTGTCCGCTGTGTTTTCGTGAGATATGCACAGAATAAGAAAGGGTATCGGTGTTATCACCCACCAACTCAAAAGATGTTTGTGACTATGGATGTTGTGTTCCATGAAGATGAGATGTATTTTTCCTCTGAGGTTGAACTTCAGGGGGAGCACCGAAGTGAAGTTCAAACTCTTGCCTATGATGAAGTAGTTGCTATTCAAACTGAACAATCAGATATAAGGGGAAAAAATCAGGATGTAAGTAATGACGATCACTCGAATGAAGACTTGGTTGAGGAAGAAAATTTCCACGAAGATCTGCAGTCAGTACCGAACCTCCATGAAGATGAGCCATCTCCATCACCAGCACCATCTGAACCATCTCCACCACCAGTACCATCAGATCTATCTCTGCTCCCAGCAGAACCCCAAAACCAATCGTCATCGCTGTCCGAAGCTCCAAGAAGAGAACTCCCAAACCGTACTACTAGAGGTATCCCCAAACCCACTTATGAGCCTAATCCCACTAGTAATGTCAAG
Source organism: Hemerocallis citrina (assembly GCA_017893485.1). NCBI lineage: Eukaryota > Viridiplantae > Streptophyta > Magnoliopsida > Asparagales > Asphodelaceae > Hemerocallis > Hemerocallis citrina. The sequence continues at coordinate 223,201,705 of CM030365.1, forward strand.
TATCCCATGAGTCATTATGTGTCTACTCACCGACTGTCTGAATCAAATAAGTCATTTGTAAATCAATTATCTGCTGTATCTATTCCTAACAGTGTGCAGGAAGCCTTAGCCGATCCAAGGTGGAAAGCAGCTATGGATGAGGAGATGAAGTCCTTGAAGAAGAATGAGACTTGGGAGATAGTCGAGTTGCCAGTAGGGAAGAAGCCAGTAGGATGCAGATGGATTTATACAGTGAAATATAAATCGGATGGTTCGATAGAGCGGTACAAGGCAAGGCTGGTTGCCAAAGGGTACACTCAAACTTATGGAATTGATTATGACGAAACATTTGCACCTGTGGCAAAGTTCAACACTATTCGAGTTCTACTGTCACTTGCTGCAAATCTTGACTGGCCGTTGGAGCAATTTGATGTGAAGAATGCATTTTTGCATGGGGAATTGACAGAAGAAGTCTATATGGATCTTCCACCAGGATCGAACAGACCAGTCCAACACAGCAACAAAGTATGTCGTCTGAAGAAAGCATTGTATGGACTGAAGCAATCGCCAAGAGCCTGGTTTGGGAGATTTACAAAATCAATGAGGACATTCGGATACGATCAGAGTAATTCTGATCATACTTTATTCCTAAAAAGGAAAGAAGGTAAAATTACTGCTCTCATTATTTATGTTGATGATATGATAGTAACTGGAGATGATCCTGAGGAGATGAAGGCATTAAAGAACTACTTGTCACAAGAGTTCGAAATGAAAGATCTTGGTTCTTTGAGATACTTCCTTGGTATTGAAGTTTCTCGCTCAAGAAAGGGATATTTCTTTCTCAAAGAAAATATGCTCTGGATTTATTGAAGGAAACTGGAATGTCCGCCTGTCAGCCGATTAGTACACCATTGGAATTAGGACTGAAACTATGCAACGAAGCTGATCAAGTGCCTTGTGATAAGGAAAGATATCAGAGATTGGTTGGACGACTAATGTATCTTGCACATACACGGCCAGATTTGTCATATGCTTTAAGTGTGGTAAGCCAGTTTATGCATGCACCTCGGGAACAACATATGGACACGGTGATGAGAATTATGAGATACATTAAGTCAGCCCCAGGAAAAGGAGTCTTATTTGCGAAATATGGCCACTTAAAGGTTGAGGCATATACTGATGCTGATTGGGCAGGATCTACAATCGATAGGCGCTCCACTTCAGGATATTTCACCTTTGTTGGAGGAAATTTAGTTACATGGAGGAGCAAGAAGCAAAATGTTGTTGCACGCTCTAGTGCAGAGGCTGAGTATCGCGGAGTAGCTTTAAGTATAATAGAAGCTTTATGGCTGAAACTCCTGTTGCAGGACTTAGGCTATGGTCCAAAGGAACCTATGAAGGTGTATTGTGACAGTCAAGCGGCGTGTGATATTGCGGCTAATCCAGTTCAGCATGATAGGACGAAACATATAGAGGTGGACAGATTCTTCATCAAAGAAAAATTAGATGAAAAAGTTATTGAGATATCCAAAGTGAAGTGAGAAGATCAACTTGCAGATATCCTAACCAAGGCCGTTTCGACTCGGCTCTTCTTGAAATTTGTTGACAAGTTGGGCATGCTCGATATCTATGCACCAACTTGAGGGGGAGCGTTGATATATGGTATTTGTATATTCTGTTTCCTAATATAGGAAACAGATTCCCCAAATCTCTCATCTTCCAAATCTTCTCTCATTCTCCTTTCTTCTTCTCCAAGAATGTAATCTTATATATAGATGTATACAGTAAAGAAAAAAATAAGATGAATAAGAATTATTTTTCCAAAATTATTTTCTTCAGTTTTGCTACAATTGTGAATTGGCAAAATATAATAAAGTTAGAGAAAATTTAAACGGATGAAATATGATGTTTCGTTTGAAGAAAAGTTTGTACTTCTTTTATATATATTTTAATATTATAGTAATTTTTAGATATTTTTTATTGAGTAATGCTTCAGCCACTACCAATTTCACTACCATTCTCTTCACTACCTTGGGTGGCATACTCCTATTGGAGAGTTCTCCCACCTACTCTATCTTCCTCTACCTATTGGAGTGTGCCACTTAAGGTAGTGAAGAGAAATGTAGTGAAATTGGTAGTGGCTCTAGCATTACTCTTTTTTATTATAGATAAAACATGATGTTTCGTTGGAGACCCAAAAAAATTTAAAAATAATTTTTTTTTGTGTCGGTTTCGTCTGACGCTTTTGCACAATCTCAAAAGCCTCGGATGATGTTTCGTCTAGGTTTTTTGGTTTTTTGTTTTTTTTTCTTCTTTCTTTTATTCAATTTAGGCGTTAGTTTAGGGTAAATCCAACAGTCCCAATCAATAATCCATATAAAATTATATACAATCGAACCCATAGAATCCTAAAAAAAATGTCAAAAATTTTGCAAAAAAGACCTCCACTTCCACGGTCGAAACATGATGTTTTGTCCGTGCTCTTTTTTCTTCTTTTCCAGGTTGTTTTTAAATAAAAAAAAATCTAATTTCATCGGACGAAACATGATGTTTCGCCCGATGGATTAAAAATATTATAAAATATTTGGAACGAAACATCATGTTTCGTCTGCTATAGTATGCAAATTGCAATATATTCTATGAAATACATTCTACTATAGCGAAAATGCAAAATATGCATATATAACACACGACTGCAACTTTCAAAATGCTATAAAATTCATAATATCCATATATAGCACCGACTGCAGATGCTCTTAGATGAGCTATTTCTTGTACTCTATATATTTGTAGGTCCATATATATTAGTTTGTATCAGTGTTCTAAATGGCGTCCGCCTCGGACGCCTAGGCGGCGCCTAGGCGCTCAAAAAGAGGAGAACGAACCGCATATGCAATAGGCGGTACTCTAGGCGTTGAGATGGCAGTTAGGCGTACACGGCGTCGATATGGCGGCGCCTAGGCGGCCGAGGCGGACCAGGCGGCCGAGGCGGCTGAGGCGGATCAGGCGGCTGACAGATTTTTTTGTAATTTTTTTTCAAATTCTTTAAAATAGTCTCTTCATCTTCAACAGAAAAAAGCCTCTTCATCTTCAACAGAAAAAAGCCTCCTCATCTTTACATTAAGGTGTTACTAGTTCACGTTATATTTGAAATTTTATGACTGATTATTGTTTATGTCAGTATGAATCTAAAGTTTACACCATAATCGTTATTAAACTTCTAAAATCATTCTGGCCTAGCATCACTTGTGAATTGTGATACATTTAATCCCATGGCCTGGCCATTTTTTTCAGGAAGATTAGTTGTCCTTGATCGCAATAACTCCAATAAATTGTTTGTTTCATCCCTGCAACCTCCATTGTCAAGAATAAGAATCAATCATATTAGGATAAAGATTAAAGAATTCACAAAATGATTTAAATTACAAGCACCAAAGTTCCAACTTCACAAAAAGATTTAGACTACAAGCAAAAATAGAGAAATGCAACTTTTAAAAGGTTAATATATTAATATTTAAAAAATAAAAACAAAACGCCTAGGCGCCGCTTAGGCGCCGCCTAGGCGTCCTAGGCGGTAGGCGGTCCTTGGCCGAACCGCCACCGCCTGACGCTGTTTACAACCTTGGTTTGTATATAGGCCTTGCCTTCATGCCTCATTGTCCGCTTTCATTATCATTCAACCATGATCAATCTTCCACAAACATCATCATGGTATCAGCGCAAACATTATCGAATTTTTTCCGTTCTGACTCATTTTTGAAAATATTGACCAAACTGACCCAACTTCGAAAGTATTTACCCAACTGACCATAAAACACTATTGGCAACAACAACATATGTTATTTTGATGTCGTTGCTGCCAATAGCGGCATTTGTAAAAAAGAAATTCAATTGCCGTTATTGGAAGTAACGACATCAGTATATTTTGCATCCAAATAAGATATCTCTGATCTGAAGAAAAAAAATGTAAGTAAAAAATATGTTATAATTTAATGCTGTTATTTTTAATAACGGCATCCTTAAACTGATGCCGCTATTGGAAATAGCGGCATTAGTATAATTGAGAATGAAGAAAGGAAAGGAATGAATGAATGATGTGTGCGGCACCCAACATACATATCTCTATCACTCTCCGTATGGAGCCCTGTGCAGCATCTAAGAGTTGACATTTTTTTTTCTCTCCTTTTCCTTTATTGATTTGTTACTGTCTCTCTTTTAGCTGGCATCATTCATTCATTTGTTTCCCTCTATCTCTCTCTCTTTTTATTGATTTGTTTCTCTCTCATTTAGCTGACATCATTCATTCATTTGTTTCACTCTCTCTTTCTTTCTTGATTTGACTGACATCATTCTTTCTTCCGTTCCTTTCCTTTCCTTTCCTTTCTTCATTCTCTCAATTGTACTGATGCTCCTATTTTCAATAGCGGCATCAGTTTAATGTTGCCGTTATTGAAAATAACGACATCAGTTATAACATATTTTCTACTTATAATTTTCTACTTATAACGACATCAGTTATAACATGATATAATGCGAGATATACTATGTCGTTACTCCCAATAACAGCAATTGAATTTTTTTTACAATGCCGTTACTAGCAACAACGGCCTTCAAAATAACATATGCCACTGTTGCCAATAGCATTTTTTGCTGACATGTCCAAAACGAGGTTAGTTGGGTAAATATTTTCAAAAGTGGATCAGTTTGGTCAATATTTTCAAAAAGTGGGTCAGTACGGAAAAAATTCAACATTATCATGGTATAAAAGCCTAACATAGATTTCAAAGGGTTCTATTACTTCTTCTCTAAAGCTAACCCGAACTTCTCAAGCCTACAACTTGCACCCGTCATCCACCTTTTGAGTTGCTGCTTAGTAGAGGGCTGCCTCCTTTCTGTCCGCTGCCTACTGCTTCCTCTCTAGCACTGAATCTAATTCAAGTCAGCTGAATCTGAATTGCCTTCCCTCCTTCCTGCCCAAGCTGGAATCCTCCCTCTTCTCACCCACATCAGACCTTCTCCAAATCAACATTGGTTCACTACGTACTTCCCTAGTCCGAGATCTAACTCTTGGACCCTTCTCCCTCATCTAATTATCAAATCTGACCCAGCACTATTTCTGCACAACACATGTTTGACGAAATTCCTGAACCAACTCCCAAATTCTAGAGCTAACTCTTGGACTCTTCTATCTCACCTACGTCTCAAATCTGACCCGAAATCGTTTATGCCTATTGACAAAATTCTTGAACCAAATATATATCATTAATCCTCTGCACACAAGGTATTCGATAAAATTTCTGAACTAACCCTCTCTTCCTCTTCGTGATGGCCTCTCCTACTACACTTGCTGGTGCTCTCTCCAGCTCTCCCATGCCTCCATCTCATCTGTCTTATCATGCCTCAACTCGTAAGGCATCAGACCTACTTGATGTGCCTATTATAAGCATGATGGTCACCATATTAGTGCTTACACTAAGAAGAGGTGTCATTTTTCTGCTGCGTCTAGTGCGAATCCCTAGGACCTAACTAGCTTCGATGGTCCTTCATTTTCTGACCATCAAATCCTTCAGAATACTACTCGTACCTAGCATTTGATGTCTCCTTCAAATGTTGTATTGTCATTAGAGCTGGTATCGGTAACTATCGGGTTAGGTCCTCCACTACCCGGATCCGGACCCGATACCTCACGAGCCCAAAAATTGAACCCAGACCTAGACTTGCAAGAACCGGGTCCGGATCCGGATCCTAGTTAAAAAAATCTACCCATCGGGTCCGGTAGTAGAGAATAAATATTTGCACTTAAGTATTTTTGTACCCGATACCCTACGATTCTTACAATTTTTGCACATAAGTACATGAATTAATATTATATTTATATATCTATCTTCAACAATTACTTTTATATGTATATCCCTATAATCCTATTATTCAAATTCTATATGTTTGGGGGTATTTTTTAACGGTGCCAGGTCAGTTCTATTTTGAGCAGACCCTGACCCGGACTCGAAAGTGCATCGGGTCTTATTTTAGGACCCGAACCCGTATAGATCAGGTCGGTTCCGGTCCAATGCTGGGTCCGGGTATCAGGTAAATGTGATAGTGCTAATTGTCATCCAAATAGGGTATTCATTGTTCTACATGGTTACTTGATTCAAGTGCCACTCTGTATATGACACATGATGGGTCTCTTTTGACTGAAACCACTCCTCGGTCTGGTTCTATTCTCACTGCAGGTGACACTTCCTTACCTATCACTCAGTCTTTATTTCTTACCACTACTTCACATTCTATATTTCTATTTCTCCGCCTGATGTTTTACATGTTCCATTATTGAACCATAACCTTATTTTCGTCGGACAACTTACCGACTTAGGTTATGAGGTTACCTTATCACACCTATCTTGTGTTGTGCAAGATCTTCGTATAGGCCAGAATACATGTCCTCTATCAGATGGACAACCTTCATATTCCTCGACAGTCTTCCACTGTCAACAATCCTAAGTGTAACGTAATATCTCCTGATGTTTGGCATAGGCTTCTAGGTCATACATCTGGTCTCTAGGCTAAAACAACTTACCACCCCGGGTGCTTTAGGTCATGTTTGTACTTCTATTTTACATAATTGTGCAAAATGTCGTCTTGTTAAACCGCCTGCTTTACCTTTTCCTACTAATGATTCTATCTCTGCATCCACTTCTGATTTATTGCACTATGATATTTGGCGCCATGTCCCTGTTTCTTCATTGAGTGGATTCAGTTATTATGTTTCTTTCATCGATGATCATAGTCATTATTATTGGTTATACCTTTTGTGTCGTCATTCTGATATTTTTCCATTTACCGTGACTTTACTGCTATGATTGAGACTCAATTTGGTTGTGAGATTAACGTCTTTCACTCTAATGGTGCTCGTGAATATCTCTCATCTGAGATGCGTGCTATCATGTATGCTCAAGGAACTCTGCCTTAGCAGTCATGTCCGTATTTCATCTCAGAATGGTGTTGCAGAACGCAAACATCGCCATATTTGGCCCGACCGGGGAAGGCTCTCCGGCGACTGAGCTTTCCGCATCGTCAGGCTAGGCATCCTCCAAGAAAAAGGTCGGAGAAGGTCCTAGTACGGAATTGCTCGCCTCCTCGACCAAACCGGCGCCTAGCACCAGCTTCAACCTACGGATCTCCAACTCTTTCTCAACAACTGCCTCACGAAGAAAAGACTCTGAAGCTGACCGCCCACTCGAGGCATCCAAGATCGACCAATTCGTCTCAATTACCCACCAGTCCCAGTCGGCTATGGCTTACCTCAGACGAGCGACCTCCAAGCTGAGCTCCCTAGACTTGTTCATGAAGTAATTCACTGTGGCCGCTCGGTCTTGATTCTGCTTTCGTTGGCGAGCCATAACAGTCTCCATGGCCCCCAGACCAGCTCGGACCAAGGAGGCCTCGACGGAAATATGGTCGGCACCGAGGGCCTCATGCGTTTATCAAAAAGACGGGAAAAACAACAAGTCACAAAAGAGACTAAACAAATACAAGTCATGGAGCATCGGCCAAAAAATTATCTTGCATTAAGTTCAAAATTTTTGTGCTACAAAAGGCGGTGGCCAGTCCGCGCAAAGCGTTTACAAAATCAAAAGGGAGAACCTAAACTATGCTTGAGAGGGGGGGGGGGGGGGGGGTGGCACCTCTTCGTCAGTAGGGTCACCCCCGACCTCCTCTTGGCGAGGATCCCCCATCTCCTCGCCACCGGGTGTCAACGGATGCTCGGGCTGCCAGTTGTAGTGGAGGTGGTTGACCTTCTTGTCCGGATAGATCAACCGAAAATTCTCCTTAGCCTTATCATAGGCCTCATCCTGCGCCAGGATTAGGGTATCCACCATGGTGATCTCCGCCTCCTCCATGGCCTTCCACGCCTTCTCAGCTTCTTCCCGGGTCTTCTCCTTGAGGCGATCCACCTCTTTCTTATGATAATCGGCTATCGAGGCCATGGCCTCGTGGACTGCCTCCATGCTCCAAGCCTCCTTTAGCTCGTCCGACAACTTGGTCAACTCGCGGACATACTTCTCTGCGTTTCTCCTCTCGATGAGGACCTCTTTCTCCAAGCACTTCTGAAAGTGCTGCCCATGAAGCATTGCCTGTCCGAGAAAGAAAAAATTAAAAGAAATCCTAGAGTCTAAACTCAAAGCAAAATTACGAGCACTCACCGAGAGCTGCGTCTGAGACCACCGCATAAAGGCCATCTCAGATATCTGCGTCGCCAGAGCCATACGATCTCGCTCTGTGGCAAGGTTCCTGACCACCTCTATGGCCACGAGACCCTCAAGCAAGGAATCCCATACGAGAACCGACCAATCGGGGGCATGTGGCCTCAGTCCCTGTTGCCCAACCATCTGCTCGGCACTGGGCCGAGGTGGGGGAAGCCTCTGGTTCGGGACCTCGAAAGTCTTTTTGCTACCAGAGCTTCCCCCCGCCTCCCTAGACGCCCTCGGCGCGTGGTGATGCTTCTTCACCCTCTTTGGGGACGGCTCTACAGCCTCCGAGGCCGACCCCTTGCTGGACCTCGTGCCTTGGGCAACCGCCTTATCCTGCTCTGCCTTCTTTTCCTTCTCCGCCCTCCTCTTGGCGGTAACGGCCAACAAGGCCTGCCTATTGTCGAGCTGCTTGGCCGTCATCTCTGCAAAATGGAAGAAGAGAGGCAAATGTTCACACGAAGGCAGAAAGATAGGAAAATTTAGAACAAAAACATACTAGGGTCGGCTGGGCTCAGTCCGGCTCGGGCGAGGTGCATTTCCGTCACTCGGGGCCACCCTATGCTGTGCCCCCCAACGATCTTCTCCACCTTCGCCCATTCTTTCTCCGTCAACTCGCTGCACTTCGGAGGTTTATGGTTTGGCGTTAAAAAGTTCAAGACGGTCGGAATCCCCCAAGACTTCTCGCTCTGGACTATAAAGTACTTCTCCTTCCATCCTTTGATGGAGTCCGGATGGCCGTGCATCACCTTCTTATGAGGTCTAGGCGAAAGATAGAAGATCCCCTCCGCATCACCTAACGAGCTCATCCCCAAGATAGCGCGGAAGTACGTAAGCCTCGGCTTGACCCCCTTCTCTTGGCATTCAAGATAAAGCAGACCAAATGTTTCCACGAATTGGGGTCGTACTGCATCGGGCTCAACTTCGCCCAATTCAAGACTCTCTTGATGAAGGGGTGCAACAGCAGCCTAAGTCCCGAGATGAAGGCATCCTCGGGAAAAATGCAGTAGCCCGACGCGAGAGTGGTGATTGGACGAATACCGGGGCTCGGAATCAGGAGTTCGAACTCCTTGGGGATAAAGTAGGCCGCCCTCAGGATGTGCAGGTAGTCCGCCCTCAGGACACACTGGATACCGTCCATCCTGATCTTCACCCGACTCTCGTCACCCGGCACGGAGGGGAGCGGAGCGAGATCCTTAACATCATCAGGATACATCCTAATCGACCTGGGATTTTTGAAGGTGACAGGGGCAAACTCGAACCCCGATCTAGGAGCATATTTATCTGGTGAGAGGGGGCTATCCGGACGGATCCACTTCCTCTTCCTCCTACGAGGACGAAGTTTCCTCTCCGAAGACGGTGTCGACAATGGTGGCAGAGGAGGGAGATCGCCCTCGCCCTCGGCTACCCCTCCTGCAATACCTTCCCCCGCATCTCCTCGAACATCGTCTCCCCCGATACCCTGATCGGGCTCCCCCTGGTTCCCCTCGGAATCTTCCTCCTCGTCCTCCTTGTCCTCAACGGCCCCCTCTCCCTCGGGATCTTGCTCTTCTTCGTCGTCCTCCTCGTCCTCAATGTCCCCCTCTCCCTCGGGATCCTGCTCTTCTTCGTCGCCCTCCTCTTCCTCCTTGTCCTCGTCGTCATCAACATCCCCCTCCCCTTCGGGGTCCTCCTCTTCCTCCTCCCCTTCGCCCTCATCCACAGGCTCCTTCCCTGGCCTACGGGATCTCAAGGGTTGCACGATGAAAACTACCTCATCCCCGCCATCCGACCCTAGATCTGACAGAAGCTCCTCTTTAATTCCATAATCGCTCAGGGACCAAGACGTCAATGGTGACTCAGCTTCCTTCTCGGAACGGCCTGACAAGCTTGCCTCGGAGCCAGACTAGCGTGACATTACGAATCAGAAATACTAACCTGAAAGTACCGCGCTAACGGAAAGATCATCGGAAAAAGGTCGCCGATGGTAGATGAGAAAAAACCCCTGTTCTGGAAAGTTGGAAAACACAAGTGAGGAAATGAAGGAGAGAAAAAGGGTGAGGGGAGATTTATAACAGAGAAAGAGACTCCTCGATTTTCGCGAAAAGATCTAGCCGTTGGATCTTAATCATCAAGATCCAACGGCCACTACGATCTGAGTCGCTTCGATTCTTGCACATGTGACGTCAGCAGGTTGCACAAAATTACCTCTTTACCCTCAGCCTTCTCGGCCGACACCACAGCTCGGAATGCGTGGCCAGCCGCTCATAAGCTACCCCAAGCTTTTCCAACAAGTCAGGAGGTTCGGAGCTCGAATGGTACCGAAAGCCACAAAAATCTCCTCTATTCACCTTGAGGGTCGGCGCTCGGATGGCACCGCAAGCCTCAAAATCCTCCTCTATTCGATAGGAGGCTCGACGCGCGGATGGTACCGCGAGCCACCAAAAAACTCCCAGGCTTTTCCAACAAGTCAGGAGGCTCGGCGCTCGGATGGCACCGCGAGGCCCAAAATCCTCCTCTATTCGATATGAGGCTCGACGCTCGGATGGTACCGCGAGCCACCAAAAAACTCTTAAGCTTTTCCAACAAGTCAGGAGGCTCGGCGTTCGGATGGTACTGCGAGCCCCAAAATCCTCCTCTATTCAATAGGAGGCTCGATGCTCGAATGGTAATGCGAGCCACCAAAAAACCCCCAGGCTTTTCCAACAAGTCAGGAGGGTCGGTGCTCGGATGATACCGCGAGCCCCAAAATCCTCCTCTATTCAACAGGAGGCTCGAAGCTCGGATGGCACTGCGAGCCCCAAAATTCTCCTCAATTCGATAGGAGGCTCGACGCTCGGATGATGCCGCGAGCCACCAAAAAACCCCCAGGCTTTTCCAACAAGTCAGGAAGCTCGGCGCTCGGATGGTACTGCGAGCCCCAAAATCCTCCTCTATTCAACAGGAGGCTCAGAGCTCGGATGGCACCGCGAGTCCCAAAATTCTCCTCTATTCGACAGGAAGCTCGGAGATCGGATGGTACCGCGAGCCCCAAAACCCTCCTCTGTTCAACAGGAGGCTTAACGCTCGAATGGTACCACGAGCCGCTATGATCCCCTTACTTTTTCAACAAGTGAGGGGGCTCGCCTGCCGACCCTCGACGCTCGGCAAGTAGATCCTTTACTCCTCGGATCTCAATGTTTCCTTGCTTTTCCAACAAGCCAGGAGGTTTAGCGCTCGGATGAAACCACGAGCCCCAAAAATCTCCTCAAATCCACTTGAGGCTCAGCGCTCGGATGGAACCGCGAGCCACAAAAATCTCCTCAAACCCACTTGAGGCTCGGTGCTCGGATGCAACCGCGAGCCCCAAAAATCTCCTCAAATCCACAGGAGGCTCGACGTTCGGATGGTACCGCCAGCCGCTATGATCCCCCTTGATTTTTCAACAAGTGAAGGGCTCGTCTACCGACCCTCGACGCTTGGAGCTCGGATAGCACCGCGAGCCCCAAAATCCTCCTCTATTCGATAGGAGGCTTGACGCTCGGATGGTGTCGCGAGCCACCAAAAAACTCCCATGCTTTTCCAACAAATCAGGAGGCTCGGTGCTCGGATGGTACCGCGAGCCCCAAAATCCTCCACTATTCAACAGGAGGCTCGGAGCTCGGATGACTTCAACAGGAGGCTTGGAGCTCGGATGGCACCGCGAGCCCCAAAATCCTCCTTTATTGGACAGGAAGCTCAGAGCTCGGATGGTACCGCGAGCCCCAAAACCCTCCTCTATTAACAGGAGACTCGACGCTCGGATGGTACCGCGAGCCGCTATGATCCCTTTGCTTTTCCAACAAGTGAGGGGGCTCGTCTGCCAACCCTCGACGCTCAGCAAGTAGATCCTTTACTCCTCGGATCTCAACGTTTCCTTGCTTTTCCAACAAGTCAAGAAGCTCAGCACTCGTTTGAAACCGCGAGCCCCAAAAATCTCCTCAAATCCACTTGAGGCTTGGCGCTCGGATGGAACTGCGAGCCACAAAAATCTCCTCAAACCCACTTGAGGCTCGGCGCTCGGATGGAACCACGAGCCCTAAAAATCTCCTCAAATCCACAGGAGGATCGACGCTCGGATGGTACCGTGAGCCGCTATGATCCCCCTTGATTTTTCAACAAGTGAGGGGCTCGTCTACCGACCCTTGACGCTCGGCAAGAAGACCCCCTACTCCACAGATCCCGACGTCCCCTTGCTTTTCCAACCAGTGCGGGGGCTCGCCTACCGACCCTAAATGTTCGGCAAGAAGACCTCCTACTCCACAGATCCCAGCGTTCCCTTGCTTTTCCAACAAGCGAGAGGGCTCGTTTGCCGGCCCCCGACGCTCGGCAAACCGAGCTCCGACTCTTCTGCGCTCGGTACTCCGCATGACTCCAATAAGGGATCCCTTCACCCTACCCTCCTGACCTCTTCTGGAAGATACAGATCCCATTCCTCGCCGTACACACCACCCCGTTTTTCCTACAGAGGCAAAGAACCACTCCTACACGACTAGGTCACCCAGCCCTCTAGGAGTGGGGAGCTCCTGATATGGGTCAGATGACATGGCCCCTCCTGGACCACAGGATTCCCTCAAAAGGCGTTCACCACCGGATCATCCAGATCTGTCACGTCAGCCTGAAAACCACCCAGGCCTCTGCCACGTCAGCCCTAAACCATCCCGGGCCCATGCCACGTCAGCCCTATACCACTTGGGCTTCTACCACGTCAGGCCCACGGGCAACCGGGTCCAGACCCGGCCCCAAATGGGTCCAGACTCGGTTGGCTTTTTCTATAAATACCAGGCCTCCTACCCCTTCTAAAGGTAATCAATCTTTCCCCTCTCAAATCCTAGTTATTGTTACTCTCCTTCAGTGACTGATTAAATCGTCGAAAGGCCTGCCACCAGGACCAACCTCGGTGTTTCTAGGCCGAGTGCAGGTACGCGAGACTCCCGGATCCAAGCTTCCAGATCCGAGCCGAGCCTCCAGCTCCGAGCCGAGCATCCGACCTCCACCTCGCTCCTGTATCTTCTCTCGATTAGGTCCCTCAGCCGAGAGTCGGGCATACCATCCGTACCGAAGCTTCCGCAAAAATATAAATCGAGAAGAACTCACACCTGGCGCAGCCACCCCCCAAAAACAAACCGCATCAATAAGCAACCATCCTCAACTAACCTGTGAAAGGCCCTTGAGCTGAATTTTGCGGTTAACATCTTCCATTACAAGAACCTCTTGTTCTTTAGGCTCCAGGAGATCATAGATGCGATCCTGACATACTTGATAACATGAAATTGTCACTGACCCTCCCATTTCCTCAACGACCGGTAGAATTTCCGATACTGCCATTAGCGCTACCCCAGGGCTTTCCTCAGAGCCCTAAGTTTTACGAAACAGAAAACAATGGGGAAAAATAACAACACAACGACACAAAAGAAAGATGGTCAACTGTACCCTACCTGAATCAATTGTGTCTTCCCACTTCCTCGAGCGCCGCAAGCAATAACACATCCATTACATCCCCTAAGAGTCTCCCGGAGTACAGATCTAACTTCTTTTTCGAAAACCTCCTCTGTGCCTTCATCTTGCCCATAACACCAGTCCAACTTGTAATTGTCTTTTCTACTGGAGAAGGTATCGCAAAATTCCAATCAATATAGAAACCTAAATCTATAAAACATTAATCATTTCTTAAGAAATTGATATGTACATAGTATTTGCGTGAACCCGTACAAGGTTAGAATTTTAGCAGGTTTTAGAGCTAAAACTTCATAGTGAATTTTTCAGTAATACAAGGAATTGAGAATATTATCAAAAATCACGCCTTCTGATTTTATACCTACTTTTGTTTCACTAAAATCTTATTTTAACAAATTCAACCAAAAACAGCTTAAAGAAGCAAGCTTTCAACATAAAATACATCCGAAAAGCGAAATCGAAGTCTCACCCGTTTGCTAGCTCTCCAAAGGCGATGGAGGCGAATTCCCCCTCAGATCCCGACATCGTCAAAGAAGAAGAAGGCGATGATGATTCATCAGCTGGTCGGATTCTTCCCACAACTCGAACTCCTCGTGCTCGATCGGGATGCGATTTCGAACGCGGAGTATCCATCTTCAAAAAAAAAATCGAATGAAATTGAAGGAATTTGAGAATTGGGGATTTTTCTAGGGTTCTTGCTTACAAGATTGGAAAGAAGTAGCCGTTGAAATGAGTGGGGTTTGGGATTTGAATCAACTGTTCCGGTGTCCCCAGGAACAGGGTAAGGATTGAGTGATTTCTATTAGAGCATCCACAGTCGTTTGAGGTAAAAAATGACCAAATACATTTTGACGAAACATTACAGTTGTGAAAAAGACAAAAAATGCATAAATCAGTTAAAACAGATTAAAAAATAATTTATATTGGCAGAAGTTTAAATATTAATTAAATATACGGGACGAAACATCATTCGTCCAAAGCGGAAAAAAAAATGCCTATTTTAAGGAGGTTTTTTTTTGCAAAAAAAATTACAAAAACATTTACAAATTTGCAAAAATATTTATAAAATTGTAAAAACAATTTATAAATTTGCAAAAAAAAATAAATAATTGCAAACAGTAACCAATGATGATAATTTGCAAAAAAAATTAAAGAAAATGGACCCAATGGCCGTCCAGCCATTATAGTCATTTTCTGGGTTTTTTCTTTGTTTTTATTTTTTTTACTTCTGACGAAACATCATGTTTCGTCCGATTAATTAAAAATATAATTAAATAAATTAAACGAAACATGATATACATTTCGTCAACTATAATATACATTTTTCTATTTGGAATGCTATTTTTTTCCTTTCTACTGTAGCCGAATTTGTAAAAAATGGCAAAATAACTTACAAGTGTGTGTGCTATAGTACACATAAAATGGAAAAAATGACAAATAAGCAAACGACTGTGGATGAATGATAGTGATGGATTTGTCGTCTTGAAGGGAAAGGAGAGAAGTTATATTGGTCCTAGGGTACGTTACATGTTTTGGGCGCGCCACCTAGACCCGCAATAATAAATTAATTTTGATTAGTGATAAAGTTAATCACTACCTTAGGTGGCACACTACCAATTTCACTACATTTTTCTTCACTACCTTAGGTGGCACACTTCAATAGGTAGGGAAAGATAGAGTAGGTGGGAAACCTCTCCAATAGGAGTATGCGTATGCCACATAAGATAGTGAAGAAAATGATAGTAAAATTGGTAGTGGCTAAAGCATTACTCATTTTCGGCGGGGGGGGGGGGGGGGGGGGGGGGGGGGGGGGGGGGGGGGCAATTAAGTTTATACATACCCCGACAGCTTCTTCCTTTCTTATGTTTATATTCAATCTTTATTTTCATTTACTATTTACCTATGATATTATTCCCTTTGTAATAACATTATCAACAAAATATAAGTCTTATAGCGGTATTTAATTTGCAATAATTTGAAGGAGGTGATCTCATTTCCGAGTTGAGTTGATGTGTGTCGAGGATAACTCTCATTTTTATTATGGTTTCTCCATAGTAAAAGATTACTAAAAAAAATTTGAACTTTCTTGGTGAAGGAAATTGATTCGCATTGCGGAGTTTAATATTTTAGGAATAAGAACTTGTCTTATCGAACATATCCTTGAATGCAACGATGAGATTATCCGCATCTTAAATCATGCCAAAAGGTTTCGTACTTATCAAGCCCGCCTAGTATATGAACAACATGCTCCTCTAAGTTCAACAACGCTGGGAACTTGCAACTATTTAAAAAAAAAAAAAAAGTTTCTCTAGAAAATCTAGAGAGAGAAACTCCCCCCAAAAAAACCAAAAAAGAAAATCCTAGATCTAGATGTGAGTTTGGAGGGGTTGGTGGCTAGGGTTTCGCCGCCCCCTCCCCGGCCGCCCTTCACCCTCCTCCTCCATCCCCTACTCTTAACGACGTTCTCCTCCCGCCGCAACTTCGACAACGACCATCATGTCGAACTTCTAAGCATTTCCGGGAAGTTTGAAGAGTAAGGCACCCAAACTGAATCCAATGACATTAAACAGATTCAGCAGTCATTTGGAGTGGTTTCTGTCCCATTTTTAGAGGCTGGCAAGTCATGGTCATGCAAGCTAGAGATCAGATTGCATAGACCCAAATTGGTTATGATCTATGTTTCTCATGGCTACGACCCGAACCCTGATTCCTCAGGAATGACATTACAGAGAGTAAACGTGCACAAGAGATTGCAAATTGAAGGGCAAATTCCATGGGTTATCAGCCACCATTTTATGATGCCATATCGGAGAGAACCTCTGCTACCCTCAAAGGTGAAACCTTCTCCTGGATTTGATAAGAAGGTATGCTTACCGCTGAATGAGAAAAGCATCATTATTGTAAGTGCTCGAAATTGCACCGAGGTACCTCTGTGGTTCATATCAATGTCTATTGAACTTGACAGTGATGAGGATGATGGATGCTCGTGTTCTGTAAGCAGTGGGATCCTTGTTGATCCTTCCCTTCTTGTTCCAGGAAGTATGATGTGAGCACGGTTGTGGGGTTTGGGCCTGATGATGGGGTCCCCCCACGAGGCGCGCTTACTGTTGCAGCACAGTTGTGGGGTTTGGGCCCACAGACGGGATCCCCCCATGAGGTGCAGGGAGTGAAAATGTAGAGTTGGAGTTGTCTGCGATTTAGGCTGTCAGTGTGTGAGTCACACCTTGAATTCAACCTCCTTTAACCGACGGCTACTGGCTTCGCGACAGCACCGCCACTACGCCCTCATCATTGAACCTGTAATCTACAACGTCCACCGCCCGCAGGGGCGAGAGGGGAAGGTGATGCTTCAATTAGTTGTGATTTGCTTCGGGTTTTTGCGTGAGAGAGAGTGTGAGAGAGTGAGAGAGTGAAGATATTGCTTCTCACTACTCTATGCAGGTGTATGTTTGTGTTTGTGAGAAATCACTTGAGAGGGTAAAAGCGCGAGAGAGGCGAAAGTATCCTCTTCACGGCTCTCTCCTTGACTATATTTATGGTTAAGGTGAGTAAGGGTTCTGTTTGGTGAGAAATCGCTTCAGAGAGCTAAAGCGTGAGAAAGGTGAAGGTATCCTTTCCACGGCTCTCTTTTTGGTTGTGACTTTGACTGGGCCGAGTGTGAGAGTGTTTTGGCGAGTTAGTGGAAGTTGGGGAGGAGAAGGATGGGAGCGACGAATATTTAGATCCCGCGTGATTCGTTTCAGGTGGGTGTGCGCGTGCCGTGGAGGCGGTGCACGAAGCTTATTTGACATACATACAATTAGTTGGCCTTGCTTTGTGACTGGGCCCAAGATGGGGTCCAGTACAATATTGGTGGCGGTCGGAACCAAGCTGGGGCCGATTGGACCTTGTCGAATGTGGAGTGCTTTTTTGGTTTGTTGGCCCACCCTTTAAGAGTGTTGGAGGAAGCTTTGATTGTATGTACTCATGTCGCTTCATGTTTTATTTTTATGTTTGTAGTTTGTAATTTGGCCCGTACGCTGAGTTTGTTTGGTTAATTTCCTACTAATGAAACAGAGTCGCCATATACCACCTTTTCCTTAAAAATAATAATAATAATAAATAAATATAAATAAATAAATTAAAAAAAAAAAAAAAAAACCTTGCAACTAATTCATGGAGACGAGTCTCAACTATCTAAATACAATATGTAGTATAATTCTAGGATACAACATGCAGTTTCCTCCTTTTTCTGGGTGCATCCAAAGTCAAATCCATCACCCGCAGAAAATCAATCATGAGTGGTTTCAATCAGTCCAGTATTTGAAAACTAATATCTTATGCAGAACCAGAATTTGGGGTGGGATAAAAAAGATTAGAAACATTGACACAAGTATAATAGGTTTCATGCAATTATACTCTCATATTGCATACACCACCACATTTGAACGAAATAAATGACCACTGTTTACTGTTACATTGGTACAACTAAAACAAGGTGAACAAAACAAATGCAAGACAACATTATTCAACAATTCTGGGCACCGAAATAATTGAAATCTACACAAGCAAAAGCTGGAAAATCCTGCAGTTTTCAATGTTCTAAAACCTACTAATCTCTTGCACACCTCTCAGCAAAAGAACCTGCTTTGCACTAAACTATGCTCAAATATAGAAGAAAATACAAGCAGATCATGACCTTGTAGACACATCGGAAGCATCCAAGAAATGTTTACTCATCAGTTACACATCCCCTCGAGGCTGGTTGTACGTTTCTGATGTACTGCAAACAGAAGCTTGCTTCAGTAATCATGTAGAGAGAATATAAAAGTTTACGAGTTTTTAACAATTTCTCTTCCATACCTTGTATAGAACTCCACTTCTGGCCTTGTAAGCTGGTGGAGACCACTGCTTTCTCCTCTCCGCAAGCTGTTCTTCTGTCAAATCAACGTCAATTCCCCGCTTCTGAATGTCAATGGTGATTACATCACCATCTTGGATGAGGCCAATTGGCCCACCCTCCTAGAGAAATAGTTCGAAACAGAATAATCAGCCAAACAAGGAGGAAGTAGTGCTTTGTAAAGTCTAGAATTAAAAAATAATAAGTTAGCTGGTTAGAGTACCTGCGCTTCTGGGCATATATGGCCAACAACATATCCATGAGATCCTCCAGAAAATCTACCATCAGTCAGTAGTGCACATTCCTGCAGTATTCAAAAAAACTCGGAAAAAAAAGACGATCAGAGAGAGCTGGTACATGATTCATATATAAACAATACTTAAAAAACTCTGTATTTGGTAATGCGGAAATGAATAAGCATGACTGAAGCATGCACATGCAATGTTGTCAAAACTGGACCGGGCTTCGAACCAGAAAGGTGGGCAATTCGGTCTTTTAGGGTTCAACATAAGAGGGAACCTTTTTATATATGTTTAATAGTATATGTATAGGGATTAATGGAGGTAGAGTACCACCCTACTTAAGAACCATACACTCTCGGCCGTATATGGAAAAAATTTAAAAGAAAAATTCGATCCATGCCGTAGAAAAGGATCTTCATATTATTAAACATGGTAATGAAAAATCACTAGATTCGTACATGTTTTGGTTATCCATCATGTGATTGCAAATTTTCTGCAATATAAAAAATGAGACCACACGATGGATGAGCAAAACATGTGCGGATCTAGTGATTTTTCGTCACCCTATGTTTAGTAATATGAAGATCATTTTCAATGGCATCAATCAAAATTTTCTTTTAACTTTCTTCCATATATGGCAGAGAGTGTACGGTTCTTAGATAGGGTGTCACTCTTCCTCCATTAATCCCACATAGGGATTAATTTAACTATGCTCATGTGAAAACTGCTTCAAAGCCATTCTGGTTAGCCAGTTGAGTGCAGTATCTTAAATAAAAGAGTTCCGGGTTCAAATCCCATCCCCGCAACTTTATTTTTCTGGGAAAATGGCTAAACTATTTTGAACCAGCCGTTCGAATAAGAACTGCTTCAGCCGGTTCGGTAAGAAACTGCCCAAGTTAACCCGGTTCAAGCGGCTAGTAGGGATTTCCCGATATAATATGGAACCAGATCGTTGAACCATCCGGTTCCGGTCGAACCAGGTCCAACTGGCCGGTCCGGTCCGCTTCTGACAACACTGTGCACATGTAAACTCAGGTTCCAATAATTTTTCCAACAAAGGTCAAAGAAACTTTACAACAATTAGGAAACAATGTACATGTAATGCCATCAGTTAGAGCATCCACAGTCGTTTGCTATATATGCCATTTTGCCATATTATAGCAAACGAACCTCTGCAATCGTTTCTCATTTTGCCATTTTTTAGCAAACGTTCTATTCTTGTTTCTCAAATATGAGAAACGAAATGTAGTTTCTCAAAATATAAAGGACGGGATATCATATCCTGTCCCTCCTATTTAATGATTATTTAATCGATTCAGACGGAACATCATATCCCGTCTTAATAATTTTAATTATTTTTTTTAAAAAAAAATGGTCGGACGGGGATACATACCCCGGACGGGGTATGATACACCGTCTCTCCCCATTAAATTTTTTTTTTTTTTTTAATAATTCCCTAGGACGGGGAATGATACCCCGGCCGGGGTATCAAACCCCGTCCGTGAACATTCTGGGCATTTAATGCTTCTTGGGGAATTAATCCTGATTGGTAGGTTTAGAGTAGTAATTAGGTTTAATTAGTTAATTAATTAGGTTTAGTTATTATTATATTATTTAATTTAGTTAATTAATATAGTTTAATAGTTAATAAGTAATTAACCCTTTTTTAATTTATTTTAAACGATGAGACGGTATATCATATACCGTCGCTCGCTTTTTTCTAAAAAATGAGAAACAATATAGCAAACGACCACTGCAGCGATCGATGGCATTTGCTATTACTGTAGCTGCCATTTTATAGCATATGAGAAAAACGACTGTGGATGCTCTTAGCCTCCAAAAATTCCAGTGATGTTTATTTCTACAGTTACTAGCAACACATGCGAATTGTCAAATGGTAAGAGCATCCACACTTGTTTGCTATTTTGCCAAATTGCCATTTTTGAGAAAATTAGCGCTGCATTCGTTTGCTATTTTGCCAAATTTTGGCAAATGGGGAAGAGTAGCTTCTCTTTGGCAATTGCCAAATATAGCACACGGTACACTATGTTTCGTCTCATATTTTTTTAATTTTTTAAGGTGATTGGACGGAGCTTGTTGGGTCGTCCCTGAATTTTTAAAGATTTTTTATAAAAAAAACTATTAGACGTTTGTTTAAATAAAAAAAATCCAGCATAAAAAAAAACCAAAAGGGAACGGACGGAACAACACGATCTGTCCTTCCATTTCTTTGTTTAAGAAAATTTAATCCAAGTCCTATTTCCTCCATTCTTTTCATAAATTGCCAAGTCCAAGTCAAACCAAGTTAAAAAACAAATTACATCAAAGTCCAAGAGACTCCAATTATTTTTTTGAAATTATTTTAATTGGTTAGACAGAACAACATGTTCTGTTCGTACATTTTTTTTCTCATTTGCCAAATTTTGGCAAACCACGACTGCTGAGAAATGAAGTTTTTGTCATTGCTCATTTTGCCAAATTGGCAAAATAGCAAAAACGAATGTGGATGCTCTAAGTAGGCGATGAGCATAACATGTCAACAACTCCAAATAATAGCTACATAGTTGACTTTCATTTGCAAAATACTTAATACAAAATGTCTTTCACAATATTCATTATAGACTTTGGTTTGCTATGCATAATAGGTAGAAGAACATATAGCATTAAAAAAAATCATAAACTGCAGAACAGAATGTAAAGATATAAGAATCAACACCCAACACATAGTCAAAAGAAGTGGATACAAGAATACCTTCCCTAGTCCAGCACCCATAATTGCACTGGTCGGTGTTAACATTTCGGGCATGCCTGGTCCACCCTTAGGCCCCTCTCCTCTGATAACAACTACTTTGCCCTGAATAATAAGTTTTAAAATATGGTAAAGAAATTGAAAGCAACCGCAGAAAGTCTGTATTGGCTCCAAGTAATTATTTTTAAAATAGACTGTATATAAGATGCCAAGATAAGTGGTGCAAATCTGAAAAGCAAAAGAACAACTGAGTTTTGTGCAAAGTTTAACAACTTAGTTTTGGTTTCAGTTACGCTTCCTCAAGGATGACAAGTTTCGGTTGGATTCGTTCTGAGTTGAGGTTTTACTGCAGATTTGCATATATATATATATATATATATATATATATCGAATTCTACTAAATAACAGTTTTCTTTCAATTTTTTCAAAATATGGGTTAAAATGATAAATAACATGTTTTTAAAATATTTCTATCGATTTTAAGTGAAAGGGTATGTGGATCGGGTCTGAATCAGTTCACATCTGACCCATTCTAGTTTCCAACTCTAAAAGCTAATTATTCAGTTCAAATCTGACCCAATAACCCATTTCATACTGAGATCTAACCTAATTACCCTCTGTCAGCATACGCCGCCTCACGTCTTGAACGCTATCCCTTTTCTTTATCTTTTCGAAAGGCAAGAAAGAAAGAAAGGATGAAAGAAATAATTTTATTATATTAAAAAAGGGAGCAGAGGAGGAAAAAGGAATGACAACAGGTCCAAGAGAGTGATAAACATTGAAAGATCACGTTTTCTCATCTTTTTACTGTTTCTTGCCCTATTCCTCATCTCTTTTTTTTCTTTCCGTTCTTCAAAACTTTTTACATGGGTTTCTGCCGAAATAGATAATGTAAATGAGGATAGCCAACAAACTGATGCAAAAAGATAACAAGTAATACATGTGAAGAAGACCCAGCTGATTTGCTCACAATTCACTACAAATAAGCACGTAAAGAAATGGCTAAACTAACAACATTGGTCTCAAACACAGCACAATAACGTAAATAGTGCAGCAATTTTTATTTCCAAAGATAAATGTCTATTATGTTCATTAAAACTCCAATAGTGTGATTGCTAATATGAAACCTTAATAATAGTCAATTGAATACCTTAAATCTCATAGGATCTTCTGAAATAGCTGAAATCATGGACTCTTCGCCCTCAAAAACAAGTGCAGGACCTGTCGAGAAGTTTTTAACAAAATTGTTGCTGCACAGGAAAACAAACTTATGCTAAAAATAATTTTGTGGGATTAAGGGCATTACCAGAAAAGAATAACCCTTCTTTGCCAGTTATTTTAGCTACAGAACCCTGTGGTGCAAGATTCCCATATAGTACTTGAAGATGCCCTGTTGACTTGATAGGATTCTCTAATGGCCGTATTATTTGCTAGAAAAGAAATAAAACGGTAAATCATTAACTAATATAAAAAGGAGATCAAAAAATTATAACCTATTAAGAGTTCACAATCCTACCTGACCTTCAGACAAAGCAGGAAAAAGCTCGGCATTTTCGGCAAGAGTCTTTCCAGTTACTGAAATATATATGTTCGTGTTATGAATGACATCTAGAAGATAAGACCACCCAAAGATTGTTGTACATACCTGTAATACAATCCCCATCCAACAGTTCATTCTCTAAAAGATAGCGAATCACTCCGGGGGTTCCTCCAATCTGCAAGCATAGTGTTAGTGGCTTAAATTGATACAATACCAAGGAGAAACAACTAATAAAAATATGAAAGTCCAGGTCACAATTGCAAACCTTATGTACATCTTCCATGACAAATTTACCACTGGGCTTGAGATCTGCAAGGAAAGGGACCTTATCACTAACCTTCTGAAAGTCATCAAGAGTCAACTCCAAACCCACGGACCTGCAAGAAGAAAATTATCAACAATCACTAGGTTATCTAGGTATCGTGATAGAATACAGAGAAGGTAAGAATATTCACCTAGCTATAGCTATCAAATGCAACACTGCATTGGTCGAACCACCAAGTGCCATAACCATGACCATGGCATTGCATAGGGATTTCATGGTGATAATATCTCGAGGCTTCAAATCCATTTTTAACAGATCCAAAAGATATTTCCCAGCTAGACGGCACTCATCCAACTTCAGTGGGTCTTCAGCAGGTGTCGAAGAGCTTCCTCAGTAGCAAAAAATAAAAATAGTTTCAATTTAATATGCAGAGAGGTAGATTCTACTACATATGTAAAATCTAGATAATGATGTCAATAGACAATTAAAAAATAGGATGAGCATCTAACGTAATGCTTAAATGCCAAATTGAGAATAAGTCATCGAACTGTTACCTGTAAGGAATACTCATGCCCATTGTCTCAATAGCACAAGCCATTGTGTTTGCAGTGTACATGCCTCCACAAGCCCCTGCTCCAGGGCAAGAATTGCGCACAACACTCATTCTCTGGTCATCATTGATGGACCCGCTAACATATTCTCCATAGACCTAAAAAAACATATCAAAGAAAGGATGAATCCTGAAAGAATGTGCAAGGAAATTATAGATTATAAAAAATATCAAAATTCAAAGATGTGTAAATTATCAAGAAGAAACAGAACTTTAAGTTTAGACTCTAACTCAAGCCATAATGACTTCAGTTCTAACCTGAAATAATTAACTAAGCCTGACCAAATTGCCAGCCTACACACGAAAAAAATGAATTTCTTCTTCCAAGTCAAGTCATCTCAAAGCTCTAAGATTGCCAGGATGATACATTCAAAATCAAGAAAGATTATAACGATAATACTATAAATTGATACGTAAAGTTAATGATTAAACAACTTATTTCTTTCCATAAAATATTGCAAAACAAATGAATTGTATGAACGATAATTTGCAGATTTCCTATAGAACTGTGCATATCATGGTTCAAACAATTTTAGCCCAAATATCATTGACATTAAAAAATATTAAATATACATGCGTACATAAAATATTAGATATACATGCGTGCATAAAAAATTAGAAATTGATTGATGAGACATGCAAGTATCTCTGTATGCATAAAATTTATAAAGCCCATTAGTTCACCAAACAGTATATAAATATTTGTTAGAACTGAGTGCAAATCCTGAAAGAAAGAAAAAAAAACTTTTTAATATACACAGAAGAAGCACTTTCATCATAAAAACATAAACCAAGTAGAGCACAGGGAATGAAATATCTCATGAATGAAGTAAGCAATGCAATTTGATTGCGAGAGTTTGAGATGACAACCAAAACGATTAACAATAGCAGCATTGCAACAACAAAAGTTTAAAAATTTTGAATATTCAAAAGTTTTAAACCAGGCTCACGGCTTCCACTAATTGAAAATTTCAGAAATGGCAAATAAATGGGAAAAGATCATATGCCCATGACAGGGGGAGGTAACAGATATTCTTAACCTCTGTGACTCTGTCCTCTCAATGATCACCCACAATTTTGAAAAGTTCATTAGGGTGACAGGAGATCCAATGGCCCCATGCCGTTGCATTTGATAGCATAAGCTCATGGGGCATATAACTTTTGACCTGTGAGAGTAAATCAATATGTTCTTGGTTCATTTTGCCATCCCACCCGATGAATCATTATAATCCATTTTTAATGGAATCTTATGTAGTCATAGGTTTCGCTGTTCCTATAACTTCTCCGTTAATTATTAGGGCTGAACTCTACAATGGAGCTCTTAATAAAATTTGTTCCCGAGTGAATCTCAGTTTCTATTAATTTTAATGCTTTATCACGCTGCGTTTTATGAGATGATTTATAGACTATCATTGATATTTTTGTTCTATCTTTCTATCACCTTTCCATTCATCCACATCCCCTTATTTTGTTTGTCCCCCTTCAAAATCCATTAAAAAATCAGTTCTAATTCCAAAATAAATTCATACCTGAAAAGCAGATACTATATCATATGAATTGCCCTGAAAATGACCAGGCTGCAAAAAAATTGAATATAGTAAGTACATCGTATATCTACAAAATATTTCAGTAGTGTCAAAATTGTGAAATGTGTCAAAAAGGTGTCGTATACTATGTGTATGTGTCATATAAATTGAGCATGTTGAATAGGAATTAGATGCATGTCATATATGCAACCTTAATTAAGAGCTTGTAAAAGAAGTAACCAAATCAAATGAAATATCCAAGAGGGTCGTGTCAAGTATGTGTCAAACAAATGAGACCTACATATGATATAAGTGTCCCTATAATATATAGCTACACATTTAGTCATCTAGTGAAAATTTTCTGAAGCTTATCCTTTTATAATAGCCAAGAATCCAAGTATAAGTAAAAACATTAAAAGTATCCATCTAAAAAAAACCTAACAATATGGAAAGAAAAAAAAAAGACTAATAGAAGGATGATAACAAACCTTGATAGTTCCACCATAGACCATGATACTTGGTCGATTAAGTCGCCCCATTGCCATGATTGTACCAGGCATCTGTCAAAATACATTCTAGCATTATCTCCAGAAGGCAGAGAATTTTAAATGTCACTCAAATTCTTCACCACAACAGGATAAAGTTCAGGCAACCTGTGTTGTTATCAAATACACTTCATGTCTGCGTTGAGAGCTCACTCAGCTCAATAGCAAATTTTAGTGATCCAAATACCAAAGAGGGAGGAAGCCCCAAACTTGGGCAACACTTTGGTTGCCCACTAATATAATAATCAAATAAGAACTTTAGTACTTATATATATTACTCGATATAGTCTGACCATGATTAATACTTCATTCATTCTAACGTAATACATATTTTTGCACATTCTATGTGTCATCTTATCCTAACTGGCTACAAAAATTAGTAACAATTACTATGCATTAAGAGAACTTATGAGGTTCTTAATGACAATATGTGCTAATAATCTACTAATCTGTACTATTATAACTACAAGTAGTGGTTCCTGTGCACATGCAGCTAGTAATTTATCACAACCATCCATTTTCTACCATGTTAACATTGTATTAAATCATCATAATCATCCATTTCAAATATAAATTTCCTCCCTTTTTGCACTTTTGAAATTCCAGGAACAACAATTCAAATGATTCAAAGCTAGTGCCCTCTTTTTCCTAACGAAATAATTTCATGTTGGCATTCGAACTAGTAATAGTAAAACCAAGCAAGCTCACATTTTTATCGCACCCCGGAATAGATATATTCCCGTCATACCACTGCGCCGCCATGACAGTCTCAATACTATCTGCGATTAAATCCCTACTCTGCAAGCTATAACACATCCCCCTCGTCCCCATCGAAATGGCATCACTCACACCAATCGTATTAAACCTGAACGGCACCATCCCTGCATCCCTCACCCCTTCCTTCACCGCTTCCGCCAGCTGCAAAAGGTGCATATTGCACGTGTTCCCCTCATACCAAACGGATGAAATCCCAATCTGAGGTTTGTGCATGTCGGCATCGGTGAGGCCGACGCCGTAAAGTATCGCCTGAGATCCGCCTTGAGATTTGGGTTCGGTGATGCGGGAGCTGTAGCGGTTGAGCTTCGGAGGTTGGGATTCCTCAACGACGACGGCGGCGGCGGCGGCGGTGGCGACGATGCGAGCGGGGCGGCGGCGGTGAGTGGGGGCGATGATTGGGGATGATAGGGTTAGGGTTAAGGATTGCATTTTGGGGATTTTGGGGGAGAAATTAGAGTTAGGGTTTGGGGGTTTTGAAGGGTTTTAGAGGATAGAGACGAATGAACAAGAAGACGAAGGTACTGTTATTTTTTTTTCCCCTCTTACAAGAGGTTATCTCTTATAAGAGATTTAAGTAAGAGCCTCTTTTAGAGGTGTTCTTTTTATATAAAAATAACATCTTATAAGAACCTCTTATAAGAGATTTCTGTTCTTTTTTCACCTCTTAGAGCATCTGTAGTCGTTAATGTTAAATTTATCCATATATCGATAAATAGAAATAGATATTAGGATTTCGCTGCACTCGTCGTAAGCTATATTATAGCAAACAATTATTTAATATTAAGCGACGGCATTTCGTATGCCGTCGGAGGCCGAAAAGGGAAAAATGCATGCGGAATCGTCGAACGGCACATGAAGTGCCGTCCGTTTAAAATAAAAATAATAATAATAAAAAAAATCGCAACCCGTGTTGAAAAAACTCACACTTAAAAAAAAAAATGTTTTGAAAAAACAAAAAAAAAAAAGGCACCCGCATATCTAGGACGGCACATGAAGTGCCGTCCGACACTAAGCACCTATACTTAATATAATAGCTACTAAGCAGAAGGAATGGATACTTAATAGCTATACTTAATAGCTAATAATTACATATCTATACTATCTACTCTTATCTATACTAGCTAATAGCAATTAGTAAGTGCTGACTATCTAATAGCTAATTATCTTTACTTATTAGCAGCAATCGATGGACGGCACATCAAGTGCCGTCCGGAAAAAAAGGCTTTCATCGCTTAAATTATAATTTTCTCAAACGGACGGCACTTGAAGTGCCGTCCGACGCTTATAATAATAATTTTTTTAGTGGGACGGCTCTTCGAACGCCGTCCCTCAGATATCGATAAAAGCTATTTCGTCTCTCATATATAGCAATCCACTGTAGCGATTTATCGATAATATCGATATATAGCAAACGACTGCAGCTACTTTTTAAGCTAAATATCGATATTATCGATATATAGATAACGACTACAGATGCTCTTACAAGAGCCTATATTACCCCAAAGTCTATATTACCCCCAAAGTATAAAAATAGTGAGATGAAGGACAAGAAAAGATAAGTTCAAATTACTAATATATAAACTAGTTTAATGGCAAGTTAAATTCACAAATCAGTGTAAATCATCAATTATAATTTCGGGCTACTATAAACTTTTAATTAGTATGTATAAATATAAATAATAATAATTTGTTTCAAATAAGTTTGGGGGTAATATAGACTTTTTAAGTGATAGAAGTCTTATAAGAATTTAAAAGAGGCTACTAGAAGTCTTTTAGGCTTATAAGATATTTTGAAAAAAAATATCTTATAAGAGGTAAAAAAGAACACTAAAAAAATTCTTGTAAGAGGGGGACCACCTCTTACAAGAGGTAAATCTCTTACAAGAGGAAAAAAAAGAACACTACCGAAGTGTATCGTTGGCTATTTGGATGTAACCATTTTGTCGGTGCGGTTGGCGCGTACCACGGGCAGTGTATGTATTATTTTTTCTGAAATAAAAAGTACATGTGATACGCGTGTGGTTGTGGTTAATTTAAATATGCGTATTATTGCTTGTAATGTTACTAATATATTGATTTGCACAGGACAAGTTGTATTATTTTCTTTTTCTTATATGATAACAAGATATTTGCTTGGATTGATATTATTTAAAGATAATAATGCTATTGACATCATGTATACAACACCAAGTAGAGATGTTCTACATTATGGTCAACAATTATTACATTTTGATTAATAAACACGTGCAATATACACGTGTGATGCACGTATTATTTTTTTTTTAAAAAAGTAAAAATTTTGATTTATACGTGCGATGCATGTCTTAATAAATAGGATTATATATTTTAAAAGTAAACGTGAAGACTATAATGGGAGAGTATGATTTGCACGTGCATTGCACATAAGACCATCCATAGTCGTTTGCTATATTTGCCAAATTGCCATATTTTGAGAAATGGACGTCTGCAGTCGTTCTCTATTTTGCCATATTTTAGCAAAATTGTTATAGTTGCTTCTCAAATTTGAGAAACGAAATGACTGACGATTCACAAATTATAGGGGGTGTTTTGTCCTTTTTTTAATGGGATCAAATGAAACAATTTGTTTTGCCTAACATTTTTGTTTTTGTTTTTTTTAAAATGATCAGACGGTACATGTTGTACCGTCGCATAAAAAACCCCCAAAAAAATCTCAAATGAGACATGTTGTCCCGTCTTAAGCAAAAAGTTGCTTGGACGGGACAACATGTCTCGTCCAAGAAATCAGCGAGGGTTTTGGTGTTTTAATTATTAATCTAATGCTAATTAATAACCTATTATCCTATTTAATTACCTACTTAATAATTTAGTATTCTAAATATACTACTAATTATGAATTAACTTAATCTATTGTAGAATTAAGGTTTTAAAAAATAAAAAAATTGAAGTGAGACGGGACATGCTGTCCCGTCCGTTAAAAAAACAATTGACAAAATTATAGCAAAGAACCATTGTGATTGTCAAATTGCTATTTCTCCTTTGCCATTTTTTAAAGCAAACGATTGTGGATGCACTAAGAGCATCTGTAGTCGTTGAAGGTGAAAATATGGATATATGGATAAATGAAAATAAGAATCGAACTTTTGCTGCACTCGTTAAAAGCTATTTTTTAGCTTTCTATCGTTAAATAATAAGCGACGGCACATGAACTGCCGTCGGAGGAAAAAAAAATTAAAGCGGAAGGGAGGGACGGCACTCGAAGTGCCGTCCGACACATAAAAAAATTCATCCTCGGAATGCAAAAAAAATTACAAAAAAAATATAAAAAATTACAAAAACATTTCAGAAATTACGAAAAAATTACAAAAAATTACAAAAACATTTCAGAATTTACAAAAAAATTTCAGAAATTGCAAAAACAAATAAAAAATTTGCAAAAAACTCTTGACGGCACTTCATGTGTCGTCCGACATAATCGGAAAGTTTCGTAAATAAAAAATTACAAAAACATTTCAGAAATTACGAAAAAATTGCAAAAATTACAAAAACATTTCAGAAATTGCAAAAACAATTTAAAAATTGCAAAAACATTTCCAAAAAATTGCAACAAAAAAAAAATCGAAAATTACAAAAACCTCCGGACGGCACTTCATTTGCCGTCCGAGGAATTTGGGATGGAATTTTTTTTTTCAAAGGACGGCACTTCATGTGCCGTCCGATGGGATTTGGGGTGTTTTTTAATTGGAAAAAAAAAAATCAAGGGACGACACTTCAAGTGCCGTCCGACAGGAAAAAATTATTTTTTAGGTGGGACGGCACTCGAAGTGCGTCGCTCAAATATGGATATTTCTCAAATCGATTTTCATTTATGGCACACGACTGTAGCGATTTATCGATAAAATGAATATTTGACAAACGAGTGCAGCACGTTTCTCAGCCAAATATCCATTTTATCGATATCTGGCAAACGACTACAAATGCTCTAAGTAGGTAGATTTTGAACTCCAACTCTTTCATTATAATAGTTATTATATATTTTATTATAGATAGATTGATAGATAGGTAATAATTTACACGTGCGATGCACATTTAATATATTAAAAAATTTAACGTAAAAAATCTGACGTAGTGAGGAACTCTGATTTACACGTGCGATGCATGTTTTAATAAATATAATTATATATATTTTTAAAAATAAATGTGATGACTATAATGGAAGAGTTGGAGTTGCATGTGTGTTGCACTCAAGTAGGAAGATTTATAACTCCAATTTTTTCATTATAATAATTATTATATATTATATTAGAGTAAAAGGGATATGAGCAACTTGCTCATTTAATAAATGAGCAATTGATGAGGTGGCATGCATGTGATACCTTGAATATCTAACAACTTTTAGAATTTTCCAATCACATGCATGTCAGCTCATCACTTGCTCATATTCTAAATGAGCAAATTGCTCATACCCCTTTTCCCCATTATATTATAGATAGATAGATAAATAGATAGTAATTTACACGTGTGATGCACATTTAATATATTAAAAAAATTAAAGTAAAAAATTTGATGTAGTGAGGACTCAAACCTGAAACCTCCTTCATATTAGTTATGCACATGCAATGCACATGTTGGTAGATTTACAAAGTTACAAATGACACTAAAGCCTACTCCCATTATAATATTAGAGATTAGAGATTAGAGATTAGAGATTAGAAATTTGTTATCTTATAAAGAACAACTCTTGATTCGGTATTAACTTTATTTCGACATACGAACTTTGCTTACATAAGGGAGATCACATAGCATTTACCTAATAACATCATTCATTATGATTTTTATGTTGTAAACTGTGCATGTAAACAAAAAATAAGAACATTTGAGTTTGCAAAAGAAATGGTTTTCGACAATGGAATAACGTACCTTAAATCCAAATTCAAAAGCCCAGCCCAATTGCTAAAATATATCAAAAAGTAGACAAAATGCGGCCCCGAACCCAATTCCCGGTCCTAATTAAAACAAGGGTAATGCTACACCTACAATATTTATAACCTTACAATCTTACAATTCATTACAACCTGTTCTACAATACATTTTCAATGATATTGTGCCAAAAAAAATGTTGTACAAAAAGATTGTCAGTGTAGCAATATCCTTAAAACAAAGGTTTTTTTTATTCATAATGGCACGTAAAGGAATTGGTATTTCCAAAATAACACATGTACTATTTTTTATTTCTAAAATAGCACCTGCAAGTATTTAATATGTTTGAAAATAGCATCTCAGATTATATTGTGTCAAGTTAGAGGATCAACACCAATGCACCTCTCATTTGGATTGCCATTTTAAATTTTGGCAATCTATTTGTGAAAAAATTAGAGGTTGTTCTACATTCATAGGTTGCCATTTTGAATTTTTTGGCAACCTAATTTCAGTAGAGCTGCTATCGGGTCCTATCGGGTCGGGTCCTCCACTATTCGGACCCGGACTCGGTACCTCATGGGTCCAAAAATTGGACCCGGACCCGGACATGTGAGAACTGGATCCGGGTTCGGGTCCGGGTCCTAGTCCTAGTTAAAAAATACACCCATCGAATCCGGTAGTGGTGAATAAAAAAGTTTGCACTAAAGTACATGAATAAATATTATATTTACACATTTATCTTCAACAGCTACTATTTATATGTATATCCTATAACCCTACTATTCAAATTCTATATTTTTGGGGGTATTTTTTAACTGGTGCGAGTCCGGGTCCGGATCGGTTCTATTTTGAGCGGACCCGGACCTGGACTCGGAAGTGCATTGGGTCTTATTTTAGGACCCGGACCCGGATTCGTATAGATCGGGTCGGTTCCGGTCCAATGCCGGATCCGGGTCGGGTCCGGGTCAGTCCGGGTATCGGGTAAATGTGACAGTGTAATTTGGCTATTCAAATTTGGAGGGAAAAGAGAAAAAAAGAAAAAATTATGGTGATGGGACATTTGACAATGCCATTTGTGTTGTCAAATTTGAGAGAGAAAATGACATTGCTAAAATTTGGCAACCAAAATTGAAGGTTGGTGTGGGGGTGATTTTGTCATTTATGTTACCAAATTTGCAAATAACACCTTAAAATGGTCATTGGTGTGATTGCTCTTATAGATGAAAAATGGATGAAAATGAATATAAATGACCATTTTGTCCTTGCCTTTTCACCTTTCTCTACGAACTCTTTCTTTCCCCTTTCTCGTATTCCATTATTGTTTTTTTTTCTTTTTTTCTTTCTTTTTTTTTTCTTTTATCTATAAAAAAACTCTATCCTAAAAGAAGATAGATAAATTAAATGAATGTTGGTAAGTGGTAAGTTGGGTTAGGATTAAATAGAAAATACCCTAATCTAAAGAAGATAGTAGAAATCGAATTGAGTTAGTAAGTTGGGTCAGAGTTTAATGAAAAAGAAAGAAAAAAAAAAAACAGAAATATTAAAACAAGGAAGAAGAAAGAATTTTGGATATTTCTTAAGTTTTTTATTGGGTTGAAACCAACAAAAAGAATATCCCTGAAATATTCTATCAAACTTAACTAACTAAGATACTGTTCTTTTTTTTTTTTTTTTTTTTTTTTTTTTTTTTTTTTTTTTTTGCCTCTTATAAGAGATTTACAGTAAGAGCTTCCTGTAAGAGCATCTTTTTGAGATGTTCTTTTTATATAAAAATAACTTCTTATAAAAACCTCTTATAAGAAATTTCTATTCTTTTTTCACCTCTTACGCCTATATTACCCCCAAAGTATAAAAATAGTGAAATGAAGGACAAGAAAAGATAGGTTCAAATTACTAATATATAAACAAGTTTAATGGCAAGTTAATTTCACAAATCAGTGTAAATCATCAATTATAATTTCGGGCTACTATAGACTTTTAATTAGTATGAAAATTAGTATTTATAAATATAAATAATTTGTTTCAAAGAAGTTGGATTAAAAAAAATTAAGGTCAATAGGCTAATATAAATTCTCCCTTAGCTGTAATAATAATAAAAAAAAACATGATCGGCTGCA
The DNA here is from genome assembly GCA_017893485.1 of Hemerocallis citrina. NCBI lineage: Eukaryota > Viridiplantae > Streptophyta > Magnoliopsida > Asparagales > Asphodelaceae > Hemerocallis > Hemerocallis citrina. The sequence goes on from CM030365.1 coordinate 223,235,536, forward strand.
GGATTTGAACATGGTGGCATCATAACAGGACAAATCAACTAGCCACAACTCAAGTAATATACTTACTGGGCGTAAATATATATATCGTTAAATAAATCAGTGTTTCGACAGCATCCCTAACATAATTGTTCGAGATTGTGAAGAATGAATTCCCACACTTTTTCTAGGATAGCATATTACAATCAACTACGTATATGATTACACTTTTTCTAGAATAGCATATTTCAGACTACTGTAGACTAATATATAAATTAGTTTAATTAGTAACAATTATAATATAGACTTTGGGGTAATATAGACTTTTTAAGTGATAGAAGTCTTATAAGAATTTGAAAGAGGCTACTAGAAATTTTTTAGTCTTATAAGAGATTTTGAAAAAAATGTCTTATAAGATGTAAAAAAAAAAAAATGCTTAAAAAATAGACTTTTTAAAAAAGAATGTTTTTTCTGCGCTTCTCTCTGATTCAGTCGGAGTTCTTTTTTTTTTTTGAGGAAAAGGTGGAATAATGCCACCCTGTTTCATTAATAAGTGATTAATAAACAACCCCGAAGTCCCGGGAAAACAAGTACAGTGCAGGAAATAAAACATAGCCCCCAACAAAACCCTGGGGGGTGGGTTACAACATCCAGCCTAAAGGCAACCAAAATATAACTACGAAATACTAAGGCCTGATACAAAATATGTAAAGTGAGGCAAGAGTCCACTCATCAGTCAAGAGTTGGCCCGATCTCTATCTCCTCGTCATCAAACTCATCCACCTGGAATACCCTTGCAACCAAAATACAACCAAGATTCAGTCGGAGTTCTTGATCACTGCTTCACTGTCTGGTATGATCCTAGTTACTTTTAGGTACCCTTTTTGTTTGATTTTTTTTATTATTATAAAGTAAGTTAGTTCGCAACTTTCAATTCTCCAATTGATTTCTATGCACACTAATAGTTTACACTTGACTCATCCCCTGAGTCAAAATTACTGCCAAAGAAGCCTACGACGACATGCTTGACTCTAGTACAACTATTATCTCCTAGTCAAAATTTTCCATAAAATGAAAACTCAGTGATTTGCATTCTAATTTATCTCCTTTGTTGAAAAATTTCCCGTATTTCATTGCTTTAATTGTAGGAAGTTTGGACACAAGGTACGTAATTGTACGCTTCATAACAGACGAGACTCGCTGGTGATAGATCTGCCTCACAACAATGCCATCTCTCAGGCATTACCGGCGTTGCATGCAAGCGCCTTTCTCCACTTGATAAACCTCCGCCGCATTCCCCAAACCAAAGATCTCGAGTGCGCTTCAATTTTTCATGGGGAAGGCAAGGCCGTTGGTGGGTGCTGAAGAGGGTCAGTGATGGAGCCTACCAGGTTCAATTTCCGACAACCACTGAGGCTGAAGCTGCGATTGCGGAGGGAGTGTTTCAGTTCTCCGGCTACAACGCTACCTTCTCTCCTTGGTCACTTGACTTTGGAGCAAGACTGAGGCCAAAACCCTGCTTCATATGGGTCAACCTGCTACTCCTACCTTTTCATCTATGGAACAAGGAGTCCATTGACTGCCTTGTTAAGCCCTTTGGTAAGCTCATCACACTCAGCCGCGAGATGATGAATGCGGAAACCCGAGATCAAGCACTGGTCCTTATTGAGGTCGAAGACCTCACACTCATCCCCAAATTCCTTACTGTCAAGTACACTACTCCATGGAATCTTCAAAGCCATGTTCATGATGTGCCAATTCTGTTGCTTGGCAACCCAATCCCAGTTGAGGATGTTCAATCTGGCAAGGTTCAACTATTCACCACTGCAGGAGCCTCCGATGAGTTGGGCAGCGCTAGTTTCTGGCATCCTAAGATGCAAGCTCAACCTAGGGCTGACAAGACTGGAGATCACCGGTGCCAGACACTGGCCAAGGTCAACATTGATGATGCTTTGAAATCCCGCGATTTGGGGAAGAGGAGCCCAACTGACTCACATCCTCTGCATGCAGAAGCAATTTTGGAAAAGTTTTCAAATGTCCCTATTTTGGTGGGATCAGGCCCAATTGAGAGGATCTCACCTGCTCCCACTTTTTTTCCCAAATCTGCGGAGGACCCCTCGCCAAAATCTAATCCTGCCATGCTGGAGCCGCCTTTTGTTCAGATCTCCGAATCATCAAATAGTAACAAAAATGTAGCCCCATAGGGTAGCGAGACAACTCAGCACAATCTTGAGGACTCATCAAATGATAGCTCACGGGAGGAAGTGAGGGAAATGATGTGGAAAGGCAAGCTTGTTACGCTTCCACTTTCCCTTTTCTCCAAAATTCAACCAGCAGTGGAAGGAGCACTCCGCGAGTCTGTTAGAGAAGATGCGAGCAAGATGTATGAAAGGGAAAAAGTGAGTTTCAGGGCTGGCGCCAGCAAAAGCAGCGATGAAAGCTTCCACACCCGCTCACTGTTGAGGAGAAATGTTCCCAGAGCTGCAAGCTCCTTTACTTCAGTTCCTCCGGGCTTTCAGGAAGGCCCTTCTAAGAAAATGAAGCGCTCCAGGTCTGTAGGAAAACTCAAGAGTACTAGGCCTTTCATGAAGCACTTGTCAACCACCATCAAGAACAAAACTACAGAAGTAGCTGAATCCATTGGAGTGGAGGATAAAGGGCCACACTTGCTGCTTGTCTTCAGGGGCCATCAGAAGGCTGTAGTTGATCAAACTGATCAACTACAACACTCTGAATAGCTGCCATGCTATTTTTGTTTTTATTTGGTGTTGTGCATTTTGATGCATTTCTTTTCAATGAAGATAACTAGCTGGAATGTTAGAGGGTTGGGTAGCTCTGACAAATGCTCACTAATCAAAGAAGGAATCCGTAGCTGCTCCCCATCTGTTATTTGCTTACAAGAGACTAAGCTTAGGAAACCAGGCCCACGAAAGCTTTCATCAATTGGAGGAGGCCTTATAACCAAATGGGTTCAGCTTGACTCCATTGGCAGCTGTGGTGGCATTCTATTAGGATGGAATGACCAACTCCTTGATTGTACATACTCGAAAGTGGATATTTTCTCTGTTTCTGCTCCTTTCAAAAGTCGATCTTCAGCTGAAGAGTGGTCACTCATTTCTGTCTATTCACCCTTTGATTTGGAGGATCGCAAATTGTGTTTTTTTTAAATTCAACATCGCAGAAGACACCTCAAAGATGCTTGGGTTCTGTGTGGATACTTCAACGTAACTATGTCAGATGCTGAGAGGTCCAGGGGAAACGGCTCAACAAGGGATATGAGATGCTTTCGTGAATTCATACACAACTTGGCTCCGATTGATCTTCCACTTTCAGGAAGAAAATATACATGGACCAATCTTCGCAGCTCCCCCTCTATGGCCAGATTGGACAGATTCTTGATCTCTGCAGCTTGGGAATCCTCCTTCCCTATCTGCATCCAATATTCACTACCAAGATTTACATCTGATCACCGCTCTATTGTCCTCGACAATCAAGTAATCACTCATTAGGTGCATTATTTCAAATTTGAAAAAGCCTGGCTGCACCACTCTACATTTGTCCCCTCAGTAAAGGAGTGGTGGGAGAATTTCATGTGCGCTGGGAATCCGGTTGATATTTTTGCAACAAAGCTTACCCTCCTTAAGATAAGAATTCGGCGCTTGAGAAATGAAAGTTTCGGCCACATCTCAAAGAAGAAGAAGCAGCTGCAAGAGAAACTACTGAAGCTGGAGATTGAGGCAGAGCAATCCCCTACCACGGCTGAACCCCTAAAGGCAACCCAAGCGAAACTACAAAATCTTATCCGAACTGAGGCAGTATATTGGAGGCAAAGATCGAGAGTGCAATGGATAAAAGAAGGAGATGCAAATTCAAAGTTCTTCCACTGTATTGCAAATGGGAGAAGGCGACGAAACTTCATGCACAGTCTTATCATTGATGATACTTTGGTAACCTCCCCTACCCTGATTAGAGAGGCTTTTGAGAATCATTTTCAAACAATTTGTGGTACAACTCCTCAGTCAGATTTTCGGATCGAGTGGCAATATCTTTACCCCCATAGTGACTTAAGCCTGGAACACTTGGATGACCCGTTCACTATGGAAGAGGTTAAGTTGGCTGTCTTTGGTATGAGCAGTGACAAAGTGCCAGGCCTCGATGGTTTCTCCATGAGCTTTTATCACACTTTTTGGGATACTATCAAGGATGACCTTTTTGCCATGCTTCAGTCGGTACAGAGGGGCGATACTGATCTCAACTGGCTAAATTACTCCAATATCATGTTAATTCCCAAATATGAAGGGACAAATTTGGTCTCTGATTATAGACTTATTAGTCTGCTCAATTACTCCTTCAAAATTTTTACCAAAATACTGGCCAATAGGCTAGCCCCTATCCTTCACTCACTTGTTTCATCCTCTCAAAGTGCCTTCTTGAAGGGTAAATCTACGGTGGATTGTTTTCTTGTAGCTCAAGAAGCTATCAACTTATGCAGTAGACTCCACTCGGATGCCCTTTTGTTCAAGATAGATTTTGCAAAAGCTTTTGATACAGTAAGTTGGGATTTTTTAGACCAACTATTAATCGCTAGAGGATTTGGCCAGGCATGGTGCAATTGGATCCGTATGATCATGAGGACGACAAAATCTTCAATTCTTATAAATGGAGAAGGAGGGCGACAAATAAATTCCAAGCGAGGGCTTAAGCAGGGGGATCCTCTATCGCCAATGCTTTTCATCATAGTAGAAGATGTATTAGCTCAGATGCTCTATAATGGCCGCAGAAATGAGGCTTTCTCACATCTTCCGGTTCGAGGATCACTTGTGGATCTGTCAGTACTGCAATTTACAGATGACACACTCCTTTTCTGTAAAGGAGATGAAAATGAGGTTATCAACCTCATGGTGGCACTGCATCTATTTGCCAACATCTCAGGATTGGCCATAAATTTTTATAAATCCGCAATTGTTTACTTTGGCAAATCGAAGATGAAGCTTAAGGCTTTTTCAACCATCCTAAGTTGCAAAGAAGAGTGCTTACCTATTTAATATCTTGGCATGCCATTATCTAATGGGAAGCTCAGCAATAGAAATTGGCAACCGCTAATCCTCAAGATTGAGCGAAGACTATCTGTGTAGAAAGGCAAAATGCTATCTCGAGGAGGAAGGCTTGTACTTATAAATTTTGTTCTCAGTGCTCTATCGGTCTACTACGCTTCATTCTTCATATTGCCCCTTTGGGTTATCAAAAGAATTGATCAAATCCGCAGTAGGTTTTTCTGGTGTGGCTCAGACACTGATGCAAGAGGAGCAGCATGCATGAGGTGGCAGAGGATCTGTCAGCCTAAAGAGCAAGGTGGGCTAGGGGTTCTTGACTTGAAAGTTTTTAATGATGCACTTCTGATGAAGTGGCAGTGGAAGTTGGTAGCATCAGATTCGCTACCTAGCCAAACATTAACGAGCCTTTATCAAAGAAGCAACTCCAACACCCTAACATGCCCCTCAACTGCTTCTAGCTTCTGGAAAGGAATTTTTCATCTCAGAGAGCAATTCTTGTTAAATGTGCATTGGAGGTTAGGTAAGGGAAACCTTATCAATTTTTGGACGTCGAAATGGATAAATGGCTGCAGTATTTCTTCTTTATGTCCAACGCTAGCTGCTGCAGCATCGAATTTAGAAGTTGATGTCCTTTGCCAAGGCTCTTGGATTGATGGAAAGTGGATCTAGCAACCAAGGCTTAAATGTGTCCCCAACCTTTCAATTCGAGAGGAGAAGAAGAAACTTCTTGATCTGATTGCACACTTCCAGCCTGCACACTCAGGAGATCAGCCTTCATGGAGCCTCACTCCATCAACACAATTCACGGTCAAGTCAGCATACAGCTTCTTCATCACGTCCGGCCTCCGCTCACCGTATTTTGCTGCAACATGGTCTTCTTCAGCGCCGCTTAAATGCAAAATATTCATCTGGCTTATGAGTTGGGATAAACTCAACTCCAAAGATTTCCTTCACTCCAAAGGCTGGCTTGGAGACACGACATGCACTGCTTGTGCATGTCCTGTCGAATCGACCTACCATATCTTCTTCGAATGCCCTGTTGCCACTACTACTTCGATACATTTCACTGCACTTTTCAACATTCATACCTTGCCTTCTCACTTACATGAATGTTTTACTTCTTGGTGTTTTGGAAATCAAAGGCACAGACACAGTTGGCACCTTATAACAATCTCAATATGTTAGAGTTTATGGCTTGCTAGAAATGAACGCACTTTCTCTTCTAAGGATATGCAACCAAAGGACATTATTACTAATGCAATTTTTTGGTTTCGATCTTGGATAGATGGGATGGATAGCAGCAAGAAGAAAGAGAGGCTCTTTCAGGAGATGGAACAAGCGGGAGTGCAGGATGCCCTCCTGAGGCAGGCATTGATTCGGATCGACCAAGCTGACAGTGAAGGAGATAGCTACTCAGTCTAGCAGCCACCAGCCACCAGACTGCTCTTTATGATGTTTTTTTTTTTGGTGAAAAACTCTATTATGCTTAAGATTGTTTTAGTACTTTTACAGTAGTGCTATATATTTTTCTACCGACTGAAGGTGGTTCCTTTTTTGTTACTGGCTATGCTACGGGTGAAGAAGGGGGATGAGATCATGTCTTTGGGACTAATAGAGGTGCACGACAACAGTCCAATGCCCTCTCTACGACCCAAAGACATGCCATCTCGATCCCAGATTCACCTTATGCTCGATTGAACCTTCCTACAGTCTTTTTTTGTAATAGTTTTAAATCTTTCCATACATATATATATATATATATATATTTTCTGTGAGGTAGGATAATCCTACCTTTTGCCAGTCAAAAATAAAAAAAATGACTTATAAATTTCCTAATAAAATGATTAATTTTATTTAGTTATCACTTTGCCTAGATTATGAATTAAATAGTAAATTGACATTAATCAAATAATTTTTATAATTTAGTATAATTTAATATTAAATTTTGCAGCAACAGAAATTTTAGAATTATAATAATTAAAATAATCAAAATTGGTCTCACTTTAAAGGTATCGTCGAGACATTTCCAACAGTACCTAAATAATAAAATTTGAATTAATATTTTATAAGATACATTCATGAAATATATAGCTACACATTTTAATTAAAGGATATGGAAGAAATTTTTGAAAAGATCTTAAGATAAAAAAGGGTAAAATGGGATTTTTAAAATGTGAATAGTAATTTGAAGACTCTCTCCAAAGCCTTCAAATATGAAGGCCTTGGCTGCTCCTCCTTCATTTTGAAGGAGGTTTTGAAGCATGGTTGGAGCCGCCCCGGTCCTTCATTTTGAAGAAATGAGGGCCGGTTGGAGATGCTCTAAGAACACTTGGGGTGTGTGTGTGTGGGGGGGGGGGGGGGGGGGGGGAGAAAGGGGTATGAGCAACTTGCTTATTTAGTAAATGAGCAAATGAGCAATTGATGATGTGGCATGCATGTGATTGGAAAATCATTAAAAGATTTAGTTGTCCATCGATCAAAGTTTTTCTTATCTCATTCAGAGTGGGCATTTTAAACTAAAATTCTTTACAACTTTTTATTTTTATTTTTCCATTTTATCAAAAATGCTCAAAAATATTATATGTATATCTTATACTAAAAGAGAAGAGAGTCTACTCCCTCTCTCCTTTCTTTATTTTGATATAGAGATAGAAGAGTAAAAATAGATATTCCTATTTAATTAACACATGCACTACGCCTGATTTTTATTATAAAAACAAAAACAAAATAAAAATTATAACCCCTCAAACATAGTCTATTCCCCTTTTACTTTTCCAACCTCACAAAATCTCACGGCTCTTTCCAAACCCACCCACATCCCTACCTTCCAAGCACTTTTAGTCATATTCAATTATATAACATTATGATTTGACAGTGATTCTCTAAACTATCTGCTTATGTGAGAATAATAATAAAGATTTCAGTTTTTACGGCATGAATGATATCCATAAGTTTCTCTCAATTCTCTCTCATTTTTTGGAGTTCTATATAATTTTATGAATTCCTCAAAACTATTTTAGACTGTGCAATTTACACATGGTAACATTAGTAAAAATAAAAATAAAAAATCATATTTTTTAACTTTTTTTTATAAGATATGTTTGTAAGAAATGGAAACATCATATTAGAAATATATGGATAATTTTATGAGTTCCTCAAAATTATTTTATTTTTCCAATCTGCTTGACTGACCTCTCTAGCCATTATCTCTGTAATTAACTAATTAATAATCAATTTGTTATAAAAATTAACTGACCTCTCCAGGCATGATCTCTGTAATTAACTAATTAATAATCAATTTGTTATAAAAATTAACCATATGTATATTTCAAATAAGTAAGCAAGCTAGAAACAACAAGAACAAGATGAAAATTCCAGCGAAACCTGTCAATGCACAACTCCCGATCCATGGGATCTTTGGCACGTACCCTTTCACCAAAATGTCGGAAAATTCAAAATTGTTGAGACTCAGGAAACCCCGATTACTCCCCTGAAGCTTTCATCAATCAGCACAGTCAAATCTGAAAATTAGATTGTTACATGATTCTGAGAACCGCACAAGATCTTGAGGTCCACACAAGATTGTCAATATATCGGTGCTTAGGAGGGAGTCTCAATCAACCACCGAATATAAATATCCTTGTAGTGATGGGGCGCAGTGAGCACCTAATTTTTGTAGGTCCTGGACGGGGTTAGAATTTTCGTTCAAGTAGTATGCAGCCTCCACCCAGTTAATCTCTTGTAGATTTGAGTAGTAAACATCCATCAACAAAGTGTGTAGCATGTTGGTTGGGTTTGTGATGTTGTTTATTTTTGGAGTGTGGGGGCAACAGGTGTGAGTTTTTGTAATGTGTGTAGCTGAAGATGTAGTACTGGCCTCGATCCGATCCTGGGCTGTAGGGCCGGCTCGGGGGTAGCAGAAAAGAGGCAGTTGCCGGCTGCTCGGCTTGGATCTAGTAGCTCGGCTTGGATGAAGTAGCTCGGCTCGGACTCTTGAGGCTCGGCCCGAACTCTTGTACCTGCACACTGTCTAGAAACACTGGGAGAAGTTCCGGCGACGGCCCTCCGACTATCTAGTTAGTCACTGAGAAGTCAACAGTAGCTAGGGTTCAGGTGGGGAAAAGTTTATTACCATTGGAAGTGAGGAGGGGGTCTGGTATTTATAGGCAGGGGGTAAACGGGTCTGAGATCCTAACGGACCGGGTCGGACCCGTTTTCCTTTGGGCCTGAATGGGCTGATGCCTGTTTAACTTGCTTTGACCTGATGGTCTGAAGGAGCGAAATTTGAGAAGATCTGATGGCCTGGATGAGGCCACGTCATCTACCCCCTATCAGGAGCCCCCCACTCCTAGAGGGTTGCGTAAGCCAGCCGTGGAGTAGTAGTCTGTCCCCGTAGGAAGAGTGGAGCGGTGTGTCTGTAGAGTATGATTTGTAGTTTCTTGGAGTGGCAAGTAGGGTAAGACGAAGGAGATCCTCCGGAGAAAAAGGGCATCGAGGGTCGAGGACCAATGGTCGGAGCCGAACGTCGAGTGACGAGTCGTAGCCTGTGAGAGCCAGGAATTTGGCTCGGAGCTTATGACTGGCATTTCAAGGGTCAAGCATTGGTGGGCGAGCCTCCATGCTTGGAGTCCGTGGGTCATGGCCGAGCGTCGAGCCCCCAGCTTGCTATTAAAGCTAGGGGATAGCTCGAGATCACTGCCGAGTGTCGAGCCCCCCAACATTCTGTGAAATCTTGAGGGTGGCTCGAGGTCACCGCCGAGCGTCGAGCCCCCAGCTTGCTGTGAAAGCTAGGGGTAACTCGAGGTCACTGCCGAGCATCGTGCCCCAAGCTTGCTGTGAAAGCTAGGGGTGGCTCGAGGTCACTGCCGAGCGTCGAGCCCCTAACTTGCTGTGAAAGCTAGGGGGTGGTTCGAGGTCACTGCCGAGCGTCGAGCCCCCACCTTACTGTGAAATCTAGGGGGTGGCTCGAGGTCACTACCGAGCGTCGAGCCCCCCATCTTGCTGTGAAAGCTAGGGGTTGATTCGAGGTCACTACCAAGCGTCGAGCCCCCTACTTGCTGTGAAAGCTAGGGGGTGGCTCGAGGTCACAGCCGAGCGTCGAGCCCCCCAGCTTGTTGTGAAAACTAGGGGATGACTCGAGGTCACTGCCAAGCGTCGAGCCCCCAGCTTGTTGTTAAAGCTAGGGGGTGGCTCGAGGTCACTGCCGAGCATCGAGCCCCCTGCTTGCTGTGAAAACTAGGGGGTGGCTCGAGGTCACTGCCGAGCGTCGAGCCCCCCAGCTTGCTGTGAAAGCTAAGGGATGGCTCGAGGTCACTGCTGAGCGTCGAGCCCCCAACTTGCTGTGAAAGCTAGGGGTGGCTCGATGTCACGCCCCGCTTCCCAGAATACAGGAACACAGGCACGTAACTGAGGCCCAGCGAATGATGCAGATACATCATTCATAAGCTGTAAATTTAACTCAACAACAAGATAACAATTTCAACCACGAAGTATATAAAATCACAACAAAGTACATGACATATTACATGAACATAACCAACAACTGGAAAGAAACATAGTTACGGGTCAAATACGCCTGGATTACAACAAGGATTACATGAATAAAACAAGAATTAAAGTAACATGAAATTAAACAACACTAAAATCTCTATTCAGCAACACCTTCAGGTAGTTCTCCATCTGGGCCTGCAAGTATATTATTACAATGAAAGAAACAAGTGGTACCCGTTAATGCAAGTCACGGGCCGCAAGTGAACAAGCTAACGGAACAATAATAGAATAAAACAAAAGCAGGAAAGAACAGAGAATCAAGAATCATATGATAGAGCAAATACGACATGCAACAGAAACAAGAACAAGATATCGTGGAACAAATAGCATGCATGTGAACAATTAAATAATCCATAGTAACATGTAACATGTAACGAGTAAGCAAGTAAATGTGTCAACATGAACGAGTAACATGTAAACAAGCCATCATAGCCATGTAATATGTAAACGGATCATGCAAGTGTACGTGTCATGTTATGTCTTTTATTAACCTAACTAGGTAGCACTTCATGTGTTCCATACCACATGGTTGCTACTCGCAATCAAGTGAACGTTTAGACTAGTGGTGGATTCTATAGGTCACGTACTCGGGAAAGTTGTATCTTGTTCGAGATACGTGCATGTGGAACATGTAGTGTAACTTGTAGCGTGAAACATGTCAAGTAAACCTATAATTTAGCAAACTTGTAACTTGTAACTTACAAATTTGCAGCGAGGAACCACGAGCCCCCGTCCGAGTATGCTCTTCTATATTGCCCACTACTAAATCTTTTCCCTTTATACCCCGGCTTGTTATCTTTTTATTACAATCAAACATGAACAAAAACTACATGCAAGAACAAGGACGGGTAACATGGCAAGGATAACATGACAGGATCAAGTATCAAGACTTATACGAGGCAGGAAACATATTTCAGGGCTTAGAAAACATGTGATACAACTAATGACATGCATAACACTTAATCAAGAATAAAATATATTATAACAACATGCAACCTAAGAACAAACAATTCATGCACAACATCCTATATAATAGTATATATGTTTATTGTGTTCATGCAACGGACATGGCAACAAGGTATTCGTGATCTTGTACGAATATGGGATACGAATTACGTATAATACGAATAGGGTCAAATAATATACTTGCGGTATTTTTACAAGGGCTTGTACTAGAACAAATAAAATTGTACAAGAGACACTTGCCTTGTAGTCGACGACGATAAAATTGAAGCAAGAATAACGGGATCAGTATCCCGGACAGTAGAATATGTGCAAAATATTTGTGGCAGCCACGCCAAAGTCCAAAATAGCAAATAGCAACTCCAAAATAGCAAACTTCCCAACTTCACCAAAACAGTAACTCCAAAATAACTCACCACTCATCCCACTTCTCAAACACCAACCAGGTCCCCACACAACACCAAACAACAAACAAATAGTCTATTTCTTCACAAACAGCAACTATCCACACAGCAACAATCCCAAAAACACCATGTTTTCTTCTTCTTCACTTATCTTCGACACACACAAAGGGGGGGAGAGAGAGAGCGCGATTGGGAAAGAAGTGAGCGGGGAACTAAGGGTGGCGCAATTGGAGGGGGAAGTGGCGAGCTCGACGGCACTGGTTGCAGGCGGAGGTGGCGGAGTCCGTTCGAGGCTGGCGATGGACGCGTCGATAGAGGAGGGTCGGCTGAGTTGGTGCAGGCGGCAAGGTGGGCGAGCTCGACTTCGGTGGTCGACTGGAGCGACGAGGCGGAGAGCAGTGAGGGAGGAACTTCGAGGTTGAAGACGACGGGGTTGGTGCGACTGGAGATCTCGGCTGTGGTTGCGACGGAGTGGGAGTTCGTCGAGGTCGGGCTTCCCTGTGGAGGAGCTGAGCGGGAGAAGACGTCGGGGGGCGCGGTTGTGGTTCGGAGTGAGGTCGAGCGCGGTGGAGAGCTCGAGCGAAGAAGCGAGGAGGTTCACAGCTGTGGAGAAGCTTCGATGGTGAGGAGATGCGATAGGGAAGGAAGAAGATGGAGAGGCGGTGCGGAGCTTGAACGAGAGGGAGAAGCCGAGGTTGGGGATGATGAGTGAGCGGGAGATGGAGGAAGGAGGGAGTGGAGTCTGTTGGGTTTTGTTCTGTTTGGTCTCTGTTTTGGTAGAGAAACAGAGAGGGAGAGTGATAACGGGAGAGATCGAGAACGGGGGAAGGGGATTTTAATATAATATAAGATAATGGGGGTGAGAAGTGGGGCAGTTACAAGAAGCATGGGGGAACGTGCAGGCAAAGTGGGGAAAGTTGGAGTACGGGATGCAAAAGTGGGGTGTGGAGAAATATATTGTATACGGGTAGGGGTAGGAAAATAATTCTGTACAATATATGGGTTCTGGATTATTGGATGGGCTTGGGCTTTAAAAATATTTAATTAAAACAATTAAGACATTGGACTGAAATATTTTTGGCTCAAATTAATTTAATTAAAATCAAATAAAAAATTGGGCTTCAATAATTGGGCTTATAACAAAATAAAATAATTATTAGGATATTGGGCTAAATAATTGAGCTCGGATTAATTTAATAAAATCAAATACAAATTTGGGCTTGGAATAACAATTGGGTTTTAAAATAATACATAATAAAATCAAAATACAACTTGGGCTCATATTAATAATTAATAAAATCAATAATGCAACTTGGGCATAATAAATATAAAATTGGGTTCATAAAATAGTTTATATAATAAAATCAATTAGGAGAAAATACTTACAAAATACTAATGATTTAAAATAAAAAATATATATTTGAAAATTACGTATTAATGAAAACAGGGGTTACACTCGAGGTCACTGCCGAGCGTCGATCCCCCCAGCTTGCTGTGAAATCTAGGGGATGGCTTGAGGTCACTACCGAGTGTCAATCCCTTTGCTTGCTGTGAAAGCTAGGGGGTTGCTCGAGGTCACTGCCGAGCGTCGAGCCCCCAGCTTGCTGTGAAAGCTAGGGGATGGCTCAAGGTCACTACCGAGCGTCGAGCCCCCAGCTTTCTATGAAAGCTAGGGGGTGGCTCGAGGTCACTGCCGAGCGTCGATCTCCCCAGCTTGCTGTGAAAGCTAGGAGATGGCTCGAGGTCACTGCTGAGCATTGGGCCCCTGCTTGCTGTGAAAGTTAGGGGGTGGCTCGAGGTCACTGCCGAGCATTGAGCCCTCTGCTTACTGTGAAAACTAGGGGTGGCTCGAGGTCACTATCAAGCATCGAGCCCCCCAGCTTGTTATGAAAGTTAGGGGGTGGCTCGAGGTAACTGCCGAGCGTCGAGCCCCCCAGCTTGCTGTGAAAGCTAGGGGATTGCTCGAGGTCACTGCCGAGCGTCGACCCCCCCAACTTGCTAAAAAAGCTAGGGTGTTGTATGTGATGCTGACGTTATGGGGGTGGAATTCGAGGCGTTGAAATCTTGTCAGCCATTAGATCTTGATAATCAAGATTGAATCGATCAGGATTTCAACGCAGAATTCGAGGCATTGAAATCTCATCATCTGTTAGATCTTGATGACCAAGATTGAACGGTCAAGATCTCAACGCGGAATTCGAGGCATTGTTATTCACTCTATAAATCCTCCACTCACCTCTCCATTTCTTCACTTTGCTTTCTCTTTCTAAAAACAGTAGCTTCTCTCTCTAACCCGCCGGCAACGAATTTTTCGTTGATCTCTCCGTTCACAGTACTCAGGTTTATATTTTCTTTTGTAATGTCGTGCTTTTAGTCCGGTTTCGAAGTGAGTTCTGCTGGTCGGGATGAGGGGGATCGTCAGTCGGACTCCATGTCCTGGGATCTGGACTACTAGGTTTTGGAGGTGGATTGTCAGTCGAAATCCACGTCCTGGGATATAGACGATCAAGTTTTGGATGTGGATCCGCTCCAAAGTTGTAAGCCGCCCGTGGTAGAGTCTGCTTCTACTGGAGAGGTCGAGATATTAGGCGAGGAGGTTGAGGAAGGAGTGATGGATTAGGGAGGCCGTGAGGGAGGAGCCGAGGGAGATGCGGATGAGGGAGGTAGCGAGGAAGGAGAGGCTCTCCCCCCTCTCCCGCCCTTGGCGACACCATCTCCACTGAAGGCTCCTCGCATCAGGAAGAATAAGAGGAAGTGGCACCTACCGGATAGTCCGAGGACACCGGACGAGTTCGAGCCCGTGCACGGGCTCGACGTCCCCTACTACAAGAATCCACGGTAGACCAGGATGTATCCCGACGACGTTGAAAACATGATTCAATTTGGCATGGAAGTTTCTTTGCCGGGCCGACCCAGATACGGATGGACAATGTTCAATGTGTCCTGAAGGCTGACTAACTGCCCGTGATAAGGGCCAGCTACTTCATTGGGCCAGAGTATGAGCTGATGATTCTGAGCCCTGGTCTCCGCCCCACCACCGAGCTAGCCCCCAGATTCTGTATGTTTTTCGAGGATGCCTTCATCTCGGGACTGAGGCTTTTGCTGCACCCGTTCATCAAGAGGGTACTGAGGTGGGGGGAGCTGTATCCGATGCAGTACGGCCCCAATTCGTGGAAGTAGTTAGTCTGCTTCATTCTGAATTGCGAGGAGACAAAGGTGCCTCTAAAGCTGAAACATTTTTGGACTGTCTTAGGGGTGAGCTCGCTCGGCGATCAGGAGGGCATCTTCTACATCTCGCCTCGCCCCGACAAGAAAGTGGTGCACGGGCATCCAGATTCCATAAAGGAGTGGAAAGCCAAGTATTTTGTGGTCAGAAGCGAGGTATCTTGGGAAATTCCAACGACTTGAAATTTCTACAAGCCGAACCACAAACCCCTGAGGTGGAGGGACTTGAATGAGGCAGAGTGAGCTGACGTTGATAGAATTGTTGAGGGGCATAACATCGGTTGGCCGAATGTGACAGAGTCGCACTTAGCTCGTGCCGGACTGAGCCCAACCGACCCTTGTATGTTGTTGTTTTATTTTCGTTTAATTCTCTGCTTTCGTGTTAACATTCCCCCTTTTTCTCACTGCAGCAATGGATCAGTCGAAGCTTGACGCGAGGAAGACCCTGCTGGCTCTGACTCAGAAGAGGAGGGCCGAGAAGGCGGCGCTGAAGGCGAGGTCTGCCCATGGGGGCTCCGAGGCCCCCTCGAAGCGGCCCTATAAGAATTCGAAGAAGGCCCCCTCGGCTAAAGACGCACCAGAGCCGGGGCCGAGCTCCAGCAGCCGTAAGGTTGCTGTGGTCTTGAAGGCAGGGACCCCCGCCTTGCGCCCCGATGCCCAGCAGATGGTGGGTAAGAGGGGCTAAGGATGTTCGCCCCGAACTGGGCGGTCAAGGAGGGCGACTTGCTGGCCGAAGGCCCAATCTCGATCGAGGTGGCAGATAACCTTGCCACGGCCCGCGATCGGACCATTCTGGTGACCGAGATGGTGGAGACGACCTACATGAAGTGGGCTCAAGCCCAAGTGGTGGTAAGTGTTAGTTTGTTGTTTGTTTATATTTTTGTACTTGGCACTCTTTCCTGACTCTTGTGTTTCTTCAACCAGGCATTGATGACCGGGGCACAGCTGAAGAGGTGCTTCGATAAGGAGGTCCATGACGAGAAGCGAAATGTCGATCAGTATCTTAGTGAAGTGAAGGACTTGAAGGTTGAGCTGACGACAACTCAGGGGGTGGCACAGACCCTTCAGGCCGACCTTGCCTCTCAACAGGACCAGCACCTTCGTGCATTGGCATAGGTTCAGAGTAAGGCGGCTGCGGAGTAAGAGGAGCTGGCGATGGCAGCTTCGGAGGAGGTGATGAACACCTAAGATGAGGCATAGGATAGGGCAAAGGAGAACTTTCTACTCCTTTACCCCCAGACCAAAATTGACCACCTCCACTACGGATGGGAGCCCCCTGTGCATCCGCTGACCCTTGGGGGTGAGGGAAACAAGGCGTTGAGGGACCCGCACTTGGAGAGAGAGGCGGGGGGGGGGGGGGGGGGGAGGGGGGGACGGCCGACGAAGATGTGCAGATCCCCCCTAAGAAGTAGTTTTTTACATTTTCTTTTTCTTCTTGTATTTTCTGTGCGCGGACTAGCCACCGCTTTTTGTAACTAATTTTTGGAATTAATATAATCATGTTTTTGGACGACCTGCTATGACTTGTACATTTTTGGGAAGCTTGAAGTGAATTGTTGTTTCCTCTCCTTTTTGTTAAATGGACGGGACCCTAGGGGCCGACCTCAACTCTGTCGAGGTCCAGCAATTTCGAAACAGGCTGGGGTCCAAGGAGAGTGTCTTGATCTGCTAACGCAAGCAGGCTCGTGATCGAGAAGCCGCAGTAAGCTATTTCATGAACAAGTCCAAGGAGCTAGCTCAGTTTAGTGGCGGCACGTCTGAAGAAGGCTATAGCCGATCGAGACTAGGGGAGTGCCGAGACGAATTGGTCAATCTCTGATGCCTCCACTAGGCGACTGACCTCTGAGTTCGTTCTTTGTGAGGTTGTGGTAAAAAAGGAGCTGGAGGTTCAGAGGTTAAAAGTCATTCTCAGCACAGGCGGATCTTTGGTTTTGCCCTTTTGGGGGAGGAGGCCCCTCTGTCCTAGGTTCCTCACCGACCCTCTATCTGGAGATGGCGAGACCTGTTGATGCGCAAAGCTCTGTTGCCCGGATGTCTACACTGGCGATGCCGGTGGTGCCGGACGAGCACACTGGAGGACGGACCCGCTAAGTGGGGCTCGAGATGGTCCATGTTGCCAAAAAAGCTCCACGAGAAACACTTAGGTTGGGGTAAAAAGAACCGTTGCAATGATTTCTATTGTACTTTGGCCATTCAAGGCGTTACGATGAATGAAATTTGATTTTTTTCGTCCCTCCGATTTGTAGGAAAACTTAGGACGCCGCCTGTAGCGTAAGGCAAATGTCGAGCTCCCATGCTCGTGAAAAAGTTAGGGTGTGGCTCGAGGTCATTGTCGAGCACCTAGCTCATACAGCTTGATAAAGCTAGGGCATTGCTCGAGGTCAATGCGGATTGTCGAGCTCCCATTTTGCGAGGGCTCGAACAAACAGCTCCTAGTCTTTGTAGAAGAGTTAGGGTGTGGCTCGAGGTCATTACCGAGCGCCTAGCCCATACAACTTGAGAAAGCTACGACATTTCTCGAGGTCAATGCCAAATATCGAGCTCCTATGCTTTGTAAAAAAGTTAGGGTGTGGCTCGAGGTCATTACCGAGTGCCTAGCCCATACAGCTTGAGAAATCTAGGGGATTGCTCGAGGTCAATGCCGAATGTCGAGCTCCCATGCTTTGTAGAAAAGTTAGGGTGTGGCTCGAGGTCATTGCCGAGCGCCTAGCCCATACAGCTTGAGAAAGCTAAGGCATTGCTCGAGGTCAATGCCGAATGTCGAGCTCCTACGTTTTGTATAAAAGTTAGGGTGTGGCTCGAGGTCATTGCCGAGTGCCTAGCCCACACAGCTTGAGAAAGCTAGGAGATTGCTCGAGGTCAATGCCGAATGTCAAGCTCCCATGCTTTGTAGAAAAGTTAGGGTGTGGCTCGAGATTATTGCCGAGCACCTAGCCCATAGAGCTAGAGAAAGCTAGGGCATTGCTCGAGGTCAATGCCGAATGTCAAGCTCCCATGCTTTGTAGAAAAGTTAGGGTGTGGTTGAAGCACCGAAATTTGCACAAAAATGAAAAAAGAAGGGAAGAAACAAAGATTACACTTTTTATTTACACAAAAAGGAAGGGAACGTGGTGCCGATTACATGAGTTTCGGTTACAAAAGGAGTTTAGTGCTTCCCTTCGAGGAACTTGATGAGGTGTTCAACGTTCCAGGGCTTCTTTACTATCCTGCCCCCCAGGTCTTCGAGCAGGTATGTGCCAGGGCGTACCGTTTCGGAGACCTTATACGGGCCCTCCCAATTAGGGGCAAACTTTCTCTTTTTGCTGAGGTCAGATACCACTAGCTTTCTGAGCACGAGGTCACCTAGCTTGATGTCGGTGGAGCGGACCTTCTTGTTATAAAACCTCCCGATCCGTTGTTGGTATATGCTTCTTCTGACGGCAGATTTCTCCCTGACCTCGTCGATTAGATCCAAGTTGGCTCTGAGGTTCGTTGAGTTGTTCTCTTCGTCGAAGGCCATGATCCTGGACGAAGGGAGCCCGATCTCTAAGGGGATAACCGCCTCTGTGTCGTAGGTTAGGTTGAACGATGAATCGCCCATGGGGATTCTCTTAGTCGTTCGGTGCGCGCAGAGTACGCTCGGCAACTCGTTGACCCACAGACCCTTGGGTGAATTATCCAACCGCTTTTTTAGGCCGTCAAGGATTTGACGGTTCGCATTTTTGGCCTGACCATTTGACTGAGGGTTACATATTGATGAGAAGCGCTGCTGTTCTTGCGTGGAATATATTGAATCTGACTCTTCGTCGTGGTCTTCGCAAAACTTCCAAAAAATTTTGCCTGCAAATTGGGTCCCATTTTCTGTGATGAGCACCTGCAGGATTCCAAACCGGCAGATGATGTGCTTCCAGAAAAATTGCTGAGTTTGGTGTTCTGTGATCGTGGCAAGAGGCTCTGTCTCGATCCATTTGGTGAAGTAGTCGATGGCCACCACCAGGAACTTCCTTTGGCCCATTGCTTTTGGAAAAGGGCTGACCATGTCCATCCCCCACATAGCAAAGGGGGTCGGACTGGCCAGGGAGCGGAGGTTGTCTTGTGGGAGCCTTTTTACCGAGGAGAATCTTTGGCAAGGGCCGCACCTTTTAACGAGGTCTTGGGCATCTTGTAACATGGTCGGTCAGTAGTACCCATGGTTGAGGGCTTTTCTGGTGAGCGACCTGCTCCCCATGTGACACCTCCCGATTCCTTCATCTAGTTCCTTCAAAGCGTACTTAGCCTTATCGAGGGTTAGGAAACAAGGGTAGGGTCTGCCGTCCATCATCGTGTATGAGCGCTTGAAGAGTGTCTCGTTGATTATGATGAACCTTTCTGAACGGATCCTAGTCCTTCTAGCCTCTGCCCGATCCTAGGGAAGCTCGCCTTCGGCAAGAAACTTCCGGATAGGAGTATCTATTGTCCGGTTGAGGTTCGGTGGCAAGGCAGAGGACTCCGGGGAGGTCGATGCTAGGCTTGAGGAGAATTTCGATTAGACCGGTGCGGTCGATCCCTTTGAAGGACGATGAGGCGAGTTTTGACAAGGAGTCAGCCTGGGCATTTTGCTCCCTAGGGATTCGTTCCATCGAGGAGTGATCGAATGACGTCAAGAGCTATTGGACTACCGCCAAGTACTTCCCGGTGATCTGGTTGACCATGAGCTGGGATTCGCTAGAGGCCCTGATTTGTCTAGCCCCCGCCTTGTGGGCCAGGGTAAGCCCGGCGATCATAGCCGCATATTCTGCCTTATTGTTCGAGGCTAGGAAGTTCAGGCAAAAAGAATACTGGAGAATGAAGTTGTCGGGACCTTTGAGGATGACGTCTGTGCCGCTTCCCACTTCACAAGACAAGCCATTGACATAAACTTTCTAGATCGGATCTGGCTCTTGAATGTCGGATGGGTCGGAGATAGTGCACTCCATGATTAATTCGGCAAGGGCCTGCCCCTTAATGGATGTCCTAGGTAGCTGATATGTACTGGTTCAGTTCGATCGACCACTTGACTAAGCTGCATGAACTTTCGGGCTTGTGGAGGATGGCCTTGAAGGGCTGGTCCGTAAGGACCTAAATAGAGTGGGCCTGGAAGTAAGGACGGAGCTTTCGCGCGGCTATTACTAGAGCGTATGCCACCTTTTCCATCTTTGCGTATCTTGTCTCGGCCGAGAGCAAGACTTTGCTCACATAGTAGAGAGGCTTCTGAACACCTTCTTCTTCACGGACAAGCACAGAACTGAGTGCATTTTCCAAGGCTGAGAGGTATATAAAAAGGGGTTCACCGGGTTCGGGTTTGCTCAGGAGTGGGGGGTTGGCGAAGTAGGACTTCAACTGGTCGAACACCTGTTGCTGGGGGTCGCCCCATTCGAATCCTTTTGCTCCTCACAGAGTCTTGAAGAAGGGGAAGGACTTCTCTCCAGACTTAGAGAGGAAGCCACCGATGGCCGCTAGTATTCCCGTGAGCCGTTGAACCTCCTTAATGTTTCTGGGAGGGGCTATATCGATTATGGCCTGGATCTTCTCGGGATTTGCCTCTATTCTGTGCTGGCTAACGAAGAACCTGAGAAATTTCCTCGAGGAGACGCCGAAGGCACACTTGGCAGGATTGAGCCTCATATTGTAGGATCGAAGGACGCCAAAGGCTTCCTCAAGGTCGGCCATATGGTCCTGCCCTCGTCGGCTCTTGACGAGCATGTCGTCGACGTATACCTCAATGTTATGACCGATCTGATCTTTGAAAACTCGGTTGACAAGTCTCTGGTAGGTGGCTCCGGTGTTCTTCAGCCCGAAGGGCATGACCCCGTAATAGTAGAGACCCTGGTCGGTAACGAAGAACATTTTGGAGATGTCCAGAGGGAACATCCGGATATGATTATAGCCTAAAAAGGCGTCTATGAAGGTCAGGAGCTCATGACCCGACGTTGCGTTGATCAGAGCGTTGATGCTTGAGAGGGGAAAAGGATCTTTGGGACACGCCCTATTGAGGTACGTGAAGTCTATGCAGATCATCCAGCTCCCACTGGCCTTCTTGACCATCACGATGTTAGCCAGCCATTCGGGGTAGCTGACCTCTTGAATGAACTGGGCGGACAACAGCTTGTCCACCTCCACTTTTACTGATTGTTGCCTCTCCGAGGCAAACTTGCATCGCTTCTGATGGATCGGCTTGGAGCCCGGGGCGACGCTCATTCTGTGCATGATTAGGTCTTTGGAAATCCCGGGCATGTCGGACGGGATCCAAGCGAAGAGGTCGATATTGCGGCGGACGCAATCAATTAGACCTGGCTTCAGGTCGGGGGAAAGGGTGCAGTTCACACAGAACCACTTAGACTGGTCTTCTGCCTCGAATGAGACCTCCTCCAATTCATCTGCAAGTTTCGACTTGGGCTGCCTTCTTTCAGGCGGAAGCTCTACTGCGTCAAGGGGGAACACCCTGCCTCCAACAGCGGTCATGTAGCACGAATGTGCAGACTCCTGATTCCCTCTTATAATGCTGACCCCGAGGTCAGTGGGGAATTTCATCTTCAAGTGGTAGGCCGAGGGGACGGTCTGGAACGAGCAGAGGCCGGGTCGAGCGAGAATGGCGTTGTATGCTGCCTTGACGTTGACCACCATTAAGTCCATTGATTCGGTCTGTATGATGGGGGTCATGCCGACTGTTACATCCAGCGTCACGATCCCTTCAATTTACACTGGGACGCTCGAGAACCCGTGCAGGGTGTACCCGACCGGCTTTAGCTTATCTTGGGGAAGCTTGAGGTTCTCAAATGCTTCCAAGAAGATGATGTTGACAAAGCTTTCGTTGTCTATGGGAATTTGGCGGACTTTGAAGTTTGCCATGACGAGGGCATCGCAGTGCGGGAGCCAGACTCCCTCCAGGTTTTCTTCGGAGAAGGATACTGGCTGCTGCTAAATCTGGGGGGAGGGATGGTCTCGAACAGAGTTAACCTCTCGGACGTAGGCCTTACGGGAAGTATTGGATTCTCCTCCCATGTGTCCACCATGGATGCAGTTTAGGATGGCCTGCCCCCTGATTTCCTCAGGCTCGGGGTCCCGCTCGGGTTGCCGGTTGATCGTTCGAGGGGAAGGCAAAGGCCTCGGATTTCTTGGATCCCTCCGATCTCTTGGGTTATCCCGGGTGAACTCCCTCAGGTACCCTCGCTGGATGAGGGCCTTGATCTCGTCTTTAAGGGCCCGACAATTGTCCGTCTCGTGCCCATTGTCTCGGTGGAAGCGACAGTAGAACCTCTGGTCCCGCTTCTTGTTGTTACTTGGTCAGGGAGGGAGTCAGACGATCTCTTCATCCTCGATCTCCATCAGGATTGCCGACACGTTCTGGGTCAGCGGGGTATACCTCTCAAATCGGGGGATCGGAGGAATTCTTTTGAGACTGGCTGCCTCTTTTGTGACTTTCTTGACTGGCTCGATGTCATCTGCCTTCCGCTTTCCTTGGCTGTAGCTTCTTTGGTGTCCTCAGGATTTAGGGCCTCTTCCGCTCGAATGAATTTCTCGACCCTGTTGAGCAGGTCGGGGAAGTCGACGGGTGGTTTTTTGGCCAAGGAAGCCTTAAGCTGACCGTGCCGAACGTTGTGTCGGAAAGCTGCTGAGGCGACGCCCGTGTCAAGGGAGGAGACAGACCTCACCTCGGCGGTGAACCTCCAAACGAACTCGCGAAGTGACTCCCCTTCCTTATGTCTGAGGTTCATAAGGGATGCACTCGCCTTCTCGACCTTTCTGCTGGTCACGAAGTGGGATAGAAAGTTCGCTTCCAACTGGTCCAACGAGAAGACTGAGCTGGGGGTGAGTTTTGAGAACCATTCTCGAGCCGGACCGCAAAGGGTGGCAGGAAAAGCGCGGCATAGGAGGGGATCTGAAGCGCTGTGAATCATCATGAGGGTTTTGAACCCCTCCATGTGATCAGTGGGATCACCCACACCGTTGTATGTCTCGAATTGGGAAGGACTAAAATTTTTGGGGATTTTGGCTTCTAAGATTAGAGTGGAAAATGGGCAAGTCGATCCGTGGGATTCGCCGCGCTAGGGATTCTGGCTGAGGGATGGAGTCATTCCGCGCCTCAGTCCTAGGATCTCCTCGGATCGCCTGGAGGACCTCGTCCCTAAAATTCTGAAACTCGGCTCTCATGACTGGGGCTTGCCCCACCGAGTCGCGCGATGGTTGTCATGCTCTGCTTCCCAAAGGAATACGGAATATGAGTGCGTAACGAAGCCCAGCGAATGATTTTCATCATTCATAAGCTGTAGGATCGACTCACCATCATAACAAGAATATACTCAACCACACATGCATGGATAATTTATCAATCAACAGGAAAGCATTTGAAACAAATATAAATATCCCAATAATTTCAAGATCTGGATCAAAAGAAAGAAACTTCGGGACTACAAGCCCGTTACAAGTTTTAAGTAACAACAAATTTAATAAACTCAAATAAAAAGTAATTAAAGCAAGCTTTTTTTCCAAGCAAAGCCTAGAACGTTTGCTCACCAATTCCAGCAGGCAACTCGTCTCCAAAGTCTGTATATATATATATATATATATATATATATATATATATATATATATATATATATATATAATGAAAATAGAGAAACAAGACAAATGCCCTTAGTGCAAGTTAGGGCCGCAAGTAGTACAAGTAAGGGTATGAAAATAAGTGCAAGAAATATGAAATAAGATTTGGAATCAAGAACATATAACGTGATATGATAGGGATGCAACAAGTAGTGGAGTTCAAGAGACTAACTAGTAAGTAAGACAACTCAAGTAACAAGATTGGGTAGCAAGTACTAGTAGTGGAACAAGTAGCAAGTGAACATGTAATTGTATCAAGTATGCATCAAGTAACACGTATCAAGTAACAAGCATCAAGTAGGGTATCAAGTGTGTACAAGTGATAAGTTATTCTTAAGTCTAATGTTTAATTCTATCTAGGTAGCACTTCATGCATCCATACTTTTAGCACATGGTTGCTACTTACAAACAGTTACGTTTAGGCCTAGTGGTGAATTTTATAGAGCGGTGTACTCATGCATCAAGTATTAAGCAAGCATGGTTCATGAATACAAAAATAATGTAATAAGTTCACGAACCAAGTTCGTGAATGCACTAACAAATTCAAGAACCAACTGTGGATTCATGAATGCTCCGACGATACAACAAGTTCATGAACCAAGTAGTGGGCTCATGAATACACTCAAGATACAACAAGTTCATGAACCAAGTACTGGAAACACGGGTCCTCTTCCGAGTACACTTACCTATATTGTCCGCTACTATGGTCTTTCCCTTAAACCCCGGCTTATTATTTATTATTATTATCAACCAAGCATGAAAGTGTGCAAAGATAGGTCAAATGAACATGATCAAGAATATTGAACAATTTTAAGTAATTAGAAGGCATATTCGAGGGTCAACAAAATTTAAAATTATCAAGAACCACGAGAATACCAATTCTGGATAGCATGACGTTGCTGCACCAAAACTGTGATTTCCGTTGCTACAAGATAGCAAATATGGATCTGTCAGAAGTTCTAGAAACTAGACTCCTACCCGGTTCCAATGCATATAAAAACGATACATAAAAGTTGTAGCATCATGTGTCAAAACAGCAAACTACACAGGATTTGTGTTCAACCAGAATTTGTAAAACTGAGTTTATACATATGAAACAGGTTTGAAACTTCCTTAATTAATTTCAGGAAAATTAGGGAATGTTCTCTAGTGTGTCCAGTATTATAATACAAAATTTCAAGTCATTATCTTACAGGTAGCATAGTTAAAAACAATTGTAAAACAAGGTGATGCAGCAGTTTTTATGAATCTGCGATTGCAGACCCAGCAGTAGTAAATCTGTGATATCTCACAAACCGTAACTCGGAATTCAATTCCATTAAAAGGGTAGTAAACTAGAAATCTGGGTCTACATTTCATATTTAGAACTCAAGTCCAGATTCTGACGTTATCGGGGTTGAAACAGTAAGTAATGACAGGAATAGCAGCAAACAAAGATAGTTTTTGCATGAAAAGCCTTATAATTATTATTCATATGGATCTAAATTAACATGTGATGCAAATAAAAGTGTAATAGGTATCAACGAAGGTTTGTGACTCTTAAGATCATGGAATTGGTAAGGAACAAAATAAGATCAACAAACGATGAGCCAAAGAAGAGTCACATTTGGAATCTACTTGCAGTATTTTCAATTAAACATTTGTACTAGAATAATAAATTATATAAGAAGATACTTGCCTTTAGGACGACATTAGATTAATCCGAATAAGCGAAGAATAACGGGATCGGAATCCCGGCGACACGGCGACGAGCAATGATTACGATGATCACGATCGGGCACGAATCTTGATGGGGATCAAGATTAGATGATGGGACGACTGGATGCACAATCTGATGATGATGAAGATGAGATCAAATGGCCCAGGAGCGATCTGATTGATGATGATCAAAGTAGATCCAATGGTTGAGATCAAAATCAAGGGAACATGATGATCATGATGATCAAGAGAAGATCGACGACCAAGATTCACTTGATCAATACTTTTGATCAAAATAGCACACATCAAAGGGCTTGGCTCCGACGACGGGCAGTGACTGGTTCGCGGTGGCCGGTGACCAAGGGGACACGGTGGATGAGGAGCAGCGGCATTGTCACTGTCTGCCTGTAGTGCATCGATGGGAGGAGGCAGACATCGCGCGAAGGTCGCTGTGGTGGAGAGAAGTCGTGACAGGGAGCAGTGGTGCAGGGCAGTGCCGAGGGGGTCTACAGCGTAGGGGTAGGGCAGCGCTGCAGGTAGGGGCAAAGGGAGAGGATGCAGTGGGGTGCTGGTGTAAGCGGCAGGACGGGAGGAAGGTCGCTACGGTCTGGTGTTACTATCGAGGCTGACGGGGCTGGGGTCTAGTGTTGTGCTCAAGAGGAGTAGCACAGGGAAGGTCGGGTGGCGCTACAGCTGCCGTTGTCATCGGAGGAGCACCACAGCACAGAGGGGGACGTCGGGACGAGGTGCATTGGGCACGACGGCGCTGCTCGCTGGCGTCGAGGAGCGCGGGCGGCTGAAGGGACAAAGACGAGACTGGAGGTGGGGGTGAACGTGGTGAAGAAGAGGTGGAAGACGAAGGGACGGCTAGGGTTAGAAATATACAGGGGGTGATGAAATAGCTGGGTGATAGGGTATGGGTATATATAGGGTAGGGGTTATGGTATTATAACGGGTATGGGTTGGGGAAGTATACAGGTTTGGGGATGTTATAGGGTATAGGATTAAAATGGGTTTAAAAATAGGATTATTAGGTTTGGGGTTTTGGGTATGGATCCAATAGAAAAATAATTATAATAATAAAAATAATAATACTGATAATAATAATAGCAGAAACAATAATAGTAATAATAACAAGAATAATAGGGTTTGTATTATAATATAAGAATTATTTGAAAATAACAATAAATACAATTAATGAAAAAAATAGATAAAAAATATTTTTGAAATAAAATGAATTTAAGAAAACGAAAAATTTTATAAAGAACCCAAACTCAGATAATACACGGAAAAAGGAAATACACCCAACATATAGAAAATGGAAAACAGAGGTTACAATGGTTGAGGCCCTCGGAGAGAGCGGCTGCGTCTCGCTCCTGTTTTGGGGTCGGCTGTCTTCCCTGGTTCGGGACCGAGTTGGAAGCAGCCCCTCCCCTGGTTCGACTGGCCTGCCGATTTTGGATGAAGCGCCGCAAGTCAATTGCGGCTGAGTGAGAAGCGTCTGGTCTGGGGCCGGCTGTGCCATTGACCCGTGGTTGATTAGAGCCCTGGGTGTCTGCGCGGTTGTGATGAGGAGGAGGGTCTGGATGACGTCCAGAAGTAACGGCCCTCCGGGCTTTGGGGGCCATGAAAGAGAGCTCGGATTTGAGATGACGTTCCTGGCCGGGTTAGACCGACGTCAGTCCCTAAAGGTTTCTCACAGACAGTGCCAATCTGATGCTGTTTGTTTTTGGGGTGTGGGGGCAACATGTGTGAGTTCTTGTAATTTGTGTAGCGGAAGATGTGGTACTGGTGTCGATCCGATCCTGGGCTGTAGGGCTGGCTCAAGGGTAGCAGGAGAGAGGTAGAGGCCGGATGCTCGGCTCGGATCTAGTAGCTCGGCTCGGATGAAGTAGCTTGGCTCAGATTCTTGAGGCTTGGCTCGGACTCTTGTACCAGCACACTGTCTAGAAACACTGGGAGAAGTCTCAGCGACAGGCCCTCTGACAATTTAGTCAGTCACTGAGAAAGCAACAATAGCTAGGGTTCACGTAGGGAAAAGTTTATAACCTTTGGAAGTGAGGAGGGGGTCTGGTATTTATAGGCAGGGGTAAATGGGTCTGAGAACCTAACGGACTGGGTCGGACCCGTTTGCCGGTGGGCCTGAACGGACTAAAGCCCGTTTGACCTGCTTTGACCTGATGGTTATATATATATATATATATATATATATATATATATATATATATAGGTTTCTTCCATTGCAAACATAAATGTTTGTGCAAACGCGTGTGCAGGCCCGGCCCAGGCCCAAGCCCAACAAGCTAATGGGCTTGGGCAACCCCCTTTTGATGGGGCAACAAAATTTAATATTTTTTTCAATATATATATTTATATAGTAAAATAAATTTTAATGAGGGCCTATGTGTAAAGTTTAATTTTTTTTAAAAACAACTTTCATCTCTTCTCTTCTCTTCATCTTCAAGACCGCTCCATTCCTCCTCTATCTTTTCTTTCTCTTTTTCCCAACCCCGATCCGAAACCCAACTTCCTCCACGGCTGATGGCTCCACCGCTCCTCCGGTCCTCCTCCGATCGTAGGCTCGTAAGTCGTAGCTCCTTGTCCTTGGCTTGTAGAACAATCCGATATCTCTCAATTGAGAAGCTGTTTTCGGATTAAGTTGCGATCACGATCGCCGATCAGGACTCAGGAGTTAGTCAAAGTTGTTGTGGTTGCTGGGATCTCATCTAGCTTCCATCTTTTCCCTTCTCTTGTGGTAAAATTTTCAACTTGTTATTTTTAGTCTTCCAATTGTTTGTGAATATGACTGAGAAAATTTTTCTTTCACAAGTCTCTGTTTGTGGTTGTGTAAGTGTAACTTGTGTTGGGACTTATTTTCTTAGCAATTTTAATTACTATTAGTAGATTGCGAACTTATTAGTTCACCATAATTTTAAAGTTTCCATTGTGTGGTAATGTTTTTGAAGTCTGGTTTTAGGAACAGGATAAGTTAAGAGATGGGGATGGGGATTTTCCGATTGGTTGTAGGTGGGTTTGATTGAAGGGGGACCCACAAGGGACTGAGGGAGTAGACCAGAAGGAAAGCAAGAAGAAGAAGAGAGAATGGTAATAAAAGCATGGGGCATGTTTAATATGATGAAGGAAGGGGGGCAATGCAACTGACTTGACATGTTTATTGTGGTGGGCTTTTGTTTTGGTATTAAGAAATGAAAACTAGGAAGCACAAGTTAGTTGGAGGCATTAAACAATTTATAATGTCGTTTATATCTTTGCTCTTTCTGGCTATGAATAAAGTGAGAAGTGAATAGCGTAGGGTTACATGAAATATGTTTACATTACACACTTTTGAATG
Organism: Hemerocallis citrina; assembly: GCA_017893485.1. Classification (NCBI taxonomy): domain Eukaryota; kingdom Viridiplantae; phylum Streptophyta; class Magnoliopsida; order Asparagales; family Asphodelaceae; genus Hemerocallis; species Hemerocallis citrina. The sequence goes on from CM030365.1 coordinate 223,264,356, forward strand.
AACCTACTACTAAAGTGCCCATAATGAGTGAATTCAATTCCCTCTTTGAACTGTTGATTTGGGAATGCCAATGAAATGTGCAGATATCTATCTATATTCTTATCACAAAAAATGATCTGAAATAAATTCAATCTGCATTCATGTGCTCAATCAGTGTTCCTATACTATATTTTTTATTACATAGTATTGTGTTCTAAAGATCTGCTAAAATATAAATGCTAAACCCTCAATTCTTATAACAACTTCGGAATTTTGATCAATTTGTAGAATCTTTTACACGGTAAGAACAATATTTGGATAAAGTGACTATTTTCAGGATTTATGAAAGCTTCAGAATGGAGTTATAAATAATTAACCAGACACCAACTCCACTACTACTACCGAATGATTATACTCATTGTTGTGACTTGAAGTATAGCTCAATGCATGTCTTTCGACACTTAATGATGGGTCGAGTAGTACTACAACTGCAACTACAAATATATCCTTATTCAAACACAAAGCTCATCATCCAACCAATCTGCCATTGTGATTTTACAAATCTGCAGTCTCTATTGTCAGTCTTTTTCAAACAATGAATAATATTCAGTAGTTTTCTTCAGCGTCAATTCTGTAGTCCAAAATTCCAAAATCTTTGTTGCATATCCATCTCGCAGATCCATCTCTGTTGCATATCCAAAAAGCAACAAAAAAAGAAGGGTGTATGCAATAGACACCAATGTGGATCAGAACCACTGGCCTCCCCAAACAGAGCAACTAAAATACCAACTGGACCTATGCTTGTTTTGTAGCAGAGAATTTGGACAAAATTACAGCTCTTCTGCAATGTAACCGACCATCAAACATCCACGATATGAATAATTGGCATTTTCCTTCTCTCGATTACTATTAAAATTGAACATGAATTTTTTATTCATTGGGGAATGGACATATAAGTTCAATCCAACAAATGATTTCTGACTTAATAACAACAGTTAGCTATTTATCATTCCGTATCTTTGCCTTTTGTCTTGCTTTGGCAATAAATAAATTTTTTTTCAAGTTTTTCAAAATGACAAGAACCGAGTGAGGTTTAATTCTTATTGTGATATCCTATAGGTACAATGACTAAGGATGAAAATGACAAGAACCGAGTGAGGTTTCGGAAACAAAATTCTGGATCTCATAATAGGAGGGTCAAGCAACGCAAAGATGTAATTGCACAAAAACTGGTGGGCTCAATTTCTAAATTATTTGATGCAAAATCTCAAAAATCTCTACATTCGAGTCAAGTTGGAGAAGCTATTGGCACTAGTGTTGAAGACAGAGATGGATTTCTTGATGAACATGAAGATGTTGATGTAGATGAAGACGCTTATGGACAAGCTAGTGATGAAGATCATGTGGAGCCTATGAATGAAGGTATTCATGTAATAAATGAAGAATCTACGGAGGAGCATAATGAAACCATCCTGGACTTTACGAAAGATGTTGATGTGAATTATCCGGGATTGTGGGAAAGTATCAATGATTCTAAGAGAGTAATGTTGGTTCACCGAGGCCCTATTAAGATTGTAAAGGAAAATGATGAGTTTCCAAGAGACAAAAAGCATGGTAGGTGCTTTTCATCCAAGCTTTACACACGTTATTTTACAAATGGAGAGAAAAACGAAAGGAAGTGGCTTGTCTATTCAAATGAGTTAAATAAGGTGTTTTGTTTTTGTTTTAAGTTGTTCAATCATAAACCAATGTCAAGTAACTTGGCCGAAAATGTGATAGATGATTGGCATAACCTTCCTACACAGCTTAGAGACCATGAAAGTAATAGGGTGCATTCGGCAAATATTGTGAAGTGGGTTGACTTGCAAAGAAGACTAAACCTAAAGGAAACAATTGATAAAAAAAAATGGAAGCACAAATCAGCAAAGAGAAAATTCGTTGGAAGAATGTACTCATTCGCATTATTGCGGTTGTGAAGACCCTTTCTCGAAATAATTTGCCATTTCGTGGATCAAATGAAAAGATTTATGAGAAGAACAATGGACTTTTTTGTCAACTTATTGAGCTTCTTGCTGAATTTGATTCAGTTATGCAAGACCATCTTCGGCATGTGGTAGATAAAGAAATGCAACATCACTATTTGAGTCATAATATTCAAAATAAGTTGATAAGTTTATTAGCTAATGAGATCAAAGAGAAAATTCTCCAAAAAAATTTAAATGCAAAGTACTTCTCGGTTATCCTTGATTGTACTCCGGATTTAAGTCATGAAGAACAATTGTCAATTATCATAAGATGCGTGGATGTTGAGGATGCAAGTGGAGTTAAGGTGGAAGAGTTTTTTCTTGGCTTCTTAAAGGTTGATGATATATCGGGACTTGGTCTTTTCAAACGGCTTGAAGATACTTTGGTTGAACTTAAACTCGACATTGATAATATAAGAGGGCAAGGTTATGACAATGGGTCAAACATGAAAGGTAAACATCAAGGAGTACAAAAGAGACTTCTTGACATAAATCCTAGAGCTTTTTATGTACCATGTGGATGCCATAGCTTAAACCTTGCATTATGTGATATGGCAAAGTCTTGTGTGAAAGCTAGAATTTTTTTTGCATATATGCAAAAGATTTATACTTTATTTTCGGGGTCCACACATCGGTGGGATATTCTTAGAACATATGTGACGGGTTTGACACCAAAAGCATTATCCGTAACTCGTTGGGAAAGTCACATTGAAAGTGTTAGAGCAATAAGAAATCAAGCACCGGAATTAAGAGATGCCTTAATTCAAATCGCCTATACTTCTAAAGAGGATGTTGTGATGGCGGAAGCTAAAGGTTTGTGCAAAAATGCTTTAGAGGATTTTGAGTTCTTGATTAGTTTATGTGTTTGGTATAAAATTTTAGACAAAGTTAATCGTGTTAGCAAAATACTTCAACAAGAAGAGATGAATTTAGAGGATGCAATTACTATTCAAAAGGAACTCATTATTTTCTTTGAAAAGTTTAGAGAAGATGGTTTTGAAGACTTGATGAAAAAAGCAAAGGAACTTGCTAATGATGTTGGCATTGATCCGGTCTTTCCAATGAAAAGAATTGTTCGTAGAAAGAAGCACTTTGATGAGGATATGGAAGCGAATGCCGAAGGAAGCCAATCACCGGAGGATAATTTTAGAGTTACATACTTCATCTACATCATAGATCAAGCTCTTACATCATTAAATGATCGGTTTAAACAATTTGAGCTCTATGAAGAAATCTTTAGATTTTTATTTAATGCAAAGTTTGTAAGTGTTAGTGAAGAGAAATTGAGGGAACACTGCACTAAACTACAAAGCTTCTTGGAACATGACCAACAATGTAATATTTATGGGAAAGAGTTTTCAAGATCTTAGAGAGTTGAAAAAAATATTGTCAAAGGAGATGATCAAATCAATTGACATCCTTAACTTTATAAGATCTTATTGGGATGAAGGTGGTTTCCAAAGTGCATGGTTTGCTTATCGAATTTTGTTGACTATACCAGTAATAGTTGCCTCGGCAGAGAGAAGTTTTTCTAAGTTAAAGTTGATAAAAACTTACCTTCGGACTACCATGTCACAAGAAAGATTGAGTGGATTGGCTATGATCTCAATCGAGAATGAATTTTTGGAGAAACTCAAGTATGATGACTTAATTGAAGAATTTGCTTCAAGAAATGCAAGGAGAAGCATATTTCTTTGAACCAAATTGTAATCCGAATGTAATTTTGATTTTGCAAATGTAATCATATTTTGTTTGACTTTATGTTGTAGTTCAAGATTTAAAAAACAATGTAATCATGTTTTTATCAAAGATAAATTCTTGAAACATAAAGATAAGTCCTTACAACATACTTAACATATTTTAGAATGATTTGTCGGTACACTTGTGCTGGCCTATATAAGAGGAAATCTTCTAAAAAAAAAGTGGGTATATTTAATTAATATGCATTAATTTCTACAAATCTTGTGCTTCAACTTAAACTTAATTTTTTGAATTGTCATTTGTGAAGGGATCTGGGCCTCCACAAGTTCGTGTTCATGGATGACATTTTACATGAGGGAGCCAAAGTAGGTATTATGTTTGAGGCACAGTATTTATTAATCAATTACTGTTTTTATTGCTTAAGTTTACCATTATATGTTTCTTCTTTTTCACTAACAAATTTATTTTATTGACAGAAACTACGCGATGGGTATATAAAAGATTCTGGAATATACTGTCATTGCTGCAACAGTGTGGTAAGTAGATTTTCTGTTCCTAGATTGATTTTTATTTTAAATTAGGAAATATTTTTGCATAAATTTCTTTCCATGGCATAATGTACATTTGATGCTTTTTATGGCTTTGCGTAAATTTATTTTATTTGCTTTACTTTTACCTTTTGTTGTTAGTATTAAATTTTTTTTACTAAAGGGAAACAAAATATGTGTTCGGCTAGGGCAACCCGGATCTCCGGGCCGGCCCTGCGCGTGTGCACCACTTAACCCATCATTGGCAATGACGGGTTAAGGCAAAATATAAATTTTTGCCTTATGCCTTAAACCGTCATAACAATGACGGGTTAAGTGGTGTGCATGTGTTTGCACAACATTTGCATTTGCAGTGGAGGAAATCCCATATATATATATATATATATATGCAACTTGCTCATTTAGTAAATGAGCAATTGATTATGTGGCATGCACGTGATACATCGTTGACCATGTCGAGCTGAGAAAATAGTTCCACCTGCTGAGAAACTAGTAAAGTAAAGTTGGGCTTATAGGTATCCACTTGCTCTAGAATCTTGCCCACAGTCATCGTTGACCATGTCGAGCAACGACCTAATAATAATGAGTGGAGATAGGGAGCTTTCTCCATGTCATCAACATCCACAAAATCCCTGCACAGAAAATAGTTTCTCTCTCTAGATTTTCTAGAGAGAGAAGCTCCCCCAAAAAAACCCAAAAACAAAAAACCCTAGATCTAGAGAGAGTTTGGAGGGGGTGGCGGCCGGGATCGCGCCGCCCCCTCCCCGATCTCCGTTCGTCGCCGCGTCCTTCTCCAGCCGCTCGACGGGATCGCTCTGCCCCCTACCTGATCTCCGTTCGATGCCTCGTCCATTTTGCCCTTCTCCTAACTCCATCTCCAGCCGAAGTTGCCTTCCCTTCGACGTCTTACCCCTCCCCGATCTCCCTACCCTTCGACGCCCTCCCCCTCCCGTTTCCCTTCGATGCATTCCCCCTTCCCCTGCCATTGAGCTCACCTCCCTTGCCATCACACCGTCGAAGGCACCTCTCCAGCCACCGTCACGCTCAGCCGTCGCGCCCTGCAGTCGTGCCGAGGAAAAGGGTTCGGCAGCATGGACTTTGTCCACTAGGGCCCGGTTTGTGTTTGGTTGGGGTGAGTTGGTTGGGGTTTGGGTTTGGTTAGGGTTGAATTTGTCCTCTCTTGGGGCCCGAATGCTCTTTGTAGTTGCCACCATATCCACACTTTCGGGGCCAATCACGGCGATCTGCAGCTATGTTTTGGTTTTCGAGGGTTGGTAGCGCGTGTGAAGAAGCTGGAATTTGATTCTCTCTCTGCAAGTTGGGGGGGGGGGGGGTTGGAGGAGCTATCACTGTTGGTTATCTCGGTGTAATGATTGTGGTGTAGTACGGTTGTAGGGCTAGGGCCCGTAGATGGGTCCCCCTGCCCAGATCGAGGTTCTCGTCTCCTCAGGTTGCAGAGCGACTATGTCGCGCCAGAGCATCCTCCCGCACCTGTGGTCGCGAACACCATGGATCTGGGGATGGGGTCATGTTCGCCCTGGTCCTAGCCCCCACCGGCCTGCCCCACATCGCTCCCGACGATGACCCAAACCTCTAGTGTGTGAGGTCGGTGGTTCGGCATGGGGCCCAAGATGGGGTTCCTCCATGATGTGGGCTCACTTGTCTTAACTTTCGGGGTGCTTGCCTCAACTGTTGCAGAGCGACTATGTCGCTCCAGAGCATCCTCCCGTGCCTGTTGTCGCGAATGCCATGGAGCTAGGGCTCAAGTGTGTGTGGTCGGTGGTTCGGTATGAGGCCCGTGGGGCCAGGCCGATAGTTGTTTGCTATGGAAGGTGGGGACTGTGTAGTACGTTGTATTGAACGATTGCGGGGCTTGGGCCCGAAGATGGGGTCCATCCATGATGCGCAGTCACTTGTTTGGGTGTCCAACGATGCCAGCGATGCAGTCTTGACAGCGCCTACTATCAGGCTATTGAGCTTCCTCCAGCTTAGGCCACTGTCTCGTAACAGCGTCGCCTTTTTCCTCATTGGGAGTAAGAGTCGAGATGAGTCTGTTTGGTGAGAAATCACCTGAGAGAGCAAGAGCGTGAGAGAGGTGAAGGTATCATCTCCACGGCTCTCTCCTGGAGTGTGGTTTTTGGTGGGGTGAGCGAGATAGTTGTTTGGTGAGAAATCGTTTGAGATAGCACAATCGCGAGAGAGGTGAAGGTATCCTCTTGACGGCTATCTCTTTGGTAGCGGCTGTGGGAGCTGTGTGTGGTTGCTGTGCATGTGCCAACAGATGGGGCTGCGGGGCTTGGACCCAAAGACGGGGTCCCCCCAGCGAGGAGAAGGCAGGGATCGACGGGTATTAAAATTCTGCCAGACTAGCTTCGGGTGGGTGTGCATTGGCCGTGGAGGCAGTGTACAAAGCTAAACTGACGTACATATAATTTTGCTAAACCGAGCTTGTTTGTCGACCCACCCTCCAGGGTTGTTGGAGGGATTTGTTATTTGTACGGGTCATGTTGCTTCATGTATATTTTATTTTCTGTCTGTAGGTTGTAATCTGGCCCAGTTCGCTGGGTTTGTATCATTAATTTTTTATTAATGAAACAGGGTGGCCATACTCCACCTTTTCCCTTAAAAAAAAATACATCTAAGGATATATAATTGTTAAATAAGGTACAAACCAATGTGGCATACAAAACATGTGACCAATTAAAAACACTACCTTAACCCATTGTTTTACCAAAGTTAAAGAGCCACAGAAATCAGGAAACATGTTCTCCCTGAAGGATAACTCAACCAGGCTCTTGACAAGAATTTGGTTAACATTGCCAGCACGACATTTATGGAGAACATCCACTATTGAGGCACACTTTTCAAATGTAGCTATAACGACAGTCTTCATCTCATTCTCTGATATGCCATCACTGTCACTGCCTTTTGGTTTGGTCGTATACGTCTTGTAGAGAATCTTTACATATGCCCATATTGTTTTACAACAAAGCTGTAAAACCACTGAAGCCTGAGGAAGCAGAATTGTATTTGTTTCAAGAGTAAAGGTTAGATATCAACATATTGCATTGTAAAAGGGATGGTGAACAGCTAAAAAATTGCGATTGGAATCAGATACATCTCTACAATAGAATTTAGCTCCACTAAAACAAATAAGAGGGTAACTAATGCATTCAACCATCTTCTATGCATAAGGGATGAGTGTGTGTGTGTGAGAGATAGAGAGAGAGGGGGGGTGTTGATTAATCTTTTTCAATAGATACCTCTGTTCATTAACAGATAAATAATGAAATATATATCTCTACAATAGAATTTAGCTCCACTAAAACAAATAAGAGGGTAACTAATGCATTCAACCATCTTCTATGCATAAGGGATGAGTGTGTGTGTCTGTGTGTGAGAGAGAGAGAGAGAGAGAGAGAGAGAGGTTGTTGACTAATCTTTTTCAATAGATACCTCTGTTCATTAACAGATAAATAATGATATATATATATATATATATATACAAATAAGAGGGTAACTAATGCATTCAACTATCTTCTATGCATAAGGGATGAGTGTGTGTGTCTGTGTGAGAGAGAGAGAGAGGTTGTTGACTAATCTTTTTCAATAGATAACAGATAAATAATGATAGATAGATAGATATATATATATATATATATATATATATATATATATATATATATATATATATATATATATACACTAGGTTTGTCCGTGGACACGTGCCTACGGCACGTTTCCGTGAACGATGCAGCGTCTTCGTGAAGATTGATTTATATAGATGATATATATATATATACACTAGGTTTGCCCGTGGACACGTGCCTACGGCACGTTTCCGTGAACGATGCAGCGTCTTCGTGAAGATTGATTTATATAGATGTGTATTTGGCTGCGACATTGATGTATTCTGAATTAAGTTGTTTATTGATTTATATCTTGCAGGATCATTTGTCAGGAGCTCAGGATTGAAAACGAGTACTATGAATCTACAACAATAGTGGATGGAAATCAGTTGCTATGTGTGACTTAAACAAAAGAGATTTCAAACTGCATAAGTAGCATTTCAGTTGGTAATGCAGTTATCATCTCAAACAGCATGAGTTAATTGCCCATTGTCATATTTTAATGTAGTTAACCATGTATGATTTTAAAAGAGGTTAAAAATGAGAGAGAGAGAGAGAAAAAGAGAGAGAGAGAGAGAGAGAGAGAGAGAGAGAAAGCTTATTGTGATGTATATGTAAAGATCTTTTGTGAAATGTGATCAAGTACAATATATTTAGTATCCTGATACTGGAGAGTCTATTGCAAATTTGATCTGAAACAGGCTTGTTAGCCCCATTTTTTGATATATTTCAGTGAATGAGATATTTGACATGTTTTTTTTTAAACTTACATCAAAACACATAAGCCCAACTATCAGGCATTTCAAATATTAAGAGAACATGAAGATTGTAGATGGATTAATGACTCAATCCGCCAAAAATCACGATTAAGAATGAAAAATCATTATAATGAAAAATGAATAAATCAAGTCAAAACCATTGTTCATTTCTATTGTAGAATACTAATAGAAAATTGAGTAAAAATTTCGATAGTCTCCTTTAAAATATTAGCCGTTTTACAGTAATTCCTTACGAAATTTTGCTAACAATTAAAAATATAACATCACATGTTGTGCGGAATACAAATCAAACCAACAATCAAACCAACGCGGAAACAAAGAGAGAACCAGCAAGAGAAAAACAGAAAAACAAGCAACACAAGAACACAAGATTTACGTGGTTCGGCAAAACGATGCCTACATCCACAAGGGGCGGTTGGGGTTTCTTTACTATGATCTCCAATGGGCAAACAAAGCCTTTACAAGAGATGACGGCTTCAAAATCCGAATAAGGTGTTACAATTTACAAAACCCTAACGGGTGTATTTATAGGGAAACTATTGGGCCTTTCGAATTGGGCCGAATCTGGATCCAAAACCCGCCGACAGTCGACTGGTCCAATTACCAGTCGACTGGTCCTCCTTCGGGACGGTCGACTGACTCCCACGTACAGTCGACTGCTGCTGCTGTATACTCAGTCTTCGAAAACTCCTTTCTGGACAGTCGACTGTCCCATACCACCAGTCGACTGAAGCTCTGAAACTTTCGAACACTGCAGATACCAAATACCAGAATCGAGCCATTATCCTACAATCTCCACCTTGGCGAGATCTTCCAAGTCAAGTATCCAACAATCTCCACCTTGGTGAAATCTTCCAAGTAGCCCAAGCAATCTCCACAAATACTTCAAAACAACTGCTCATCACCAAATGCAACAAACGAACCCAAACTCCACCTTAGTATGATATCACATACTAAACAAACCAATAGCAAAGTACTATCCCAATCGCCCATGCCAAATTATCAAACATGCAAAATATTAGCCAGGTTCATGCAATGCTTGAACTTGGCTGCCCCAACAACTTTGGTCAACATATCAGCAGGATTATCAGCTGTTCCAATCTTCACCAAATGAATATCACCATCCTTTATCAAATCACGCACAAAATGATAACGGACATCAATATGTTTGGTCCTCGAATGATGAACTTGGTTCTTCGCTAAATGAATAGCACTCTGACTGTCACAGTGTACCTCCACCTTCTCCCGATGAATTCCCAAGCTCTTCAAAAGTCCATGTATCCAAATGGCTTCCTTCATGGCCTCAGCAACCGCCATGTATTCAGCCTCAGTAGTAGACAACGCTACAGTGGACTGCAAATTTGACCTCCAACTTATAGGTGCTCTAGCCATAGTAAACAAATAGCCTGTAGTAGACCGCCTCTTATCTAGATCACCTGCATAGTCAGAATCAACATACCCAACCAATAACCTGCTAATATTGTCATCCCTTTCAAATTTCAAACCCACATCTGTGGTACCACTTATGTACCTCAAAATCCATTTAGCTGCTTGCCAATGCTCTTTGCCTGGATCATGCATATATCGACTAACCATACTCACCGCCTGAGAGATGTCTGGTCGAGTACAAACCATGGCATACATCAAACTGCCAACCACACTAGTGTAAGGTACATTCGCCATATACTGTCTCTCTTCATATGTACTTGGAGACTGAGAAGCACTAATTCTGAAATGACTGGCTAAGGGTGTGCTAACTGGTTTAGTTTTCTCATCTATACCAAACCGTTTCAGCACCTTCAAAAGATATTGCTTCTGTGTCAAACTCACTACGCCCTTTGCTCTGTCTCTAGCTATCTCCATCCCAAGTATCTTCTTGGCTTCACCAAGATCCTTAATCTCGAATTCAGAACTCAACTGATTCTTCAAATTTTGAATCGCCTTAGCATTTTTAGAGGCAATCAACATATCATCCACATATAATAACAGATATATAAAAGAACCATTCTGCAACTTCCTGAAGTAAACACAATGATCATACTCACTTCTGGAATATCCCTGCACTTTCATAAACTGGTCAAACCTCAAATACCACTGCCTTGGAGATTGCTTCAACCCATAGAGAGACTTCTTCAACCTGCAAACACAATTTTCCTTCCCAGCTGTCTTAAACCCATCTGGCTGCAACATATAAATTTCTTCATCTAGATCCCCATGTAAGAATGCAGTCTTCACATCCATCTGTGTCAATTCAAGATCAAACTGTGCTACCAAAGCTAACAAAATCCGAATAGAAGGATGCTTCACAACTGGAGAGAACACTTCATTATAGTCAATTCCTTCCTTTTGAGCATACCCCTTTGCAACTAGTCTAGCCTTGAACCGAACACTGCCTTTTGGACATTCTTTCTTCGTATACACCCACTTGCAACCAATTGCTTTCTTCCCCTTTGGTAGTTGCACTAGATCCCAAGTCTTATTCTTATGAAGAGAGTTTATCTCTTCATCCATAGCAACTTTCCAATCTGCATTTTCTGAACTTCTAGTGGCTTCTTTGAAGTTGGAGGGAACTTCATCATCCACAATGGGAAGAGCAAATGCAACTGTATCTGTAAAGCGAGACGGTCGTTTGATATTTCTTCTTTGCCTTCTTACTGCAATTGATTCTACCTGCTGGATAGGAACTTCTTCATCATTCTCAGTATCAACCACATCATCTTCATCTTGGACAGGAACAGGATTTTCAACTGACAACTTTTCTAACTCCACCTGTTGGAGAACTCTCCTACCAGTCGACTGGTTATTGCCAACAGTCGACTGTCCCGAGCTCCCACTCTTCTGCTGTTCTAGACCACCAGTCGACTGCTCCTGTACATCAGTCGATTGTCCCGAGATTCTGCTACTCACCTGTTGGAGAACTGTCCCACTCTTCTGCTGCTCACCAGTCGACTGTCCCATACCACCAGTCGACTGTCCCGAGCTAATCATGCTGGTCTCATCAAAAGTCACATCTCTGCTGATTACTAACTTCTTTTGTTCTGGACACCACAACCTGTAACCTTTGACACCAGTACTAAAACCAACAAATATAGCCTTTTTGGCTCTTGCATCAAGTTTAGTTTCAGTTACATGAAAATAAGCAGGACAACCAAATATATGCAAAAAACTATAATCAGATGCAGGTTTACCACTCCATACCTCAATAGGCGTCTTGCCTTCAAGTGCTACTGATGGTAAACGGTTGACAATGTGGCTTGCATATATAACAGCTTCTGCCCAAAATGTCTTCTTCAATCCAGACTGTGCTAACATACATCTCACCTTCTCAAGTAAGGTTCTGTTCATCCTTTCTGCAACCCCATTTTGCTGTGGAGTCTTCCTAACTGTGAAGTGCCTCTGGATCCCTTCATCTTCACACAATTTCAGAAACGGATCATTCTTATATTCCCCTCCATTATCTGACCTCAGAACCTTAATCTTCCTACCAGTCTGATTTTCAACTTTCTTCTTCCAACTTGTGAACAATGTCAAAACTTCATCTTTGTGCTTCATGGTATATACCCAAACTCGTCTGGAGTAATCATCAACAAAAGTAACAAACCAGTGTCTACCACTCATAGAAGGTGTCTGAGTAGGGCCCCAAACATCTGTGTGCACATAATCGAGGATACCCTTTGTCTGATGTACAGCTGTACCAAATTTCACCCTAGTTTGCTTACCCAAAACACAATGTTCACAAAATTCCAACTTGCACCCTTTAGCATCTTTAAGCAACCCTTGCTTCACAAGCCCCTGCAAGGCCTTTTCTCCTGCATGCCCGAGTCGCATATGCCACAACCTAGTAGAGTCGGGAACAACCTGTTTAGGCCTTTCAGTTACACTGGCAGCCTCACCCAAATATGTTTTTCCCTGCAAGAAAAACAAGTTCCTTTTCCTTTGCCCTTTCATCACCACGAGTGATCCGCTAGTCACCTTCAGAATGCCACCTTCACTAGCAAATTTCAATCCACTGGCCTCCAAAACACCTAGTGAAATCAGATTCTTTTTTAAATCTGGGACATACCATACATCTGAAAGCTCCCTAATAAGACCATCGTGCATTAGCAATTCAATCTTCCCGATTCCTACCTTCTTACAAGGCGCATCATTTCCCATCAAAACTACACTACCATCCATATACTCCAAAGAAGTAAACCACTCCTTTTTCCAAGACATATGATAGGAGGCTGCTGTATCAAGAAACCATACTTCTTGATAAAGTGAGGGACTAGAAGCAAGTGCAAAAGAAAAGTCCTCGCCACTTTCTAAATTATCAACAGTCACATTTGCAGTCGAATTTCCCTTATTTCGTAGCTTTGGACAATCCTTTTTCCAATGCCCCCTTTCATGACAGAAAGCACATTCATCTTTGGCTAGTATTTTCCTGTCCTTCGAAACTCCTCTCGATTTGGAACGAGATTTGTTTCCCTTTTTCCCAGATTTGGACTCAGATCTGGTCTCAGTCCTGCCCCTTACAATTAAAGCTTCAGAAGTTTCTCTATCAACCATTTTATCCCTTCTCCTAGTTTCATTATTCAACAAAGCATTTGCAACATCTTCATATTTCACAGTATCTTTTTCATATAATAAAGTAGTTGCTAAATGATCATAACTTTCAGGTAATGAATTCAACAGAATTAGGGCTTTATCTTCATCCTTAATTTGCTCATCCAAATTTAACAAATCAGCCAATAATTTATTAAATGATTCAACATGAGCATTCATAGACATACCTTCCGTATAGGTGAAGCGAAAAAGTCTCTTCTTCAAATACAGCCGATTCTCCAAACTTTTCCTCATGTATTTGTCTTCGAGTTTCTTCCACAACACCGCAGCAATGGTATCCCTCATCAAATCATACTTCTGAGCCTTCTCAATAAAGAGCCGAATAGTCCCACACGCAACTCGATTCAACTTCTTCCAATCTGCTTTGGACATATCCTTAGGTTTTTCTTTCTCCAAAGCAACATCTTGTTCTTGTTGAACAAGAACATCCAACACCTCACATTGCCACATCCCGAAATTGTTTGTCCCATCAAATTTTTCAACTTTAAATTTTGCGTTGTGAATCGTTGTTCTTGACGAACTTGATCCCACAACATCCTTGGTTGCATCTGCATCACCCGCCATCTCCCTCTAGGTCGAACCAATAGCTCTGATACCACTTGTTGTGCGGAATACAAATCAAACCAACAATCAAACCAACGCGGAAACAAAGAGAGAACCAGCAAGAGAAAAACAGAAAAACAAGCAACACAAGAACACAAGATTTACGTGGTTCGGCAAAACGATGCTTACATCCACAAGGGGCGGTTGGGGTTTCTTTACTATGATCTCCAATGGGCAAACAAAGCCTTTACAAGAGATGACGGCTTCAAAATCCGAATAAGGTGTTACAATTTACAAAACCCTAACGGGTGTATTTATAGGGAAACTATTGGGCCTTTCGAATTGGGCCGAATCTGGATCCAAAACCCGCCGACAGTCGACTGGTCCAATTACCAGTCGACTGGTCCTCCTTCGGGACGGTCGACTGACTCCCACGTACAGTCGACTGCTGCTGCTGTATACTCAGTCTTCGAAAACTCCTCTCTGGACAGTCGACTGTCCCATACCACCAGTCGACTGAAGCTCTGAAACTTTCGAACACTGCAGATACCAAATACCAGAATCGAGCCATTATCCTACATCACAGACAGTTAATATCAATCATCCCCAGGCCAAATAAGCAACATCACACATGCACCATATATATAAGGCTCTGGGTGCAAAAATCTTGATATGATGCAAGATACAAAATTAAAAAACCAAGATTTCATTTGAAAATGTAATGGATTTGTAGGAATTTTAGTAGAAAATTCGACAGAACCTCCCCTAAAATATTAGCCCTTTTACAGCAATTTCTTATGAAATTTTGCTAACAATTAAAAATATAACATCACAGGCAGTTAATATCAATTCTTTCTAGGCCAATCCAAGCAACATCACACAGGCATCATATATATAAGGCTCTGGGGGCAAAAATATTCATATAATGCAAGATACAAAATAAAAACCAAAATTTTGTTTGAAAATGTAATGAATTTTTAGAAAAACATTTGAAAAACAACAGACAGAACCCAATACTCCACAACTTTGCGGGTATGGGTTTTAACATCACTATATTATATCATCATCCTATACAGATACTTACATCATCTCCCAAAATCCTAAAAAATTACACAGATTTATATAACCTTTTATTCTACATAACTTAAGGGAAAAAAATATACAACTAATATATCATCCACCAACCCTACTACAAAAAAAAAGATTATAGGGTTGTTACAATAGGGATCAAACACAAAGCTTCAAGTCTTCAATATGGGTCGAAACAGTGAGCCTACACAAACAGTAAGAGTTTTTCAAGAATCAGTCAAAACCAATGATAATTAAAGAAATAAATAGTAAGAGTATGTAGGAAAATTTATTCTCAAACTAATACCTTTCAGACTAGATGATGTACAAAAGAGATTGCCTTCAAACTCGACGGTTTGAACCCAACATATCTGCATAATAAAGCTTACTATTAGCACCCAAAATGAAAGTAAGCTATCAATGAAAACATCATCAATAGAACTCAAAATGCCTGGAAACAACATAAAAATGTCTGGAAACAACATAAAAATATATTAGAATTTTAGGAACAACATAAATAGAGCTCAATAAGCCTGGAAACAACATAAACATAGCTCAAAATGCTTATAAACAATATAAACAGAGCTCAATACACCTGGAAACAAACACTATATATGGCTCAAAATGCTCATAAACCTAGTAGTGTAATATCAACACAATCATAACAAAATTAGTGTAATATCATCACATTGTAATCTCATAGTGAAGCATAATAGTGTGATCAACTGCTTGTAAACATAGTTAAAAACGCCTAGAAACAACATAAGAATAGCTTAAAATTCTCAGAAACAACATAAACAGAGCTGAATAAGCTTGGAAACAACATAAACAGAGCTCAAAATGTGCTTATAAACAACATAAACAAAGCTCATTACACCTGGAAACAACATAAACATAACTCAAAATCTATGTAATTGGTTGTGAATAATTTTACTCCCAATAAAGAAGAATGAAAATGGGAAAAATGTTTACTCTTCTTTATTCTTGTTGGTGATCCCTACTTGCCTTGTTTCTCACCTTATCCATGTGCTTTCTATTTAGTATGCACATTTCTATTGTTTTAGGATTTTTTTAATTTTATCATCACCTTACATTCTAATTCACTATTTATTTAATTCGCCCTCCATTAATCCTGCCTGAGCCTCTCCATATCATAATTTTAATTCTCCCTCTCTTCCAGTTCTCTATTCTTCCTCAGGTCTCATTATTTTTTGTTGTACTTTGCCCCCCTCCATATTCATCAGTTCCTAAGATTGTCCATTTTGTAGCTACATCTGCATTACTTCATAGACAAAGTTTGTTTAGATCACATACTTCTTTTTTAAAATCTTTGTATGTTCTTTGGTATGAAGATGATTTTGAATGATATGTATTATGCATCTGAGATGTATTATGCATCTGAGATGAGGAGATAAAAGTTTTCATACATGCTCAAAAATTTCAACTCTTTACCTGATGTTGTCTTCTAGTGCTTATAAACAACAGAAACAGAAGTCAGTACGCCTGGAAACAACATAAATAGAGCTAAAAATGCTAATAGATATAATATACAGGTAACAAAGGGTTGTTACTTGGGTCGATACGGGTTTGGATTTTCACAGGGATTGTTACCTGAATTTGTAAAGTTTATCTCGACTTCTTCTGAATAACATCAATGGTAGTATGTAAATTTGCTTCTTTTAAGTTGTTTTTTTTACTTTAAATGATCAATAAATATGCATAGCATGTGCCATTACTGTTTTTTTCAACTTGACATCTTTATGATGAAGAATGAGATGCTAGGCAAGAAAAACAAATAGATCCATGGCCCATTTGAAAATATACTATATAATAAGACTTATTTTTAATGAGCATAGAAACATTGAAAAACTAAGAATAGGTGTTACCCATCAAGATGGGGCATCGGCTTGAAGGTGATAAAAAATTGTGATCCGTTTATGTTTGGACGAGCATTTGCTATAGATTAAACTCCAGGTGCATTACGCTTCAGTTTGATATTCTCATCTGGGAAGAAAAATAACTTCATTTTGCTATAGATGAAACGGCCATGTTGCACAGATCATATATAACTCCCCTAAAATCTGACAATTTCTAGCATACAACACATGTGATAGATCAGACCAATGTACTTGCATGTACTTGTATATATAGAATATATGTCTAAGAAGTGGTGCTGTGGTAGGGTATTTGAGTTGGGTTTGGAATTCAAGGTTTAAGAATGGTATGTATTCCTGATGTATTAGGATTACCTAGAAAGTATGTATACTTTATGCAATTAAGATCGGTTTCTACTTCCATATTGATTAATCTTATTTTGCACAACTTTCTTACAACAGTTCTTCTGTTCCTCAGTCTTTGTTTGTGAATATTATACTTATTTAGCTGAATCTTACCAGTTTTTTTCCTATTTAACTTCACATACAAAAATGCTTTTACTTGTATGTTAGTAATGTTATTGATTGTCTTACAGCTCGGGTTAGTTCAATACCAATTGTGGACGACAATGATTCTTTGTTGGATACATACTCTAGAAGGTGTTTTTTTCTGTTATTCTGGTTTCTCATTTCATTCTCTTAACGTTCATCATACTTGGAGTTTTGTTTTCTAGGAGATGGTGAAGTTAATTTATTTTGTCTACAGTGATATCACATCTTTGGCTAAAGATTAAGCGTATGTACAGATTCGCCTTGATGAAATGACTATCCATCAGGTATATGCAATATTCTTCTTTTCAAAGCAAATTATTTATGCTTTGACTATACCACATGATTTTTTATTCATGAGCGTATGCATATATTGTAATACTGGTGTGGACAATTAGACAGAAATATGATCCATCATCATAGTTGTGGAAATGTCACTCTGGTGTAGTGTAAGTCTCTTAGTAGTGAGGAAGAGGTTGGGAATTCCAGTCCTAGTTAATCCTCGATTATACACACACACAAATATAGTGAGGAAGAGGTTGGGAATTCCAGTCCTAGTTAATCCTTGATTCTTCTAAGCTCTTAGTTTAACTGAGAGAGAGAGAGAGAGAGAGAGAGAGAGAGAGAGATTAAGACCTGTGTGTATTTATTAACTTTAATTGTAAGCAGAACCAAGCCATATCAAAATCCCTGGAGTACTTGTTACCTATCACAGTCTTTTACCAATTACTATCTGAGCTACAACTTAGTAACCGTATTAACTTAGTTTTGTGATTTGTGTCAATTACATAGAGGAAATAGAACTACATGAAATTGGAAGGAAATAAGGGTGTATATATGCATCCATTTTGAAGTTAGGTTGGTGTAAAAGAAATTCGTTTTCATAATAATGGTACACATGAACAATTTTTCTTAAGGAATTAAATTCAAGATAAACTATTATCTTTAATTAAATTCAAGATAAACAATTTCAAAAGTTTTTCCACTAAATGAATTAAGTAGATGAACATCATCAAACGTAGACCAAGTAATTATGCAAACAATCGAAGGGCAAAGAAGATCCAAAGTTCTGCAATTTATTTTTCAAAACAATTACAGTAACTGTGAACTAATGGTTTGCATATTAGTTGAGCGTAAACATCATTTGTTTAAAAAATGATTACAAACACATAGTTTGCTGCCACTTGTTGTTAGCCTCTAATTGACCGCAACTTCACTATTCTATATACTTTTAAGATGACAAATATGGAATTCGAAAAAAAAAGTAATAGGCTCCATCAATTTAATCACTCTTATCTATGTAGTAGCGCATATGATAAGTAATATGTAAAAACTTTAAATTTCCAGTTTAAATCCTTACTAAATTTAACTAACTTGGCACAAAATCAATCTTTTTATCACTCTAAATCACTCTACTAAATTTATCACTACAGTTGGTAATATGTAAGATAAGCAAAATATTAAGTAGCATAAAGTTCAGCTTTCGTCATCCTAGCATAATGTTGCTACTTTACAAACTTGAATCAACCCATGATCAACCACACAATAAAAACTAATCATTTAATGTCTCAAAACCACGGATTTCTCAACTTTGCACTGATTACTTAACTTGCACAGATTGATGACTCATTTGGGGTAGAGTTCTATCGTATAAGAACTATCTTTTTATTTGGGGTAGAGTTCTATCTTATTAAATTTCCAGTTTCATAATCTCATTTTTTATAAATCGCTCGTGTATCCCTATTTGGCAGTAAAGATCTAAAACAATGTGGCATAGGAATTATCAATGCAAAGATCTAAAACAAAGGGTCTAAAGGCTATTTTTCTCATTAAGTTATCCCTTCCTTCACAGCGAACTAGCCATGATCTAAACGAAGGATTTCTAACCAGTTAACTACCATTTTTTAAATTAATCATTTTCATCAAGATCAATTTGGCAAGGCATCAGCAAAACTTTTTTTTAAAATATTAAAAACTACCATCTAATGGGATGTTTTGGGCCAAAAAAGAAGATAAATAAAGTTGCCAAATGTGTTGGGAATTGTCATAAAGTTGGAATGTAAATAAGAACTGACCGAAAGCCAATTCTTGGTCATCTGCGGTACCATCTGAGATGTCAGTGTCTGGAATTGCACCACCACCAGACCTAGCATCATCCATGGACATTGCAAGAGCTTGCTGTAGCAATGCACTCTCATCATCCTGTTACCATATTGTTATATTCAAAGTTAGCACATCAGAATAAAATGCTCTCTGAAAATAATTACAATATAAGAAATCAATGACCAAGTGCATTTCTTAATAATATCAAACCAGATCCATATAAGCTACAAAATTGAATGAGCATGATTTCTTGCGAAGCCTATAAGAACTTAGAACAAAGCCTATAAGCTACAAAAGCCTACAAATCCAATCTTCACATGAGAATGAGCATCAAAATTAGAATTAAACTAAAATTACATAAAATGAATAAAATACTAATTTGCCAGAGCATCTCGGTATCAACAAATATTTTAAAGAACAATTACTGTACCACGTGAACTGTACCAGTAAAAATGAATAAAAAGGTAGCTTATCTTGTAGAGTTTTATACTTACAGAGTCACAGCTGATATTTTGATTAGCATCCTCAAAGAAAATGGTAGTAGGTAGAAAATCGGAGTCCTTACAAAAAGTGACAAACACCATCCCAACCACCAATCTCCTGCATACAGTAATAGCTTGATCAGATATGATTACAGAAAGCAAAGTAGGGGATGTAGGGGACTTTGAAATAGCTTACACTTGAAGTTAGGTCATCGTACTTGACCCAGATTCCACGGGGATTACGAATAAAGCAAATATAATGTTTAGAACAAAAACAAACCTGCGAAAAGGGGGAAATGAAAAATAAAATTTTAAATTTTAAAATCAAAACTCATACTCTCTGTATCTGCATGATTTAACTACTAAAAATAACAACTAAGTGGGTTTTCTTACTTACAACTGAAACCAGGTGATATTTGCTTTTCTCAACTATCCCTCCACACGAAGCAAATTAAACTTCGGTATGCATGCTTTCAAGTGTTTCAGATATCTGGGCTTTGGGCTTTGAATTCATCAGATTTCTTGTCTTCTTCAGCTGCTATATGGAGGCAAAGCTGAAACATATGACATGACCTCAAAACAACTTGACTTGAACGAGATTTATAAGTATGTACGGTGCACATGTTTTCCTCTCCCATTTTGTTCATAGGTATATTTGTATGTGCTGACTTGTAGTAATTCCCAATTTGCAACTGTGAAAAAAAGCATGTGTATTACTGATCTAAAAAACTTTTAAAAGGCAGGTTGTTCCTTCATGTGTGGTTTAGATAGACAAATTTATCCAAGTTAACAAAGCTTTTAACCACACTCCAACTTTTCATATCAACTAAATGCAAAAACAACTCTCAGAGACAATGCCGATACTTCCGTCTACATCAATCAATTTAAATTAATCTAAAACCTATACACTATTGCAAATGTGTACACTATTGCATTGATGCTAGAATCTTATTAGAATTAAGCTTTCTAATACTATCTATAGCTATCTGCAATGTTGTTACACTTCGCTCTAGCTTCCTCACTGGAGATTGCTGTGCTGACTGCCTGTTTGCCAAAATCCTGATCCAACCCGGAGAACATATATTAAGAGTTTACTATAATCATATATACAACTAACTTGCAAAAACTTCTACCTCCATTTTTTAAACTTCTTAAACAATTCAGCTTCTCAAACAATACAGTAAAAATTTTCAGTCCACGGAAAAACCCAAAATAAAATTCTTGACATCTAACATCAACAATCATGGAATCAAAATTTAGAACTGAAACCCAAAATAAAATTGCAAAAAATAACCTTTTCTACAACAATTCCTTATCAAATATAGAATTTCAATCCCAAGTTACCCAAATTTCAATCCCAAATTAAAAGAACAACACGAAACTACAATAAAGAATCCGACTTTATACCTTGAAATGGAGTCGAGGAGGGCAGAGCCAGGATGTGGGGCATCGGGGCTGGCTTCAGGAGGTGGGGCGTCGAAAGAGAGAGAGAGGGGGGCGGGGATTCAGGGCGTCGAGGCTGGCTTCAGCCAGCGGGGCGTCGAGAGAGAGAGAGTGGTGGTCGGTAAGTGAGGAGAGAGAGGGGGGGGGGGCGATTCTGTCGGATCTAGTGACGGAGATTCTGATTCTGGTGGCGGTGGTGATTGGGATCGTGTTCTCGTTTGTGCAGTGGGTGCTGGTGTCGAAGGCCGGAGTCGCAGTCGGCGGCGGCTCAAAGTAGCAAGAAGAACGGATATGGGGATTACCTGATCGAGGAGGAGGAAGGGCTCAACGACCATAATGTTGTTGCGAAGTGCGTCGAGATTTAGAACGCAATTTTGAAAAGTCAGATTTTGATCGAAGCGATAGATTTCTAGATCTGGTTTTGTTTTGGTAGAATTTAAGCTAGAGAGAGTGGGGGTCGGTAAGTGAGGAGAGAGAGAGACCGAGGTTGGAGAAAGGAGCAGAGAGAGAGAGAGAGATGGGAGGCCGAGAGAAAGAGAGAGACAATGAGAAAGAGAGAGAGAGAGAGATAAAGGATTTTGAAATTGTGGGGTTTGAAATTTTGGACGGGAAAATATGTTTTCTGAGAATCAATCTGGGCCATTGATTTTAGGAGAGATTGAAGGAGAACCACTTGATAGCTTTCTTTGTAATTTATTATATAGATATCTATTCACATGCATTATATATATATATATATATATATATATATATATATATATATATATATATATATATATATATATATATATATATATATGCAAATTGCTCATTTAGTAAATAAGCAATTGATTATGTGGTATGCATGTGATACATTGGACAACTAACCATTTTAATGATTTTCCAATCACATGTATGTCACATCATTAATTGCTTATTTACTAAATGAGCAAGTTGCTCATACCCCTTTTTCTCATATATATATATGTATATATATATATATATATATATATATATATATATATATATATATATATATATATATATATAGCCTTCTTGCATTGCAAACGGGCCGGAACGGTTCAGATTTTTTTAAATAAAATCTTGTCTTAACCCGTCGTAGGGAAGGACGGGTTAAGGCAAAATTTTATTAAAAAACATAGCCTTAACCCGTCCTTCCCAAGAACGGGTTAAGGATATCTATATTCATTTTTATTTCCATACAGTTCGTCTTCTTCGATGATTGCTCTCGCGCTCTTCTTCTTTCTTCGACGAACCCAACGGAAAAAAAACCCTAATCCTTCGTCTAAACCCAAATCCTTCGTCGAAAACCCAAATCGATCCACTTACCCCCGCTCCCCTCCTCCCAATTACAAAATCGAAACCCTAGCTTCTCTTCTCCTCTTCGATACGAAATCGAAACCCTAGTTCTCTTCCAAATCGATTGTTTGGCTTGATTTGGACCTATCTTGTAAGGTATACACTATTTCTTTACCTCAATAATCTACATTTGTATTGTTTTTTTGAATTTGTGTGTAGTAAATTATTTAGAAATTGGGAAAAAAAATTATATGCGTTAGTAGATTTTAGATATAGAATCGGGTTGACTTCAAGTATATTCAATTGCCGAATTATGTTGCTTGCATTAGTAATTTGTAGAATTAGAATTGTATATACGAAATTAGTTAGAAACTTTTCAGTGCGGTTATGGTTGAAAACCCTGCAAACGACCGTAAAAAAATACGAAACTTTCCGAGTAGGTTCGTCTCACGTAGTACAAGCCACACCAACTTGTATAAGTGAGTTTCGACTCACGGTTTGAGAGATACGGCCGCGTATCGCTTTCGGTTGAAAAAAATCAAGTAAAGCGGTACACGGCCGTATCTCCCGAACCGTGACTCAAAACTCGCTTCTACAAGTTCGGGTAGCTTGCCCTACGTGAATTCGACCAAGTCAGAAAGTTTTATAATTTTGGAATGCCGTTTGCACGGTTTTCTCAACTTCTTTGCATGATAGTTTTTTGACTTAGAATTTTGTAAGTGCGGTTAGATTAGATTAGAAAACCTTTCAAACGATATCCAAAAATTTTGAAACTTTGCTAGTTGGTTGGTGTCCCCTATGTGAAGCCAACCCAAGTTGTAAAAGTGAGTTTCGACTCACGGTTCGAGAGATACGGCGGCGTATCGCTTTTTGTTGGAAAAAAACCAAGCAAAGCGGTAGACGGCCGTATCTCGCAAACCGTGACTCGAAACTCGCTTTCACAAGTTCGGGTGGCTTGCCCTACGTGAATTCGACCAAGTCGGAAAGTTTTAAAATTTTCGGATGCCGTTTGTGCGGTTTTCTCAACTTCCTCGCATTACAAGTTATAAACTTAGAATTTTCTAAGTGCGGGTAGATTAGAAAACCCTTCAAACGACCTCCAAAAAATACGAAACTTTGCGAGTTGGTTGGTGTCCCCTACGAGAAGCCAAACCAACTTGTAGAAATGAGTTTCGACTCACGGTTCGAGAGATACGGCCGCATATCGCTTTTGGTTGAAAAAAACCAAGTTAAGCGGTAGACGGCCGTATTTCGCAAACCGTGACTCGAAACTCGCTTCTACAAGTTCGGGTGGCTTGCCCTACGTGAATCCGACCAAGTCAGAAAGTATTAAAATTTTCGGATGTCATTTGTGCGGTTTTCTCAACTTCCTCGCATTACAAGTTTCAGACTTAGAATTTTCTAAGTGCGGGTAGATTAGAAAACCCTTCAAACGACCTCCAAAAAATACGAAACCTTGCAAGTTGGTTGGTGTTACCTACGAGAAGCCAAACCAACTTGTAGAAGTGAGTTTCGACTCACGGTTCGAGAGATACGGCTGCGTATCGCTTTTGGTTGAAAAAAAACTAAATAAAGCGGTAGACGGCCGTATCTCGCAAACCGTGACTCGAAACTCGCTTCTACAAGTTCGGGCGGCTTGCCCTATATGAATCTGACCAATTCAGAAAGTATAAAAATTTTTGGATGCCATTTGTGTGGTTTTCTCAACTTCTTCGCATTACAAGTTTTAGACTTAGAATTTTCTAAGTGCGGGTAGATTAGAAAACCCTTTAAACGATCTCCAAAAAATACAAAACCTTGCGAGTTGGTTGGTGTCACCTACGAGAAGCCAAACCAACTTGTAGAAGTGAGTTTTGACTCACGGTTCGAGAGATACGGCCGCGTATCGCTTACGGTTGGAAAAAAACCAAGTTTAGCGGTAGACGGCCGTATCTCACATACCGTGACTCAAAACTCGCTTCTACAAGTTCGGGTGGCTTGCCCTACGTGAATCCGACCAAGTTGGAAAGTTTTAAAATTTTCGGATGCCGTTTGTGCGGTTTTCTCAACTTCCTCGCATTACAAGTTTTAGACTTTCAATATTTTGGTGCGGTTAGAGTTGAAAACACTTCAAACGTCGTCCAAAAAATACGAAACTTTGCGAGTTGGTTGATCTCACTCAAACACAACCCACCTCAACATGTAGAAGTGGGTTTGGTATTACGGTTCGAGATATACGGCCGTGTATCGGTTTATTTGGGTTTTTTACCACCTAAACCATCTTACACGCCCGTATCTCTTCAACCGAGATTTGAAACTCACTTTCACAATTTGGGATGACTTATGCTACGTGAATTCAACCAATTTCACATTCAGTCCTTTTTTTGTTTTCATTCGTGTGTTTTTCCCCACAATCTCGGTATGTTTGTTTTGTTGTCATTTGTACCAACCATATTTTAAATTTTTTGGCAGATAGATAAATGGCAAGAACAAGGCAACCGAGAATCCCGTCCGAAAGCACTAGTGGCGCACCAACTACTGAGGTAAGATTGATTATTATTATTGGTTTTAAATATGAATATGTAACATTATCTCAATAATAACATTTGTTATATTTATTCGTGTAGGTTGGTGGCCGTCAATCCATATCTGCTGAGGCAGGTGCATCGTCCTCGGTTCCCGTTACATCACCCGGACCCGTGGACACAAGCATACTCACCTTGCAACCCAAACACCGATCCGAAGCCGTGTGGAATGGGTCCGATAAAAAATGTAATTTCCGGAAGCACGCAGTTCTTCCTTTCGACCCCCGTATCACGCCGTATGTGGTGGAGGCCGGTTTCTACGGAGCTAGATTCATTCACTCAGTTAAGCTAGATCGGCCACTCCTTACAGCTCTAGTCGAGCGATGGAGGCCGGAGACCCACACATTCCACCTACCAGTGGGTGAGATGACTGTGACCCTACAAGATGTGGCAATGATAACTGGACTATCAATAGATGAGGTTGCCGTGACGGGGAACATGGACTTCGATCGAGTTGAAGTTGTTCGTGACTTACTCGGCATCGACCTACAGTTGATAGTTAACGAAAAAAAAGAGGCCGTTGAAAAAGAAATCCGCGAAAATGTACCCGCAAATTTTGATGCAGATTTATTGTCTGAACAAATAGAAGCTGCGAAAGATAAAGCGGAGGAAGAAGTGATGGCTGAAACCTTCGATGGTAAATCACTGTACATCAGCTGGTTAAAATTTCGGTTCGAGGAGGAATATTTGGCCCCCGATTCGGACGAGCAAACCCTGACGTACTATGCACGTGCATATATTTTCAGTTTGATAGGGGGACTTATCTTCCCGAACTCATCCGGATCAACCGTGCCGCTAATGTACCTACGGTTGTTGGAATTCCGGTATGCGGGTTGTTTTAGTTGGGGGAGTGCGGCACTGGCGCTACTATATAGGAATTTATGCACATGTTCTTTAGGTAGCGTACAGATGGGTGGCCCAATGGTGCTACTGCAGATCTGGAGTTGGGAACGCATCCACATCGGACGTCCCCGTATTGTTGAGCTTACACCGGATTGGTTGGCCGACCCAGGGGCAGCGGAGTTGTTACCTCCTCTAGGAGCATATTGGGCGGGTCGGCACACGTGAGTCGATAACCCATGCCAATCTCTAACCTACTACAGAGATGAGTTAGACAACCTGCGGGACGAGTTCGTCAATTGGGAACCATACTCGGCCGACAGGTTGCAACGGGTTCCTCTAGTCTGCCTAGACAGATCCCTTTGGTTGACGGTTGCACCTCTTGTGAATTTTGGAGTTGTGGAGTTCCAGTATCCTGACAAAGTCTTGCGGCAATTCGGATATCAACAGAAGATTCCCGAGGTCAGGTCTTATGATAAAAAGTTGCACGAGGTCAGGGGAACGGGACGGGTGCCCAACTTCGATTGGGCTGATTACCATCGTTACCATGTAGCCAACTGGAACACCATGCAGTGGCAAATGACACCGAATATGATGTACGTCGCGATACCATATGATGTCTCCCTCCAGTAGGCATACATGATGTGGTACAAGCGAATAACCCGGTTGTATGTTTCTTCAAAGGCCGCCGTACCAGCTGGTGAGCAACTTCCCATTCCCCCTACCCAGGTAGAACCAACTCCAGCATATTCCTCCTCCCAGCCGATGTACCAACCAAGGGCTGAGACATATCGAAAAACGGTCAGTCAAATTTCATATAGTTTGTACGCATGTACTGTATTTAATTGATGCGGCTAATTATGAATGATGTTTAAATTGGAATTTTTCACCAACTGTAGATTGAAAACACATGGGAGGTTGTTCGAACAGCTGCTCGTGTCTTGAAGACTAGGATACCCGAGAGCTTCAAGGAGGTAATCTAGGAGATGCCAGCCCCGTGCCGTCGTACTCTGGAGGACGCGGGTGAAGGTCCACAAGTTGAGGCCTATTTGAAAGCAAACTTGCCATCAACAGGTTTTAGGCGAAAACAAACTGTGAGTAGGGGAATTCGCATCGCCGAGCCAAATCCCGAAGATGTTGATGAGGAACAGTCGTCGGATGATCCTGATTCTCCCCAGACACAAGGCAGAAGGTGAAATCCTCAAAGGAAGCGGAACCCTCCCGATCAATTCACACCTAGCGGTCGCAAGTCACGTGGTCATAGAGGGTAGTCTCTAATACTCTGTAATAGCGTATCTTTTGGTTGGTAATTTTGTTATTGCAGTAACTAACGTATTGTTTGTTTCTATGTTGATAAATTGTTGTAGGTGAATACCGGGCATGGTGTGCAAGCCAAAGTGGAGAACGCCTTCATTTGTAATTTTTGTATTTTGGACATGTGCAACTTGATATGTATAATTTTGGTGTAAATTTTTGAAAATTGAATTCATTTCAATTAATTAAGTATTGGCTAATGAATGTCCTATTTTTGAACTTCACATATATATTGTTGGGAACATGGATTTCTGTATTGTTGTGGTTACCGCTATATATATGTAGTTGTATTGTTGTGAACTGAGTTATCAATTCTTGTGTTATGAATTGTTGTTGTGAGGTTGTATTGTTGTGAACTCAGTTTCAGTATTCTTGTGAGTTGTTGTGAGGTTGTATTTTTCACCAAGACACCTGTACTGATTGGGCCGAAATATCCCTACCTAACCCGTCATTATAGATAACAGATTACCTACACCTAATCCGTCATCGACAATAACGGGTTAAGTAGACATATATTGGCCGAAGTTTTTTAACCTACTGGCCTATACATGATATAGTTCTGCCAAAATAGGTAAACTTAACACGTTATTGTCAATAATGGGTTAGTTGTACCTAACCCGTTATCCACAATAACGGGTTAAGAAGACATATATTAGCCGAAGTTTTTTAATCTCAGGTCTGTACATGATATAGATCTGCCAAAATAAGTAAACTTACCCCGTTATTGAGAATAACGGGTTAAGAACAATTAACCCGTTACCCTTAATAACGGGTTAAGTAGATATATATTGGCAGAAGAATTTTCATCTCAGCTCTGTAGGTGATCAAGTTCTGTGAAAATTGTTTTACTTAACCCGTTATTGTTAATAACGTGTTAGGATAAGTTAACCCGTTATCCTGAATAACGGGTTAAGTAAGAAGATGTTTTTGTCCTTTCTACAAATTTCTCTTCACTCTTTGCGAGAATTGTCTCCTGAACTGTGCAAGGTGACATTAATATGCCCATAAATTGTTTATAATTTTTATTAATTTCCATTTACTACCTCGTAACTAACCACTATAAATTTGTTACCATAATAAGTGTTGTGAAAGTTAAAAAATTAAATTACGAGATTTTTGTACCAAGGGTTAGGGTTAGGGTTAGGTTAAGATAGGGTTAAGATAGGGTTAGTGTCGGGTTAGGGTTAGGGTTAGGTTAAGATAGGGTTATTGGTGAGTGTATGTTTTTTGTTTTGATTAATTAGGTTCATATTTGTGGATCCCCACATTTATATTTGACTTTGCAACATGTGGAACCACATGTAAAACATGGCAAGTATCTTAATTTGTGCTACGAGTCGTTAACTTGTAGTACATTAACAGACCGTTCTAAATTTCCAGACTAATGAATCCATCCATCCATCAGTCAATCAAATTGAAGGTTCAAATCAGGGCTAATCAAATATATCTTCCCCCACATGTCTTTATTGTGCTACTACATGTGAATTTGTGTCTCCACATGTGATCAGATCCAGTTCTTGTTAGCTAAGTAATTAGATCTGGTGGCCTGGCGCTCTACTAACGCAGAGGTGTTTTTCCATTAGGAATACCATCATCATCACAGTTGATCCAAATCTGTATTGGTCTTTTTGTACGTGGATGTGGGAATCTACATGTGATTTTTTCCCCATATAGGCTACATGTGGGGATCTACATGTGGTTTTTCCCCCATATAGGCTACATGTGGGATCTACATGTGGTTTTTCCCCATATAGGCTACATGTGGAAATCTACATGTTGTCTCCACCGAAGAAGTGGTGTTGTCATCTAAGCCAAGTGACCACCACAAGCCAGAAAAATTTGAACATACACCTAAGTGGAAAAAAGCACCAAGCTAAACAAGCATAACTCAACACCCGCCTACTATTATTGCAGACACTTCAATATGGGAAAAAACTAAATTACATAACCACATGTACATCCCCACATGTAGCTTATATATGGGAAAAATCCTATGTACAGATCCAGTTCTTGATGGCCAATTAATCTCATCTGATGACGAGATGCGGATCACGTGACGCATCTGGTTAGGCTTTTCCATTAGGGATATCAGCATGTGGGGATGTATATGTATTTTTTTTCTTGTAGATTTTACTTTGCAACATGTGGAACCACATGGCAATAATCTTAACTTGTTCTACAAGTCGTTAACTTGTTGTACATTAACGGGCCGTTCTAAATTCCCAGATTAATGAATCTGCCTATATAGTTTTTGTTGGCCAAGTAATTAGATCTATCCCATTACAACATTAACGGGCCGTGCTTTTCCATTAGGGATACCATCATCATCACAGTCGATCCAAATCTGTATTGGTCTTTTTGTACATGCATGTGAGGATCTACATGTGGTTTTTCCCCATATAGGGTACATGTGGGATGTACATGTGGTTTTTTCCCCATAACAGCTACATGTGGGGATCTACATGTGGATTTTCCCCCATATAGGCTATAGAATCTAAACAAGCTAAACAAGCAGAACTCAATCTCAAAGCAGACACTTCGATATGGGAAAAAGAGTGAAGACTCCACATTTGGGGATCTACATGTGGTTTTTCCAATATATAGGCTACATGTGAGGATTTACATTTGGCTATGTACTTTAAATTTTTCCCATATTGAAGTGTCTGCTACGAAGAGAAAAAGAGTGGAGACTCCAACCCTAACCCTAACCTACTAACCTTAGACTAACCCTAACCCTAACCAACAAAATTTTCCATATTGTTTATTATGAAACAAAATACAAATTAATTTGTGTTAATTTTAATATTCGTTTGTTGATATCAATTTTATATTGGTTAGTTACGTGGTTAGGAATGGAAATAAAAAAAAATATATAAAAAAGCAGAGAACATACATATGAATGTCTATTTTGTAGAGTTCAGAAGACAATTTACGTAAAGAGTGGAGAGACATATGTGATTAATGATAGAACTTAAATATCTATAAACTCTTTACTGGAAACTGTGTACCTATCACTTCCCAACTACAAATATTAACGTATTTAATGATAAACCAAAACAAGATCTTACCGCAAATGTCTTCCTTGCAATAAGCTTAACCCTAGAATAGCCCTAACCAAATCCCTAACCCCCGCTAACCGTGTAACGAACATCCGAAAATTGCTGATTATATAAAATTTTATGAACAGATTTTTTGCAGCGGGTTTTAGTAAGGTCATAGTGGTGTTCGAATAATTTATCATAAATTGTTTTCATTCAGTGAACTATAAGTTATATTTACAAACTTGTTTACACATTTTTTTACATGCGATTTAATAATTATCAGCTTTCGTCGGACAGAGTAGTGGTGGGTGTCACAGTGTATTCATGGTACTTTTCAGCTTCTTGGCATGCACACCTTACAATCGTGCAACAAATAGTACGAATATGAGGAGCGCGTGTCAAGAAGTTGTTAAGTACTTTGAATATACAGTTACACCCACTACTACTCTATCCGACGAAGCGGAGAATTTTTACTTCTGTGTAATAGTAGTGAACGAAATTGTATGCAGGGAGTACAACTGGCTACTTATGCATTCAAAAAAAGGCAGAGTCAGCAGTCCTTCCTTCCACTTCGAGAAGAAAGCGAGCATGTACTTGTATACTAAATTAATTTCAATTTAGGAGTAGAGTATCAAAGGATGACTTTGTAATGTCAACTAGCATGCGGATCATGTACAATTTTCTATGTTTCTTCAAACAATATGTTCTTGCCAGTTTGTAATGTTCCTTTATATGAATAAATTTGGTGTTGCAAATGGCTTGTTGTGAATGAATAGATTTGTATATGTATCAACAAAAGAAGATATATCCAACACCCGCAAAAGTTAACTCTCATATTTTTTAGCGGAGAATGAACAAATATGTATATTTATCAACAAAAGAAGATATAGTCCACAAAGTTGAAAGCTCTGTAAAAAAATCTTAACCTAACCCGTTATCTTCAATAACGGTTTAGGGGATATTACATCGTCAACGACAATAACGGGTTAATTGGAGAGATTTTGGCCGAACCTCATCCCCGTACATGTGAAGTGTTGGTGAACAAATCTTTATACTTAACCCGTCATTGGTAATTACGGGTTAGGGGATATTAAACCGTCGATGCCAATAACGGGTTAAGTGGAAAGATATTGGCCGAACTAAAACTCCTATATGTGAAGTATTGGTTAAGGACTGCCAATATCTATCTCCTTAACCCGTTATTGCGGATGACGTGTTACGTTATCTTAACCCGTTATCCCCAATAACGGTTAAGGTATAGAGTATCTGCCAACATCTTTTTTTTCAATACTGCATACATTTTCACAATTTTCCACAATATAGATACATCATACAGAAAATACACAATCTCCAACACAAATAACAAATCTGTTCACATCGGCATGCAGACAATTTTCATTAACACAAAATTCACAAACAGAACGAGTTGCCCAAATTGCACACATCTACCAATTTCACAATTTTTGTTCACAAATACACAAAATAAACTGACATACAGAGATTACATTCTGATTAAATACATCATTAATTTATTTGTACCAAATAGATATATTCAATTCTCCACATATATATACAATCCAAAAGCAACGAATTTTTCAACGCATTGCTTCTTTCCATTGGGCGCGTTTTTTTTGTTTCATTCCGGACCTATACCAGAAAAAAAAAATTTAATAATCCAGTCGAAATTAATAATTATCTGCATGAATAAATATAAAATTTAGCAATTATTCGGTGATTATTTTGAAAGTTTGATATGACATACATATTTAAGTACTTAAAACCCCCTAGCACGAACCTTCGCCTTCGTCATCATCAATCTTTACAGCGTTTGGAGCTTCTTCGTTTCCCACCGATCCACTAAATAAGGAAGAAGAATGAGTTAGTACCAACCAAATTAACATTCATTGAGTCCAATTAACAAATACAAAATCTCTGATATAATACCTTGCTACATTTTTTGGGCAATTCCGTGAATCGTGACCTACGACACAAAGGCATGTCCTACAAAGTCTTGGCCTCTTTGTTTTTTGACCTTCTCTTATAGACTTCAACCGTTTCCCTTTAGGCCTCCCCTTTGTGGTGCACTGTACAGGGTCACCTACATGTGCATATGCATGTGCATGTCCGCCACTCTCAGGTTGTGCGCTACCTTCGTGTGGTGTGCTGTTCACTGACTCAACCTTAGCAAAGCCTTCAATTCCCTTCAGCATGTAGTCGAGCATGTACTTGTATCCTCGCTCTGAAGAACAACCAAGATCGACCAAATGTCTTGAGTGCATACTCAGTTCACAATAACGAGAGGAAAAATTGTCGCCTATACTATTAGGAACCGGTATACTGCTTCTTCTCAGTTGATCCCTGGTCCATCGCCTACAAATATATTGCTCGGGTAGTGCGGTGTGATCTGTGAACCGAATAACTGCCAGTAGATGTTTGCAGGGAATGCTTACGAAGTCGTACATGGAACAAGGGCATTTAGCAATTTCAGTGATTTTACAATAAGAAATCACCCTCCCCGGTTCTGAATTTCCACAAACTGTTACAGATTAAGCTGCACTATCCGGTGTATCCATACTCACAATTAAACTCACATTAAATAGTAAGCTTTTGACAACTTCTTGTTGAAATTTGTAGAAAATCTTCAAAGTGTATATTTCTGCCATTTGTGACTCCAATGCCCATTCGGTCTTCAATTCTGGCCGCTCCTCGCGATTACGATGTGTTTCTTTAAGTTCATCGTATTTTGTTTGACTAAGAGTCGGTCAAAGATGATGGCAAATTCATGTAATGAGTACTTTTTATGAGTATGGTGCTTCAAGGATGAATGTAGCGATTCGCTACGTTGGGTACTCAACATGCCGCCCCAAAATGTGTCTCTTGCGTACACGGGAGCCCATTTTTCGCGGATCTCAAATTTTTCCTTCAACCATTTGTTATTCTCAAGTTTGTACTGAGAGGTCAAATTTTTCCACTTCTGTTCAAATTCTGTTTTAAATTCTGCCGTATAAATGATAATCTTCAAAGCATCCCTGAACTCGTCAACATTATTCTGCATATGCACTTCATGCGGTAACTTATCCAAAATATGCCAATTGCAATATCTATGTGACGTGCCTGGGAAAACTTTCGAAACTGCAGAAGTTATTCCACGATCCTCATCTGTCACGATGTTCATCAGATC
This sequence comes from Hemerocallis citrina, assembly GCA_017893485.1. Taxonomy (NCBI): domain Eukaryota; kingdom Viridiplantae; phylum Streptophyta; class Magnoliopsida; order Asparagales; family Asphodelaceae; genus Hemerocallis; species Hemerocallis citrina. The sequence continues at coordinate 223,297,922 of CM030365.1, forward strand.
GAATGCTATTGCTTCTCGCCACTTTTCAAAGAACCACTCAAATGAGGATGCCTTCTCATTGGGGATGAACCCATAACCTAGGAATATTGATTGCCAATGATGGTTGAATCCAACAAATGGTACGAACAACATACCGTATCGGTTTGTGTTGTAGGTAGCATCAAAGCAGAGAAATCCCCAAATACTTCGTAATTCTTTCTAGCGATACCATCCACCCAGATACAATGTGACAATCGCCCTTCGGGATCACATTGGTAATCAAAATAGAATGAAGGATCGGTCTCCTTTTTGGATTCAAAAAACTCAAGTAGCATTTGTCCGTCGTGTCTTTTTAAACCCTCCATTTCGTCTCTCCTGAGATTTCTGACATCGGTTTCGGTGAATCCAATTTTCTCATTACCTCCACTTGAACCTTCAAAGAATAGCATTTGTTTGTATACAGGGGCATTAGCTTCGGTAAGTTGACCAATTACTTTTTTATCTGTCTTAGTCAAATCACGGTTTCGAGGTAGAAAGTGACGTCTACTGGGTGAAGTAAATTCGTGATTGTGTGCTCCATTTAACGAATAAAGAATCCACGAATTACTTTGTGAATTACTTTGTGGGTTTAGTTTGACACGGATGAAAGCTTTGCAACTCGTTCTAGAAGTTGTTCCTCGTCTAGTTTCATTATGACTATTCGGTGACTCCCCAGCTTTATTACAAACATATGATTTATCCACTACATCGTTTTCCTTATATTTATTTCCACCCTTACGCATAGAGAATCCCGCACATTTGCAATATGATGAATAAAATTTTTCCGCTTCCTCAAGAGTGGAAAATGTCATACCAATCTTCGGTTTTATGTGCTCGTCAACATGAGGAAAATACTCGCCAATTTGTTGTGCACGAACAAATTTCTCTCCGGCAATAGAACTTCCTTCGAAACTGTTCATACCTAAGAAACTGTGAAAAGGAGAACAGTTAGGGGTACTAAACCGTTGTATTTGGTGTTTTTATAAGTGCGCAAGCCACCACAACTTCTACAAGTCAGTTTCTACTAACGGTTCCAGAAATACGGCCGTGTATCACTTTATTTGAGTTTTTTCCAACCAAAAGCGATACACGACCGTATCTCTCGGACCGTGAGTCGAAACTCACTTCTACAACTTGGGGTCACTTCTCATAGGGAACACCAACCAACTCGCAAAGTTTTGTATTTTTTGGAGGTCGTTTGAAGTGTTTTCTATTCGGCCCATTTTAAAAAAATTCTAAGTCAAAAACTTCTCATTTGAGGAATTGAAGCAAAACCACGCAAACGGCATCCAAAAATTATAAAACTTTCCCAATTGGTCGAATTCTTGTAGCGCAAACCACCCAAACTTGTAGAAGTGAGTTTCGACTCACAGTTTGCGAGATACGACCGTATACAGCTTTATAATGATTTTTTTCAACCGAAAGCGATCCGCGGCCGTATCTCTCGAACCGTGAGTCGAAACTCACTTCTAGAAATTGGTTTGGCTTCTCATAAGGGACACCAACCAACTCGAAAAGTTTCGTATTTTTTGGAGGTCGTTTGAAGGGTTTTCTAATCTACCCGCACTTAGAAAATTCTAAGTCTAAAACTTATAATGCGAGGAAGTAGAGAAAACCGCCCAAACGGCATCCGAAAATTATAAAACTTTCCGACTAGGTCGAATTCACGTAGGGCAAGCCACCCAAACTTGTACAAGCGCGTTTCGAGTCACGGCTTGCGAGATACGACCATATACCGCTTTATAATGATTTTTTCCAATCAAAAGTGATACGCGGCCGTATCTCTCGAACCGTGAGTCGAAACTCACTTCTACAACTTGGGGTGGCTTCTTGTAGGGGACACCAACCAACTCGCAAAGTTTCATATTTTTTGGAGGTCGTTTGAAGGGTTTTCTAATCTACCCGCACTTCGAAAATTCTAAGTCTAAAACTTCTCATGCGAGGAAGTTGATGAAACCGCACAAACGGCATCTGAAAATTATAAAACTTTCCAACTTGGTCGGATTCACGTAGGGCAAGCCACCCGAACTTGTAGAAGCGAGTTTCGAGTCACGGTTTGCGAGATACGGCCGTGTACTGGCTTTAGTTGTTTTTTTCCAACCAAAACCGATACGCGGTCGTATCTCTCGAACCGTGCGTCGAAACTCACTTCTACAACTTGGGGTCACTTCTCATAGGAAACAACAACCAACCCGCAAAGTTTCGTATTTTTGGGAGGTCGTTTGAAGTGTTTTCTAATCTAACCGTTTTCAAAAAATTCTAAGTCAAAAACTTCTCATATGAGAAATTGAAGCAAAACAGCCCAAACAGCATCCGAAAATTATAAAACTTTCCGACTAGGCCGGATTCACGTAGGGCAAGCCACCCGAACTTGTAGAAGCGAGTTTCGAGTCACGGTTCGGGAGATACGGCCGTGTACCGCTTTACTTGGTTTTTTTCAACCGAAAGCGATTCGCGGCCGTATTTCTCGAACCGTGAGTCGAAACTCGCTTCTACAAATTGGGGTGGCTTGTACTACGTGAGACGAACCTACTCGCAAAGTTTCGTATTTTTTTACAGTCGTTTGCAGGATTTTCAATCATAACCGCACTGAAAAGTTTCTAACTAATTTCGTATATACAGTTGTAATTCTACAAATTACTAACGCAAACAACAGAATTTGGCAATTCAATATAATTGAAGTCAACGCGATTCTACATCTAAAATCTACTAATGCATATAATTTTTTTTTCAATTTGTAAATAATTTACTGCACTACACACAAATTGAAAAAAATACACAAATATAGATTTTTGAGATAAAAAATTAGTCTATACCATACAAAATAGGTCCAAATCAAGCCAAACGATCGATTCGAAGGAGTAGGGTTTCGATCAAAGCTCGACTTCGGAGCTAGGGTTTCGATCGTCGGAGTTCGACTTCCACAAAGAGTAGGGTTTCGATCTTCGGAGTTGGGAGAGAAGAGGGGGAGCGGACGGAGATGTCGGAGCTAGGGTTTTTTTTCCCGTTGGGTTCGTTGAAGAAAGAAGAAGGGGCGAAAATGAATCGCCGAAGAAGACGAACTGTATGGAAATAAAAAAGAATACAGATAGCCTTAACCCGTTCTTGGGACGGACGGGTTAAGGCTATGTTTTTTAATAAAATTTTGCCTTAACCCGTTCTTTCCAACGACGGGTTAAGGCAAGATTTTATTAAAAAAATCTGGAGATCCAACGGTCCAGATCGAAGTTCGCACGGGTCTGTGCGAACAGACCCGTTCCGGCCCGTTTGCAACGGAAGAAGTCTCATATATATATATATATATATATATATATATATATATATATATATATATTTATGGCAAATGCTCCATTGAAAATGGGTCTAGTTTTCACGGGTTGGAAAACAGCGATCTGAGCCATTAGATCGCTCATGATCGTGATCAACGGCTCAGATCTGGCTTCCCATAACCCATTTCAATTGTTGAGCGGAGGGTTATTTTGGAAATTTCGTCCCAAATAACTCTTCGTTGAACAGATTCTAAAAAAATTGATATAACCTAGGCCGTTGGTTATAAAAAAATGGAATTATAGGCTGTTGTTTGGTTATAAAAAAATGGAACAACGGCCTTGTTCTCAATTTTTATAACCTAGGCCGTTGTTCCCAACAACAGCCTAGGCTATAAAATTTCTATAAAAATTTATAGAAATTTTATAGCCTAGGCCGTTGTTGGAGGTTATAAATATTGAAAACAAGGCCGTTGTTCCAAACAATGGCCTATGATTCAATTTTTTATAACCTAGGCCGTTGTTCCCAACAACGGCCTAGGTTATATCATTTTTTTCAAAACGAATCAGGCGAAGAGTTATTTGGGACGAAATTCTCAAAATAACCCTCCGCCACTTAAGTCATATAGGGTGATGAGCGGGCTCGATCTGAGCGGCTGATCGCGATCCAATGGCTCAGATTCGTGTTTTCCAACCCGTGAAAACAAACTCGTTTTCAATGGAGCATTTGCCTATATGTATATGTGTGTGTGTGTGTGTGTGTGTGTGTATTCCCTTTCGGTTGCTTACTATTTTCCATAAGCACTCAAGAAAAGACTTCATGAAAAATCCGAACCATTCATCTTATTCTATATGCCTAAAATAGCCTAACAATAAAAAATCAAGTAATTTGAAGTTCATTTGCCCATCCATTATACTGTTAGAATTTTCGGCCATACAATTTTGTGATGATGTAAATCATGGACAAATGAATTTCAAAATAATTAATTTTTTATTGTTAGGCTATCTTAGGCATATAGAATAAGATGAGCGGTTTGAATTTTTCATGGAGTCTTTATTTCGTGAGTGCTCACGAAAGTAGTGAGCAACTAAAGGGCCCTCATATATGAGCAATGCTCCATTGCAAATCAATGAAGTCGTTGTTTAGAACAACAACTTTGTTTATTTTGAACCTAAGTCGTTGTTAAATCCTAACAATCCTTAAGCCCTAACTAAACCCGAAATTCGAACTAACTTGACTTGAAATCCTAACTAAACCTGAGCCTAAAAATTCAAACCAAACCCAAAACCTTAAGTCACAATTAACTATATACTTCAAGATTCGCGATGCTTCAAAATTTGTTCTCCGACAGTTATGTTTAAAAAGATAGGGTTATTTTGATCATTGTACACCCATTCTGTTAGACTCAGTATATTCTTAGCTCGTTTACTTGCTAGATAACCAAAGTGACATTTTTGGAGTCAACTCAATATTGTGAGTAGTAATATCTTACCATTTTGTATGACTTCCATTTTGGAATAAGCATATTTGTAGGTTGCCTTCCTAGAAAAGAAAACCCACATAAGTTAAATACACTCGTTGAAGGCCTGCTACATAGGAACATAAGTTGAGGGCAAGACCTATAATTGAATACACTCGTTGAAGGCCTGCTACATAGGTACATAAGTTAAATGGTGCACAAAGATCATGAGAAAAATATAATTGAAATAAATTACAACAATTTCCAGTATGTAAAAATCACATATATTCACATGCGAAGGGAACAAACAAACTTATTCCCACTGTATTATGGATCAGTGAGATAGATCTCTACTATTTACTCAAACGCAAACCTCGACAGACAACTCTTCTTATTTCAATTCTCGGGTTGAACTTCACCTTTACGAAAACTGCAAGCTCACTCCCAAAGCTCAAGTATAGTTTCTTCCATAATGTAATCCAGAATGACTTCTCCTACCTCAACAACACTACCTTCGGTTTCTATCAATACATTCATCCAACTTCCACCGTCCAAGTCTTTCCTCAGTAACTGATCCAATGTGCATGGAAACTGCACACAGAGATGCCCATCGATTCTTTTCCACACTTCTTGAACCAAGTTTTCTCCTTTTGGAACTGGACGGATATTGGGTCTGATAATGGATGTCCAAGGGCTGGAATAACTCAAATATCGATACTTGGTCTCTAATAGAACTTCGCTGATGCAATCAAAGGCTTGCTTTGACTCCGGCATCAGTTCCCCAAATGAGATCTCAACTTCATCATAAACAAATGGATCCAATGGTGGCTGCTCATCTGAATATAGCCATCTCTCTGGGAACTTGTTGCAGTTTAAACCAGAGGCTTCCAATACGCTTCGTACATAGGTAAACTTCATTTCCTTCTCGTCCATGTATGTATTTGTTGAAGTTAGAATTAGTGGAGAGTCACTGATTTCTTCTTCAAAAGTAAGATGTCGAGGATCTACTCTCAGACCAGCTGTTAAAAATATTTGCACATGATTGTTTTGTTTTTTGTTTTTTTTATAAAAATGTTTGTAAAAGGAGAGTGAAATGGATAAGTAGACAGAAATATTTCATACCAAGAGTAGTTTCAGTATTTTCAGGGGTGATGATTTCTTCAGTAAATAATGGTTCAAGAACTGATACAGGACTAGGACGATCTATACTGTCTGCTACCTTCTCAGAAGATTCTATCTTTTGTGTAAACGAAGAGATGGGTGAGATTGGAATGTAGGGACTCATTGGCTGCTCCTACAAATTTAGTAAAATATTGATTAATTTCATTTTAAACAGAGCAAGTAGAAGAAATTTATATTTTGCTTTAAATCTAGCATACCGGATCTGAAATTGTAGGAGGTTCTTCTTCATCACATCTTTCCCTAATACAAACAAGATCGCTCGTACTTATTTCTTCCTGTACATTTAATCTGCCACACTCTTCAGTTCTAGTATTACCTGCAAAAAAAATTGGCCAACCCTTTTAAGTCATGTATGCAAACCAAAAAAATGATTGTAAATGAATCTTTAACCAAAAAAGTTACCTCTAGAGCTAATGTCTTCTTCGATGTTCAGTAGCTTACCATCACTGCACGAAAAAATCTCTGTACTTAGAGTAGAGGGGTTGTTCATCGTGGTCGAATCATCTACTGTAATCTTTCGTAACGACGAAACCTTCATCAATCTGGGTGAATCCACCTCCTTCTCTCTCCCAGGGCTGAGCCTAGGAGAGAGTGAGTTGTATCCAGGACTGAGCCCAGGAGATAATGAGTTATATCCAGGTATAGAAAGTATTCTACCTAGCTGTTTCGAGACTTGCCTTGACGAAATCTCGGTTCTACCACCCGAACTAATCATTTCCGCAAGATGCTTCCTGGCCTCTTCATAGAAGACAGAGCCTCTGTATGGTGAGTGAGCTATATCGGGCTTTTCCACCTTTTGAGGCTGGTATTCCCTTAAATTGGAATTGGTGTTTCCTATCTTGATAAATGTGGAGAGTTTTGGATTTTGTTTACTACCGGTGGAAGTTTTCACGTTCTCATCTCCCTTCCGAAACCCATATGGGACTTTATCTAGAACACCATCCATGGCCAAATGGTGGTCTCTTTTGCCCTCGCCGATCACACTTCTCAACCTTCTTCTGATTTCTTTCAGAGAAAAATGAGATGGAACTCTTTCATTTCGCTGCAAATTATGATATGATTTGGGTGAAGAAATTGGACCGGCTGTGTTAGGATACCTTTGATGTTGTATTGGAGTTGGCTTCAAAACTACTATCCTCTTTAATTCCTCAGAGCTCTCACTTGATGGCTTCGATCCATCTGGTCTCTCCTTTTTCCTGAAAAAGTGATGTCTATTTGGCTTGTGTGATACCTGAGAATCAGCTGACTCCTCAAGCTTGTCTCCATCTAAAAGATCACCAGTTTGAGCATTCTGAAGATCCGGTATATGCTGCATGAGCATTGGATCAGAACTTTGAAGAAGCTTCAGAAATGCCTCTTTGTTTTGAATTGCATAATGACTGGTGATATGTTCGGAATCAAGAAGACGAAGAAAATTATCTTTCTTGTTGCAAATACTTTCTATGTGTTTATCTTGGTATTTGGGGTTCTCACTGCGGAACTCTAACATCAATTCGGTCAGGTTGATGTCAAAGGAGGAGCTTTCAGTTGGATCTGACCTAGTAGACTGGGTTGCCCTGGAGGTAACGGAAAAATGATCAGATCCTACTTTGTAAGCATCATTTGTCTTCTTTTGCGTCTTCTTTTGATTTTTCTCAAGATCAGCCTCAAGCCCCAACTCAGATCTTAACTGTTCAACTCTAGTGCGCAAAATATTCTCTGATGTACTCAATCCAGACATCTCTTTTGCCATCAATGACTCGACGCTGGCCTGACCCGATGTAACCATTTCAACTTTCTTTATATCATTATTCTGAAAATATATGATATAAAGAGTTGATATATTGAAGTGCATATATAAGTATGTTTCTATAATACAAACGCTACAAAACAGAAAAGTCCTACAAGACTGAAATATTTGGTTAACAAACGTGAGGAGGTATTACATACATAGAAGGGATCGCAATGTAGACACAAAGTAAATCTTGAGAAGATTGGTGTTAGCAATCAATTTCACTTCTATCTATTTGGTTCAACTAATAAAGCAGTAACCATCACGTGATGTCGGTGATAAGAAAGGCTCAAACTTGTGCACCAGGTAGCAAAAATAAGAGGGTTAGTCTCAGAAACAATATCGACTCAGATTCTGTATGAAGATCGAAGAACTAATCATTGACAAAGGTTTCAACGCTTAGTAAGGGCAGTCAAGAAAGAACAACTATGATTATGTTAGACCTTAAAGAAATAAAATACATTGTTGGTTAATTATAAGCTATCCGGCTTCAAGCCGTGAAGGAGGAATCCGAGTTAGGGGTAAATCACTTATAATTGTTGCATGGACATATGCATATTAATTAAGAAGATCAAATCAGACAGTCCACTATATACCCATAACGTTCAACTCGCCACACATTTTTAAGTTCACTAACTTGATGGTGTTGTTCAAGAGTAAGTACAGAATTGATGGATGATGAATGCCTCAACTTACATAGACCACATTATGCTTTTCCTCCAAATCACTCCGCAAATCAATTTTACTCCTTGAGTATACCGTTCCTGCAGAACACATAAATCAACACATAAATCAGTTAATTATTAATTGCCCAAATTGTGGAATCTTTGGAATAAATTATATCAATCTGAAAATCACATTTCAATGTTCTCCATAAGAACTGTCAGCTAAGAACGTTTCCTTCATGATAAGTAATTATTTAACATAAATTGTTGAAGGTCATAGATTATCAGTCCTTCCAACCTAAGTTGTTGTTTCTCAGTGCTGTACAATCATATTCTGAAACCTTTGACAAAATAAAAAAAAACCTGTTAATCTATTAGCATGCATTGGCATATTAAGGGCTTAAACAAATAGTAAGACAGATAATTAGCAATTTAGAGGGACCATTGACTAGTATTGCAAAATGTTATCTAAGCGCGGGAAAGACTCAATTCTATCTGTAACTAACATGTTTACATACCTTATTTATATCAAACTTCTAATTTGCATCTCTTAACACACATCAGGATTTTGTGATACAAACTTTCGAGTAAAACATTCATTTCACGCATGCAACCTAGTAACCCAGCCACAGTTAATAACTCACTTTTTTTCCCGAGAAAAATCTGAAAACTGCAGTCAAAAATTAACTGTACAGATAAAAGAATCAGATAGATATATTCTACAGTTACTACGCTGAAAGAGACTACTTCAAATCTTTAAGTGTAAATCAATCTATTTTATTTCATTGAATATAAAATGAACATTTCTCACCAAATACTAGCTAGTGTCAGAGATAATCACTTTACCTCCAAGACTACCACTTCCACAACTTTTATCAGAGAGTAACCTCTGAGTGAAACGACCTTGGCGAAAATGAAACATGCTGATCAAACCTGACATACATCCTGCATTGTCCTTCTTCAGCCGCACTGGTTTTTTACGCAATTTCTTAGCCATAATTTATGGAGTTTTGTTTCAAACTCTTCAAAGATCAAAAACTTACTCTGACCTGGGGAACATAACAACAAGGTTACATATTAGTTGACACTCATATGTTGATAAGAATCAAAATGCATGAAAATTAAATACATACAACCATTCAAAGGAATTCTTATTCAAAACCAAGATCATTTGAAAAATCAACTATATACAAACTTACTCTGATCATCTGAACAGAGACTAATATTAATTCCAGTCAGATTATTGACCACAAAACTCACCCAATAACAAGACTAAATATAGCAATAAAGGAGAAAGAGAGTTATAAAGACTCCAGATTGGAAGATAAACATCAAATTTCAAGACCTGTCTTCCTTGTTTGACAGCTAATAACAAGAAAGGGAATCTCAGGTTCCCCTTTGTTCTCTTTGTGAGGAATGGAATCAAAACCTTTCTTCCACTGCTCTAGGCATTCTTGCACCTTCACCAATAAATCTTTACACACACACAAAATTAAAATAAATTGAAATTGACCCAAAGCTCAAAACAGGCTGTAATCCACTTCAGTTTTGTGGCCCATAAACCAAATCAAATTACAGGAACTCAGAGCAAATTAAGCAAGATTGAATATTGAATTACCTTCAAGATTCTGTCTTTCACTAATCAAGCATCAGCTATAGCAATCACCCATCTCCCCCAAACAGGTGAAAGACTCTGAAGAAGCCACTTTCAACTGCATGCAGCCACAATTGACAAAGAAGAAAGGTAGTTGGGGCTTTTCTGGAACAGAGAAGGAAAACTTAGACAGCAATCCATTACAGAATTCCCCTTGGAAAGTTGTGTGTGTGCTTTTATTGCATAATTATTCTCTCTCTTCGGCTTTCAGCTTTCTCCTTAGTTGACAGATTGTAAAGGATTTTCTTGTGGTGGACCCTTTTTTTTTTTTTTTTCGTTTTTCTTTCCTCTCTCTTTCTTTGAGTCTTTGTTCACTATTCTTTTTCTGTTACCATCCTTGTATGTTATTGGGTTTTTCCCCCACAAGTCCCCCACAAATATTAAAATCTCATACAAACCACTAATTTCAGTTCAGTTCCGCCTTAATTGTAAGTTTGTAACATCATACAAATTCTAATTTATTGAACCAACTTTTAAGAAAAAATTGTAAACAAACAGTCTCATTCTCTCTAAACAAACTTCATCTATTTACAGTCATATTCTTTTTTAGATAATTCTATTTAAGACTTTTTTATTATAATAATGCATTTTGTATTCGAGCTTAACTTTTGTTAGATATATTTCATCAAAAAACTTTTGTTAGATATATTGGTATATTCTCTCTGTATAAATATTACATGTGCATATGAGTAATACATGTATTAAACGTACAATTGATTAGATATTGGAACGCGAGTTTGTGGGCTTATAACCCGATACCAAAACCAGTATTTAGAGATAAATACTAACTTGTGATAGCAGTCTAGGTATTCCAATTTTGATACCTAAGGTGAATATCTCAAGCAACTTAGATCTAGAGATAAACTCTAATTCCCAATTGTTAATTTATCACAAAACCTAACAACTTTTAAGCTGGATTCAAGGACTAATATGTGATACGAGTATCATAGGACTGGGAAATAATTTGAGGTTAGGGTTAACAGATTGAAGATTTGGAGAAGAAACGGGAAAAAATCAGAGGAAGAGAAAGACCAGATCAGAGAAGAATCAAGAAATTACTTCATTCATAATATCCTATTCTATTACAAGACTACTATTATTTATAATAGCTACAAGGCTAGTCTGTTATAATATAAAAGTCAAGCATGCATATGACACGTACAATGTAGGCGCAACCGAAACTACTTAGAATCAACATTAGACAGTCGACTGCTGAGATACACAGTCGACTGCACCCTATATAACATTCCTGCAGACTTCTTATGCTTTGAACATGCATCAATCTGAGCTTCCTTACAGCGACTGATCATCCTTATCAACTTGATCATTCTTATTAGCAATACTTCCCTCCACACGTTTATTCATACTCTCACGTTTATTCATACTCGTATCAATATGAAAACTATGATTTATAAAAAACTTATATAAAATTTAAATATTTATGGAATAATACCCAATTTTATTATGGTGAGCATTAAACAAGGGATGGAGAAAGAAAGGGAAAGGTATTAATCAAGGGGTGATCAGTTGCAATGTTTTAGAAGCAATGAATTCGTTGCTCTTATTACCAAATTCCTTATACGCCATTTCTTATCATTTTGCATTCTTATATAAATGCCGAGAGTATTTCTGTGAAGTTGCTATATACCTCCAATAACGGTGAACATCTACCTGTCGGTAACCGCTAGGTGGCGGTAAAAAATCGGCTAAAGCTGTCAAAACACAGAACAGCAATAATCCACAACTGCGACTTGCCACGTAATTGTCTAGATTGTACTTATAAGAGCCTATGTAGTCATTTTGCCAAAATTTTCAAATTTTGGTAAAAAAGGTGCTGCAGTCGTTGGTCAAATACCCAAAATTTTGGTTTCGTCGCTACAATAGTCAGCTATATTTGGTAGACGAAATGACAATTGCCAAAATATAGCTAACGAAATATAATTTTTCGTCAGAGAGATCGGACGAAATATTATCTTTCGTCGGCGAGATTTTTTTATTTCAAACTTATCGGACGAGGGATTATTCCCCGTCTTTTGATTTTGATTTTTTTTTAAAAGGTCGGACGGGAAATTATTTCCTGTCCCGTCCAATTTTCAGATTGAAACAAAATGCTCATTTCGTCGGACGGGAGATGATTTCCCATCCGGTCGAGAAAAAAATTTATTTTTTTTCCCGACGGACGGGAGATCACTTTCCGTTTGTCTTTTAGATTCAAAAAAAAAAAAAAAAATGGCAGTCGACAACTGCAGTGCAAACCTATATTTCTCATTTCCATTTGCCATATACCCAAAAATTGGGTCTCAACGACTACAGATGCTCTAACAGTTGTGAATTTCCATGCATGTTTTTGTCTTGCTATAGGACAATATAATTAATCAAATAATAATAATAATAACAATAATTAATATATTATTTTAATTAAATTGATCTGAAATGATCTATAAACTATAAATAATCAGGAGAAACAAAAATCAAAATGAATTTTGATTCTGAAATGCACATGTAGTAGTGTAGTGGTTGCATGTTATGTTTACCATACCGAAGAAGCAACTCGAAGTACTGACTTTCTTTAGCTTTCAGCGACAAATCGTCGATACCCCGAGGAAACGGGATGGGAATTAAAGTGTTTTTTGCTTGGCTTGAGTCTGCATTCGTTTTTTCGTCGTGATCCTTAGTGCATTCATCAAGCGGCTCAAAGACCGGCTCCAAGGACGCCTTCGGCATCCAAGGGTCACGGATCGACCATAGACCCTGTTCAATAATCAATAAATGGAACGCATTAGCTGTCCGCTCTTCGGTTGGGCGGTAAGGATCGGAGAAGGGCAATCACTTGTTCTTAAAACCCGCATTTTAAAGATCCAATATTGGCTTAGAGGAAATGCGAAGACGAAATCACATAGGTGTAGGCAGGCTAGCCGTCCTCGTGTCCCACGAAAGGAGCCAAGTCAGGAGCTTGTACTTGACTAAGAAGGGGAAGCGGTTGAGCTTCCTTTTTAACGGGTCCGGTTCCTGGTCTGGGTCCGAATCGGTTCTATTTTGAGTAGACCCGGATCCAGACCCGGACCCGAATCCGGAAGTGCATTGGTCTTATTTTAGAACCCAGACCTATATAGATCGGGACGGTTCCGATCTAATGCCGGGTTCGAATCGGGTCTGGGTAGGGGTAAATGTGACAGTGCAACTTAGGATACTCATTCCTGTGAGTGACTGTGGATTCATATAGTTATTGCAGTATGAAAACAATGTCATGTTTCTAATGTACGAACTTAAATATTTATCTGTTTTAAAAGTTTGTTACATGTTGAATCATGCGTTCAGTTTGACTCGAATCTGCTCACCGTTAATATGTCTTAGACGTTGTCACAGGACTAAAATCCAAACTTATAGTATAGAAGAGCCGAAAAATTCATATTTCTCTTAAATTAATTATTTAATATTTACATTACAGTCACTGTTTTGAACAATTCATGCAAATTCATGCAAGTTAGATCTAATACACAGGCATGGAAGCCTTCTTCAAAATTTGTTCCCATACACGGAGCATGGATACACTCTAGACCTTGCTCTCTTTAACGAAAAACCTAATCTAAACTTTAATCATATACTATATAGGTCAAAATATGATGCTTTCACCAAATACCAAGATTGAAGTTACTTTCATAAATGAGAGTAGGTTGATCAACCCGAAAGTTAAGTTGTCTGCTAAATTTAAAACTCGGAAATAGGAAACAATATAATGCCTACAGTCTATCTCATTTGCAAACGTTGCTTCCATATTATAATCAAGCAATCCAACAAGATCTGCAGCCTAATGTTAATCTAAATATACCAACATTACGCGAAATAAAATGAAACGAAATTCTAAATTGACAAAACTTACTGATGATATCTAAAGCCATGTTATTTTTGTTTGAACAGTTATGTAAATCACCATTGGGACGTGAATAGGGGCGATTGTACGGAAATTAAAAACTTGATTTAAATGTGTAAAATAAATAAAAAGAGTTAGAGAAAGCAAATACAGTAAGCAGGCAAGACACAACGATATAACGTGGTTCCACCTCCAGTTCTATGTCCACACCACCTACTTGAAGCAATTCTCCGCCACAAGTGTTTCACTATACTTCAAACCCTTATACAGTGATTCTTGGAATTCAGGCTGAGAGACCTATTACACCCGCAGGGCTTCTACACACAAGTCTCGCAAAAACTCACCGAAGTAGAAGAAAAGAAAAACTCTCAAGATCTAAAGCGATATTGACTAAAGAAAATAATAAAAACTCTCACACTCAGATCGTTGATTGAATGATTAGTTCAAAAGAATTATGATTGCAAGGGATGAAGAATACTTAGTAAATTCGCCTCTATTTATAGAGCAGGAAAATGTATCTTTCCAAAAAAAGAAAAGATATTTCCAAAAAAGGTCATGTCTGCATGTTTACGGTCGACCGCATATGTGAGCAGTCGACTGTTCATCTTTCAAGTTGAAAGTCGAGCGATGACCAGTCGACTGACTCATCTTTTCAACTATGATGAGCGGTTGACTGTTGTGGCGGTCGACCGACATTTTTTGCGGTTGACCGCTTCGACTTTTATTTAGCGAATTTACCTTATATTCATACAAAAAATTAATCAATCAATCAAACGACTTTTACATAGCATTTTCTCACTAAAAGCAGAAATGAATAATTTAATTATGCTTGCTTCCTTGAATATTTGAAGCACATGTTTCTTGTGTTGCAATCTTCCTTGATCTTTTCGATTCATGCCTCTTTTGCTTGGATTCAAATCATTTTGGATCTTTATATTGATTTTTATTTTTCTGTACATCCTGCAAATCTTAACTAAAAATATTAGTTGTACAAGATACGTTTTGAACACACAAAACTAAGAGTCAACAATTTTCCCATTTTAGTGTGAACAACACATACTTTAGAATTTAAGTTTAAAAATAAATTAGATTCAACTTCTACCCCTTAATCCAATACTCCCCCTAAATTCATGAATGTACAAATTTAAATGAGAGTGTTCATAATACATTTTATATGAAAGCTTGTTTCAAAAACATGTATTTGTAAATTTTAAAAGACAAGCAATTTTGGGAGATATAGATTTGAAAGCCTGAAAAACATGGCATTTTAGAAAACTATAGAAAAATCTTCTTACATGATACTATTGATCACAAAGCTCTTTGTTATACAGTGAGAGTTCTACATGATATTATAAATTTGAGATTTCATCAATACAAAATAGTAGAGGAGCGACATGAGATTGATTTAAAAGATTCTAAATTCTAAATTCTCTCCCTTTTTGAAACACACAAAAAAAGAAAAAAAACAGAAAAGAAAACAACAACGAAAAAAACTGGCAGAATAAAGGCCGGTCGACCGCACAGTCGACTGGTTGAAAGTAATAAGAAAATTAGGTAGACTGTAAAAACAACAGAAAGAGAGCCGGTCGACCGATGAAAGAATCATAATTACTATAAACACAACAGAGAGAAGAACGGGGCGACCGCACGGTCGACTGTACATCCTAAAAGGATGATTGTCAACCAAAAAAACCTTTTATACTGAAATATTAATAACATTTAATTCTTCTTTTAAAAAGTGAAAGCATTTTTCTTCTAATAGTTCTGTAAAAGTTTTGTAAAAGGGTTATGCTGAAATATTAATAACATTAAATATTTCTCTGTTTTAAAAGTTTGTTACATGTTGAATCGCGTTCAGTTTGACTCGAATCTGCTTACAGTTAATACGTCTTAGACGTTGTCACAGGACTAAAATCCAAACTTATAGTAAGAGTCGAAAAATTCATATTTCTCTTAAATTATGTATTTAATATTTACATTACAGTCACTCTGTTTTGCACAATTCATGCAAATTCATGCAAGTTAGATCTAATACACAGGCATGGAGCCCTTCTTCAAAAATTTGTTCCCATACACGGAGCATGGATACACTTTAGACCTTGCTCTCTTTAATGAAAAACCTAATCTAAGCTGATACGGTTTGTTTTTGGGGTGTAGGGGAAATAGGTGTGAGTTCTTATAATTTGTGTACCGAAAGATGTAGTACTGACATCGATCCGATCTTAAGCTGTAAGACCGGCTCGAGAGCAGCAGGTGAGGGGTAGATACCGGGTGCTCGGCTTGGATCTTTGAGGCTCGGCTCGGTCTTGTGTACCTGTACACTGCCTAGAAATACCGGGAGAGGTCCCGGCGATAGGCCCTCCGATCATCTAGTCAATCACTAAGAAAGCAACAGTAGCTAGGGTTCAGGTGGAAAAAAAGTTTATTACCTTTTAAAGTGAGAAGGGGGACTGGTATTTATAGACAGAGGTAAACGGGCCTGAGATCCTAACGGGCCGGGTTGGACCCGTTTACCCATGGGCCTGAACTGGTTGAAGCCCAACCTGATGCAGGACCTGATGATCGCAGAAAAGCGGGATCTGAGGAGATCTGAGGGTCCTGATTGCGCCATGCTATCTATCCCACATCACAAGCCCCCCACTCCTGCGGGGCTGTGCAAAACCAATTGTGGAGGAGTAGTCTGGCTTTATGGAGAACAGCGGAAAAGAGTTTTTTGGCGGGGGTTTTAGGGTCGAAGTCGAGTCCTGGTGGCCGAGCACGAGGTGCTACTGCTGAGTGCCGACGACGAAGCCCTGGTGATTCCCTCAAGCGTCAAAGCAAGAGGGTCAGCTCGGAATGTCGAAATGGGGGAAGATCGTCGAGTTCGGTTTGTTGTGACTATGAGGAATCTACCCCTATGCTCGAGATAACTATCGAGCGTCGACCTTAGGGGGTTGGTTCGGAGTGTCGAGCCCATGGCGAGTTTAGCCGGAGAAAGCTACCCCTGTGCTCGAAATCACTGCCGAGCGTCGAGGCTTAGGGGGTCGGTTCGGATCGTCAAACCCATGGCGACTTTAGCTTTAGGAAGCTACTCCTGTGCTCGAGATAACTGCCGAGCGTCGACCTTAGGGGGTCGGTTCGGAGTTTCGATCCCATGGCCACTTTAGCTTGAGAAAGCTACCCCTGTACTTGAAATCACTGCCAAGCGTCGAGGCTTAGGGTGTCGGCACAGAGCAACGAGCTCAAGTGACTTTAGCTTTGAGGAAGCTACCCCTGTGCCCAAAATCACTACCGAGCGTCGAGGCTTAGGGGGTCGGCACAGAGCGTCGAGCTCAAACGACTTTAGCTTTGAGGAAGCTATCCCTGTGCTTGAGATCACCGCCGAGCGTCGAGGCTTAGGGGGTCGGCACAGAGCGTCGAGCTCAAGCGACTTTAGCTTTGTGAAAGCTAATCCTGTGCACGAGATCACTGCCGAGCGTCGAGGCTTAGGGGGTCTGCACAGAGCATTGAGCTCAAGCAACTTTAGCTTTGCGAAAGCTACCCCTATGCTCGAGATCACTGCCAAGCGTCGAGGCTTAAGGGGTTGGCACAGAGCGTCAAGCTCGTGGCAATTTTAGCTTTGAGAAAGCTACCTCTGTGCTCGAGATTACTACCAACCGTAGAGGCTTAGGGGGTTGGCACAGAGCGTTGAACTCAAGCGACTTTAGCTTTGTGAAAGTTACTCCTGTGCTCGAGATTATTGCTAAGCGTCGAGGCTTAGGGGGTCGGCACAGAGCGTCGAACTCAAGCGACTTTAGCTTTGAGAAAGCTACCCCTGTGCTCGAGATCATTGCCGAGCGTCGCGGCTTAGGGGGTCGGCACTGAGCGCCGATCTCATGGAAATTTTAGCTTTGAGAAAGCTACCCCTGTGCTCGAGATAACTGCCGAGTGTCAAGGCTTAGGGGATCAGCACAGAGCGTCGAGCTCAAGCGACTTTAGCTTTGAGAAAGCTACCCATGTGCTCGAGATCACTGTCGATCATCGAGGCTTAAAGGGTTGGCACAGAGCATCGAGCTCATGGCGATTTTAGCTTTGAGAAAGCTATCCCTGTGCTCGAGATCACTACCGAGCGTCGAGGCTTAGGGGTTCGGCACAGAGTGTTGAGATCATGGTGATTTTAGCTTTGAGAAAGCTACCCCTGTGCTCAAGATTACTGCCGAGCGTCGAAGCTTAGGGGGTCGGCACAGAGCGTCGAGCCCATGGCAATTTTAGCTTAGAGAAAGCTGCCCCTGTGCGACGCGTGTCCTGCTGAAGTCATTTTCAGGAAATTCTAGGAGTCGTTTTCACGAAAATCTAGGAGCCATTTTTGCGAGAATCGAGGTGCCGTTATTGTGAGAATTGAAGGGTCTAAAGTTTTCAATATATACACCCCAAGCCCTCTCCCTCATTTCTCACTTTCGCTTTCTCTCTCTAGATCCCAGAGCTTCTCTCTCTAGAAGTTTTTCGTCACCGCTATTGAGCTTTCCGACGATCTTTCATGAGACTTCAATCAGGTTAGTACTTTTAATGTCTACAGCTCGGTTCGGCTCTTTAGCCTCTACCCCCGCCAGTAGCACTTGCACGGGTCTGTCGGAGTCCTCTTCTTGGGCAAGGGACGAGAACGTCTATGTTGTGCAACCGCTCCGTACTCGCAAGCCATTTGTGGTGGAAAGCAGCGATTCAGATGAGGAGGAGCATCTTGTCGAGGACATCGATGATGAGGATGAGAAGGCGCAATCTGCCGAAGGAGCCAATGTCGAGGAGGGACCGGTCGAGGGGATGGATTCTTCCTCGAGGGCCTCCGCCCTCGAGCGCCTGGCTACCCCTTTGCCTGAAAATGCTCCCAAAGTTTGGAAGAAGAGGATGAAGTGGACCATGCCCAGTAGTTGTAGCCCCATTTCCCGTAAATACGTATTTTCTGAATATTTTTTGTATTTCGATATTATAAATTCATTATTTGTTAAAATCATTTTGGATTTTATATTAAAGTATTTTTCTATCGATAATTATATTTATTTCGAATAATTGTGTAATTTAATATATTTCTATGACTTATTGATCGATCGACTATTTATAATTGAGTTCGAAAACAAATATATTATTATTATTGGATTATTTTAATAAAGTTGTTAAACCTAGATACTATTTCTTTATGTATTTTATTATTTTTATGATTATGATAATTAATTTTTATTTCTTGATTATTTAATTAAAATTTATTTATCGAATTATTTTTATTTCGTACCTGATCAGATTTTATTGGCGAATTCAAATTTATTTTCAAGCCCTAATTTATATTTTAATGCATTTGTATTATTTATTTATTTATTTGGATTTAAATTTTTGTTCGTGAAATTTTTTCGTTCTTTTTTATCGAGCAATTCTTATTGATCATTTTGCTCTCTTATTTATTCTGGGTATTTTTATTTGAACCCGATTGATTTTGATCTATCTCTTATTGAACCCTAAAAACCCAATTTTATTTGTTCTTGACCCAAATCCACTTTTATTGAACCCTAAACCTCAACCCAGTACCCTAATTGTATCCTATAAATACAACTCTACCACAAACCCTAAAAATCGCACAATAACCCTAGCCGTCTAATATCTCTCCTATTCTCTCTCCTCTCTCCTCCTATTCTCTCTCACCCTGTTCAGTATCCCGCCCAAAAATCCCAAACCCATTACTGTTCACTGTCTTCCTCAGCCCTCCCGACCAACTCCGGCCACTCCTCACCCTGCCAGTCGTGCCTCGACCCTCCCATCGACAAGCCCTAGCACCACCAGACCCCCCTGTCTCCTTCTCTCCTTGTTTCGCCCTACAACAGCAGAACCCAAACAAAAAAAAAACCCAAATCCCCTTACTGTAGCTCATCTTCCCCAACCCACCTCCGGTGACCCCCTTCGTCGTTCCTCCTCCTCCGTCGTGCCCCCTGATGCGCGCCGGCACCCCCGTCCTCTCCTTCCTCTCTCGTCGACAGCACCAGAACCCAAACCCAATCCCTCTCTCTTCCCCCTGGTTCGATTGCCACTTCCACCACTCGCCCACCGCTGCGTCGACGTAGACCTTGCCGCCTCTGGTCGCCAGTGCCGCCATCGCTCGCCACCAACGACGCCGCTTCTTGCTGTGGGTGCTCTCTGTTGCTGCTGCATTGCACTCTCTTTGTGTTGTGTATTGCTGTTTGGATTTGGATTTCTTTTGCACGTGATTGCACATGTTATATTGTTAGTTCGTGGGTCCGTTGCTTCGGAATTCTCATCCCGTTATTCTGGGTTTTCGTTCTCACTGTTTATAAAGCAAGTAACTTGTATTAAATTCCTTTGCATATACAAGTACAAAATACCGTTTGTGGTATAGTTGGGTTCTAGAGACAATTCGTGTGTGAAACCCCTTGTTGATATTGTCTCTATTGTGATGATTGACCATAGTTGCATCACGACATATATGACATGAATTAACCTAGGCTTGACCACTTTTGATGTATATGTTCATGCTATCTTGAGATATCTGTGTTTGATGTATTATTCGTGTTATACTTGTCGAATACTTGTAAAATATCCTATACTATGTTGCTTGGACATCTAGTATGCCATATTCCATGTTATCATCATATTGTTTCCATATTGTTATTATGGTTCATCTCATGTCTCTAGATTGCATATTGTATTGTTGCATTAATGAAATAATTAACAAGCCGGGGTTTAAGGATTGACTTTTAGTAGTAGACAATATAGTGACTGTACTCGGAGGAGGGGCCCGTGTTTCCCTAAATAATATTCCGGCTATTGTTCTATCGTGTGATTGTGGTTACGACGGTAACCCAATCTATCGTGTATTGTATCGTTGCCGATGATCGTATTGTTCGGGCTATTGTTTTATCGTGTGATTGTGGTTACGACGATAACCTAATCTATCGTGTATTGTATCGTTGCCGATGACCGTATCGTACACCGAAAGGTGCATAATGTTTATTATTGAAGAGTACATGAACTATAGAGCCCACCACTTAAGTCTAAAACGAAATTGATTGTATGCATCGAACCTGTGGTACGGAACACATGGGACACAGTAGTACCTGCATTAGTTAGGATTAAAATGAATAATAGACTTAAGGATTAACACAATATCGACATTGCATATTGTTCATCATTGTTCCTATTGAGATCGAATATTGCATGATACTTGTTCACTCGATACTTATTACATGCTACTTACACTTGTTTATCTTGTCATGCTAGTTGTTATATTTTGTTATCATGCCTATTCCATGTTATTAGTTACCCTTTTTCCCATGTACTTGTGCCTGTACTACAAGCGGCCCGTAACTTGCATTGACGGACATTTTATTTTCTTTTCCTCTTCCTGCAATTTATTAAATTGCAGATTTTGGAGAACAGTTGCCTGCTGGAGTTAGAGAACAAACAGTCTGAAGACTATTGGTTTCTAATTGCTTATTGCTTTAATAAACTTAATGTATTGAGAGTTATTATTATTTGGATTTATTATTGTATTGGACTTATGTCCCGATTATTATTATTTGTTTCCAGATGTTGGATTATTATTGTACTTGGATATATTTTTATTGCTTCTTTCCAAGTAATATTGTTCATGAGATTATTATTATTGCCTGCACAATTGTTCTGTATTGTTTATATTGTTGAGTTGATCGGATAAACAGCTTATGGGTGACGTTAGTCATTTGCTGGACCAATGTCACGTGCTCGTATTCTGTATTTTTAGGAAGCGGGGCGTGACAGTAGCCCAGATGAGAAGTTCGCTCCTCGGAGGCTGAAGGTCCCCTTTCTTCCGCAGCCTTTATCAATTAGGATGTATCCGGATGACGTTGAGGACTTGGTCCGCTACGGGGTGCAGCCTTCCTCGCCGAGTTGTGTAAAGATCAAGATGGAAAGTACTCCGACCTTGTTAAAAGAGGATGACCTGCCACTGATTCGTGCGAGCTACTTCATCGGGAAGGAGTTTGAGATGATGGTTCCCAATGCCAGCCTTCGTCCTACTGATCCTCTGGCTCCATGGTACTGCATCCCCGTGGACGCATTTTCTTCGGGTTTGAGGCTGCCCATCCATCCGTTCATTCGGGAGGTACTGAATTGGGCCTCGTTATGCCCGATGCAGTATGGTCCTAACTCGTGGAAGCAAATGGTCAGCTTCGTCTTGCTCTGTGAGGAGATGAAGGTGCCACTGAGGCTGAACATCTTTCGAGCCATGTTAGGCGTGAGCTCGTCCGGCAAATTCGATGGAATCAACTACGTTTCGCCTTGGAGTGGGGGTAAGGTTGTGCATGGCCACCCGGATTTGATAAAGGAGTGGAAGAAGAAGTACTTCGTGATAAGGAGCGAAGAACCATGGGAGATCCCGACAAGGTGGAACTTCTACAAACCTAACTTTATGGGCCTTAAGAAGGGCGACCTTTCAGCCGAGGAGTGGGGGTACGTCGAGCGTCTTCAGAAGAGTAACAACATCAGATGGCCGAAGGTGGCAGAAAGTCATATGGTCCGCGTCGGACTGAGCCCCGCCCCGTCACGTATGTTTTTTGTTTGTTCCTTCCTTTGTATTTTTTTTGTGCTCATCGTTTTTTAATGGAATTTCATGCAGAAATGGACCCCGAATCAATCAAGGAGAGGAGGCTCGCCCTGAAGAGGCAAAAGGTGGAGCAATCCGAGTAGGGAAAGTAGGCGGGTGCCTCTTCCAAAGCAACTCCTGAGGGTCAGCTGGAGCCTAGGGCTAAGAGGGTGCGGTCCAGCCAGACTCAAGATACCTCGGTCGTTCCAAGCTCCAGCGCCTTGAAGGTGACAGAGGTCATGCAGGGGGGTGTTCCCCTTCTTCGTGCCGATGCCCAGAACTTGGTCGGGAAAGAGAGGCTTCAGCCTTGGGCCCCCGATTGGGCCATTCGAAAGAGGGATACCTTAACAGAGGTCCCATTGCCGTTGAATTCGTGGACAAGATGGCCACCCCTCATAATTGGCAGAGCATGAGTGTCGACACCTTTGAGTCAGCCTACATGAGGTGGGCTCAGGCGAGCGTGCAGGTAAGTTTTGTGGGTGACACCATGTATTTCTGTTTCCGCTCTGCTTGCTAATTGTTTTACCTCGGCTACAGGCTTGTCTGTCCGACGCTCAGGTGATGAGGCTCCATGACCATGAGCTAAAGTATGAAAGAAATTAGGAAAACCGCTTCAAGCATGAGATGATGGACCTCAAGCTTGCTTTGGGAAGCGAGAGCAGGCCCTGAAGGCTGACTTGGCCTCGATGGCCGACGAGGGGCTGCGGAAGGAGGCTGCCTTGAAGAGGGCATTTGAGGTTGAAAGAGGGATGCTCACCTTGAAGGCCCAAGACATGGTCATCGAGGCCCAGAACGAGGTGTATGATCGGGTGCTGGGCCATGTCAAACACTTCTACTCGACCTTGGACCTGGCGTGCTTTGACTACGATATGGAGATACCCGAGCTGCCGAAGACCCCCGGGGACGACGCTCAAGTCGAAAGGGAGGCCGGAGGCAGAGCTGCCGGAGCCGACCTGATCGTCGACCCTGTCGTTGCTGTCGACGATGAGGGAGAGGTTGGCAATAAGTAGTAGTCATTTTTTCTTTTACTCTTTTTTTTTTTGAAATTGTATTTGCCGAAGGCGGACTGGCCACACAATATTTTGTAAAGCGTTCTGATTTATAACAAGGAGTTTTTGTATGGCCAAGTGTTTTGACCTCAACTTTTGCTGTGATTTTGGGATGATCTTCTTGGCCTGACCGATCCTCCTGACTTGTAGTATTTTTGAGAACTATTGGTCTCGGTATGATTTTTTGTTTCACTTCTGTCAGATGCCAGCCTCCCTCCTTGATTCGAACCCTCGACGATCCGAGGTGACTGGCTTCGAAGCAAGATCAAGGTATTGGACTCCAGCCTTGATCGATACCGGAAGGAAGCTCGTGATCATGATGCAGCTTTCCACTACTTCCGAAATAAGTCAAAGAAGCTGAGTGTGGAGGCGGCTCAATTGAAGAAGGTGATAGTCGACCGCGACCTAGGGGGTGTTGGCCTTGGGTTTTCCATATCAAGTGCCTCGGTTTAGCGGCCTACTTCGGAGTTGTTCCTTCGCGAGGTTATTATGGAGAAAAAGATCGAGATTCAACATTACAAGACGATGTTGGGGCTGTTGGGAGCCAGATTGGTCTCCTCGGGGGGTAGGTGCCCCTCGGGCCGTGAGCCGTCTCCGGTTCGGCAGTTAGAAAATTCGAGGCCGGACAATGCTCAAAGCTCTGTGGCCGGCGTATCTACCTTGGCTGCTCCTATGCATTCGGGCGGAAAGGCTGTGGAGCCAAGCTGCTCGGCGGGATTTGAATTGGCCTGTGTTAGCCCGAAGGGGCTCTGAGGAGAGTTTTGGCCGAGGTGATAGTCGTTTGTAATAACTTTATTGTACCATGGCCTCCCGAGGCGTTTCTCAATAAAAACGACTCTTTCAATTTCACTCATTCATTTTTATTTTTATTTTGACGATAGCTCGAGAGCTTGGGGTTTGAACAAACCTCTCCACCCGAGCTCAGGTGCCTTAGCTTGAGAAAGCTACCCTTATGCTCGAGATCACCATGGGGTGTCGAGGCTTGAGGGTCAGCACAGAGCGTCAAGCTCAGGTGCCTTAGCTTAAGAAAGCTACCCATGTGCTCGAGATCACCGCGGGGTGTCGAGGCTTGAGGGTCGGCACAGAGCATCGAGCTCAGGTGCCTTAGCTTAAGAAAGCTACCCTTATGCTCGAGATCACCGTAGGGTGTCAAGGCTTGAGGGTCGGCACGGAGCGTCGAGCTCAGGTGCCTTAGGTTGAGAAAGCTACCCGTCGAGCTCAGGTGCCTTAGCTTGAGAAAGCTACCCTTATGCTCGAGATCACCGTGGGGTGTCGAGGCTTTAGGGTCGGCACAGAGCGTCGAGCTCAAGTGCCTTAGCTTGAGAAAGCTACCCTTCGAGCTTAGGTGCCTTAGCTTGAGAAAACTACTCTTATGCTTGAGATCACTGTTGGGTGTCGAGGCTTGAGGGTCGGCACAGAGCGTCACTCTGTTTGTCAAAAGTGCATGGGTTCATATAGAAAATTTGAAATAAAAATGGGAAGGAAATAGAGTCATTTACTTTATTCTTTTTCATACAAAAAGGGGTGGCACGTAATGCCGATTACAAGAGGTCGGTTACATAAGGTCGGGTACAAAAATGGACTAGTCCTCCCTCTCGAAAAACTTGATAAGGTGCTCCGCATTCCACGGCCTCTTCACTATTCTACCCTCCAGGTCTGCAAGTCGGTACGTGCTTGGGCATACCACTTTGGAGACCTTATATGGCCCCTCCCAGTTGGGGACCAGCTTTATCTTTTTGCCGGGATCGGATACCGATAGTTTCCTGAGCACGAGGTCGCCATACTTGATATTGGTGGGGCATACCTTCTTGTTGTAAAATCTCTCTATGCGTTGTTGGTATATGCTCCTTCTGACGGTAGATTTTTTTCTGACGTCGTTGATTAAATCCAAGTTGGCTCTGAGGTCCGTTGAGTTGTTCTCCTCGTCGAAGGCCATGATCCTGGGCAAAGAGAGGCCGATCTCTAAGGGGATAACTGCCTCTGTTCCGTAGGTTAGGTTGAATGGTGACTCGCCTGTGGGGATTCTCTTCGTTGTCCGGTGCGCCTAGAGGACACTCGGTAACTTGTCGACCCACACCCCTTGGGTGAATTATCAAACCACTTCTTAAGGTCTTTAAGGATTTGGCGGTTCGCATTTTTGGCCTGGCCATTTGATTGAGGATAACATATGGATGAGAAGCGCTACTGGACACCGAAGTCTTCGCAGAACTTCTGAAAGTTCTTGCCTGCGAATTGGGTCTCGTTGTCTGTGATGAGTACCTAGGGATCCCGAACCGGCAGATGATGTGCTTCCAGAAAAATTACTGAGTTTGGTACTCTGTGATCGTAGCCAGGGGCTCTGCCTCGGTCCATTTGGTGAAGTAGTAAATGGCCACCACCAAGAACTTTTTTTTGCCCGTCGCTTTCGGAAAAGGGCCAACCAAGTCCATCCCCCACATAGAAAAGGAGGTCAGACTGGCCAGGGAGCGGAGGTTGGCTTGTGGAAGCCTTTTCACTGAGGAGAACCTTTGGGAAGGGCCGCACCTTTTGACGAGGTCTTGGGCATCTTGTAACATGGTCAACCAGTAGTACGCGTAGTTTAGGGCTTTTCTGGCAAGCGAACTGCTTCCATGTGACATCCCCCGAGTCCTTCATGCAGTTCCTTCAGAGCGTACTTGGCCTCGTCGGGGGCCAGGCAGCGAAGGTAGGGCCTTCCATCTGTTGTTGTGTATGAGGGCTTGAAGAGGGTCTCGTTGATTATGATGAACCTTTCTGATCGGACCCTGATCCTTCTTGCCTTGGCCCGATCTTGGGGAAGCTCGCCCTCCGTCAGGAACTTACTGATGGGTGTCGTCCAGTCCTTTGGTGGAGGTTCGGTGGTGAGATAGAGGGCTTCGGGGAGGTCGATGCTGGGCTTCAGGAGGACTTCGATTTGGACAGTGTGGTTGAGGCCCTCGAAGGATGAAGATGCGGGTTTTGACAAGGAATCAGCCTGGGCATTTTTCTCCCTAGGGATCCGTTCCACCGAGGAGAAATCAAAGGACGTCAAGAACTACTGGACAACTTCCAAGTATCGGACCATCCGAGCGTCACGAGCCTCGTACTCCTTGGTGATCTGGTTGACCACGAGCTGGGAGTCACTAAAGGCCCTGAGTTGTCTGGCTCCTGCCTTATGCGCTAGGATGAGCCCTGCGATCATAGCCTCATATTCCGCCTCGTTGTTAGAGACTGGGAAGTTCAGGCGAAGAGAATATTGGAGGATGAAGTTGTCGGGGCCTTTGAGGATGACCCCCGCACCGCTTCCCACCTCGCAAGACGAGCCATCGACATAAACTTTCCAGATCGAATCTGCCTCTTATGTGTCGGATGGCTCGGAGATGGTGCACTTTGTGATGAATTCGGTGAGAGCCTGTCTCTTAATGGCTGTCCTGGGTTGGTAACTGATGTCGTACTGGCTCAGTTCGATTGACCACTTGACTAAGCGGCCGAAATTTTGGGGCTTGTGGAGAACGGCCTTGAGAGGTTGGTCCGTAAGAACCTGAATAGAGTGGGCCTGGAAGTAAGGAAGGAGCTTTCGCACGGCCCTTACCAGGGCATATGCTACTTTTTCCATCTTTGCATATCTCGTCTCGGTCGAAAGCAAGACTTTGCTCACATAGTAAAGAGGCTTCTGAACACCATCTTC
The DNA here is from genome assembly GCA_017893485.1 of Hemerocallis citrina. Lineage (NCBI taxonomy): Eukaryota > Viridiplantae > Streptophyta > Magnoliopsida > Asparagales > Asphodelaceae > Hemerocallis > Hemerocallis citrina. Next base: position 223,325,100 of record CM030365.1, read on the forward strand.
TTCCCGGACGAGCACGGCACTAAGCGCGTTCTCCGAGGCTGAGAGATATAGCAGGAGGGGTTCGCCCGGTTCGGGTTTGCTCAGAAGTGGGGGGTTGGCGAGGTAGGACTTTAACTGGTCGAAAGCTTGTTGTTGGGGGTCGCCCCATTTGAAGCCCATCGCTCCCCGCAGAGCCTTAAAGAAGGGGAGGGACTTCTCTCCAGACTTTGAGAGGAAGCGGTCGATGACCACCAGTCTTTCCATGAGCCGTTGAACCTCCTTAATGTTTCTGGGAGGGGGGTCATGTCGATTATGGCTTGGCTCTTCTCGGGATTTGCCTCTATGGCGCGCTGGCTAACGATGAACCCGAGAAATTTTTCCGATAAGACATCGAAGGCACACTTGGCGGGAATGAGCCTCATGTTGTGGGACCGAAGGACGCCAAAGGCTTCCTCGAGGTTGGCGACATGGTCCTGCCCTCGTCGGCTCTTGACGAGCATGTCATCGACGTATACCTCCATGTTACAACCGATCTGATCTTTAAAAACTCGGTTGACAAGTCTCTGGTAGGTAGCTCCGGCGTTCTTGAGCCCGAAGGGCATGACCCGGTAACAGTAGAGACCCTGGTCGATAATGAAGGATATTTTGGCGATGTCTGGAGGGAACATCCTGATCTGATTATAGCCTAAAAAGGCGTTCATGAAGGTCAGGAGCTCGTGACCCGACGTTGCATCGATCAAAGCGTCGATGCTCGGGAGGGGAAAAGGATCTTTGGGGCATGCCCTGTTGAGGTTTGTGAAGTCTATGCAGATCCTCTAGCTCCCTCTAGTCTTTTTGACCATCATGACGTTAGCCAGCCACTCGAGGTAACTGACCTCTTGAATGAACCGAGCAGACAATAGTTTGTCCACCTCCACTTTAACTGCTTGTTGCCTTTCTGGGGCGAACTTGCGCTGCTTTTGATGGACCGTCTTGGAACCCGGTTGGACACTCAGCCTGTGCATGATTAGGTTCTCATAAATCCCAGGCATGTCGGACGGGGTCCAAGCGAAGATGTCGATATTGCGGTGGACGCAATCAATCAGACCTGGCTTCAGGTCGGGGGAGAGGGTGCGACTCCTACAGAACCACTTGGATTTGTCTTCTGCTTCGAATGAGACCTCCTCCAATTCGTCCGCAAGTTCCGACTCGGGCTGGCTTCTTTTGGGTGGGAGCTCGACTGCATCGAGGGGAAACACCCCGCCTCCTACCGCGGTTGTGACAGTGTAAAAATGGCCTGAGGCCCATCCAAGGCCCAATACAATTCCTATTCAGAAAAGCAAGAATACCGACCTGGTTCGGCTCCGGACCCCTTCAGGGTCGGCGCCGAACCTCGTGTTTTGCCCCCACAGTGCCGGCTTCCTCGTACTGACGAGCCTCAGTATCCCCAGGAGTCCGATCCGGAGCAGTCCCTCATGCCGTCCCCCCTCTCTGGCGGGGCGGAGGGATGACCTGGCGCAGCCTAGGCCCTCCGATTCCCCCAGAGGCACAGAGGACTCACGATGGGCCACGTCAGCTCCAAATACCGCCAAGGGTTTCGCCACGTCAGCCCTATACCACTTCTGGTCTCACAGCAACCGCCCTAAACCCCCTGGGCCTTCTGCCACGTCAGGCCCATGGGCTTTCGGATCCAAACCCGGCCCCCAAGCGGAACCAAACCCGGTTGGGATTTTCTATAAATACTAGACCCTCACCCACCTTTTGAAGGTAATCAATCTTTTACCACTTAAATACACCTAGTTATTGCTACTCTCTCACAGAGACTGACTAGAGCGTCGGAGGGTCCGCCACCGGGACAAACCCCGGTGTTTCAGGACCGTCTGCAGGTACACAAGACCTCGGATCCGACCCTTCCGATCCGAGCCCAACCTTCCAACGCCTTTCCGAGCTCATCGTAGCCCCCAGAAGGTCAACCGAAGGTCGGCAGACGAGCGGCAATCTCCTTCAATACAAATTGAGTTCGAACTCACACCTGGTGCTTCCACACGTGCCTCAGAAATAAACAGCATCAGGTTGGCGCCGTCTGTGGGAACAGCTGCTCCAGAAGCCGATCCGACCCAGACCCTCAAAGGCCATCGACAGCCGAATCCTCATGGCAACCAAAGGCAAGGGGGCTGCTTCCTCCGTCAACCAACGGGACTCGCCCCCACCCACCAATAAAGCCAGGCCACGCCCGTCGAAACACAAGGCTCCCTCTCGGGAGTCCCAAGGGAGCGTCGGCCGGCCAGCTCAGCCCGACCTCCGGGGAATAATCCTCAACCGCAAGATTACCCGCAGCAGGAGAAGGGCCGCTTCCAACCCGGCCCCGAACCGCCCGAGGCCACCGTCCGAGGTACGCAGACCCGCGCTCAGCCGAGTCGGAAGACAACCCTCGGACCAACCAAACCGGGCCGAAAGAGCCCCCGTCACTCATAAGGAATTCCAAGACTTCCGAAAAGAAATGCTGGGAGCCCTCCGACGGGCCCCCAGGGAAGAAACCCTCCATTCGCAAACGGGGTCGGACGCCGAAGCCAGCGCATCCCGCCCTTCAACGATCCAGCCGGGAGACGATGACGTACTCCTAAGACGCCTACAAGAAATGGAGGACCGCCTCGATCACATAAGGGACGGCGACCAAAGAATGGCTCAGGGGTACAGACCTGTCCGTCCACCCTTCTCCGCCCCCATCCTCCTAGCGGAAATACCCCGGAATTTCCGGCCCCCTCAATTCGAGACCTACGACGGCGAGGGAGATCCTGCTGATCACATGGAGGGTTTCAAAACCCTCATGATGATTCACAGCGCCTCGGATATCCTGCTCTGCCGAGCCTTCCCCGCCACCCTTCGGGGTCCTGCTCGCGAGTGGTTCTCGAAACTCGCCCCCGGCTCCATTTACTCCTTCGACCAACTCGAGGGCAATTTTCTTGCCCATTTTGTCACTAGCCGGAAGGCCGAAAGGACCAGCGCCTCATTACTGGGGCTCAACCAGATAGAGGGGGAATCACTCAGAATGTTCGTCCGGAGATTTACCGCTGAGGCAAGGTCGGTCTCCTCCCTCGACCCAGGCGTCGCTTCAGCGGCATTCCGACACAACGTCCGCCCCGGACAGCTGAAGGCCTCTCTGGCCAAGAGACCCCCCATCGACTTCCCCGACCTCCTCAATAGGGTCGAGAAATACATTAGGGCAGAAGAGGCCCTCAACCCCGAAGATGCCAAGGATGCCACCGGGAAAGGAAAGCGGAAGACCGAGGAAGGCGAACCACCGAAGAAAGCTCCAAGGGACCCGGGGGCCATAAAGAAGGTCCCGCCAGTCCCCCGCTTCGAGAGGTACACTCCCCTGACGCATAACATCTCCGCCATCCTCTTGGAAATCGAAGACAAGGGCATTGTCCGACTACCCCCCCGATCTAATAACAACAAGAATCGAGACCAGCGCTTTTACTGTCGCTTCCACAGAGATCACGGGCACGAAACCGACCAATGCCGAGCCCTGAAAGACGAAATTGAAGAACTCATCTCCAGAGGATACCTCCGAGAGTTCACCCGAGAAGGCCCACGGGATCGGCGAGACGCTAGGAACCGGAGGCAATCGCCTCCGAACCCTGCTCCAAACCAGTCCCAGGATCGGGACCCCGACTCCGAGGGAGCCGCGGATATCCCTTTCATCTTGCACTGTGTCCACGGAGGGCCGATGGGAGGCGGATCAAACACTTCCAAAAAAGCCTTCCTTCGAGAGGTGAACGCTGTCAAAGACAACCCCTCACCCAAACTACAATCAAGGCCGGTCTCCTTCTCAGGGGAAGACCTTGAAGGTGTTCGCTTGCCCCACTGCGATGCTCTCGTCATCAACCTCCACATGGCTAATTGTGAGGTCCGCAGGATCCTCGTCGACAACGGTAGCTCGGTGAATATTCTTTTTCTCGAAGCCTTCGAAAAACTCAGGTTACCCCGAGGAAAACTCAAGCCAGCTGGATACACCCTGCACGGGTTCTCAGGCGTCACTGTCGTAATAGAAGGGATTGTTACCCTCGACGTTACCGCCGGGTCGACTCCTGTCAAGAGGACCGAATCCATGGACTTCATGATGGTCAACGTCAAGGCGGCCTACAACGCCATACTTGGCTGGCCTGGACTATGCTCCCTACAAGCGGTGCCTTCGGCTTACCATCTGAAGCTCAAGTTCCCCACCCCTCAAGGAGTCGGCATCGTCCGAGGCAGTCAAGAAGCAGCGCGATCATGCTACATGACCACCGTCGATGGAGGCGTGTTCCCCCTCGACGCCGGACGAGCGTAGACTATGGCCCGACTATATGTAAATCTTTTGTTTTCGGTGTAAACCCTCGTTTGTAAAGGGCTGCCTTAGCGGCCCTCCCTACCTTATACTAAAAATATGCCTTTTTATCCGAACCCCAAATGTCTCGATAATCTCAATACGAGTCCGGACCGAAGATCCTTCCTAAGGCCCCACTTCGATCCCTCGCGGAACGATGGGGCCAGACCTTGCCTCCGACATTTCATACCGCATCACTGGCCGGAGCAAGGAGGGAAAAGGATTCCTCTTTCATACCCCTTTATTTTTCGTCCCAAAGAGAAAAAATAAAACGAAAGAAAAAAACAAAGACCGTTACAAGACCGCTCCACTCTTCTCAAATCAGGTAGATCAGGGCCCCCCCCGGGGCCCAACGAGGGACAAAGAGTACTTCGACCAAGCAACTAGGGGCCCCCCCCCTCGCTGTGATATTCCTTAGCCTCAGCCCCAATCGACGGTCCAGCCACCGAACTCTGGGCGTCATCCGGTCGCGCCCACTGCAACAACAGCAACGCAGAGGGAACCCCCTCCGCCAATCGACCCAAGGATGAAGAGAACGAGGCTCCCAGCATCGCCTTGTAACGAGGCATCTCCGTCTCCTCCTCCACAAAGACGTCGCGAGGTAGCCCCCCAGGGGAGGACCTCGGCTCCAAGGTACTTAGCCCGGCTCGTCTGATGTCCGTCCCGCCGAGCTCCCGATCCCACATCACTCTTCTCAACCGGCGCGCCTCCGCACTCAAGACGGCGAACTTACTCCGATAAAAGTTACAGGCTTCATCAGTGTCCCGAGCCCCCCTTCGGTGGCGAGCCAGCGCAGCTTCCAGGACCTTAACCTTACTCCGGAGTCGTGCCACATAGAAACTACGGGAGTCTCCTTCAGGAAGGATAGCCGCGACCTACAAGATAACCAACCAACTCAACACACATTCTCAAGAAGATTCAGAAATGTCCGAGGTCAAACCAACCGGCCGGTCAAAAAACTTTTCTTGCCACTATAAATCCAAATGTTTCTTACAAAAAATGCGGTGGCCAGTCCGCGGGAGGCAAACACAATCGAGGGAGAGAAAAAGAAAGACGAAAATTACACAACTCATTGACCCACCTCCGCGCCGACGGACGGATCCACGGGAGCGTCGGAAGAGGGGTCGACGGCGGGCCCTGCTTCACCCGGAGTCTTCGACGTCCCCTCGATCTCCATATCATACTCAAAATTGGACAGATCGAGGGCCGGGAAGAAGTGCCTCACGTGGCTGAGGGCCCTCTCATAGCTCTTGTCCTGGGCCGCGATCACCATCTGCTGGCCCTTGCGCAACACCTCCTCCGCCTCCTTGGTAAACTTCGTCTTCAGGGAGGCCACCTTCTTCTCCCACTCCACATCCTTGGCCTTGAGCTGGAGCTCCAGCTGCTGTTCTCTCTTATGCGAACCCTCGAGTTCGATTCGCATCTCCTTCATCTCCAGCTCGCTCTTTTCCGCTCGAGCTCGCTCTTGAGCCAGGGACGCCTCGTACAGGTTCTTGATGTTGGCCCCCTGTATACAGGCCTACAACCAACGACAGACAAAGATGAGACCTCGGCACGTAAATCAACAAAGAGGGACAGAGTCGACAGACTTACCTGCACAGTGGCCTGTGCCAGGCGGGCGAACGCCGCCTCTACGGGCTCGCCCTCCATCGCCTTGCGATCGCAAGGGGTCGCCAGCTTTTCCACCACTTCGACGGCTTGGGCCTCCTCTGTCAGGCGGTCCCCCATCAGAACCGACCAGTCAGGAGCCCACCGCTGCCGCAACAGCTCCACCACCGGATCCTCTTCCTCGGCCTCGACCCAGGGACCTTTCCCCTTGTCGAGAACAGAGGCCCCTGCTCGGCCCGGACCCTTCGAAGAAGCCACGCCCTTGCTCGTCTCAGAGCGACCCCTCTTGGTCCTCGGCTCGAGTTGAACTTCCGAGATAACAAGGGGCAGCTCCCTCGACCTCTTCGCCGCCTCCGCCTTCTTCTTCTCGGCGTTTTCCTTCTTCATGGCCAGCCGCCTCGCCTGGATCGATGCCTCATCCATACCTGCAGGAAAAACCATTAAGAGCAATGAGCAAGAAAGCAAGAAAGGACCCAGAGGAAAGGAACAACTACATACGCATAACAGCTGGGCTCAGTCCAGCGTTCGCCAGAGCGGTCTCCGTCACCTCCGTCCAATCAATGCTAGGTGACTGGCGGAGGCGCTCGACAAACCCCCACTCATCTGCCGACAGATCCCCCTGCCTCGGCGGTGGGTGGCTCGGCTTGGAGTGGTTCCATCGAGTAGGAATGTCCCATGGCTCTTCACTCCGGATCACCAAATACTTCTCCTTCCATCCCTTGATGGAATCGGGGTGGTGGCGAACGACCTTCCCCCCGCTCCGGGGAGAGATATAGTATACACCCTCGGCCGACGGATTGACCATCAACATTGCACGGAACACGTTCAACCGCAGGGGTACTTGCTGCTCCTCGCACATCAGCATAAAGCAGATGATCTGCTTCCAAGAGTTCGGCCCGTACTGCATGGGCGCCAAGGAGGCCCAGTTCAACATGTCCTTAATGAACGGGTGGACCGGCAACCTCAGGCCAGAGATAAAAGCGTCCACCGGGAAGACACAGTACCAAGCTGACAAGGGATCGGTGGGACGCAGAGTAGGGCTCGGCATCAGCAGTTCGTGACCAGGCCCTATATGATACGCCAGCTGCAGAACCTCTAAATCCCCGTCCTCCAAAACGGTCGAGATCGCGTCCATCATCACCCTCCCCCGGTTCGGCGAAGAGGGTTGCACTCCGAAGAGCTCCTGGTCAGAAAGATCGTCGGGATACTGACGGAAATGCTTCGGCTGGACGGGCGAGCCAGTCATCAAATTACGGAAAACAGGCGCCTTGCTCGAACCGCCGGTCCTCAACCCCGATTTTCCTGGGGCCCTCTTCTCCTTCTTAACTCGCTCCGACGGTCCTCGACCCTGAGCGGTGGATCTCCTCACTGTATTGCCCTCGCCACTCTCCTCATCGGAAGACAGCTCCAGCACGCGAATGCCGTCCGAACCCTCGCCGTTTCCCTCCGACCCACTACTCTCCACCACAAAGGGACGTCGAGTACGCGACACCCTCGGCTTGTGTATCGCTTCCCCCTCACCTACGGAGCCCTCCAAAGAAGCCAAGCCAGTATGGCCCACAACAGGTACCGATCCCTCCTCGAACACGGGCTCTTCCCACGACGTCGACGGAGAGTCAGGCTTTACTTCCCCCCTGGACGACGACGCCGACGAACCGGACTGAGCCCTATCCATCTGTGCCTAAAGATAAAACAAACTTACCAAACTAACCTGGGACCGCTTCGGAAAGGCGAACCGAGTACGGCAAACTGCAAGAGCAAACGCTGAAGGGGTGGGAGATTTTTTGAAGAAAGAAGCAGCAAGATTGTAGTGGGCGAAAGGGAAAAAAGGGGGAATACTTATATAAGGGAAGAACGGCTCCTCGACTTCCGCGATTACTGTTCACTGATTGACGCACAACTGCCGCCTGGAAAATCGCGCCACGTTCTCGAAACCTGTGCGGGGGACGTCATCAGACGCCAGACTGACGGCCTAACTCTGGGGTCGGGTCGAGTGAGATACACGACGGAGAAAACTTTTTTTTTAATTTTAAGGCACCGTCATATGACAGACGCCCCGGGCTCCAGCGTTCGACCAGTTCCCCTCTCACCCTCGAGCAGCCCGGGACTTACAGCCTCGGCGGCCGAAACCCCGAACTGTTCGAGGGTGGAACAGAAACCGCCATCGCCTACAACCCTATCAAGACGGACTGACAGACCCCCGACGGGAGGTGGCCCCCCCCCATCCGAGGCCCTTCAGCCCCAAGGCCGGTATACGGTGGGTGCGTCTTTTCGTCTGGATCTCCCCCAGGCCAAACCTCCATGACAGGGCAGTCTGACCCGAAAAGGGATCCAGACGGCAAAACCACCACTAAACCGAAGCTCCTCTTCCCACAGCACGGATATAGGATGTCACCCCTCTCGCCCTGATCTCCCGTAGACCTGGCCACCATATCAAGGTCCATCAGATCCAAGAGAAGATCAGGGCGGCAGAGTAACCACCTCTCCGACGCTGCTAGGGTCGAAAATATTAGCCAAAGACAGGCGTCCGCCGAAGCAGACACCTCTGAGAGCCAATGGGCCACCCCTGTTTTGATCATACCTACAATGGAGGGGGGAGGTATTTATAACCTCCCCCAGGGACTAACCGTTGAGACGCCGGGAAGGTCAATCAACGGAAAACCATGCACCATCTACATTTATTAGGCGGCGCCATTAAATGCCCCTAGAAAATTGGACCATCACACCATTCTCGGAGAGCCTTCAATACACCACATGAATGGTGGGATATCCCCGCTCAGTCACTCTGAGGCGCCAACCGGTCGCCATCCCCCTTGATTAGCCCGAAATCCCTCGGCCAGCTCGGGGTCGGGTCTAGCACCAGGGCAGTCTTCTCAGGAAGGCTTCACGGCTCGCCATCGCCCTTGCCTTCCAGTAATCCCTCGCCAAGCTCGAGGTCAGGTCTGGCACCAGGGAGGTCTTCTCAGGAAGGCCAACGGCTCGCCACCCCCCTTGTTGGTCCATAATCCCTCGATCAGCTCGAGGCCGGGTCCAGTACCAGGGGAGTCTTCTCAGGAAGGCTTCACGGCTCGCCATCGCCCTTGCCTTCCAGTAATCCCTCGCCAAGCTCGAGGTCAGGTCTGGCACCAGGGAGGTCTTCTCAGGAAGGCCAACGGCTCGCCACCCCCCTTGTTGGCCCATAACCCCTCGATCAGTTCGAGGCCGGGTCCAGTACCAGGGGAGTCTTCTCAGGAAGGCTTCACGGCTCGCCATCGCCCTTGCCTTCCAGTAATCCCTCGCCAAGCTCGAGGTCAGGTCTGGCACCAGGGAGGTCTTCTCAGGAAGGCCAACGGCTCGCCACCCCCCTTGTTGGCCCATAATCCCTCGATCAGCTCGAGGTCGGGTCCAGTACCAGGGGAGTCTTCTCAGGAAGGCTTCACGGCTCGCCATCGCCCTTGCCTTCCAGTAATCCCTCGCCAAGCTCGAGGTCAGGTCTGGCACCAGGGAGGTCTTCTCAGGAAGGCCAACGGCTCGCCACCCCCCTTGTTGGCCCATAAATCCCTCTATCAGCTCGAGGTCGGGTCCGGCACCAGGGGAGTCTTCTCAGGAAGGCTTCACGGCTCGCCATCGCCCTTGCCTTCCAGTAATCCCTCGCCAAGCTCGAGGTCAGGTCTGGCACCAGGGAGGTCTTCTCAGGAAGGCCAACGGCTCGCCACCCCCCTTGTTGGCCCATAATCCCTCGACCGGCTCGGGGTCGGGTCTGGCACCAGGGTACTCTTCTCACGAAGATCCAATGACTCACCATCCCATTTTCTACAACCATGAGCACTCCTCCACGGCTAGCTCCCGCACCCCCTGCAGGAGTGGGGGGCTTGTGTGACAGTGTAAAAATGGCCTGAGGCCCATCCAAGGCCCAATACAATTCCTATTCAGAAAAGCAAGAATACCGACCTGGTTCGGCTCCGGACCCCTTCAGGGTCGGCGCCGAACCTCGTGTTTTGCCCCCACAGTGCCGGCTTCCTCGTACTGACGAGCCTCAGTATCCCCCGGAGTCCGATCCGGAGCAGTCCCTCATGCCGTCCCCCCTCTCTGGCGGGGCGGAGGGATGACCTGGCGCAGCCTAGGCCCTCCGATTCCCCCAGAGGCACAGAGGACTCACGATGGGCCACGTCAGCTCCAAATACCGCCAAGGGTTTCGCCACGTCAGCCCTATACCACTTCTGGTCTCACAGCAACCGCCCTAAACCCCCTGGGCCTTCTGCCACGTCAGGCCCATGGGCTTTCGGATCCAAACCCGGCCCCCAAGCGGAACCAAACCCGGTTGGGATTTTCTATAAATACTAGACCCTCACCCACCTTTTGAAGGTAATCAATCTTTTACCACTTAAATACACCTAGTTATTGCTACTCTCTCACAGAGACTGACTAGAGCGTCGGAGGGTCCGCCACCGGGACAAACCCCGGTGTTTCAGGACCGTCTGCAGGTACACAAGACCTCGGATCCGACCCTTCCGATCCGAGCCCAACCTTCCAACGCCTTTCCGAGCTCATCGTAGCCCCCAGAAGGTCAACCGAAGGTCGGCAGACGAGCGGCAATCTCCTTCAATACAAATTGAGTTCGAACTCACACCTGGTGCTTCCACACGTGCCTCAGAAATAAACAGCATCAGCGGTCATGTAGCATGAACGTGCAGACTCTTGATTCCCTCGGACAACACCGACTCCGAGTTCAGTGTGGAACTTCAACTTCAAGTGGTAGGCTGAGGGGACGGTCTGAAATGAGCAGAGGTCGGGCCGACCATGGATGGCATTGTATGCCGCCTTGACGTTGACCACCATGAAGTCCATTGATTCGGTCAGTATGGTAGGGGTCGTACCGGATGTTACATCCAGCATCATGATCCCTTCAATTTGCACTAGGACACCCGAGAACTTGTGCAGGGTGTACCCGACCGGCTTTAGCTTATCTCGGAGGAGTTTGAGGTTCTCAAATGCTTTCAGGAGAAGGATTTTCACTGAGCTTCCATTGTCCATGAGAATTCGACGGACCTCGAAGTTCGCCATAACGAGATTGATGACAAGGGCATCACAGTGTGGAAGGCGGACTCCCTCCAGGTCTTCTCCGGAGAAAGACACGGACCGTCACTGAATCTGGGGGGAGGGATGGTCTCGAACAGAGTTAACCTCTCGAACGAAGGCCTTACGGGAAGTATTTGATTCCCCTCCTATGGGTCCACCATGGACGCAGTGTAGGATGGCCTCCCTCCAGTCCCTTCGGGCTCGGGATCCCGCTCGGGCCGTCGGTTGATCGTTCGAGGAGGAGGCGAAGGCCTCGGATTCCTCGGATCCCTCCGGTCTCTTGGATTATCCCGAGTGAACTCTCTCGAGTAACCTCGCTGGATGAGGGTCTCTATCTCGTCTATAAGGCCCGGCAGTTGCCCGTCTCGTGCCCATTGTCTCGGTGGAAGCGGCAGTAGAATCTATGGTTCCGCTTCTTGTTGTTTCTTGGTCGGGAAGGGAGTCGGACGATCTCTTTATCCTCGATCTCCATCAGGATCGCCGAAATGTTGTAGGTCAGCGGCGTGTACCTCTCAAATCGGGAGGCTGAAGGAATTCTTTTGAGGCTGGCTGCCTCTTTCGTGACCTTCTTGACGGGCTCGGCATCGTCTGCCTTCCGCTTTCCCTTGGCCGTAGGTTCTTTGGTGCCCTCGGGTTTTAGGGCCTCTTCCGCTCGAATGTACTTCTCGACCTTGTTGAGCAGTTCGGGGAAGTCGACGGGTGGTTTTTGGCCAAGGAAGCCTTAAGCTGACCGTGCCAAATGTTGTGTCGGAAAGCTGCCGAAGCGATGCCCGGGTCGAGGGAGGAGACAAACCTCACCTCGACGGTGAACCTCTGAACGAACTCGCGGAGTGGCTCCCCTTTCTTCTGTCTGAGGTCCAGAAGGGACGCGCTCGTCTTCTCTGCCTTCCTGCTGGGCACAAAGTGGGCTAGAATATTCGCTTCCAGTTGGTCGAATGAGAAGACTAAGCCAGGAGTGAGCTTCGAGAACCATTCCTGAGCCAGACCGCGCAGGGTGGCAGGAAAAGCACGACATAGGAGGGGATCCGAAGCGCTGTGAATCATCATGAGGGTTTTAAACCCCTCTATATGATCAACGGGATCACCCTCGCCGTTGTATGTCTTGAATTGGGGAGGCCTGAAACTTCTAGGGATCTCGGCTTCCAAGATTTGAGGGGAGAATGGGGGTCGGGTCGGCCTATAACCGTGGCCCGACATTGGTCCGCCCTCGCCGAGATGGGCGAGGCGGTTCTCCATCTTCTGTAGGCGCCGGAAGACGGCGTCTTCTTGCTCCATGGGGCGGGCCGATCCGTGGGATTCGCTGCCCCTTGCTCCTAATCGAGGGTGGGATTCATGGCGGGCCTCGGCTTCGGGGCTGCCTCGGATCGCCTGGAGGACCTCGTTCCAAAAGTTTTGGAACTCGACCCTCGTGACTGGGTCTTGCCCCATCGGGTCCTGTGGGGGCGGAGGTCCACGGAGTGAGTGGTTGTGTCCTGGGTCGCGCTCTAGGGACGGCCGTCTGCGATGGTTCGAAACGAGTTGGAAGCGGCCTCTCCCCTTGTTCAACTGGCCTGCCGATTCAAGATGATGCGCTGCAAATCAGTCGTGTTCGAGTGAGAAGCGCCCGGCCCGTGTCCGGCCGCGCCGTTGACCCGTGGTTAGTTGGAGCCCTGGGTGTTCACGCGGCTGTGATGTGGAGGGTCCGGATGTCGTGCCGAGGTGACGGCCCTTCTGGCTTTGGGAACCATGGAAGAGCTCGGACCTGAGATGACGTCCCTGGCTAGGCTCAGAATAGCGACAGTACCTGAGTTTCCCACAGACGGTGCCAACTTGATGCGGTTTGTTTTCGAGTGTGGGGGCAATAGGTGTGAGTTCTTGTAATTTGTGTAGCGGAAAATGCGGTACTAGCGTCGATCCGATCCTAAGCTGTAGGATCGGCTCGGGAGCAGTAGGTGAGGGGTAGAGGTCGGGTGCTCGGCTCGGATCTTTGAGGCTCGGCTCGGTCTTGTGTACCTGCACACTGCCTATAAACACAGGGAGAGGTCCCAGCGACCGGCCATCCGACGATCTAGTCAGTCACTGAGAAAGCAACAGTAGCGAGGGTTCAGGTGGGAAAAAAGTTTATTACCTTTTAAAGTGAGAAGGGGGGCTGGTATTTATAGACAGGGGTAAACGGGTCTGAGATCCTAACGGGCCGGGTTGGACCCATTTACCCATGGGCCTGAACTGGTTGAAGCCCAACCTGATACAGGACTTGATGATCGCAGAAAAGCGGGATCTGAGGAGATCTGAGTGTCCGATTGCGCCACGCTATCTATCCCACATCATAAACTTCAATCATATACTATATAGGTCAAAAAATGGTGCTTTCACTAAATACCAAGATTGAAGTTACTTTCATAAAGAAGAGTAAGTTGATCAACCCGAAAGTAAAGTTGTCTACTAAATTTAAAACTCGGAAATGGGAAACAATATAATGCCTACAGTCTTATCTCATTTGCAATCGTTGCTTCCACATTATAATCAAGCAATCCAACAAGATCTCTAGCCTAATGTTAGTCTAAATAGACCTCATTTGCAATCGTTGCTTCCACATTATAATCAAGCAATCCAACAAGATCTCTAGCCTAATGTTAGTCTAAATAGACGAACATTTCGCGAAATAAAATGAAACGAAATTCTAAATTGACAAAAGTTACTGATGATATTTAAAGCCATGTTGTTTTTGTTTGAACAGTTAATCCTCATCGAATTCATTCCATAAAAATTTTGATCTGAGAAGTTTCTAATTATCTCCCTAATCAAATCCCACATGTTTGGAAACCACTGACAATAAAAAGGTCACTACGGGGGAATTCATTATCATAACTAAAATTTGGTGCTAACTAAATCCAAAAGCAACAATCCACCATTTTGGACAAAATAAAATAAAAAATGCCTAACAGCCTAAAATTAAAATACCTCATAAATTATTGAGCATCATCTTTTCCCGCAGCATAACGGACTAAAATTTTAATCTTTCCTCGTTATCTATCCCAATTAGTGACCTTATAAACCTTCTCTACAAGTTCTTCCATTTTAATTGTACGAGGTACCCAAATTATTTCGGGATCAACGGTACTATAAGAACAACCTATTTTGGGGTCACGGATAATCTCACTACCAAAGTAAAGCCAAATAGGAAGATCATGATCCATACCTATACATATTTTTAAATAATAAAAAAAATTCAAAATCTAATACACAAAATGTATTCGATCAAATGATATAAAAATCATACCTTAAAATGGATGATCAAAAAAGATGAGGAATTTCGAGCTTGAAGAAGACGAGGTAGTGAATGGGTTGATAAAAAATCCGCTATGTAAATTCCCAAACAAACAATAACCCTAACATGGATTTAGGGTTTTCAAAGTGGGAGGATATATGAGTGTGAGAGAAGAAGAATATTGAATGTGAGAGAAGAATAAGAATATCCCTTCAAGATTTGGTAGAGTAATTTTGGACTAGGGTTTGGGGATTTTGGGTTTCAAATCGCCTGAGTAGGGTTTCTCTTAGAGAAGATGTGAGAAGAGAGTGAGATAGCATAGGTTACATAAAGCTGAACCCAATCGACACTCGTTAACCCCGTTAACCCGCCAGGTATAATGAGGCGTGTTAACGGGATTAACGAGTCTATACTTAATGAATTATAAACTTTCAAATATAAACGTTAACCCCGTTAACGCACTTGGTTTAAACACTACCGTTAACGGGGTTAACGTTAGTAAATTAGATGAGTTTTTGTCCAAATCCCCACTCGAGCGAAAAAATTGTATCCCCATCATCACGTTAACGGGGTTAGCGCTAAGAAAACTACTAGACTCGTTAACCCCGTTAACGACACGGATTTTTTGGCATTAAAATTTCAAACAGGGATAGTTTCATACATACTTCGAAAAAGTGGGATAGTTTGGTAAAAAATTTAGGTCTAGGGTGGGAAGATTCTCTCAACTTTCATAGAAAATGGTAGACCCCTCATACCTAGTAAGTCCTGCCCTCCTATGTCTATTTGGTAGGAGTAGTTAGGAAATTAGCTTTTCAAAAAGCACACTTAATTACACCCCATAAGCGTATCCACACTTGTGTGCGCGCTAGATATGGATATTATGCAATTTATAGCATTTTGAGCATTGCAGTCGTGTACTATATAAACATATTTTTTTCTTTTCCGTAATAGAATGCTATATTTGAAAGAAGACATGACAATATACATATTATAGCGGACGAAACATTATGTTTTGCCCCAATATTTTATAATATTTTTTTAGATCATCCGATGAAATTTTTTTAAAAAAATTTAATTAAAAAAACCCCGGAAAAGAAAAAAAGAGCACGATGTTTCGTTCAGAGATCTTTTTCGCAAAATTTTTGACATTTTTGAGATTCTATGGATTGGATTGTATATGATTTTCTATGAAATGTTGATTGGGACCACAGGATTTTATATAGATTATTGATTGACTCATGATTTTCTATGGATTGATACCAAATAACCCGGACGATACATCACTTTTGTTCAAGTTTTCTCTACTTTATTATATTTGCTATTACACGAATGCAGCAAAACAACTAAATGTTATTTCTAAATATGCATATATGCATTTTATAGTATGCAGGACTGTGGATACTCTAACATCCTTTTAACTTCAGATGTGTTCTTGGTAGTGTAGTCATTGCATGACGCATAATCCTCCTATGTCCCTTTTTCTGCACTGAAATGATCGAGATCATTTGGAAAGGCAACGGAACCTAATTTGAAAGGGAAAAGATGGTTGGCTTTTAGGACCACTTTCATGATTTTGTCGGTTACAGGATTGGATACCTTTTTCCTCATAACCAAACATTGGATGCTCATATATTCTCACCATCAATCACCAACCAAATCAGATGTGGTGATTTACAGGTAATCCAAAGCTCTTATACAAGGAATTTTTTTTAATAACCTGGTGTCAAACAAGAGACCTTTCTAACCTTCTTTTGCTCATTCCAAACTCTTTACCATCTGAGCTCTATATGTGTATGTGTTTACACACAACTTAGTTGTCATACAAGGAACATTAAGAAAGTAAAACTAAAAATATGTAAAGAAAAGAGAAATGTTGCTCTGATGTTGTTTTTGCAAACATAGAACAATTCTCTATTGAAAATATTTAAGAAAAGCCCTTTTTCAAAATCGAGCTCCCCTGTAAAATTTACAGGTAATCCAAAGCCCTTGTTTTTGCAAACAGAGAACAATTCTCTATTTGGCCTACTGTACTTTTGGTTGTTTTGGTTGTTTGATGTATGGAGGATTAGACCCACCACCCAGAGTTTTGTTGGGCGTTTATGTTTTATTTCCTGCACTGTACTTTATTTCCTGCACTGTACTTTTGTATTTCTCTCGGTACACCGGAATTGTTTTATTAATTTCTTATTAATGAAACAGGGTGGCATTATTCCACCTTTTACCTCAAAAAAAAAAAAAAAAAAAAAAAAAAAAAAAAAAAAAAAAAATCGAGCTCCGCCAACCAATTTTCGGCTCCTTCCTCCGGCCAGATCTATCTCATCTTCGTCCTTCACCCTTTTCTCCCTTCTTTATTGTTGTGTAACTTTTCTTCCTCTACAATCCCATCTCTTTCTTTCCCCCGATTGATTATTATCACTCTGCTCCCCATCTCATCTTCAGCTACTTCCCCTGTCATGTTCTCGCTCACATTCCGTCCATCTACCCTTACTCTTTATTGTTGTGTTACTAATTTTTCTTCAAACCCATCTCTTCTTCTCCCCCGATTGGTTGACTGCGAGTTCAATCTTCCTTCTCCTTCGATTCCTCGATTCCTGGCCTTCGGTTTAGACTTCAGTGGGTGATTCCTATTTTTTTCTTGCGGTTTCTGAGCTTGGATCTACCAGTTGGTTGCGTTTGAGGGTTCCACTGATCAGCTCTGTTAGTTGGCTTCGTGCTCTCACGGTTTTTGGTCGTTTCGCT
Source organism: Hemerocallis citrina (assembly GCA_017893485.1). NCBI lineage: Eukaryota > Viridiplantae > Streptophyta > Magnoliopsida > Asparagales > Asphodelaceae > Hemerocallis > Hemerocallis citrina. The sequence goes on from CM030365.1 coordinate 223,342,079, forward strand.
CTCTCACTATAAGTAGGCTCCTTCTTTTTCTTCTCCCCTTGTATTTCTCTCTTGTTTTGAGTTCCCTGATCGTTGAGATTGGGTTCTTATTTGTCCTCCATCCTTGGTTCTTATGATTAGTAGTGTTGATTTGTTATTGTTGATTAATGTTCATTATTTTAGTAGATTATTATTGTTTGATTGTTATTCTTCTATAATTTTCTCTCCACTTATTCTATTCTATTTTCCCTCTATTTCAAGGTAGTTTTGCTGCTCTTCATTTCTTCTTCACCGATCGCTTTAGTGTTTATTTGAGTTGCTTGTGTCATCCTTGTTCTATGTTGGCTACTGTAGTGTGATTAGGCCTTTTAGTGTCACGGGTTTTGTAAAATCACCCATGGATAACGTGATGGTCCAAGATTTGAGGAATGACTTTTACTCTCCTCTCTCTTCAAAAGCTCCTTTCTCTCATTACTCTTCCATTTTCTCTATCCCCCCTTCCTCATCTAGTTCCGACCCTCTCTCGTCTATTTTGCTTCAAGTGCCTTCTTTCTGATCATTTCAAACGAGTGTGCGTGAATAAAATGAAGTGTCTTCTGTGACCATCTTGGTCACTCTCACAGTCGATGTTTCTTTCTTAAGAAACTTCTTGGGTTACCTAGGAGTAGGCCCCTTACCAGCCAAACTTCTCTCATTTCTTAATTTTCCCCTGTTGAAGCGCAAGCTCAATGAACGCCTTTCGAAGAAGATTAGTATTAAGTATGGGAAGGAAAATGCGTCAGCTACAATTGTTTCTAATTGTTAGGAATTTTGAGGCTGTTGTTGAGTATTCGACACAATCAACACAACCACCAAGCAAAACTAGATCGTACCAATCACACAAAGCACACAAGAATTGTTCTGGTTGGGCCTTTCGCCTTAATCCGGGGGAGGAAGAACCGATATATTATTTCAATTAAAGAAGATACAAGAATATTACAATTCTCACCACGATCCTATCTCAAGCCTAACTGGAACTTGATGCTGCTTACAATGAAGAAACTCTCTCACCCTCTCAGATGAAGTACTCTCTTCTTCTATTCAGCACTCAATAGAATTATCATATGGATCTATGAGCCGTTACAATTGTTTATATAGATCTAGAGATAAACCCTAAGTTAATATCTTGTTACAATAGCCATTGGATAGTACATAAGAGATAACCCTACGATAGGAGCCACAGGGTCTAACTTGAAGAGCAAGTTGGGTTTCTCACGAATCTGCCAGACTCAAGCCCGGAATCCCTCAGCACAACGAACGACTGTACCAATAAGTCGGTCGACTGTCCTCCTCTCTGGAAGACTTTGTGCAGGGGTCGGTCGACCGCACATGAGTTGCGGTCGACCGCAACTTCCTCTGTTGCTGCCGGTGACTGTTTCTCGCCTCCACTCCGTTTCCAATCGTCTTGATCCCTCCATCGTCTTATCGTCATCTTATCCAACATCGTATGCAAGACATAAATCCTGTAATGTCCACCTTGGATTGCATACGAATGAATCTGTACATGTGTGATTTAAAACTCTTCTAGACATTTCTTCTCCGCTTTGTGAGCAACATGTTTCTATGGCTTCTTCTGCTAGTTGAACAAACCTCCACCTGTTTTCCTCCAGCTGTATGCCTCCCTCAAGGGCACACTCCTGTAGATGTAATCATGGAGGTGCCACCCTTCCCACGAACTCCAACTACACAAGGCTTTCTATACCTTCCAACGGTATTCGAACGTTGCAGTCTCGTGTCGATAATTCTAGTGACGGCTTACTAGATAATGCTTTAGGATTAACGGGCTTCCATACACTCGGCCGAGTTTTTCTGCTCCCACAAAGCTGGTAGAGGTTTTGTTGACCCTGTCCAATTCCCCTCTTACCCTTCATTACCTTACGACAACTATCCCAAACTGTCAAAACTCCACCTCGAGTTGTGTACCTGCAGCCACGAGCATCAAGAGTACCAGGGATATAAGATTCTCTTGTATCGAAGAAATATGCATTACCTCTTCTAGTGTGAACCCTTTACCATCTGGCGTCTCCAATTCAACTGTTACCTTACCCACTACTTCTCAAATCTCACCACTCCCCGTTCTCACACTACGGTCTGTTGACGACTTGTAAGTAGAAAACATCTCCCTCTCTGAGCAAATATGAGAACAACTTTCCGAATCAGGATACCAACTTGAATTCACATCTGAAGAACTTGAAACAAGAAGACAATAATCGTCATTATTACCTGACTCTGTTGCGCTGACTATATGGACTTGATCTCCTTCTTTAGTAGCACTCTTCTGACTCAACCATTTGCAACAGTCTCTCTTGTAATGCCCAACTCCTATACAGTAATGGCAACGAATCTTATCCTTGTGTGTTGCATCTCTTCCAATTGAAGTATCACCATCCACCGCAAAATACCCTAAAGAAATAGACCCTCCTTTATGAGTCTTCTTTCTTAGTTCATCTTCTTTCAGATCCTTAATCACCCCGGCTACAGTAAGTGTCTCCTTAGCTGATTTCTCATGTAGCAAGTTATGAAGTGATCATAAGAAGTTGGTAGTGAATAAATCAAGTTGAAAGCTTTATCCTCTTCGCTAAGATCATTAGCATTAATCGCCTTTAGTTCAGATATTACCTTATTGAACCTCACAATATGATCTTGAAGATGGGTACCTTCCTTCATTGAGAACCTAAACAGATTCCTCTTCCAATACATCCGATCTAGCAACGACGACCCCGAGTAGTCAGGTTTGAGTCTCACCTATAGACTCGCCACACTTTTCTCCTCAAGAATATTACACTTGACGTCGTCCGCCAATTGCAACTGGATTAAACTCAATGCCTTCAAACAGATCTCATCCCACTTCTCCTGCTTTATGTCGATTGGCTTCTTCTCTTCTAGGGCAATGTGCAAGTCCTTCTGAACCAAAACATCATACATGTCCACCTTCCATAGATTGAAGTTGATCTTACCGTCAAACAGCTTGATCTTCGTCTTTTGATCTGCCATCTCCAAGGAATTGAACAAACCCTTAAACCCAAAGCTCTGATACCAATTGTTAGGAATTTTGAGGATCTTATTGAGTCTTCGACACAATCAACACAAACCACCAAGCAAAACTAGATCGCACCAATCACACAAAGCACACAAGAATTGTCCCGGTTAGGGCTTTCGGATTAGGGGAGGAAGAACCAAGATATTATTTCAACTAAAGAAGATACAAGAATATTAAAATTCTCACCGCGATCCTATCTCAAGCCTAACTGGAACTTGATGCTGCTTACAATGGAGAAACTCTCTCATCCTCTCAGATGAAATACTCTCTTCTTCTATTTGACACTTAATAGAATCATCATATAGATCTATGAGCTGTTACAATTGTTTATATAGATCTAGAGACAAATCCTAAGTTAATATCTTGTTACAATAGCCATTGGATAGTACATAAGAGATAACCCTACAATAGGAGCCACACGATCTAACTTGAAGAGCAAGTTGGATTTCTCACGAATCTGCCAGACTCAAGTCCGAAATCCATCAGTGCCACGAATGGTCGAACGTACCAACAAGTCGGTCGACTGTCCTCCTCTCTAAGAGACTTCATGCAAGGGTTGGTCGACCGCACATGTGTTGCGGTCGACCACAACTTCCTCTGTTGCTGTCGCTGACTGTTTCTCGCCTCCACTCTGTTTCCAATCATCTTATCATCTTCTTACACAACAACGTATGCAAGACATAAACCTAACACTAATATTTTACTGAACCCTCCTCTTTCTTCCACCTTCCATATCACTACTCTTGCAGCTTCGCAGCTTCCTAATATATCTAAACTGTTTAAGAATAGAGTGATTTGTACGAAGGTTTTCTCTCCTCTGTTGGTAGCCTATCCTGCTCGTGCCCATTCAAATTATCTGGTGCCAACAGTGGGATTGATACTTTATAAGGTTAATGTATTGTTTAAATACTTCGACTTTATTCAATCTATGTTTACAGGTGGTTTGGTTCCCGATCACGGCCTCGTGTTAGAGAATCTGGTTCTTCGCACTAATCTTAAGTCATCTATTATTTTCTATAATTTTTCTTGTTCTATGATGATTTATTCTCCCAACCATTCTACTCTCTTTTTTCATTTTTCTGGTTGTATTTTCTCGATTTATCAGCCTTAAGGTGTTCATTCCTTTTTGGATAGTAGACTGATTGAGGTTATGAATATCTTTCGTTCTTCCACCTTCAGGTCTTCACCGACTCTTGCTCTCTCTTCATCCTCCCATTCTCTGATTGCTCAACCAGGTAGGACCTGGGATACTAAATCAATCTCTTTGTCATCCTCTTGTTCTTCCAATATACTTTTGACCTCTTCTTGCCCTCGCAAGGAAGCGGTTAGCATGTCTGAGTTGGTTATGGGTTCGATCGCCCCTCCCACTGCTAAGCGGATATACAAAAAAAAAATTATAATTATGTAACACCCCGCAAAATAAAATGATTTATTTTGCATTATTAAATAATATTATATTGGTAAAGTTGACTATTTTGACTATTTTCTTGAAATTGCAATTTTGCATGTGCAACACACGTGCAGAGTTGGGAAATTTTGAATTCTTAAAATTTTATAGTTAATTATTGATTTTCCTCATTTATTTATGATATCTTAATTTTCAGATTTATTTGAATTTATTTGACTATTTTACGAATTTGTCGATTTTACACGTGCATATATTTTTTGGGTGCAAATCTCCACTTTTAGACTTCTGAATAAATTCTCCTATTTATAATTGAGTATATCCTAAATTTTGGGATTTTTCTAAATAAAGAAACTATTTTTTTATAAATACTTCGAAAGAGAGGGGCATTTATGTAAAAAAACTATTTGGATCTCAAAAAAATAATGAAAATTTGTTTTTACTGATTTTTGGGCTGGCCATGGTCACCATTGAAAATATAATCTATTTGAATCTTATTTAGAGTTGATTTGGTAAAGATTTAAACAAATATGGTATTTTTGCAAATAAGAAAATTAGGTTGGATCTTGTGCAAATATTTTCTTGGAAAGTAAAAATTTAGAAATTTTGTTTGAAAAATCTAATATTTGTTAGTAGATAAGAATTCTGATTTTTCTAGATTTTAACCAATATTTAATGACGTATTTGTAAATATGACAAAGAGAGGGATTTTTGTGCAAAATTACCACTTTGAGTACAAATCCGAAATTTTCTAATTTTTGGGCTATGCTTGATGGTTGGATAACTCAGTAGAAAAGGGATTTGGTTTTATTTTAATTTATTTAACGTATTTAACTACTTTATTAGAGAAAGATTTATATATGTAAAGTAATAATTTGTTAAGGGGTGTTTCCATAAACTTGTAAAACCCTAAAAACTCCAAATTTCGGCCTATAAAAGAGCCACTATAGCCATCCCTCTCCTATGCAAAAATAAAATATATTTTTACTATTAATTTCTTGGAGTTTCGAATCGATGATCTTGGATTTTTGCAAAAGAATGGCTTTTTTTTATTCTTTATTAATTCGGTTGATTTCTTCAATAAGGTGAGTGACATATATTTGTTTTCTTATTGTTTTAAGCATGTTGCATGTGATGGTTGTGTATTAGAAAGCATGATTACAGTTGTATGATGATAATATGAAGTTTTGATGAGTAGATGAACTAAAAATTGAATCTTTTCATGAAACCATGCCATGGGTGATTAAAAATTATATATCAATGACTTGAGATTTGTTAAGAACCTAATAGAAATCGTGAGTAGGTTAATTCCATTCACATACTTTCTGTTTTGCTTGCTGTATTGAGATTATATGAGGAAATTGCACAATTTAAACAAAAGATAGGTTTTTACTGTTGCTATACTTACATACTTTACTGTTGGGCATTTTTGATAAATAAAACTTGATGAATGATTGTTATAATTGCATTCTTATCATGAGTATGTTGCTTTCATTCATGTTGTGACTGATTTGGCAAATACTTTGAGATTTGTATGATATGGAAGAATAAAAGTGGACAAAACCCAACTTTACTGATGGGTATATACACACACACTGTTATGATGTCTTGGATGTGCAAGACTCAACTAATGCTTGTTATAATCGCATATAATTATGAGATAACTGATGTATGAGGTTGTGTATGGGTGTTATGAATTACAGGATGAGTTTTGAATCAAAGAATCAAACTTTGAAGTAGGGTTGAGTAATTGGAATTCGGGTCTGATGCTTATGGCCGAAATTGGGATTTTGAGATTTTTGCGAAGTTTTCGATTGGACTTGAGTGGTTTTGGTACTGAAATTTTCTGAACATTTTACTGAATTTAATTGATGAAATTTCGAGGCTTTAATTGATGCAATTATACACATATGCACACATACATCTATATATGCACTGTTTTGAATATTTTAACCAAATTTGCTCTTGTATGATCTTAAAGCGATTTTGATGTATTTTATAAACTCATATATGTTGTACAAGTCATATTTTAGCATCTCAGGAAATTGGTTTTTCAAATTTAAGATTTTACAAAGAACTATGCATACATCAGTAAAATATGCACGAATTTCAAAACTGCAATCTGTTGGAATTTACAGTCGACCGCTTTGCTTTTGAACTGAAGACGGCAGTCGACTGTCAGTTCTTGAGTTTCGAATTTTCGTAGGACAGTCGATCGGCCATTTTCGACAGTCGACTGTCATTGTTCTGGCTGATGGGTTTTCTTGAGTTTCGAATTTTCGCAGGACAGTCGACCGTCCATTTTCGACAATAGACTGTCATTGTTCTAGCTGATGGGTTTTTTGAGTTTTCTGATATTTTTTTTAAACGATTGGTTCTTCGATATTGTAGATTATTAATCTACTATTTTAAATGACGTTTTGCTACAGATTACAGTATTTTACAGAAAGTTATATTTTTTTTATAATAGAATTTAAATTACATTCCTATGACCTTATAAAGAGAGATATATGTGGTTTTCAAAGGAATTGATGTTTTGTAATATTCTACGACTTTAAAATATGATTTCTGTTATTTAATGGATTTAATATTTTTATTTAAATTCTGGAATTTTATGAGTACATTAAATGGATTTGGATTTTGTTGATTTCTTATTATAAACGTTTTGACGATGGATTTATGAGTTTTATTGAATATTTTGGTATTGATGGTTAAGTTATGAGTTTGTAGAGATTGAGTGGGGCCTTAGCTACCGGCAGTTGAGATCTTGGTTGTTGTTCAGTTGAGTTAAGCCCGGTAGGGTACACCAACTCTAAGAGTTTTGCAATCTAGTAAACAATTAATTAACTTAACAAGATAAGGACAGACACTAGATGGTGATATGATGAAATAAGAACATGGGTTATGGATCTCAGTATGGCTTGCGAAGTGAGATAATGTCCGAAATTATCGAGGTGTGAGTGAAATAGTCTCCTGAATTACCTGCGGTGTGGGATTGATCTCTGAAATTATCGGAATCGAGGCGACACTCATGGGGTATTCGTGTGATGAGGCGCCATAGCTTGTGGTGTGGGGCATTCTCGAAGATTCCCAGGTGTGAGTGAAATAATCTCCGGAATTATCTGTGGATAAAGATTGACCTCCGGAATTATCGAGGCATGGACTAATACTCACAGTTTATCTAGATCTCATAGTAGTCGTTGTAGTAGGATTAGTTGCATAACGGAGGATTAAACCCTATCAAGTGAAGAACGATAAGGGCTTGCACCGGACCTATGTAGATTGGAATGCATAGAATCCGACAAGTATGCATTAGAGAGTTAGCATATAGCATTGGTATTTTTTTGACTTGGTTTTATGCATGTTGTTTTCTATTTTCCTACACTTGACACTTAGTCTAGTTCCACTTGATATTTTCATGTTTTATTTATTGTTATTTCTTATTCTATTCGTTACTACTGTTGATACATATTGTTTATGACTTTATCCTTTATGCTTTATTTATGTTGCTTTTCTTTTGATGCCACTCACACCGTTATGGCTGACCCCTATAGTTTTGGGGGTTAGGGTTATTGTCACGCCCCGCTTCCCAAAATATGGAATACGAGTGCATGACGAAGCCCAGCGAATGATCTTAACATCATTCATAAGCTGTAGGATCGACTCAGCATCACAACAAGAATATAACAAGAGAGATATATATGTAACCAAGCATGCATGAATAATTTATTAGCAACAGAAACAACTGAAATAAAATAAAATATCCAAATAGTTTCAAGTCTGGATCAAGTTAAAACTCGGGAACATCAGCCCGTTACAAGTTCTCAAATTTGCAAGAAATAATAATCCAAGAAAATAATAATGCAGGAAATAAATATTCTAATCAAGTTCTTTCTCCACTTGAAGGCTAGAACCTTTGCTCACCAATTCCAGCGGGTAGCTCGTCTCCAAAGTCTGCTTAATAAATATAAAAAGGAAAAAAACAGGAAAAAACAAGAGAGAATGCCCTTAGTGAAAGCTAGGGCCATAAATAGTAAAAACAAGTACAAGTAATGGGAAACAAGAATTGGAATCAAGAATATAATAGGGTTTACAACAAGTAATAGGGATCTAAGAATTAACTAGTAGGAAGGTCAACTCAAGAGACTAGATTGGGTAAACAAACACTAATAGTGAAGCAAGTGACAAGTGTACATGTAGAGGTATCTAACCTCAAGTGACAAGTATCTAGTAAGTGTCGGGTGTCAAGTTGTCAAGTCTAGTATCAAAATTTTATTTCAAGTGTCAAGCCTCAAGTAACAAGTTGTCAAGTATCAAGTTACAATGTATCAAGTTCAAGTTTCAGGTTTCAAGTCTCATGTATCATGTTTCATGTATCATATCATTAAGTATCAAGTAACAGGTGTCATGTTCAAGTTTCATGTTCAAGTCTTGTAGTTATTACTATCTATGTAGCACTTCATGCATTCATACTTTTACTACATGGTTGCTACAGTCAAAACAATTTCGTTTAGGCCTAGTAATGGAGTCCATAGGGCGGTGTACTCAGGCATCAAGTAACAAGCAAGTCATGCTCATGAATCGGGTAATCATATAACTAGTTCATGTGTCGAGTCATAGCAAGACAAGTCATGAATCACATATATATACTAGTTCATGGATCAATAATATACTAGTCCATGAATCGATTTATAATATACTAGTTCATGAGACATGTATCAAGTGGAAAACACGAGCCCCCTTCCGAGTACACTTACCTATATTGTCCACTACTATGCTCTTTCCCTTAACCCTGACTTATTACATTTATTAATTTTTATCAAGCAAGCATACAAATGTGTGAAATGTTGTAAATTAATTCTAAGAAAATTTAGGAATGTCCTATATGGTGTCCAGCAACTACATATAAAATTTCATGTCCAACGCTTGCTGTTTACACAGCTAAATTAATTCGCAAAGTAAAAGTGTGCAGCAGTTTTACGAATCTGCGTCTACCAACACAGCTGCAGTAAAACTGCAATAACTCCTAGATCGTAACTCCAAATTCAAAAATTTCGGAAGCTATCGACATCTAGACATCCAGAGCTACATATTCTATTCAGGTCTCGGGTCCAAATTCTAATGTTAAATGGGTCGAAATAGTAAAAGAAGATTCAGGACAGCAACATGTGGGAATAACTTACTAGTATAGATTTCATGGAAATTTGTCATTTGGCGTCTAAGTTATTGTGTGATATAAATACATGATATTGGTGGTTCAAATAGCAAGTAATAGTTATTTTCCAAGTCATATGGTTGTAAGTTCATCAAATACAAAATATACCATGTGTGTACGAATTTAGGGCTCCTTAATCTCATGTGTTCATGTGTTCAAGGGGTAAAAGAGTCCAAGTAATTATAATTTAATACAATGAAATTTTTGTGACTCTTAGAATTATAAAATTTTGGAGGATTGATATTGATCAACAACGATAGTCAAGGAGGAGTCACAATTCTAACTATTTGTAGTATTTTTCAAGAGATGCTTGTACTAGAACAATTAAAATCGTACAAGAGATACTTGCCTTAATTTGACGACGATTAGATCCACTTGTTGTAGGAAATTGGGTTGAAAAATCCCGGAAGAAGTCCCCCAAAAGCACGTGTGAATATCCAATAAAAGAGCCCAAAAATTTCCACACCGGATCGGACGAACAGCAAACAGCGGCTCAGGATTTGCTGCGCCAAAACACGGAACACCAGATCCGTCCAATGGTAGCTCTCCTACGCAGCGGATCTGGCCAGAATGCGGAACAGCGGTTCTGGATTCGCTATGGCCGAACACCGAACAGCGATCAGACTGGCTCTGATTGTGCGGATCTTGACGCGATCCGATGGTCGAGATCGAATCCCGCCCTTTCCGTTGTTCTTCTTCTTCTTCTTCTTTCGTTCTCTTCTTCGACGATCACAGAGAGAGAGAGAGAAGGCGGGGGTTCCTCGACGGTGGCGCTACGTCGAGGAGCAACGCGGCGACGGGGTAGCACGACGGTGACGGAGCAGCAACGACTGAGGAGGGCGACGCGTGCGCGGCGACTCTGTTTCTTGGGTTCGAACAGGGGAGGAGTTTGGGGGAGTGGTTTGGGGATGGTAGCAGCGTGGACGGAGGTCGTGGCGATGAGGCGAGTGGCGGCGAGGCGGTGAGGCTGAGAGGGTGAGGGAATGGTGGATTTTGGAGGTGGTTAATGGCGGAAAGGTGGGTTCCGAGTGCTTGGGTTCGATGGAGGAGACGAGGCCGGCGGTGGCGACGGTGATGGAGGTTGTGGTGGTGCTGTGGGGTCGACGAGGTGAAGGTCGAAGGTGGGAAAGACGATCGGAAGTGGGGGAAATGGGGTTGGCTACGGTTACGAATCGAAGGAGGAAGAAAACGGATGAAGAAGAAGAATTGCGGCGGTGGTTAAAGGGTTTATACAGTATTAGGGTTGGGATTAAGGTTAGGGTAGGGTTTATATAGTAGGGTTTTCGGGTTCGTGGGTTTTGGGTATCCGTTTCAAATAGAACCCAACAGGAGAAATGGTCAAAATGCACTAAAATGAGGATTAAAGAGATAAATGAGAAGAATTGGTCAATTCTTCATGAAGAACGACACAAATGGCACACAAATGAATTTGATAAAAGGACCCAAAAATTTGAGTCGAGACAAGAATAATGATTTTATTCAATCTGAACAAATTACAGGATCTCAAATAGACGAGAGAGTACAATGAGGCAAAATGCAGTATAAAATACAAATACAGGGAAATATGAGTTACATTATCTCTAGCCTCATATTTTACAGGTAGGTACCTATAGTTTGGAATTTGGATGCATGTGGTAGAATGATAATATGGCTTAGGCAAATTGTAAAAGAATGTGTTGTAAAAGAAAGAAATTGTAATTCAAGGTGTTTTATTTTCCGCTGTGCATTGTAAACAATTGACGTAATAAAAAGTTTAATTTTTCCTGTATTTAGTTGCTATGTTTATGATTACATAGAAATTGATTCTGGAATTGTGACTCGTATTTCTGAGATATTATATTCGAAATTTGTGGCGCTACAAATTATGCGGACATTTGTGTCAGTGCGCAGATTTTAGCTAAGAAATTAGCTTTCAAGTCCGCTCATCTTGTGCACCGCTGATTTTCGATGCTTGTCAGAGTGTGTTATGAATATTTCTTTATTTCTGCCTATTTAGAACTGAGCTACTAGTGGTTCATTCAGTTGTTTAGAGTTGAATTGAGGTTCTGTTCTACATTGTCTCTGCACCTTTCTTTTCATCCACCGATTCTATATACTTCTTAGGTTTGTAGACTCCTATTGTTCCTCTTTTTTGGAACACCTATGCTGCTTTATTGTGCATGCTTGCTTTGTTTTCTTGCATAATGTGTATTTTTGGTGTGCTGGCCTTTATTGCGGCTCTGGCTGTAACACCCCGCAAAATTGAGTAATGACAATTTTTTTCTCGTGTATTATGCACGTGTATTTTGTACCGTTACGAGTAATATTTGTCACGTATTTTTATATAAATGTCATACGTATTTTATATTCCGATTATTTATATGTTTTCTGTTTTCTCAAAGCTCATTTCAATCCTATTTTTAGCCAACTCATAATATTTATTTTAATCTTTGTGTTTTACGTACATTGCACATGCTTTCAATACACATGTCGATTACGTATATATTCCGTTACGTGAAATATCCGTAACATTATTAAATATAGATGTTTTGCATTTTTGACTGCTTTTTGTTCTCTCAAATTAATTTTTAATATTTGGCATGTGCATTGCACGTAAAATTTTATGTGCATTTTATTTCTAAAATTTTTTAAGATGTCATGCAAACTTTTTCTTCTAATTTTGTTTATTTATTTTAAATAAAAATCCAAAGGCCTAAAGATCATCTTAAAGCCCATTAGAAAAATTATTTAAAAGAAAAGCCCATTAGTTAATCTACATTTTTAATAAACATTTTTTATCCTACACTTTTCATGTAACATGTACAATCAAATAAATAACAACTAACTAAATAAGAAGTGTGCACATGTGGGAAATCGAAGAGTTGGTCAATTCATGAAGGAAGAAGAAGAGTTGGGAGTTTGTGGTAGTAATGGTGAGTGGGGCAATTGGTGAAGGGAGTTATGTAGGTTATGTATTTGAACATTTAATTTGGGTAGTAGAAGAGTCTTCTGAAGCCCTATAAATACCACCCCCTTTCTCATGAAATCTTAAACCAAAAATCAAAAGAAACAAAAGAAAAGAAATAGAGAAAAAGAAAATTAGAGTTATTTGAGTTATTGCTTCGAGGAAGGAAGGCTAGCTAGGAGAAGAAGGGAGTCTCATTCTTGGTGCTAGGAGCCATCTACTAGGAGTTCATTTTCTTTCTTCAATTAAGGTGGGTGACTTCTTGAACTTTCTAAAATATAGTATCATGCATGTGTGGGAAAATTTACAAATAAAATTGATTATACATATTAGTAGTGGTTAAATTGTAATGTTGATATTTAGAATGACAATGCATGCTAATATTGTCATGTAAATAAGTTGAAATGATGTTTTTTTATTGCATGGTAGTACATCATGATTAGATTAAATGATATGGATATAGATTTGTACACAAAGTTATTAATTCATGCCAAGAAAAGTTACTATATAGAGTTTTGTTTGCCCATCAGAATATTGCATTTAATAAAATAGTTAGAATCTAGAGCTAAAACTTTTTTGAGAGCATCTTGTATGTGTCAGGAACATCCTTTAAAATTTCATAAGATTTGGAGATCGTTTACTATCTTAATAAAATCTAAACTCAGAACTGGTTAGTAGTTGACTGGTTGTACACATTTCGGTTTTTGATCAGTTCAGCATTGTAAATGAAATAATTTGAGAAAAGTCAGAACTAAGAAATTGTAGTAGAATCGTTAACCTTTCTGAAAGGTCTAAGAAATCAATTTTCACAAAGAATTGAATTTTATATGAATTTTATAAGACTGTACAATTGAGAGTATTTCAGTATTTCGACCATACTTTATATTTCGAAGAATTCAAGGTTATAGATACAGTATTTTGAGGAAACTTATAACTAAGAAATTGTAGTAGACTTGTACATCTTTATTTTGATATAAATAATGCAAAGTTTTGTGAAGTATATAATTTTTTATGATTTTTACAAGAAGCGTGAGCTATAGTTTTCTGGTTTTGAACTTACTGTTTTGCAAATAAATTTAGATGAAGTAATTGAGGATGATTCTAAGTGTTTTTAACTACAAAGTTATAGTAGAATCTTTTATGAAATTAATGAATCTATCTTTTGAATAGAATTGAGACTTATAATTAAAATATGGATGAGTAGGAAAGTGGTTTTATTGATCAAAATGAACTTTGTATTTGGAATATATTCTTGAAGAATAAATATATGTGAAAATGAGTTTTTGTTAATCAAAGAGACTTGATAATTTATTTAAAGTGAATTGTTGGTTGTGTGATCAACCAGGAAGTATTTACTTCATGATTAGTAAATGAAAACGAATGAAATTTGAATGAATTATGAATACATGAATATGAGTTATAAGGGTATGAGTACCCCAAGTTGTTGAACATGGAAAGATATTGATTCTAGAGGATTAGTGAGTGATACCCAGGTACCGAAAAATGTAATGGAAATGAATAATTGATTTTTGAGAAGTGGCCAACATGGGTTGTCGTTCTCGGTATTTTTGTGTAAGACCGATAGGAGGATAAACTAGCTCTGGATAGTATAATTTATTCATGTTCAAACTTAAAAATTAGGCACTAAGTGAAGATGTAGTAAACTTGGGCAAACATGAGTGGAGGGCCTCTATATAATCGGGCAGTGGATTCCGAGACTATAGACCTAGTCGAGCGGTGGGTTCTGGGGCTGTGGTTGCTTGCGATGGAGGCGAGCCTTAATTAAATTCGGGATTATGATTGATCGGGCAGTGGATTCCAAGATCATGATTAGTCGGCCGGATAGTAGGCCGTACACCAATGTATATGTGTATACCGGGGCTAGAGGGACACTTACGGGATGTTCGCACGATGAGGATTCTGTATAGTCGGGCGGTGGATCTCCGGGACAGGAATCCATACTCGTGGAATGTCTAAATTTTGTTTTATTACTGGGTAGTTATCATGGCGAGGGATAAAACCCTTTAATGTGGAGTACGTAGGTGCTTGCCCTCGGACCTATGTAGTATGGGATGCGTAGAATCCGAACAAGTATGTATTAGTGTCATTATAGTATAACATCTGCATTAGACATTAAGTCATTGCATACACTGACATGATTAGGATAGTCACTCTTTTACACTTTGTCTGCATTCAAGTCTGCGATTGTTAAAGTAAGAGATTTCGTTATAATACAGCATAGAGAGGATCGATATTTATAATAATGCGTCGGTTGTAAGCAACTAACGTGCCCACAGATTTTCAGTGTAGGGCTTGATTGGATTGGCAAGGACTTAAAGACGGTTGATGATAAAGATTATATTCATGATTAAAGCTGCTGATTTAGAGTTGTTTTCATGTTGTATTTTTATTTAACTTCTGTTGTGTAACTCTGTAATAAACATTGTTGTGTAATAAAATAAAAAGTTTTAAATTTCCTTGTAAAATTGTACGAAATGAAGTAAAAGATCATGTTGTACTATGAATTACATGTAGATGGAATTCGGGGTGTTACACTGGCTATTTTGGAGGATCCTCTTTTGATCTGACTCTCCTTCTTCTTATCTGTTTTCCTTTCGTTCTCGTATGTTTTCTACGAGTGTTTTTCCCTTGGTTTTGTTGGTCATATATTTTCTATTTGTTGAGAGTTTCTTTCTATCTGCACTTCACCTTTTCTGCTGCCTCTCCATGGTTATTGGGTAGTGTTCATGTTGTATCTCTGGGGGTTTATTGGCCGGCAATTCCTTTGGCCTACTGTGCTAGCTGCGTTTCCCCCCTTTTCTTTGGGTATGTTTTCTACCTTGTGCCGCTGTTTAGTTCTGTGTTTTCTTGCATTTTCCCTGACACCTGGTTGATATGTGCTACTTGTCTGCTGATGTATCTCGATTCCTTTGCTCTTCTCTGCTTGTGTTCGAGCTATTTTGCTGCCTCTGTTCGTCTGAGCTTGCTCCTATGGTGGCATTACTTTTATCTGCTGCGTTTTTTCATGCTTTGAGGTTTATTGCTCATCAGAGGCTTTTTCGGAGTTTTTCTGCAGTTTTCTCAACTGCTGCCTAGCCTCACAAGTTCCTTATTGTTTTGTACCTTTTTCGGTTTTACTTCTTGTAAACTGGACTGTGTATATTGTATTTTTTATTTTTTATATATACTAAATTTATTGGCTGGGGTCTTTGGACTATCCGTTTATCACCAAAAAAAAGAAAAGAAACTAATCTCTATCAATATTTGTCTAGCAATACATGAGCCTCATATACCAACAAAATAGATTGGGCAGCTTTTGCTTTTAGTAGGACTACAATAGAGATTCTGATTCATGTTGTTTTGAAATGCTCTCTCTCTAAGAGCATCTATATATATCTAAAAAATGGATATTTTGAAAGAAAAAAAACCTCTGCAGTGGTCGTCTATATACCAATTTTTTGGATTTCGGATGAACAGAAGACGTCTATATTTGACAGCGGAAATGGCATTATGCATATTTTAGAAATCAGAAGATGATTTACCATCTTAGTGTCGGACGGTATATGATATGCCGTCTGAGACGAATTTTTTAATTGCGAAAGTTTCGGACACATTTTTTTTTTGAAAGACGGATAGAGCCTTACAGCTCCAGCCACAAAATTATATTGCAATAAATAAAGAGTATCATACAGAAACCCATTTTACAAGAAGTGAAACAAGGAGACAGCACTAACAGCGAATAAACAACAAAGAACAAAACCAAGCCCAGAATACAATCAGAACAACGTTCCAGGCAAAACCTAACTCCAAAGACAAAGCCCAGTCAAGCACTACCAAAACCGGCCATCGATACAACCCCCCAAGACATCACTGACACATGATCAAGCCGCCGAGAAGGGCGCGGTACCAATCCCAAACAGCAGAAACACGCAACCAATGGGGGCAGAACAAACCAAGCCAGAACACAACCTGAAGCTGTCTCCCACCACCCACTGCAACAAACACAAAAGAACAAAGCCAAGACATAACAAAAGAGCGCAAACCGCACTGGGCCTAACCCCAAACTCAGGCAACAGAAATAGCGATCAGACAAGAGGCAAATATCAGCATCCTTGTCACTGCCTCGCAAACACAACCAAATAGAAACAGGGCACAAGAACCCACTCTCACTGCAGTGCATAAAGGAAAGCACTAAAGGAGCAGCCAGAGCACAAAACGAAAAGCCAAAATCAAGTTCAGGCCACAATAGGCAAACAGCCAACAACAAAGCCACACCATCAGACAAAAAAGAACAAACACAGAGTAGAGATAACAATACACTTAGACTATAGCTGAGGAAAATGAACATGCTAGACAGATGCATATCGAGCCCAAAAAGGGACAAAACAACCAGAAGTCCAGAACATCGATAAAGTAAAAAATGATCAACATATGAACATGCTCTATTCCACCAAAATAATGCCCTAAAAGAGCCAACAGCGGAAGGAGCCCCTATAGGAAAGCAACTAAAAGCACCAGAGGGCTCTCCTACAACCACCAAAAGACCAAAAGAACAACGCCATTAAACTGGGAGGCTTATCCCTGCAAGAAGAACAAAAGCCAATGAATTAGGGAGAATTAATATTGAGAATAGTAGCAGTAATGGAGGTAGAACATAAAAACACAACAATGTCATCAAGCCTATCAAGGCTTAAACGCTGGATTTTGTGTGCTGGTAGAGTAGAAGACCAATGCTTAGAGAAGAAAATAAATTCATCAACAATAGTGTCAATTGGTTTAATAGCGTTATTAAAAATGCGGTTATTTCTTTCTTTCCAGATAACCCAAATAATAGTCATAATCAAAAGAATCCAAGGCTTACGATACTTATTACACACAAATTGATAGTTCCAGCAATCAAGGAACGATGGGGGAAGAGAAGGAACCTGCCGAGCCAGAAGACAGATCTGCCAAAGGGGACTGATAAAATTACAGTGGGAAAAAAGATGATCAATGTCTTCGTGACAGTGAAAGCAAAAAGAACATAACTGGCCTATAGCAAGATTCCTCTTATTGAGAACTTCCACAGTAAGAAGCCTATTATTAATAGTGAGCCAAGACAGGATTTTGGCTTTAAGCGGAGCACAGCAGCTCCAGATATGTTTAGCGAAAAGGGAGGATGCACCTCCATAGTTGGGAAAGCTATAAAAAGATTTAACTGAAAATAAACCAAAGTTGGTCCAACGCCAAAAGAAATCTTCTTTGGGATGTCAATCATAGTTGTTTAAGAATGAAATGAGGTGAAGGTAACCCGGTTCTAATTCAGTAGGGAGATCAGTAGAGAACTGAATAGACAAGTCTCTTATATTGTTATGTACGGGAAGATAGTCGGACACTTTGGCCGCAGGGTTGAGGGCTAGACGGAATAAAGCAGGATAAGCTGAAGCCAGCTTCAGGTTGCCAATCCAAAGGTTGGTCCAGAAATGGGTCTTGGAACCGTTAGCACAGACATGGAAAATACTACAATGGAATGGGTCTACAACTTTCCACACCCCTTTCCAGAACGATGATGCTCTGGCCGAAAGAGTGGGACGGAACTCCCAAATCTCCTGACGTCTGAAGCAATTATTGGAAATCAGATGGGCCTAAGGAAGATTGTCTTCTTTGAGCATCCTCCACATCCATTTAGCCAATAGCGCTAAATTTTGATTTCTAAGATTGAGGACACCCAGACCTCCGACTGCCTTAGAAATGCAGATCAACTTCCAATTACAAAGATGAGACCCAGCTCTATAAGTGGCCGAGCTAGACCAGAAAAATTTCTTCTGATTTGGTCGATCCTGTTGATAACCCAAGAAGGAACGTAGAAAAAAGACATCATATATAAAGGGATAGAAGTGAGAACCGCATTCACCAGAATCAATCTACCCCCTCTAGAGAGGTTTTTGCCGGTCCACACATTAAGTCTAGATTCAACTTTATCAATCATCGGAAGCCAATCTGATCTGTACAGCTTACCCCATCTCAAAAGGATCCCAAGATACTTAACCGGGAAGGAAGAGGCTTTACAATTGAAGAAATGAGCATCTCTAATTGATGATTGTTAGAACCTCCAAGCCATAGAACCGTCGATTTGTTGAAATTAATAGATAAACCAGACACACTTTCGAAAATGTAAAGAAGGAGCTTGAGATTACGAAGAGAGGAGCAGTTAGGTTTGGCAAAGATAATGGTGTCATCAGCATATTGGAGGTTGAGAACGCCCCGGAAGCTGTGGGAGCCATCAAGCCCTTCAATGGCATGGGCATCCCAGGCATTCTTCAGTAATTTACTGAAGACATCTGCCACGAGAGTGAACAGGAGAGAGGAGATAGGATCGCCCTGCCGAAGTCCACACTTACACTTGAATTTGTGGGCTTTTGATCCGTTAATAATTATAGAAGAGGTGCCAATAAATAGGCTAGACTTAATCCAAGCAATCCACTTAGGGCCAAAGCCCCTATGAAGAAAAATGTCGAAGAGAAAATGCCAGCTGACCTTATCATAGGCCTTCTCGAAGTCTAATTTAAGCATAATCCCTTCCGAATTGGATTTGTGGCAATGGGAGATAATTTCTTGGGCCGAAGCCATGCTATCAAGAATAAAACGGTCTTTAATGAAACTCGATTGGACGGGATCAATTAGAGGAGAAATGACAATGCTCAGGCGTTGAGAAAGAACTTTCATAATGATCTTGAACGTAGTATTAAGAAGACTAATAGGTCTAAAATTAGCCACTGAATTCGTCCCAATAATTTTGGGAATGAGAACAATGTGAGCGTAATTAATGCGATCAAAGGAGAAGGATCTGTGGTGAAGATCCACGAACATTTGAAAGAGATCATCTTTGAGATAATCCCAAAATTTTTGGAAAAAGAATGCAGGAAAGCCATCTGGACCTGGAGCAGAATCACTTTTTAAGGAGAAAACTGCAGATTTAATCTCCTCCAAAGAGAAGGGACCCTCTAGGCTAGAAAGGTCATGAGTTACTGGACCGTAAAGCTGAATCCAATCGAAATGAGTGGATTGATTTTGAGAAGATCCAAGAAGATTTTTATAGAATAGGAGGAAAGTAGCATGAAGATCAGCATCGGAATGCAACTCAACCCCGTTGTTAATGATGGTAGAGATACGATTGCACCGTTGGCGATGCGATGCAAAGTTATGGAAAAAGGCAGTGTTACCGTCTCCTTCTTTGAGCCAGCGAACTTTGGCCCGCTGTGCCCATTTGATATGATCATTACGAAGAATAGAAGCGAATTCTTTTTTGCATGAGCTCCTCTCATTACGAAGAGACTCAGAAATAGGAGCTCGCTCTTCAAGCTTATCAATAGCTTCAATAGTGGAGAGAAATAAGAGTTTAAGTTCATTTGCAAAGGCAAATCTATCTTTACGCCAGATCTTATAGCCAAATTTGATAGCATGAAGCTTAAGCAGAATGCGACCTAGTCAGTGAGACCCTGTGACAGCGGAGAGGCATTCGAAAATAAGGTTCACAAAAACCTGATATTGCAACCAGAATTTTTCGAACCTGAATTTGAACGGCTTAGAGAAGTTATAGTTAGAGTGTAGAGCGATGGGAACGTGGTCTGAAGATGTATTAGGCAAAGCAGAGCAGAAGGAGTTGTGGAAGAAGGATATCCACTCATTAGAAATAAGAAACCGATCGAGTTTGGCCATAATCGGAGAGAGGCGCATATTAGACCAAGGGATGGATCTGCCGTTAAGGGGGATGTCTGAAAGGTTGAGAGAACGAATGTACTCGTTAAAATGAACAGAATCCAAGTTAGATGATGCCATACCAGATCTTTCATAAGAGAATCTGGTGACATTGAAGTCTCCACAAAAGAGCCAAAACCCATGAATATGATCATGGAAGGAGTTAAACTCGTTCCAGAAAAGGTTGTTCCTGTCGGCAATCGAAGGACCATACACGGATACAACTGTAAGTCCACAGTTGAATTCGTGCCAATGAAGACTGACGATAAGAAAAAACGTAAGATGATGAACAGATATGACTGAAAAGCGGGATTCCTTGAATCCAAATAGGATACCCCCACACGTATCAGTCGCATTAAGAGGTATCCAATTGGAAATCAATGAGCCTCCAATGTTACGAAGAAGAGCAGGAGTAGTGGAATCCAACTTGGATTCCTGAATGGAGACCAGATCGCACTTGGAAGAGGAAATAAAGTGAAGAAGAGCTTATTGCTTGGATGGGCAGTGAAGGCCCCGAATGTTCCAAGAGAGACTAATCATAAGCACTATTGAGCTCGAGAGCTCTAGAGATTTCACGTTTACGAATGGCTTCAAAGTTAACAAAGTGGGAGGAGTCTACCACAAACCCCATGCTAGAAGCAAGGTCCATCATGTCAGGATTAGACAGAGAGTCGAAGTGGACTTGGTAGATGGATCCCAGGGGTAAAGGCATTGAGCCATTAGAGACAGGGGGAGGGATATGCAAGTTACAGATATGAGCAGCAAGGGAGTCTTACGGCTTGGAGGATATAGGATTATTATGTTTAGCCCAAATTCGAGCGATGGAGCGAATGATAATGGGAGTCAATTTGTGCTTCGGTGATAGAGGAAGACGATTAGAACTAGGACCGACTTGGGAATTGACAGCATGGACTTGACCAGCTAAACCCATCGGTCTATTAGGATGAACAGCATCTGAACAAGGATGAGGGGGAGGTATGGACTTCGAAGTATGGGAGAACACCTTCGAATCAGTTGCTATCAGATTCAAAGAAGAAGAAGCAAGAATAGAAGGATTAATAAGAGGGGGGAAAGTAGAAATAATAGCAGAGGTAGAATTGTGCTTCTCCTTTAAAAGAGAATGATGATAGCGAACAAGAGCGAGAGAATTAGAGAAACGCCAGCTGTCGTGAACATAAATAAAAGTGGCAAGACAGAAATTAAGTACAAAATAAACTGGGAAAGCAAAATAGTGTCTTAAGCTAACATCAGAAATGCATACAGCAGAACTATCCGAGCTATAACGAACAAACAATGCGACAGGAGAGTTAAAAGACAATACCTTATGATGAGGAGACGACTTAGCTAGCTTCGCTGTCTCCTCGGAGAGAAGATCATCCTGATCAATCCAAGCATCAGCCTTATACGCTAAAGGATGAGCAGATTTAGTAGCAACATTCTTAGAAACAGTAATCGCAGAAGCAGAACCCTGCACTCCTTTAGTGAACCTAACCCAATCCGAAGAGAACTTGGGATTAATCTCCCAATCAGGCCATTTAGGATCAGAAGCCTGCACCTGAACATCAGGATGGGAAGTGGAATGATGAACATCAACCAAAGCAGTAACAGAGAGTGGAGCTTTAGACGTTGGAACATGTTGTGACTTCACAGCTGAAGTTGAGGTCAGATCAGGGTTGATCCAAACCAAATTGGGAACTTTGGAGGGCGATATTTTGGAGGAAGGGGAGAATGCCACATTATTATGCTTAAATGGGACATTCTTTCTGGGGAACGACCTATGGCTGCCCTTGGGTTTAGCCGAGGAGGACGGCGGGATAGTTGAATCACCTGTAGCGAAGGACAAAGAAGGAGCTCCAGCCGAGACCGGTGGCATTGGAGTAATAGTCTGGGGAGCAGAATGACTCGCAGAGCCAGAGGGAGGGTCACAATAGATGATGGGGGTAGGGAAGAGAGACTGCCCAATGTGCAAATTATAGGCAGCAACTCTATCAGAAGCGGGAGGGCAGAGGAACTCAGCCTCCACCAGAAGACAGCCAGAGGCAAGTAACGAAATAGCGGAAGTGCGAGTGAGATCTCCGTTACAATTGGCCATATCTGCCACGATGCGGGGGGAGTCGCAGAATGGTGGCAATCCAAGAAGAGTCACCTTAGTGGGAGTAGAGAGAAGAGTCGAATGAGAGACTCATTGATGAATCCACTTTCAGATGCTAAGGTTAATAAAGCCTATGGATAATGAGTTGATTGCCACCAGCTCGTTAAGGACTTTAGCTGACGGATAGATGATCACAACATCTCTGTTAGAGCAAGAGTTAACAGCCCAAGACCACTCAGGGACATTACAGGTGTTGGAGAGGAACGAGTCTAGAGCAAAGTTGGAGATTGACCCTCCGAAGAACGAAACAGCACCATAACAGTCGAATTTGTTAAACTTGACCACAATATCTGGAGAAGGCACATACACTAACGTCACCTGAGAGGGAGCAGCCTTAATTGAAGAAGACGATAGAGAAATAGGGAGGGCCGTCCGGGCAGAGGGGATGGAGGTGGGAATGGTTGAGGGCCCAGAAGGAGGGGGCACTTCCGCAGAGATGCGATGAGATACCGGAGGGGTAGGGAGGAGTGGAGAGGCAGTAGAAAGCTTGGCCTTCTTCGATTTATGAGCCTCAGGAATCCTATCCTGAAAAGAGTGAATATCAAGCGCCGCTAAGACTTAGTCGAAGATCAGAACCCCCAACGACAACCCTAGGAGTTGCTGAAGGGTGAAGCATCGATTTCGAGAGTGGCCAGGCTTGAGACAGAACAGACACCGCATTTTGGAAGGGTAGAACGCTTTGAAGTGTCCTTGTTGCAGGCACCAAAAGCAGCGAAGAGCTGAGGAGGTAGGGTGGGAAGAAGAGGAATGTGAAGCTGAAAGGGCGGATGAAAGATGTGAACGGGGAGAAGAAAAGAAGGGGCCTCGAGAATTCAGAGAGGTGGGCCTCGTTCCGTATGGGCCCAAGGTCGACTTAGTCGACAGGTGAAAAGAATTATCAAAAAAAAAATTCCCCCTTTTAACCACGTCGACCCATGTAGAGCCCATCAGCCGGCCCAAAAGAAACAAGAGAGAGAAGAACAGGCACTGTAGAGATCGAAAAGTAGGACAGAAGCGTGAACTACAGTCCAAAAGCAACGAGATGGAGAAGAACGCAAAAAAGAGAAAGAACACAGTGAGCTTGAGAAAATAAGCTAAAGAGCAATCTCATATCAGAGGAGAATGACAGATCAGGAAAAGAACTACAATAACAAGAGGGAAATAAAAGTCCAGCAAGCAAAACGAAGGCAAAGAAGAATCTCCTACAACCACGAAAAATCTCCCCCAAATCACTGAGGACAAAGTAAAGGGAGAGAATACCCCAGAAATCACAAAAGGCACCAAACAACCATACAACCGCTCCACAAGAAAGGAGCCACAAAAAAGTCCAAAAAAACTAATACAATTAACAGCAAAACGTGAAATCAAAAGGGATAAGGTACTTATGAGGATGAGGAGAACCGCCAGAAAACTTACACAGCGAGGATGAGAACCACCGGAAAGCTAATGCTCAGACCCAACCAAGCAAGGACGATGATGCCCCGGAGGAGGAGCCCACACTCACGGCAGCTGAAGGGAAAGAGCGCAGAGGCGGAGCTACGCAGAGGAAGACGAGATCAGAAAGGATCTAAGCTCCAACACGGAACCGGATGAGGGAGATGAGAAGGAAGTGGGGAAATGCTCGTAGCGCCAGTGGAAGAGTTGAAGATCTGGTTCTGTAAATCTACAATAGATCTACCGAAAAGGGGAGAGGAGGAGTTGTGATCTGAGATTAGGGTTTCGAAATCGGAGGAGGAGATGGCGATGAAGAGATGAAGGAGGAGGAGGAGTTTGGGACAGCATATGATCTGTTGTTTGGGGAAAAAAAATTATTTAAAAAAAACAATGACAATTCAGATGGTGACATTTGAGGGAGAAAAAAAAAGCTTTTGTGTTGAACGGGAGATCATCTCCCGTCCTTCACATTTTTTTTTCTTTTTTTAAATTAATCACACACTGCATGTTTGAGGAAATTAAAAAAAAAAAAGAATTTTGGTGTTGGACGGGAGATGATCTCCTCGTCCTTCACAATTTTTTTTTATTTTTATTTTTAAAATTCATCAGATGGCAGATGATCTGCCGTCCTTCATATTTTTTTTCTTCGCTATCTTCATACGGTATATCATCTTTCGTTTCGTCAAAAAAAAATCCATTTTTTGAGTATAGACGACTGCAGCGTTTACGTTATTTTCTATTTCCAAAATTTCCATATACCCATCTTTTAGCTTAAACGACTACATATGCTCTAAGAGTTTAGACCTTAGCCATAAATATTGTATAAACACGAAGAAACTTGTCTTGTACTTTGAGACAGGGACAAGGCCGGCCTTGGCCCAGGGCAGCCTGGGCGACCGCCCACGGCCCAATTCAGAAGAGGGGCCCAAAAAATTGTAAGTATAATGGGTTTGTAATTAATATTTGAACTAGGAATTTAAGGTCTCCTCTTTTAATTAATACATTTCCAA
Source organism: Hemerocallis citrina (assembly GCA_017893485.1). NCBI lineage: Eukaryota > Viridiplantae > Streptophyta > Magnoliopsida > Asparagales > Asphodelaceae > Hemerocallis > Hemerocallis citrina. Next base: position 223,367,013 of record CM030365.1, read on the forward strand.
GTTCCAACTAATCATTACACATTTCACCAACAGTCTGTACAGTACTCTCTCTCTCTCTCTCCGGCATGACTTCATCTTCTTCCATTATTTTTTTATCGTTCGTCTTCTTCAATTTTCAATTTCCATTGTAAGTTACTTTATGTTTTAAGAGGTACTTGTGGTTGAGGGCCATTGCATAATCAAAAGTGGTTCTGATTATAATTTGATGAATTCTTTTTTGCATTTTTCCAAGCGGTTGAGTTGAAGTCACGTTGCCGACGTTGTCACTCTACTAGATCTCTTGTTACATTCAAAATTTCCTTTTAATCACATATTCTCAGCCAAAAGAACTTCAATAGATTCTTCATAAAAGCAACTCCTATCCAATAGGAGGGCAATCTTCAATTTCCACTGTAAGTTCTTCAATTATTATTATTTTCTTTGACCGTTCATCTTCTTCAATATTCAATTTCCACTGTCAGTCTAAAGAATATGTGCTTGTTTGAATGAGACTAAAAGCTTTTGCACAAATCTGATCCATATTATGCCATTGTCTCCCTAACTTTATTGGAGTGATATTGTAGCAAATTAGTTAGCTGATTGACGTATCAGGTTTTCTATTCTATGTTCTATTTATGTGTAATTGTTGCCTTAAACTACTCTATTTATGCTCTCAGTTATGTTGTGCGTAATTGGTAGAGTGGCAATTTCTTGTTTACTGAAAAGACATATATATTAGAGCTCAGCTGAGTAGTTGATGGTAATATGGATCATGGAGTTTGTACAGCCAGTGTTAGAACTTGCAAAAACAAAAGGACATTCTCAAAGGAGTTGAATTTGTTGGAAAATAATCTATGTGGGCTCATATATGTGACTAAATGTATAATTGCTATTCTAAAGTCTAACCCAAATTAAAGAGATCTAATAAAGATTAAGTAATGGGTTAAAAGCATATAATTTAAGTGTGATATAACACGTGTAGAGACCGTAAAATAAATTTCTCATTTTGTGATGGGCAAAATTGGAAATCAATAATTATCAATTAGGATTATGGTCCCCGGCCTCTCATAGAAGTGCGTATCATATAGGAAGATCCAAACCCTCTGCGCAATCTCCATCAATGGCTTCAGGTTAGTGCTTCTGCTTTTAATGTTCTTCTTCTTTTGATTTAACAAAGATCTATAGTTTCATGATTTAGAATTTTATATTAAAGCACTTTTGCAACATGATTAAGATTTAGATTCAGAGAAACATGTTTTAGGTTGTTATTAATGTTTTATGCATGTTCTTAAGTGTATATAAAATTCCATCAATTGGTATCAGAGCCATCTTTGCTAAATTAATTGAAGAACTGATGATTTTTTGTTTAACACATTTAAGGTTTCTTGTTTAAGAAGTTTAAGAAATTTAGGGTTTCTTTTTATCTTCTTTTTCTTGATATTTGATCTTCCTGTATAAGAAATTCAATTGATGTATTTAATTGATGAAGTAATTGGATCAATTGCTTCATATCTAGAATCATTAAATTTAAAAAAAAAGGTCCACACCGCAAGCATTTTGTTTCAAAATTTAGTTTTAGCTTTTTGATAAGCCAAGTGTGCATTTGCATGGATCCAGATATGGTATTGATAAAGTTTCTGTTTAAAGATATGTTTAATTAAGGGGTAGCGGTGCTTGAATTAATTAATGGATTTGTTAATCAGATTTGGTAATTTTTTTATTTTTTATTTTAATTCCAAACCAATCACCCAAACCAAAACTGTAAGTATTGATTAAGGCTTCAGTTGTTTGGAAATATTTGGCAAAAGGGGGCCCACGGAGCAGTAGATGTGCTGCTTGGTTGCTTGCGCACGTGGCTAATGTCACGTGCATGGGGGTCCGGGTTGGGTTTTATGTGCTCACGGGAAGATGTGAGATTTAAGGTTTTTTTTTTTGTTTTCCTGTTAATATTCTGTTTAAATCTATTTTTGATATTATCAAAACAGTAGATAAATATGGTTCAGTTATAGTTATGTTATTATTTCAGATAGATATTCATCACATTTTCTGTTGTGGTTTTGTTATCTTTTTTAATAGATATTATCTTGACATTATCTATCTAAAATAAAATAAAATTACAAAAAATTAAGAAAAAGATAAAATTTTGGGAAACAATTAAATTCAAATTATGGTTTTGGTTTTTTCTTATGAATGTCTAATATTTGAATAGATTAATTGAAACATAATGTTGCCAAAGTAACCTCTTTTGTGTAGATTAATTTATTTAAAATATCAAGATGATTATGTGTTTGTAATTCATGCGTTTATTAACTGACCCAAAGGTAAGTTAATATTTGCCCAAATTTCATACACATCTGTGGTAATAAATATGTGACAATTATAAGGTATTTCATGTGAACAATAAGTCAGTCCAAAGAATGACTTATTATTTGACAGGATTTATTATCAATATTTGATTGCGTACCGCTTACAGTTAATGTTACTATCCAAAGACTTGATATTAATGTTGTGCATGGTATCTTGAGATGGGATTAACCATTATTTAAATTTATTGTTTTATATGGATTCTCATGTGAGCTTAATTTGTTTATTTTTGTTCTACATTCAGCTAGTGTATCTTCTGCTGCCTCAATAACTGCTAACATCAATTCTATTCACATGCTTAATGGGACAAATTTCAAGGATTGGAAAGGGACCGTACTGATAACTCTTAGCTGTATGGAATTAGACCATGCATTAAGGGAAGAACAACCTCCACCTCTCACTATGGAAAGCACTCCTGATGATAAAAGGGTATTTGAGAGGTGGGATCATTCAAATCGCATCAGTCGAATGATTATGAAACACAGCATTCCAGAAGCCTTTAGGGGCACAGAATCCAATGGGATTACTAAGGCCAAAGATTTCCTCGATCAAATTGAGAAATGTTTTGCTAAAAACGATAAGGTTGAAATGACTACATTTCTAACTTCTTTGATGTCTATGAAGTATAAGGGTCGAGAAAATGTGAGGGAGTACATTATGGAAATGTATCATGTTGTTTCAAGACTTAAGGCACTCAAGCTTGAATTTCCTGAGGACTTGCTTGTGCTTATGGTTTTGGTATCACTTCCTGCACAGTTTAATCAATTCAAGATTAGTTACAACTGTCAAAAGGAAATATGGACTCTAAATGAGCTCATTTCTCACTGTGTGCAAGAGGAAAAAAGGTTGAAACAAGATAAGACTGAAAGTGCTCATTTGGCCAATGCCTCTAAGGATAAGGGCAAGAAGAGAAAATCTGAGGATGAAAAAGCTAAGGATCCAGCTCAAAAGAAACAACATAAGGATACAGAGAGTTGTTTCTTTTGTAACAAGCCTGGACATGTGAAGAAGAAATGTACTAAATATCACGCATGGCGTGCAAAGAAAGGTATGTTTCTTACTTTGGTCTGTTCTGAAGTTAATTTATCTTCAGTACCTAGAAACACTTGGTGGATAGATTCTGGTACTACTACTCACATAAGTGTTTCTATGCAGGGTTGCCTGAGCTGCCGGAAGCCAAATGATGGTGAAAAACACATCTTCGTGGGCGATGAAAAATCGGTAGAAGTAGAAGCAGTTGGGCATTTTAGGTTGTTATTAAGAACTGGTTTTTTATTTGGATTTGAAAGACACTTTTTTTATTCCGTCTTTTAGACGAAATTTAATTTATGTTTCTTTGTTGGACAAATTTGGTTATTATTGTTCATTTGGAAACAATCAGTTTAGTTTGTCTTTAAATTCGAATGTTGTTGGAACTAGTTATTTGAATGCTTATGACAACCTTTATTTGTTTGAAACAATTGCATCCTATATTGAAACCTTGCATGTAGAGTTACGTGGTACTAAACATAAATTAAATAAAGAAAATTCGGCGTCATTATGGCATAAGTGCTTAGGTCATATCTCAAAAGGTAGAGTTGAGCATCTTGTGTCTGATGACATTTTGGAATCCCAGGACTTCACAGACTTTGATGTCTGTGTAGACTGCATAAAGAGAAAAAAGATCAAAACTAAGAGATTAGGTGTCAATATTCTTAATGTTAGGTGTTATGAACACATTTGTTATTTACTTCGAGAAAGCTCAGTCATGGTCTCCACAATCCAAAATATGTTCTTATAGTGTTGCATTCTCTGTTCTAAAGTTTAGTTCCGGTTTGGAGTTAAATATAGCATTCTGATCATATTTTTGACAAAAATCAAGGTATATACATATGCCTGCCTTTCATAGTTCCTCTCCTTTAATGTGTAAACATGAGAGAGCTATCTAGTGGATGTAGAGGCAAATGATATTCTAATTTGATTACTAGTAGCGTATACGGTTACAGAAACAAATATCACTCAAGTATTGAATTCAATATCCATAAATTAATTTAAATCAGTTCGGGCTCGAATCAAAAAGGGGTAGTATTAATCAGATATTTATGAAATGACCAATGATTTTAATGAAGAAATAAGTATTCAAACCAGTTTATTATATCCTAGCGTAAGAATATGGTTTGCAAATTGACAAAATTCATCTATGGACTCAAGCAAGCTCCTCGTCAATGGTACCACAAGCTTCATTAAGTAATTATCCCATTTGGTTTTGAGATAAATGTAGTTGATGATTGTGTGTATCACAAGTTCAGTGGGAGTAAGCATATATTCCTAGTTCTATATGTTGATGACATATTGCTTGCCACTAATGATATAGATTTATTGCACGAAACTAAAAGGTTTCTGTCCAAGCATTTTGAGATGAAGGATCTTGGGGATGCCTCTTTTGTATTAGGAATTTAGATACACCGAGATCATTCTCGAGGTACTCTTGGATTATCACAAAAAGGGATACATCGATAAAGTACTCAAAAGGTTTTGCATGCAAGATTGTAGACCAGGGGATACTCCTGTTGCTAAAGGAGACAAATTTAGTCTCAATCAATGCCCTAAAAGTAACTTTGAAATTCAGGAAATGCAAAAAGATCCCTATGCATCAGCTGTTGGGTGTCTAATGTATGCTCAAGTATGTACGGGTCCGGATATTGCGTACACTGTTGGGATGTTAGGCAGGTATTTAAGCAAACATGGTATGGACCATTGGATAGCAGCCAAGAGGGTCATGAGGTATCTTTAGAGAACAAAAGACTACATGCTCACATATAGGAAATCAGATCATTTGGAGGTCGTAAGGTATTCTAATTCTGATTTCGCTGGGTGCCAAGATAGCAAAAAGACTACATCAGGCTATATTTACCTGTTAGCTGGAGGAGCTATATTTTGGAAAAGTGTCAAACAGACACTTATAGCTTCTTCCACTATGGCAGCAGAGTATGTAGGATGCTATGAGGCATCAAATCATGGAATATGGCTGCGGAATTGTCACTGGGCTGCACATTTTGAAGAATATAGAAAGACCGCTCAAGTTATTTTGTGACAATAAGTCAGCAGTGATGCATTCCAACAACAACATGAGTTCGACAAAGTCGAAACATATTGATATAAAGTTCCTTGTTGTGAAAGAAAGAGTGCAAAGTGGACAGATGTCCATAGAGCATATTGGGACAAACTCCATGATAGCGGATCCGCTCACAAAGGGATTACCACCCAAGGTCTTTTATGAGCATACTGCTCATATGGGTGTTGTATTATTTGAGGATATCATGATTTAGTGGGAGTTTGTATTTTATTAGCATTATGTTTGTGTGAGACATTTATACATTTGGTTATTTTCTGATAAGAAATAAACAATTCAGTTTTCTCACCCTTTTGTCATGTTTTGATTCTGACCTCACATAAGTTTTAAAGAGGACCAGTTGGAAATAGGCATGTGTATAGATCACATTGCATGAAATTTCCATGCTACACATTCACACTTGATCTATGTCGTTTGTTATGTTGATATATGTGACCATTGATGAATTTAATTACGATAAATGTAACGAAAATTACTTTGATCCTATATTTACATGATTAATGGACGAGCTTGTTTGGCTATGCTTTTGGTCATGATAGCAAAATTTTGAGCTCATAAAGTATGAACATTTGTAAGGAGTAACATATGTGGCCCAAGTGGGAGATTGTTGGAAAATAATCTATGTGGGCTCACATATGTGACTAAATGTATAATTGCTATTCTAAGTCTAACCCAAATTAAAGTAATCTAATCAAGATTAAGTAATGGGTTAAAAGCATATAATTTAAAATGTGATATAACACGTGTAGAGACCGTAAAGTAAATTTCTCATTTTGTGATGGGCAAAATTGAAAATCAATAATTATCAATTAGGGTTATGGTCCCCTATATATACGTATCTTCTTATTCCATCTGTAATCCCATCAACAGAAGAATAGAGAGACGGCCTCTCATAGAAGTACGTATCATATAGGAAGATCCAAACTCTCTGCGCAATCTCCATCAATGGCTTCAGGTTAGTGCTTCCGCTTTTAATGTTCTTCTTCTTTTGATTTAGCAAAGATCTATAGTTTCATGATTTAGGATTTTATATTAAAGTACTTTTGCAACATGATTAAGATCTAGATTCATAGAAACATGTTTTAGATTGTTATTAATGTTTTATGCATGTTCTTAAGTGTATATAAAATTCCATCAGAATTCACTACACTGGAAATGAAAACTAAAGTGAAAATCTGGGCATTGCAGTTGGAAAGAGATGTAGATGCATTTTGTTTATTTAGAACAACAACATAAACACAAGCATTTTCTATAAAAATTCATGATTATGATTCAAGAGCAATTAAGCATTACATTACATGGACTCTCTTAAAGAAGTAGATGAGCACCAAATGATTAGAAGGAGATTCTGAATAATATTAATTATAAGACCATTAATCCATTATACTTATAAAAAATTGGGCCTCTCCACTGATTTTTTTTTTTTTTTTTTTTTTTTTGTGAAGAAGTTTTGAAGAGTGAAGATACCAAAAGGAGACTAGGGGAGAGAGCAATCTCGTAACGAACAACTTAAAATCTCGACTATATACACAAATTGGGCCTAATTTTATTTTTCGCCCAGGGACTCAAATATCTCAGGACCGGCCCTAGATAGGGGTTGTCTCGTTATCAAGGAATCAAAGCAATCAAAAACATACATAAGGAATCAAACTGAACAACTTCATTATTGATCATTATTACTAGGTTATTGCATATCATTAATACAATCATCTGAGAATCTATCGACTCCAAGAGTAGAAAATCAGTTTCTTTAAATGAAGGAAAATTTGCTGCTAAAAATGAGTAGTTGCCCTCCTGTGTATGCATGCATGTATATATAAATATAAACCGAAATTGAAGGAAATTTACCATGCACATATATAACGGTGTCCTAGAAGCAACAAACCTACATCCATCAATGCTAGTGTCTGTTGCTTGGAGATTTAGCAAACTGCACAATTAGCACAAGTATGCATGAGACTCTGATCATGCAAATAAAGGCAAACAAGCATATATGAGGTGGTCAACTTTGTATAGGAGAATATAGGGCAAGTTTACACAATCCATTCCTTAAAGTCATATATAAGGCAAACTTGTGAGCCTAGAATCAAGGGGTCAGTCGACTGTCAGTTAGGTGAGCTGCTCACAATTTTAATGCAGCCAATGACAAATATGACATCTCTACTACTATAATGGGAGAAGGCCTTAGTGTAATTTGTCCATATCTCAACCCGTGCACCGTACGTGCTGGTAGAATTTTTTTTTTTTGCCCTTTTGATCCCCCCCCCCCCAATTTTCCCACGTGCACAGCACGTGTATAACACTTGATATGGGTCAGGAATAAAGCGTGGCTCACCCTGAGCCACCAGATCTCCTCAGGATACGCGTCCTTCCTGATCCTTCAGATCAGCCACGTCAGCACCGGAAAACCGCCCGGAGATCTGCCACGTCAGCCCGGAAACCACTCCGGCGCCTGCCACGTCAGCCCTATACCGCCCGACTTTCCACCGCTTCGGCCAATCGGGTAACCGGGTCCGGCCCAGCCCCAAACGGGTCTAGACCCGATTAGAATCTCCTATAAATACCAGGCCCTCTCCTTTCTTCAAGGGTAATCAATCTTTTCTCCCCTAAACCCTAGTTACTGTTGCTCTTATCTTAAAGTAACTGACTAGATCGTCGGAGGGTCTGCCACCGGGACCAACCCCGGTGTTTCGAGACCATCTGCAGGTACACCAGACCTCGGATCCGAGCCACCTGATCCGAGCCCAGACATCCACCTCACTCCAGCCTGTCGCAGGTACCGCTCGGCCAGCCGAGGGTCGCCTCTGAAGAAGCTTTCTCCTTCAATACAAATCGAGTAAGAACTCACACCTGGTGCATCCACACGTCTCCCAGAAACAAACCGCATCAGGTTGGCGCCGTCTGTGGAAAAGCTACTCCGAAGCCCGACCCGAGTACCGTCGCCGAGGTACCTCGATCGTCGAACTCCCATGGCCTCCAAAGGCAAGGGGACCGCGTCCTCCGTCAACCGACGAGACACACTCCCATCAAATACCAACGCCGGGCCGCGCACATCAAAGCATAGGGCCTCCCGTCAGGGGTCCCAGCGGGCCCCCACTCCTCCAACCCAACCTGACCTTCGAAGGGTAATCTCCAGTCGGCAGGATGACCGCAGTAGGGAAAGGGCCGCTTCCAACTCGGCCCCGAACCGTCCTAGGCCACCGCCGGAAGAACGAAGGCCAGCACTCAGCCAAGTCGGGAGGCAACCTCTGGTCCAACCGGCCCGAGCTGAGGGAGCTCCTGTTACTCAACAGGAGTTCCAGGATTTCCGAAGGGAGATCCTTGGGGCTCTCCAACGGGCCCCCAGGGAGGAAGCACGCCGTTCCCAAACCAGGTTAGACGCTGAGGCCAGCGTCTCTCGCTCCTCAACAATCCAGCCCGAAGCCGAGGGCGTGCTCCTAAGGCGCCTCCAAGAAATGGAGGACCGAATCGACCACATGGGCGACGGAGGTGTCAGAGCGGGTCAGGGGTACAGACCTGTCCGACCCCCCTTTTCCCCCCCCATTATCCAAGCGGAAATTCCCCGGAACTTCCGACCCCCACAATTCGAGACCTATAACGGCGAAGGGGATCCTGCTGATCACATGGAGGGTTTCAAAACCCTCATGATGATTCACAGCGCATCGGATCCTCTGCTGTGCCGAGCTTTTCCTGCCACCCTTCGGGGTCCGGCTCGGGAGTGGTTCTCAAAACTCGCCCCCGGCTCCATTTACTCCTTTGATCAACTGGAAGGCAATTTCCTCGCCCATTTTGTAACCAGCCGGAAGGCCGAAAGAACGAGCGCCTCCTTACTTGGGCTCAGGCAGGAAGGGGGGAATCACTCAGGGCGTTTGTCCGGAGATTCACGGCAGAAGCGAGGTCAGTCTCCTCTCTCGATCCGGGCGTCGCCTCCGCGGCATTTCGGCACAACGTCCGTCATGGACAGCTGAAAGCTTCTCTGGCGAAGAAGCCCCCGATCGATTTTCCCGACCTCCTCAACCGAGTCGAGAAGTACATCAGGGCAGAGGAAGCCCTAAACCCCGACGAATCCAGAGAAGCACTCGGGAAAGGGAAACGGAAGGCCGAGGAAGTCGAGCCTTCGACAAAGGCTCCGAAGGACGGGGGCACCATGAAGAAGGTACCACCGGTTCCTCGCTTCGAAAGATATACCCCACTCACACAAAATGTGTCCTCCATACTCCTGGCGATCGAGGACAGAGACCTCGTTCAGTACCCCCCTCGACCGTCCAACAACACTAGCAAGAAAAGGGATCAACGGTTCTACTGCCGCTTCCACCGAGACAACGGGCACGACACGGATCACTGCCGTGCCCTGAAAGATGAAATCGAGGCCCTGATTCAGCGAGGATACCTCCGGGAGTATAAGAGGGATGATGCTCGGGCGCAAAGGGACACGAGGAACAGGAGAACCTCACCTCCTCCTCGAGCTCCCCTACAGCTCCCCAGGCAAGAGCAGGAGCTGGAAGAACCGGACGACCAACCCATACTGCACTGCGTCCACGGAGGGCCCATGGGAGGGGATTCTAACACCTCCCGTAAGGCGTTCATTCGGGACGTTAACGCCGTCCAAGGACCTCTCACTCCTCAAATCCAACCACTCCCCGTCTCCTTCTCGGGTGACGACCTGGAGGGGGTTCGGCTCCCACATTGCGACGCCCTCGTAATCAATCTCAGCATGGCAAACTTTGATGCTCGGCGGATCCTGGTAGACAACGGGAGCTCGGTCAACATTCTGTTCCTCGATGCTTTCGAGAACCTAAAGCTCCCCCGAAGCAGACTTAAGCCGGCAGGATACACCCTGCACGGATTTTCTGGAGTTCCGGTGACAATCGAGGGGATCGTCACGCTGGATGTCACGGCAGGCACGGCCCCGAATCGGAGAACCGAGTCGATGGACTTCATGGTTGTCAACATCAAGGCGGCCTATAATGCCATACTCGGCCGACCGGGCCTCTGCTCCCTCCAGGCTGTCCCCTCGGCCTACCACCAGTAGATGAAGTTCCCTACCAGTACCGGGGTAGGAGTGGTCCGAGGGAACCAAGAAGCCGCTCGCTCCTGTTATATGACAGCAATAGGAAGCGGAGTGCTTCCCCTCGACGCCGTGGAGATGCAACCCCAAAGGACCCAGCCAGATTCCGAGTCGGCAGATGAGCTGGAGGATATCTCCTTCGAGGCAGAGGATTCATCGAAACAATTTCGAATAAGTCGCTCCCTCGCACCTCGCCTCAAGGCCGACCTCATCACCTGCATCCGGCGCAATGTCGATCTGTTTGCCTGGAAGCCCTCTGACATGCCGGGAATTTCCGAGGAACTCATCATGCATAAACTCAGCGTGATCCCCGGCTCGAAACCAGTGGTACAGAAGCGACGCAAGTTCGCACCAGAGCGACAACAGGCGGTTAATGCAGAAGTCGATAAACTCCTTGCCGCGCGCTTCATCCAGGAGGTCAGCTACCCCGAGTGGCTGGCAAACGTCGTCATGGTGAAGAAGGCGAGCGGGAACTGGAGGATCTGCATTGATTTCACGGATCTCAATAAAGCGTGCCCGAAGGACCCATTCCCCCTTCCCAGGATCGATGCTCTCGTCGATGCAACATCGGGTCACGAGCTCCTGTCCTTCATGGATGCATTTTCAGGTTACAACCAGATCCGCATGTTCCCTCCCGACATCGCCAAGACGTCCTTCGTCACAGACCAGGGGCTCTATTGCTACAGAGTCATGCCCTTCGGGCTGAAGAATGCCGGAGCCACATACCAGAGGCTCGTCAACCGGGTCTTCAAGGAACAGATCGGGCGCAATATAGAAGTATATGTGGATGACACCCTCGTCAAGAGCCGGCGGGGAGAGGATCACGTAGCCGATCTGGAGGAGGCCTTTGGGGTACTTCGGACCCATAACATGAGACTTAATCCGAGCAAATGCGCCTTCGGCGTCTCCGCGGGAAAGTTTCTCGGGTTCATTATCAGCCAAAGGGGAATCGAAGCGAACCCCGAAAAGATCCAAGCAATCCTAGACATGGCCCCTCCGAGGAACATCAAAGAAGTCCAACGGCTGACTGGGAGACTGGCGGCAATCGGCCGTTTCCTCTCCAAGTCCGGAGAGAAGTCTCTTCCCTTCTTTAAAGCCCTGCACGGCACCGACGGGTTCGAATGGGGGGTCCAACAGCAAGAGGCCTTCGCCCAGTTAAAGGAATACCTCGCGAACCCCCCTCTCCTCAGCAAGCCCGAACCAGGAGAGCCACTCTGGCTCTACCTATCAACCTCGGAGAGGGTGCTCAGCGCCGTTCTCATTCGGGAGGAAGAGGGATCACAGAAGCCTATATACTACGTCAGCAAGGTCTTGCTCGATGCCGAGACCAGGTACTCTCGGATGGAGAAAGTAGCGTACGCCCTGATCATGGCCTCACGAAAGCTCCGCCCATATTTTCAGTCTCATTCTGTCCAAGTGCTGACGGACCAACCCCTGAAGGCCGTGCTCTACAAACCAGAAAGCTCGGGTCGGCTCGTGAAATGGTCGATTGAGCTCAGCCAATATGACATTGGCTATCAGCCCAGAACAGCAATCAAGGGGCAGGCGCTCGCGGAATTCATTACGGAGTGCACTATCTCCGAGCACCCTGCAAACATGGAAAACGACCAGACGTGGGAAGTCTACGTCGATGGTTCCTCCTGCGAAGCAGGCAGCGGAGCGGGCATCATCCTCCGAGGCCCAGACGGTTTTCTTCTGCAGTACTGCCTCCGCCTCAACTTCCCGGCCTCTAACAACGAGGCCGAATACGAGGCAATGATCGCTGGGCTCACCCTAGCTCATCAAGCCGGTGCCAGGCAGATCAGGGCTTTCAGCGACTCCCAGCTCGTGGTCAACCAGATCACCGGGGAGTACGAGGCCCGAGACGATCGCATGGTTCGTTATCGAGCTGTAGTTCAATGCCTACTATCGTCCTTCGACGAGTCGGCTGTTTTGAGGATCCCCCGGGAACAGAACGTCCAGGCTGACGCTTTGTCAAAATTGGCATCCTCTTCCTTCGAAGGTCTCGACCGCACGGTCCTGATCGAGGTCATGCTAAAACCCAGTATCGACATCCCGGAGGTCCTGTGCATCGAAGATGGAGCGCCCCCCGAAGACTGGACCACTCTAATTAGGCGATTTCTCGTCAAGGGAGAGCTCCCGGAAGACCGAGCCGAAGCAAGAAGGGTCCGGGCCCGAGCGGAAAGGTTCACGATGATAGACTCAACACTCTTCAAGAGGTCCTACACAACCTCGGATGGACGGCCTTATCTCCGCTGCCTCACTCCCGGTGAAGCCGAATATGCTCTCAAAGAATTACACGAGGGGATTGGCGGGTGTCACATGGGAAGTCGTTCGCTCGCGCGAAAGGCTTTGAACCACGGGTACTACTGGCCCACCATGCTGCAGGACGCTCTAAATCTCGTCAAGAAATGTGGCCCCTGTCAAAGATTCTCGCCCATCAAAAGGGTTCCTCAAGCAAACCTACGATCCATGGCCAGTCCAACCCCCTTTGCAATGTGGGGGATGGATCTGGTAGGCCCTTTTCCCAAGGCAACGGGGCAACGAAAGTTCCTTATAGTTGCCATCGACTACTTCACCAAATGGATCGAGGCGGAGCCACTAGTTACGATCACCGAGCAGCAGACTCAACAATTCTTCTGGAAGCACATTATCTGTCGGTTCGGGATCCCCCAAGTGCTCGTTACGGATAACGGGACCCAGTTTGCAGGCAAGCATTTCCGCAAGTTCTGCGAAGACCTCGGTATCCAGCAGCGCTTCTCTTCGGTATGCCATCCCCAATCCAACGGACAGGCAGAGAACGCGAACCGTCAGATCCTCGATGGACTCAAGAAGCGACTCGATAATTCCTCCAAGGGGCTATGGGTCGACGAGCTGCCGAGCGTTCTCTGGGCCCATCGAACAACAAAAAGAATCCCGACAGGAGAGTCACCCTTCAACTTAACGTACGGCGCTGAGGCCGTCATTCCCTTGGAAATAGGTATCCCCTCCCCCCGAATTATGGCTTATGACGAAGCAAGCAACTCCATGCAACTGCGAGCAGACCTGGACCTCATTGACGAGGTCAGGGAGAAGTCATCCATTAGAAGGAACATCTACCAGCAAAGAATCGAGAGGTTCTATAACAAGAAGGTGCGCCCAACAAACATTGCTCTCGGAGATCTTGTCCTCCGGAAACTGGCAGTTTCCAACCCCGGCCAGAAAAGGAAGTTGGCGCCAAACTGGGAGGGCCCTTATAAGGTTTCAGAGGTCGTACGACCGGGTACCTATCGCCTGACCGACACCGATGGCAAGCCTGTCAAGAGGCCCTGGAATGCGGAACACTTGATTAAGTTCTTAGGAGAATAGCCTCCATGTAAAACATAATTCTAAAAACGGCACGTTGGGCCTAGTCTTTTGTAAAGTCCTGTAAACGGCACGTCGTGCCTAGACTTGTCTGTAACAAGCATATATTGTAAACGCCAGCTTTCTTAGAAACAAGCTTATGACTCCAATTCTTGTAAACAGATGAAGGACCCCTCACAAAACTCGTCACTCGGATGAAATCGCGAGTCCAAACACGCTTCTCTTACAAGCGTGGGGCTCGTCACTCGGATGAAATCGCGAGTCCAAACACGCTTCTCTTACAAGCGTGGGGCTCGTCACTCGGATAAAATCGCGAGTCCAAACACGCTTCTCTTACAAGCGTGGGGCTCGTCACTCGGATGAAATCACGAGTCCAAACACGCTTCTCTTACAAGCGTGGGGGCTCGTCACTCGAATGAAATTGCGAGTCCAAACATGCTTCTCTTACAAGCGTGGGACTCGGCTCGCACCGCCTTTCCACGAGAACATGTGCAGGAGCTCGGCTCCGACCCCGAGCAGGGCGGGAGGCCCCTCCGGGGGCTCCACGACCTAAGCGCTCAGCGGCGGGGCTACGCTACGCCTGCAGTTGTCTTTCTCACCGTTGTGGGGGCTCGGCACCCGTCCCTCGCTCGGTTTGACCTCCTCGGAGGCCACCAACCGAGACTCGAGGCGACATTCACCAGCCACACCCGCACCGTCTCTCCACGAGAACAAGCGCAGCATCTCGGCACCGACCCCGAGCAAGGCGGGTGTTCCCTCCGGGGGCACCGCGACCTAAAACGCTCGGCGGCGGGACTACTACGCCTGCGGTTGTCTTTCTCACCGTTGTGGGGGCTCGGCACCCGTCCCTCGCTCGGTTTGACCTCCACGGAGGCCACCAACCGAGACTCGAGGCGACATTCGCCAGCCACTCCCGCACCGTCTCTCCACGAGAACAAGCGCAGCATCTCGGCACCGACCCCGAGCAAGGCGGGTGTCCCCTCCGGGGGCATCGCGACCTAAAACGCTCAGCGGCGGGGCTACTACGCCTGCGGTTGTCTTTCTCACCGTTGTGGGGGCTCGGCACCCGTCCCTCGCTCGGTTTGACCTCCTCGGAGGCCACCAACCGAGACTCGAGGCGACATTCGCCAGCCACTCCCGCACCGTCTCTCCACGAGAAAAATCGCAGCATCTCGGCACCGATCCCGAGCAAGGCGGGTGTCCCCTCCGGAGGCACCGCGACCTAAACGCTCGGCGGCAGGGCTACTACGGCTGCAGTTGTCTTTCTCACCGTTGTGGGGCCTCATTTATTACGCCTGGGAATGTGAAACGGTGGAAGACGAAACGTCGCCATTAATGATGCCTAAGAGGGCAAAACGTCGCGATTATTGACGCAGTCACACCAACTACACTCGACACCCGAGGCAATCGAGGCTCCGAAGAACAAATGATCTTATTCATTACTCATTGCTTACAACTCAATGAATGAAAACGCAAATACAATGAAAACTCTCAACTCACTCACTCGGCCGGGAACTCGAATTCAGGGCTCCTGTGATGCTCGGTTATCCCAACCAAGAAAGACATACCCGCCACCGAGCTCTCCGCATCATCCGGCTGTGTCACGACCGGCGAAGGCGGCGGCAACCTCCCCGGAGTGGAGTTACTTGCCTCTTCAACAAGACCGGCACCCAGTATGAGCTTCAACTGGCGAATCTCCAATTCTTTCTCTATGACGGCCTCGCGAAGAGAAGACTCGGAGGCCGACCGCCCGCTAGAAGTATCCGAGACCGCCCAGTCCTTCTCAATGACCCACCAGTCCCGGTCGGCTACGATCTTTCTCAAACGAGCCACCTCTAGACCGAGCTCTCTGGACTTGTCCAAAAAGTAATTCTTGGCAGCCTCTCGGTCCCGAGCCAACTTTCGTTGGCGAGCTAGTCTCTATCAAAAAGAAAAAATACAAGTATCACAAAATGCAAGTGTTGTAGAGTCGGCCCAAAAAATTCTATATTTCATTTCATCTCAAAAAGTTTGATACAAGATTTGCGGTGGCCAGTCCGCCGAGGGCATTTACAACAGAGAGAAATAAAACAAAAACATCTAGTCTTGAGGGTCGGGGTGCACCTCTTCTTCGTGGTGGCCGCCGTCGTCACCATCACCCCCCGGGGTCGGAGGCAAATCCGGCTTCCACCCGAAGCCGAGGTGGTCAACGTTGCACTCCGGATAGATATACTTGAAGTGAGACTTGGCCTGCTCATAAGCCTCGTCTTGCGCCGTCATCAACGTATCCCCCAAGGCCGCCTCCAAGTCCGCCAGGGCCTTCTGCGCCTTCTCCTTCTCCGCCGCCTCGGCCGCGATCTTCTTCAGCAGGTCCTCTCGGTCCTGCTTGTGGATCTTGTCCAAAGACTCTATCTGGGCCTCGTGCACCACCACCATGTCCCGAGCCTCCTTAAAGTCCTCCGTCGCCTTGGTCAATTCCCGAAGGAACTTCTCCTTCTGCTTCCGCTCGTATGTAATCTCCTTCTCCAGACACTTGTGGAAGTGCTGACCGTGGAGCATCGACTGTCAAGAAAAATCAAACTTAGCAATAATTACAAGTTTTTACAAGCTTATTCACCAGGTGGGCTTCGGACGACTTACCGAGAGGTTGGCTTGGGCCAAGCGCATGTAGGCCTGATCGGCCGTCTGCGCCGCCAAGGCCATTCCATCCCGATCGGTGATGGCCTTCGAGACGAACTCCATCGATACGGGTCCGTCGAGGATTGAGTCGCCCTTCAAGATCGACCAATCAGGGGCGAAGGGCATCGTCGCCATCCTTCCCACCAACTCCGCCGCACTCGGACGTACGGGGGGAAGCTGTTGTGACGGGGCTTCAACTGTTTTCCCTGACCCTCCCGCTGGGTCTCGAGCCGATCGCGAAGAATGGTGGTGCTTCTTCTGCTTCTTCGCCAAAGGCTGTTCCTCGGGCACCGGGGGAGGCACGCTGGAAGGCCCTCCAGCTTGCGAAGGCTGACCAGGAGTCTTCCGCTTCTCGGCAGCGAGGCGTTCCTGCTCTTCTTTCTTCTTCTTCTCTTGCCTCGCCTTCTCTGCGACGGCGAGTAGGATCTGCTTGGCGTGTGCCTGTTGTGTCGTCATCCCTACAACAAGACAGAAAAGGAAGGCTAAACGTTAACACGAAGGCAGAAAAATGAAAAAATGAGGAAAGAAACATACTAGGGTCGGCGGGACTCAGTCCGGCCCTCGCTAGGTGAACCTCGGTCACCCGGCTCCACGCGATGCTGTCTCCCCTGAGTAAATGTTCGACCCTCCCCCACTCTTGGGCGGTTAACTCATTTCTCTTTGGGGGCTTGCGCTTCGGCTTCACGAAATTCCACTGAGTCGGAATGTCCCATTCCCCTTCGGTCTTCACAACAAAATACTTATCTCTCCAATTCTTGATCGAGTCCGGGTGGCCGTGCACCACTTTCTTGTTCGGTCTCGGCGTAAAGAAGAACACGCCCTCAATATCCCCAAGCGAACCAATGCTGAAGATTGCGCGGAAGTATGAAAGCCTCGGCCTCACCCCTTTCTCTTGGCACTTCAAGATGAAGCAGATGAGATGCTTCCAAGAGTTGGGGCCATACTGCATGGGGGACAGCTCAGCCCAGTTCAAGACCGTCTTCACGAAGGGGTGCAGGGGGAACCTCAGCCCCGAGATGAAAGCTTGCTCCGGAAATAAGCAGTAACCCGGAGCCAACACTGTCGTGGGTCGAATACCCGGGCTCGGTAGCAGGAGCTCGTACTCCCTCGGAATGTAGTAAGCAGCCCTAATGATATTCAGATACTCCAGTCTCAAGACACTGGGAGTACTGTCCGCACGAATCTTCGTCCTTGTGTTTTCTCCAGGCACTGGAGGGATCGGCTGGATGTCCTTCACATCATCGGGATACATCCGTATCGACACAGGATTTCGGAAGGTGATAGGCGGAACATCAAGGCTCGTCCTCGGCGCATCCTCGTCAGACGAAGAAGGACTTTGAGGCATGGTGAGGACTATCTTCTTCCGACGTGGCCGGGGCTTGCGCTCGGGCGACGGCGTCGACAAGGGGGGCAACGGAGGCAGATCTTCTCCGTGGCCGGCCTCCGGCGCACCAGCGCCCTCCCCTTCCTCACTCTCCGTGTCGCCCTGCTCTCCTTCTTCATCCTCTTCACCATCACCATCCTCCTCGTCCGACTCCTCGTCCTCATCATCACTATCCTCGTCCGCACCCCCCTCTACCATCGGCTCCTTCCCTGGCCTCCGAGCACTCAACGGTTGCACGATTAGAGCTACGTCACTGTCGCCCTCGGAGCCATGTTCGGAGAAAACCTCCTCTTTAACCTGGTACTTGTCCAGAGACGATGACGTTTCCAAATCTGACTCCATCTCCGAGTGACCAGACGTTGTAGCCTCGGAACCAGACTGAGTACGCGACATTCAGAAAAAAGGAGAATTACTAATCTGATTCTTTGAAAGTTACGCTTCTCTGCGAAGAATCCGCCAAACAGCGATCGAAATGCCTGCGCTAAAGCTGGAAAATTGGGAATTATAAAACGATAAAGTGAAAAGAAATGAGGGGGGGTGGGGGTTTTAAAATAGACAGCGACTCCTCGATTTCTGCAAATGAGCATCTAGCCGTTAGATCTTATCTGACAAGATCAAGCGGCTAAACAAACGTTGATATTTGCGCCATAACATCAGCAGAAAGGGTAAAATTCCAATACTACCCCTCCCTATTTGCCCGACAGGAATCACCTCCTAGCATAAAGTGTGAAGTTGCGGGCAGTCAGAGACCTCGGAGGGAGTCTAGTGCGATAGCGCCTTCTCCTCGAGCGGGGCTCGTCACCCAAATAGGTAGGGCTCGACGATCGCATGAGAGCAAAACCACCTTCTCCTTCAACAGGTGGGGCTCGACGCTCGGATGAAAACTCGAGCCAAGCCACCTTCTCCTTTCACAGGTGGGGCTCGACGCTCGGATGAAAACTCGAGCCAAGCCACCTTCTCCTTTCATAGGTGGGGCTCGACGCTCGGATGAAAACTCGAGCCAAGCCACCTTCTCCTTCAACAGGTGGGGCTCGACGCTCGGATGAAAACTCGAGCCAAGCCACCTTCTCCCTTCACAGGTGGGGCTCGACGCTCGGATGAAAAACTCGAGCCAAGCAACCTTCTCCTTTCACAGGTGGGGCTCGACGCTCGGATGAAAAGTCGAGCCAAGCCACCTTCTCCTTTCACAGATGGGGCTCGACGCTCGGATGAAAACTCGAGCCAAGCCACCTTCTCCTTGCACAGGTGGGGCTCGACGCTCGGATGAAAACTCGAGCCAAGCCACCTTCTCCTTGCACAGGTGGGGCTCGACGCTCAGATGAAAACTCGAGCCAAGCCACCTTCTCCTTCAACAGGTGGGGCTCGACGCTTGGATGAAAACTCGAGCCAAGCCACCTTCTCCTTCAACAGGTGGGGCTCGACGCTCGGATGAAAACTCGAGCCAAGCCACCTTCTCCTTTCACAGGTGGGGCTCGACGCTCGGATGAAAACTCGAGCCAAGCCACCTTCTCCTTCAACAGGCGGGGCTCGACGCTCGGATGAAAACTCGAGCCAAGCCACCTTCTCCTTTCACAGGTGGGGCTCGACGCTCGGATGAAAACTCAAGCCAAGCCACCTTCTCCTTCAACAGGTGGGGCTCGACGCTCGGATGAAAACTCGAGCCAAGCCACCTTCTCCTTTCACAGGTGGGGCTCGACGCTTGGATGCGAAGTCGAGCCAAGCCACCTTCTCCTTCCACAGGTGGGGCTCGATGCTCTTCCAACTAGCGAGGTAGTCGTCCGCCGACCCTCCTGGTCTCGTCCGCCGACCCTCTTGGTCTCGTCCGTCGACCCTATTGGTCTCGTCCGCCGAGCCTCTTGGTCTGGTCCGCCGACCCTTTTTGCCTCGTCCGCCGACCCCCTGAGCTCAAGCCAGGCTGCCTCATCACAATACAAACTCGGCGTTCGGATGAAAACTCGATCCAAGCCACCTTCTCCTTCAACAGATGGGGCTCGACGCTCGGATGCAAACTCGAGCCAAGCCACCTTCTCCTTCCACAGGTGGGGCTCGACGCTCGGATGCGAAGTCGAGCCAAGCCACCTTCTCCTTCCACAGGTGGGGCTCGACGCTCTTCCAACTAGCGAGGCAGTCGTCCGCCGACCCTCTTGGTCTCCTCCGCCGACCCTCTTGGTCTCGTCCGCCGACCCTCTTGGTCTCGTCCGTCGACCCTATTGGTCTCGTCCGCCGAACCTCTTGGTCTCGTCCATCGACCCTTTTTGCCTCGTCCGCCGACCCCCTGAGCTCAAGCCAGGCTGCCTCACCTCTCAATACGAACTCGGCGTTCGGATGAAAACTTAATCCAAGCCACCATCTCCTTTCACAGGTGGGGCTCGACGCTCGGATGAAAACTCGAGCCAAGCCACCTTCTCCTTCAACAGGTGGGGCTCGACGCTCGGATGCGAAGTCGAGCCAAGCCACCTTCTCCTTTCACAGGTGGGGGTCGACGCACGGATGAAAACTCGAGCCAAGCCACCTTCTCCTTCCACAGGTGGGGCTCGACGCTCTTCCAACTAGCGAGGCAGTCGTCCGCCGACCCTCTTGGTCTCGTCCGCCGACCCTCTTGGTCTCGTCCGTCGACCCTATTGGTCTCGTCCGCCGACCCTCTTGGTCTCGTCCGCCGACCCTTTTCGCCTCGTCTGCCGACCCCCTGAGCTCAAGCCAGGCTGCCTCACCTCTCAATGCGGACTCGGCGCTCGGATAAAAATTCGAGCCGCACCACTTTCTCCTTTCGCAGGTTGGGCTCGACGCTCGGATAGGGATTCGAGCCATACCACCTCCTCCTTTCCCAGTACGGGCTCGGCGCTCGGATCGGAGTTCGAGTCTCATCCGCCCACTCTCCGAACTGACCAGACGCTCGGATGACCGACCACAAGACCTCGGACGTCGTCCCAACGAAATGGCCTGGACGACCCCCGCTCTTCCAACCAGCAAGGCAGTCGTTCGCCGATCCTCTTGGTCTCGTCCGCCGAGCCTTCTGGTCTCGTCCGCCGACCCCCCTGAGCTCGAGCCAGGCTGCCTCACCTCTCAATGCGGACTCGGCGCTCGGATCGAAATCCGAATCAAACCCCTCTTCTCTTCTCGTTAAAACACTCGGAGCTCGGATCGAAGGACGAGCCACTCCTCTTTTCCCAGAAGGGACTCGGCGCTCGGATCGGAACTCGAGTCTCATCCCCTCACTCTCTTAAAAACTAGCCAGACGCTCGTCCGGCCGACCTCACGACCTCATGCAAGACGAGCCCCATCGAGTGGCCTGGACGACCTCTCGCTCTTCCAACTAGCGAGTCGGTCGTCCGACCCCTGGAGGGTTCGTCCACCGACCCGTATGGGTTCGTCCGCCGACCCGAAAGTTCGTCTACCGACCCCCCAAACTCGGCCACCGACCTAGTGAGCTCGACATTCATACTACCGACTATCCCCTCCTAAGAACTTCACCCCACGCACATCCAAACGAGGAGTCCATTCCTCCTGCCCCTGGCCCTCTTCGGGGAACAACAGACCCTACTTCTTACCCTGACATCTGCCCTTCCCCCGAGGACCATGAGTCACCCCCGCACTGCTGGATCACCCAACCCTGCGGGAGTGTGGGGCTTGTGATATGGGTCAGGATTAAAGCGTGGCTCACCCTGAGCCACCAGATCTCCTCAGGATACGCGTCCTTCCTGATCCTTCAGATCAGCCACATCAGCACTGGAAAACCGCCCGGAGATCTGCCACGTCAGCCCGGAAACCACTCCGGCGCCTGCCACGTCAGCCCTATACCGCCCGACTTTCCACCGCTTCGGCCAATCGGGTAACCGGGTCCGGCCCAGCCCCAAACGGGTCTAGACCCGATTAGAATCTCCTATAAATACCAGGCCCTCTCCTTTCTTCAAGGGTAATCAATCTTTTCTCCCCTAAACCCTAGTTACTGTTGCTCTTATCTTAAAGTAACTGACTAGATCGTCGGAGGGTCTGCCACCGGGACCAACCCCGGTGTTTCGAGACCGTCTGCAGGTACACCAGACCTCGGATCCGAGCCACCTGATCCGAGCCCAGACATCCACCTCACTCCAGCCTGTCGCAGGTACCGCTCGGCCAGCCGAGGGTCGCCTCTGAAGAAGCTTTCTCCTTCAATACAAATCGAGTAAGAACTCACACCTGGTGCATCCACACGTCTCCCAGAAACAAACCGCATCAACACTAGTGTATATTAATAGTAATAGTAAATAACAGGGAAAGGGAATAACAGAGAAGACCATGAATGAATTCTGTAACTTCCAAAGTATGAAATGATTCAAACTTTGTGACGGACTGTATATTAATGGCAGCAGAAATATCTTATTAGAGTATTCTTGAAAGTATCAACTAGTTAGTGATCAGTATAGATCTTACAAACAGATTAATTAGATACCGTTATTTGGGTGAAGAAGTCTTAGGCTTGCATTTCAAAATGAAGTTGAATCCCCAAAACTATGCATAAAGTAGAGATATTGTCAGAGTTGGACTTAGATTACTATACACTTGTCAATATTTACAGGGGGGTACAATAATCAAATCCTGACACAAGTTGAGTACAAAATGGAGTTGTCTGGTGCGTCAATGCTGTCTATTTTCCTACTTGTTAAAGGGCTGAGACCCAAATAGCATAAAGAGATTAAACCAAACAAAAGTTCCAAAGATGACAGTGATTGAAAGAACAGATGTAAATGAGTTTATGTAAATATTGCTCTGTGTGGACCTTACAAGCTTGTCGATTTCGGTATCCTTTTGTTCCACAAATGACTTGAGAAGTTGACACAACTTATTTTTGGGAGAATTTTATTCACTTGTGTTGCAAAGTAGAAGCGGATAGTTTAGTCATATAGCAATAGTAGAAAGGACAGTCCTTAAAAAGTTACAAGGATCATAATTGGATGTTTAAAGTGATTCGTTAGGTAAAAGAGAATGCGAACCTGCAATGTAGTTGTTCAGCCTAAAGTACACTTTCAGGTAACCGGTGCTGAGAGTCTGTTCATAAACATTCTTGCATTTTATGCTCCTAGTTCTGAAACTGGGGACTGGAACTACCTGGAACTCTTTAGATCAAGGTTTAAAAGTGAAGATATTGGACTGTAAGAAAGAGAAAAACAATAGGATTCACACCAAGCAAATTTCCAGTTGAAAGGATAAGGGAAAAGGGGAAAAAGTTAGCAGAAAAATGAAGCAACCAATCTTCACATTCCCCTTAATGTAAAAAAAACTTTGCAGGGTTCCAATTGAAATTAGAGTTTTACTTTTACCCTGATAATCAGAAAGTATAATTTGCCCTATTGAAGGAATAATATAACTATAACTTGATAAAGTTTGAAGTTTGAACATAAGACCTGTAAAAATCTGATATCCAAAACTACTATATACATGTGGGACACAATTTTATGACAAAAACAGAAGGGAAGCAAAATGTGCCAAGGTAGAAATACGCAACACAATATGCTAACACATAAAGGATTCTTATAAACTACAACAAAATATAACGAAATACGTATTTTGGTGTCAATACATGCCCCTACATAACATGGCATCCATATATGAGTGCGTATATCATAGGCAAACGAATAAACCAGGCTAAGATATATCTTGATGAATAAGTCTCATTACAAGAAGGCTGCTTTTATTTATTGTGAAGTGTATAAACACAAAGTAGACAATTGCAGTTACTCAAAACCAGCCAGAGCACAGTTTCAAGGGTGAATTGAGGCAAATAGAATTTCATTGATAACTACGAGGAAAATTACCATCATATGTGACAATGGGTACCTCATCAGGTATGTGACAAGTAAATATTTAGATAACTATCAGATGAAATTTAGTAGAGCCTCCATATCCATTCTCCTATTTCTAGCCCCAATCCACGGAGCACCACTGCCACCTGCTGCTCTAGAAGCCGGTGTTAATCTGAGTACTTGCCAAGGCCAGCAAACATGCCTCAATTTTCTTCTATCCTTCTTACTTTTATCCTTGATGCTTCGGTCAGCTTCTTCCTCCACCTGCTTCGTTAATTCTTCTATGCGTTCCCTCAATACAGCAGCTCTGCAGTCTGCCAGCTGGAGGGAGGACTCTGCAGCTGCTTGGGCTGCCATTGCCGTGGCAGCTAACCTATCCTTCATTGCTAATTTGTTGTTCGATGCATCCAAGGCAGACTTTGTTCTCTTGAGCTCTTGTAGGAGAATGGTGATCTGAGGAAAGGGAGCATTATATCAAAATGACCTGCTTGAATAAAATCTATCCAAATTAAGAGGGCTTAGGTTTCTAAGGCTTTAACATCTTTTGAAATGAAATTTCATAATAAGAAATGAAGAAACAAGTCATAATAAAAGTAAATTTTAGAAAAGTTCTAAATAATAAAGCAACTCACAATATCAACACAAAAAATTTATATAAACTTTTTTTTGAAGACAATACTCACTGTACAAATAACAATTATAGAAGAAAAGATATGTATTAGTGGGAAGAAAGAAATGATAAGACAATGTGTACTACTGGTATAAATTCATTCAAAGTATATTACAAATTATAAAAATATAAACTATAGAAGTTGAATTCTACATTCTTGACAATATATGCTCTAATTGGTGTGCCACTGACATATGTCCTCTCTCTTCTATTTGGGGATTTACCATGTTGGCATATGTCATGTCCATTCTATACATGCACACTTACCTGTATCTGTAATCATGTTGGTGTTATATCAACAGTCAGCATTGCAAGTGAAATTACATCCAAGTAGCTATGGTTAAAATGGACTTCTAAGAGATGTTAATCTCAACACATCACAATCCAAGACATCAACTATGTCTTACAGCTACTAAGGAGAATTAACAAGAATAATGATGAGAAACAAAACATGAAATGCTTCAGTAAATATTCATTAAAAAAGGTTATAGCAAGCCGAATAAAACATTAAAAACTTAACGGAACAATATTCAAAGCTTACCTCCTTCTCGCGTTCTTCTATCACCACTTTTCCAGCTTTTACTTCCATTTCACATGCTTCTCTCCATCTAGCTACCTCTTCTTCCGCTTCTGTTATCTCCACTGTCAGCTCTTCAACCTTAAAAGGGAATAAGAATGATGATAAGTTTTTACTGTAATCACATATATTTCCTTAAATAAATCGTGAAAGAAGGCTCACCTTTTGAGCCAGCATGTTCCCTCTTTCCTCCAGTTCTTTAATGTACAGTGTGCTCTCTTTAATCTTCTCTGCTTGTTCATTAGCAAGAATTTGCAAACGTTCACTATCTGACCTGGCAAAACATGGATATCTAGCTTGAGTTGTAAGTGAATGCATACAACTATGAAAGATCTGTCCAGGACTTTGAGGTTGGGAATGAGGTGGATCCAAATTAAACAAGACCAATCCAATTTACCAATCTTGAGTTTTCAGGACTGAATTAAATTGGCTGGGTTTAGGACAAATCCAGACTCCTTGTATTTTTTATTTATTTATTTTTTTTGACTCAAAACTCCTTCTAATTATCAGTTAACGTAATAAGCTAACAAAGTTTAACAAGATATGATATACACTAATTTTAAATTTGTTTTAAAAGTAAAAAATAATACCATGCCTATGCCTTAAAATGTAGAATAATAATCATGCAAAGATATAAATTTATCTATTATTTGACCAGTGGTACTCTATTTTATTCAATGACTAGTTAACTACAAGTAGAAAAAATCAATACTTCCCACCACTCTGCTATAAGAGATTCACCACCATAATATCTTCAAACTATCCATGTGCTTTAATAATATGCAACCCATCCAGGGCCATTGGCTGTAGGACCCCAACACAACCAATAAAAATACTAAAAATGCACGAGCTTAGAGCTTCGTCCAACCTCAACTATAACTGGTCTAAACACAACTACTAAAAACTAAAAATACAAGAGCTTAGAGCTTCGGCCAAGCTTAACTATAACTAGCTCAAACTGAACTGAGTCCAGTTGGGTTAAACAGATTGTAGCGGTTAAAGTCTGCACAGAAAAGAAAACTCTTGAGATGGCCATTGTTCTCAGTTACTTTTTTTTCAATTACTTCGTGCGTATATATTCTTTGAGTAGAGAAACATGAGTTACAGTTACACATCTGCAATGTTTTCTTACTTACAAGATAGGACAGTCAGCTTCTTTGGCAGAAGTGGAGCTGACCAAGCACTTCATTGAGCATTTTTACAAGGTAAGATTTTCATACAAACAGCAATGCAAAGCAGAAGAATCTCTCTTTACAGTGATAAGAAATATTAGGGAGACCCCTATGTTTGATTAAACATTTGCATACCTTTAAACATCTGACTAGGATATCTTTCAAAAGTTTGGTTAGGATTTGAAGTTCAAATCATTGATCTTTATAGATTGTTCAATAAATAAAGTTAGCTTGCTTAATGGTTGAAGTTCAACAAATAAAATAGTCTTCTAATGGCTTTGCTTGAACAGTTAAAGTTCAATAAATAAAGTTGATTAAGTTTGCAGAAAATTTGAGTATGGATTTACATCTGATTGATAGCTACAAAATCCAGAAAGATCATATAGGAAGATAAAGTTGAAAATGTTGAAACATAGAATTAGACTCCATACTAACCTTGTTCTCCCCTACTTTGGACCAGAAAAAGTGCATCCTATACCTAAGGAGCCAGTCACTAGTTACCAGCAGAAGAGCAATAGAAAATCTCTGATGAACATCCATAAATAACTAGATTTTCCAAGAATGAATTGCTTGCAATTACATTGCTCACATTCCACCTTAGACTGATTTTAAGTTCGTCATGTGATACTCGTTCAGTATAATTTGTATTTTGTACCGACTTTCTTAGACATAGTAATAATGATGACACTTAAAGAGGACAGACAGTTTAGTATAACCCTATATGAAATGTATAAGTGTGGCAACGATACAGTACCTGGACTCGTCAAGAGAGATTTTTAAGCCTCTAATCTCAAGACGTAGATTCTTCATTAATTTCTCAACAGTGGAAACCTGAACAAAGAAACACCGGTAGCAAGATACTTGAATTGTTATGAAAATCCATGAATGCAAACAAAGAATGAGGACAACTACAAACTGATGAGGGCTCAAGAGATTTCTGTAAGTCAGTGTAGATTTTAAATTCCTATTATCTATATTTTTAGTTGATGATTATAAGAGGATTATTCCAAAAAGCAGCATCAAGAATTAGGAAACTACAGAAAGAAAGAGAGAAGTCTACAATGAGTTGCATGGAGGGCACAATTTATTTGTGTTTGGTTGTCTCTTCACATGAAAATATATCCATCACCAAGATGTATAGAATTCTTCAAACAAAAAACAAGAAACACTGGAATTGAAAAAGCACCTAAGTGTTTCACATCAAGCATGGGTACATGACAAGCTCAAATGTACAGGCCAGGAAACAAAGCTAGATAATATAGGACAGAAGAAAATTGTCATCATCTAAAGCTTTTTTCTCCATAAAAATAGCGTATCTAAGGAATACAACTCCATTTTTAGTATAAGCTCAATGAAAATTTTTACGACTTCTACATCCTAGGCAAGATAAATTATAAAAATATATGGGATTGCCATAGAACCTAGCCAGCCAACCAATTGGTAATATATGGGATTGTCATAGAACCTAGCAGCCAACCAAATGGTAGGAAACAATTAGTCGCTTGTGCAGTTTTAAGCTAACTCACCCAAGAGGTTACACATCAAAATTCTCTAAGACTTAAGCCAATTAGTCGCTCGTGCAGTTTAAGCTAACTCACCCATGAGGTTGCATATCAAAATTCTCTAAGACTAAGCCTGAAGAATGATGATGATGATGATGATGATGATCAACATTCTCTAAGACTAAGCCCGAAGAATGATGATGATAGGCAGGAATATAGGATAAAGACAAAATGAACATAGATTAAGATGACCAGATGGAATGTGAATAAATTTAGTTAGTTAAATGGTTACAACAAGAAATGAGCATAAGACATGAACTCTACGACAGGCGAATATAGAAGACAAGGAGGATAAGTGATGATAGACTGATAATAAAGCGTAAAAATATTACATGCAACAGTAATCTAGAATTTGAATAAGAGAGATCAAGGAGTTATAAGCACTTAGCCAGAGGATGCCACGTGTCAAAATGAATGTCTGATATTATAAACTAGAGAAGATTTAACTCATCAAGGGACACACAGTTTTGTCAAAATAAAAGTAAAGACAAACGATTCATAATCAACAACCACACAAACTATGAACACTCATCCATTGATATCTATATCGTTCAACAGAAAGATATGCAACGCAAGTTGACATGTAAATATATGCAAATAATCTGACACAAATTTGATTCGTTATCCAATTGAATGAAAGCATGTCCAATGCCTCCAATTCTACAAGGGCAATTCCTAGTCCATAAAGGTCAAACGCTTATTTACTTTTACATTGTGAAAGATCATGGAGTAGTTAGTATAATTTCATATATTTTCCTTATATTACTGCCAGAAGGAACTCAAATAAAAAATTGAACTCATTTCCTTTCCTATCATTAATCACTTTTAATCAATATCTGGTTATCTCTAATCAGTATCCTTATTTGATCTGCCAGCAAATCTTTTTCATCTAATATGGATATTGAGTTCAATATCCAAACTTTATCTGTATTCTAATCCATATTTTATATGCTACAAGAAGACAAACAGAGATACATTCGTACCTATATGTATTCCGTTTACACGCCTAAATGTCATCGACAATAGAAATCAAGTTAAACACACTAACTGAGCTCACAACTATAAGCTTTCATTCATTTGGAATTGTCCAAGACGTTGGCAGTACCAAAGCCTAAATTACTAGTTAATACAACCACCTATCCCCTTTTGTGTTAAATCTTTTCTCTTTAATTTTCCCCCACATATCGCTGCATGAATGATATTGCTATATATCTTATATCATGACATACCACATTTTGCTCTTCCTGGTTTTCGTTTATTTTGATTACTTTCTTATACATAACATGTTTATTTGAATATGCAACCTCACATGTAATACTAGTATTAATAAGAACATAGAAGCTGAACTAACAAAACCCATGAATCGGAATCATTACCAGACTAACAACCTCCTCTTCACATTCACCACCATCCAACTTCGTCCCCGCGCTCAAATCACTAGCCTGATCAGAATGCAACTCCCCTGAGCCCCCTCCCATCATAAACCCAAACCCCACCCTCTGCAGCCCTCTCTCCGCAATCTGCAATATTGCCACCCGCTTCTGCTCCCCACTCCCCTTCATCCTCTTCTCCACCGCCTCCTTCTCCGCCAATGCAACCCTCAACAAACTACCAACATCCCTATTCTCTTCCGTCAAACTCACAATACTATTATCCAACTCCCTCTTCTCCTTCCTCCTCATTTCTTCCCACTCTCCAAACTTCGCCTCCAACTCCAAACCCATCTCATAAACCAACTTGGTTTCCAACCTCAATGCCTCAAATTCAACATCAAGATTGGATGTTTCCTCCTCCGAACTCTCAAATTCCTCATCAAGATTGGATTTTTCTACCTCCAAACTCTCTCCACCCATCTTACCACTAACCCTTTTCAGTGCATCCTTTGTGGATCCAATCCAACCAAGCATTTCACTGACTGCTCCATCTCCGCTAGCTTTAGAGAGCTCGATTTGGGTATCAAATTCGAGCCTTTCCTCGTGTAGGGTTTCATTTTTAGGGTTTTGCATGGTTTTTTTGTGAAGGATTTGGCGAGAAACTGGGGATTTTGAGATGTCATTGTTGGGAATTTTAGGGTTTGAGGTGAAACTCAACAACCAGTCAAATGAGAACGGGAAAGGAGGGAAGAGACGTTGGGGTGTTGGGGATGTAATCAAATCCTTTTTTAATTTTAAAAAATGTTTTAAATATGACCTCAATTTTTTTTCCCCTTTTTAAATTTTTTTTATTTAAAGTTTTCCAATGATATCTATAGCATTGGTATCGGGTCGGGTCAGGTCATTCACTACCCGGACCCGAACCCCGACCCGTGAGGATCGGGTCTGGTTCCGGATCCGGATCCTTTTAAAATTTTCCTACCCGTTCGGGTAGGAGCGGGAGTGTGAGCGGCGAACGGAGGCGGTGGGTGGAGAATTTAGAATAGAGGAGAAAAGAAAAAAAGGCAGGAGTTCTGAGTTTGGAAGAAGAAGATTTAGAATTGAGGAGGAAGGAGGTGAGGGATGATGATAAAATATTTATTTTTATGTTGATTTTTTTGGATTTTTTTAACAGGTCCAGGTCTGGGTCCGGGTCGGGTCTCTTTTGAGCGGACCCGGATCCGGAACCGAAAGTGAAAGTACAACAGGTCCCATTTTGGGACCCGAACCCGGACCAGATAGGCCGGGTCGATTCTGGTCCAATGTCGGGTCCAGGTCGGATCCGGATTTCGGGTATTTATACCAATGCTAGATATCTCCATCGAATGCAGAGGCCGAACACTGCGATATGGGAGATGGTTGGGAGTCCAGTAACTTTTAAAGAAATTGTGAGTAATGTACACAAGGTTGATGTGTTTAGAGCATATGTAGTCATCGGCTATATACCTAAATTTTACATTTCTTGATCAAAAAAGCTTCGCAGTATTTAGCTAAATATCTAAAATTTGAGTTTGAAATAAACAGTAGCCTGCCATATTTGAAAAGAGAAATATGAATTTAAAAAATATAGCATCCGAAATATGAATCTTCGTTCGTTCAAAATTTTATCCGTAAATGTTATTGGATGAGATTTGAAATCCCATTTTTTCGTTCGTCCCATTTTTTTTTTAAAATAGAGCTCTCGGATGTTGAATGGAGTTTCATCCGTGCATGTTTTATTTATAAATATATATAATAATAATAATAAAAGTTATCGGACTAGAGTTGATTTCCTATCCGAGCTTTTTTTTTTAAAAAAAAATTACAATGGACGGAATTTGATCCCTCGTCTGTGATTTTTTTTTTAAAATTTATTAATACGTGACAATATATCATCTACCATCCGTCACTTTTTTTTAAAAAAAAACTTAGGGTCTGTTTGTTTTAGTTTTTTTTTCTTTTTTCTGAAAACTCTATTCTGAGTTGGCGTTTGTTTTAAGTGTTTTTTCCAAACACTATTCAGAATACTGATACCCCCTATTTTCCAAAACAGCTCCTTTACTCCCTGAACCCATCTCTCCCAAACTCTCCCCCCTCTCACCTGGCCGGGCTTCGAGATGTCGACCCCGCGCCCCGTCGAGAATCCGACCGCCTCACCGGTGCAGAGCCGAGCTCCCACTCCGGAGCTCCGAGCTCAGTGCCGATCTTCAACCTCTACTCCGGTGCCGAGCACTCATCCTTCACGTGTGCGAGCTCTCAACGACTTCGAGCTCCCAGTCCAAAGCCGAGCCCACTCACGGCCGCCATCAGCTCCCTCCTCGAGCTCCGCCGAGCACTGAGCTCCATGGCCGAGCTCCGAGCCAAATGATGAGCCGTACCCACAGTCGAGCTCCCCACCTTCACTGAGCTCCACTGTCGCCCCTCCTCGCCAACCTCTCACGGCAGTAGAGCTATCCCTCCAAGAGCAGCTCTATCTCCAACCTTCGCCGAGCTCAATCTCTGCCGAGCTCCGCCGTCGAGATCCCTTCGTCAACCTCCAACTCCCTGAACCCAACTTTGCCAAGCTCCTCGCCATGCTCGCCAACCTCCATCGCCGAGCTCCACCCCGATGCCGAGCTCATCGTCTAGCTCCAGCACCTCTATCGAGCTCCAAAGCTGATCTCCGAGCTCGAGCTCCCACTCTTACTCGAAGAACCCATCGAGCTCCATCCATTGCTAAGCTCCACCTCCGCCACTTTCGTCAAGCTTCGTCTCCACATCGATGATCTCCTATGGCCGAGCTCCTCTCTTCGAGCTCCGGTGACCTGGTTCACCCTCAACCGAAGATGACGTCGAAGGAAAGAGACGAAGGAGGAAGAACGAAGAAGAACGATGTAAAGAAGAGAAGAAGTCGAAGAAGAACAGGGCGGGAGAAGAAGAAGAAGAAAAAACATATATATATATATATATATATATATATATATATATATATTTGTGCCACGTGGGATTGTTGAATATATATATATATAAAATTTTCATAATATACGTATCGATCCCATGCCATTAACGATAGTTTACATGGGATTGTTGAACAATGTAAAGAAAAGTAATGAAGTAAGCTTGTTTTGTTGAATAAATTGGTTGAGTATAGTTGAATGGGATTGTTTTTATTTTGATTATCTAGTGCTTATTTTCCTAAATAAATTGTTTGGCTCAGCCTTTAGAAATTTTCTTTGATAAAATCTTTTCAAAAACTGCAGCCTGGAGGTTGAGCAGATTCAGTTTATCCAAATATTTATAGTTATCCAAATACTGCACGCAATCCAAGAAATCCAAATACTGCTCACAACCAAAAAAAAAATACATCCTATTTGTTTTCACATGCAATCTTGTATCCTACTACTGCTACTAATTGCTCTCACATGCAATCTCAACAAAACAAACTAAAAAATACTCTTCATTTAATACTGAAGAACTGCAATTACCAAAAGAGACAGTGATAACATCAAAACATTTATCCAAATTGCATAACTTATACATGAACTGAGATTAGTTGCTTTACAAAAACCTCACTGATTATAGTATGTTCATACAAGATTTTCTTTAAATTTTGTACTCTAACGTGACGAATCAATCGTGGAGATGATGGCGTCTGATTTTTGCTCGATTCACATGCTGCTCAAGTTTCTTGTTCCAATACTTGTACAACATTGCAATCTAACTGCAACAATTAAAAAAATGTCAGCAAATGATGAATGCAAATTGATTTTAAAAAATGTCAGCAAGAAATATAACCAAACAGCTTTTAAACTGTCTTTTCCAGAAAAACAGCTTTCAGATAACAGTTTTCAACTAGAAATATAACCGAACAGCTTTTAAACTCTCTTTTTCAGAAAAACAGCTTTCAGATAACAGTTTTCAGCTAGAAATATAACCGAACAGCTTTTAAACTGTCTTTTCCAGAAAAACAGCTTTCAGATAACAGTTTTCAGCAAGAAATATAACCGAACAGCTTTTAAACTGTCTTTTCCAGAAAACAGCTTTCAGATAACAGTTTTCAGCTAGAAATATAACCGATCAGCTTTTAAACTGTCTTTTTCAGAAAAACAGCTTTCAGATAACAGTTTTCAGCTAGAAATATAACCGAACAGCTTTTAAACTGTCTTTTTCAGAAAAACAGCTTTCAGAATATAGTTTTCAGCTAGAAATATAATCGAACAGCCTTTAAACTGTCCTTTCCAGAAAAACAGCTTTCAGATAACAGTTTTCAGCTAGAAATATAACCGAACAGCTTTTAAACTGTCTTTTCCAGAAAAACAGCTTTCAGATAACAGTTTTCTGCTAGAAATATAACCGAACAGCTTTTAAACTCTCTTTTTCAGAAAAACAGCTTTCAGATAACAGTTTTCAGCTAGAAATATAACCGATCAGCTTTTAAACTGTATTTTTCAGAAAAACAGCTTTCAGAATACAGTTTTCAGCTAGAAATATAACCGAACAGCTTTTAAACTGTCTTTTTCAGAAAAACAGCTTTCAGAATACAGTTTTCAGCTAGAAATATAATTGAACAGCCTTTAAACTATCTTTTCCAGAAAAACAGCTTCCAGATAACAGTTTTCAGCTAGAAATATAACCGAACAGCTTTTAAACTGTCTTTTCCAGAAAAACAGCTTTCAGATAACAGTTTTCAGCTAGAAATATAACCGAACAGCTTTTAAACTGTCTTTTTCAGAAAAACAGCTTTCAGATAACAGTTTTCAGCTAGAAATATAACCGAACAGCTTTTGAACTCTTTTTTTTCAGAAAAACAGCTTTCAGATAACAGTTTTCAGCTAGAAATATAACAGAACAGCTTTTCAACTCTCTTTTTCAGAAAAACAGCTTTCAGAAATAAATATAACCAAACAGCTTTTAAACTCATTTTCAGAAAACTCTATTCAGAATACAGTTTTCAGAAAACTCTATTCAGAAAACTCTTTTCAAAACAACAAAACAAACGCATCCTTATATTTTGATTTCAAACGACTACTGCTATAACCCAAAATTTTTATTTTTAAAAGTCAAATATCCAAATTTTAAGTTCAATCGACTACAAATGCTTTTATAGTGTGAGAATCAGAAACTATCTGTATCGATTTAAATCTAGTTTATATATGTATATATAGAGATCAAACAAAGATATTGACTGGCATATATTTTACAACAAGTTTCCCAAGATCCATACAAAATAGTATGCATCGCTAGTTGGCAGATATATTTGTAAAATGATCATCTGAGTTACAAAATCTTAAAGGATGGCATATAAATTTTAATGCTTATATTATTACTTAATTACAAGTACCAATCATTCTATTACATTATTTGTTACTTATATTGTACTAGATTTGCCCGTGGGCACGTGCCTACGACACGTCTTCGAAACAATACAGCATATGAAAGTCTTGTAAAAAGTAAAACAACAATTATGTAGCTCAAGTTTGAATAGTAAAACAATAATTAGTTGTAAATAAAGCTCCATGTTTCCATTAGTATATGTTGAAAAATAATTATAAATGGTGGTGTAAAATCCAACCTCTTAGAACTTTGAGTATGGAAAATGATGAAATTTAACTGTTGATGAGATATTTGCTATTTTCAATGTAACATGAGAAATAAAAAAATATATAAAAAATCTGAAAATTTACAAACCTGAAATTTAAAAATATAAATTTCTGAGTAAATAGAGAGAGAATGAGAGAGAGAAAGAGAGAGAGAAATAAATAAATAAATAAATAAAGGAGTTGTTTTGAGGATTTGAATTTGAGTTTTGAGGAAACTTTTGGGCCGAAAAATATATTTTGTGAGGTTAGATCTGGACCATTGATTTCAACCCAATTGAATGAGAACCACTTGATAGCTTTCTTTGTGTTTTATTATATAGATATGTTCAAACCTATGTGAATTAAGAATATAAAACTGTTTTATAAATATGGATATTAAAAATACGACTCGTCAGCTTTAAGTTTTCTTCTAAACAAACAATTGTATGAAGCACTTCATTTATTTTGTAAAATTATGAAGGATGAATTGATTAATAGTCTTGCTCATTATATCATCAAAAATATCATTTACAAAGATATGAATACACCCACATTATTTTCACACATAGTGGACACCCGAACTTTTTGATTAGAGATCCCACGATAAAGGTGTTAAATGGGGAAAATGAAACTTTTGACATGATAGGGCCAGTCCTCCGGCCCTGAACTCACGGGCCCGAGACGAACTCCCACAAAATTTAAATTTTGGGGCCCCTAAAAAAATGTACAAATTGTACTTTGATTTCATATCTAAAATATGTATATATAGATATAAGAAGAAAAAAAATTGGGGGTCCTTAAAAATGAGAAATAAATGGGGGCTCGAGGTGGCCGCCTCTCCGGCCTTTACCTCAGGGCCGGGCCGGGACATGACCTGAGTGCACTATGATGATTGTGCATAAAGTCTACGTTAGGATGACTGTAAACACTTAATGTAATATACTGAGGTTTTTTGGGACTAGTACCTCATAAGATGACACCCAAGTTAAAGCGTCGTATGGTCACAAACGGGAGTTTAGGGGTAAACTCTATTTGCTCCACGAGAATCAAGGTGACTGTGCATTGCGCATACATGCATGAAAAAATTGTATTTATCACTTATTGTATGTGTGATTGTGATTGTCTGACTACCATGTTATAGTTTCAAAAGATGCAATTGCACCACTATTAACATGCATATAGGATCAATCACAGTAAGGTTCAAGTTCAGGGTTAGTCCACTTGAATTTATGCACAATTTGTACGAGCAATTGTCTATTATTTTGATTTATTTCGTGTAGTGTTTTATATTGATTATTGAATATTTGTGAGAGAAAAATATAAAGTAAACAATATGTTTAAACTATAAGAACTTGGAAGGAAGCATCCAATTGGTAACCACCACCACTATTCAAAGAGTTAGTAAATACCCTTTGATCCTATATTACATGAATGGTTGTGACTTTTGAATTAAAAGAAGTAATTATTTGTTATTTGTCAAAAGTTGTACCTGTCCAAATATATGCATTTGAGAATCTTCACAAATCAATACTAGAAATAATGAATTTTTTCCATTGATGAATTAATCCCAAAAAGAGAACCTGAATTCTCCCCTTCCTTTTTTCCAAACTTCTTCAATAAATTATTTATTTTACTTTCAAACTACAAGTGCCCAACAGCGAATACATTTTAAAAAATTAGCATTATTGAGATTCGTATTATAACACGGAACCGGATGGCTCGGAGGGTGATTTACCTTGGAAATATGCAAATTTGTCGAAAAATCCTGCACGTTAGGGGGCAGTATGTTCTTATGATAAATTGGATATACTGACATTAGGACCGGTCTGGCTCGCCCGAGCCTCAACACCCCCCCCCCCCCCCCGACCCGATCTAGTAGATTTTCCGTTGAAAACCCACCATGGCCCGGCCCGGTTCGATCTGGGACTGGGTTGAACCGGCCCGGTCCGGTCCGAGCTTGACCCGCAGGCCAACCGTTGGGTTTGGGTAGATTTTATTTTTTTCTGAAATTTTTTTAATTAAAAAATAGATTAATAAAATTACCAAAATGCACCCCAACAAATCTATACTAGCTAGCTTTGGGGGTATTTTGAAAAAATCCAAAAAAAATACATAATCTATATATACAAACTCATTTTATTCATTTTTCTTTACAAATTCACTCAACTTTCTCAATTCTCTCTCAACAAATCAACAACAAACAACAAGAACTGCAAGGATCAACATCAAAAACATCAACAAACAATCAACAACAAAAATTGCAAGGATCAACATCAACAATAATCAACAACAAGCTCCTAACACTCGCTACTCTCATTCTTTTTCTTTTTTTTTTAGTTGAAAGGTGGAATAAAGCCACCCTGTTTCATTAATCAGAAATTAATAAAACAACCCCGGTGAGCCGGGAGAAATATAAAATTACAATGCAGAAAAAAGTACGGTGCAGGAAATAAAACATAAACCCCCAACAAAATCCTGAGGGGTGGGTCTAATCCTCCATGCAACCAACAACCAAAAGTACAATATGCCAAAAACAAACTAGTAGAGACTGTAGCTTTTGAAACACTGATGAGTCTGGAAGGCGGCGATCTCTCAGTCCAGTGTCGGCCCAAACTCTACCTCCTCATCATCAAAATCCTCCACTGGAAAACTCTGACAATTCTCCCTCTCGCTCCTGTGGCGGCAGCTGTAGCCCAAAAAGAGATAAGATGCATGATATGAGTAAGGTTACCAGAAATACTATTACATGAAGCACGAAAATAAAAGTTGTTTCTGTCTAGCCATAACACCCATGTAGTTGCCGCAATGGCAATGTACCACGTATCCTTCATGTCATTGCGAATCGATGCGAATTTGGGGCCAATCCACAAATCCTCATATTCGCCTGGGTAGTCACTTGTTCCTAGGGCTCTTAACACCTCTACCATGGTCGCCTTACTCCTTGGGCAGTGAATAAAAAGGTGATTCAAAGTCTCCGTATGCCTGTTGCAGAATCCACAGTCGGTCGCAATCTGTGGTTGTCTTTTGGCCAGGTTCTCTCTTATAAGGATTGCATTATTGAGCACTAGCCAGAGGAATACTCTGACTTTCAGTGGTGTTTTCGCCTTCCATAACACCTGTGCCCAGCTGGGTCTGCATCCCCGAAAGTGAATTCGATGGTATAGGGATCTGACCGTGAAGGTCCCCTTGGTCTCGAGTCCCCATTGCAACTGGTCCGGGCCTTGGGTGCACATCATTCCGGTCCGTGTGATGTGTGTTTGTAATTCAAGCACTTGCTGGCGCAGTCCTGGGGTAAGATTTTTTCGGAATGCTGGCCTCCAATTTCCCCTCTTCCAAGTCTCTGCCACAGAGATATTGGGCCGATTTGTTTTGGCATACAGCTCTAAGAAAGTTTCCTTCAATGTATGAGCACCACACCACTTATCCTATCAGAATTTGGTGGACCGTCCATTACCGATAGTCGACGAAACTGCTGAGTTGAACGGTCCACTAGCTTTGGTGATTCCTTTCCAGAATCGTGAGACCTTAGCCCCAACTCGAAAGCCTAAATTTCTCGTACCTTTTCCCCGAAGGTAAGGCTGAATGAAATCCTGCCATCCCTCTCCACCGTGGTGAAAGACCTTCCACCACCATTTTCCCAAAAGAGCAAGGTTCATATCTCTAAGGTCTATGATGCCAAGCCCTCCATGCTTCTTCTTCATACAAGCAATACTCCATTTGATCAGGTGGTACCCTCCCCTATTGGAATCTGCCCCTTTCCAAACAAATCTTCTTCGGACTCGGTTAATCCTTTGGATAACCCACTTTGGAAGTTCAAAAAAAGACATGTAGTAAATGGGCAGATTAAACAGTACTGAGTTGATGAGTACCACCCTTCCTCCTAGTGACAGCGATTTATCTTTCTAGCCAGACAGTCTGTCCTCCACCCTGTCTATGATCGGAAGCCAGTCAGACTTAGTGAGTTTCCCTGATTTGAGAGGGAGCCCTAGGTACTTAATTGGGAACTCATTTGTCATACAGTTAAGAATAGTGGCATGTTCCTGAGCTTCTTCGTCAGAAAGTGTAATGGGAATCAGTGCACTATTGTGGAAGTTAATCCTGAGACCTGAACAGGCTTCAAAACAGTAGAGGGCCCCTTTAAAGCAGATTGTTTCTGCTCTGGTCCCATTCCCAAAAAGTAGGGTGTCGTCAGCATACTGGAGAATCATGCACCCCCGGTTAGAGGTGGTACGGGCTACAGGCGAAATCCAACCTTTACTCCGACAATTTTCTAGCATACCCCTAAGCACATCTGCAACAATAGTAAATAGAAGTGGGGACAGCGGGTCCCCTTGTCGGAGACCCTTCTTGCAAGGAAACGACGGCCCAGGCCGTCCGTTCACTAAAATTGCCGTTTTACTAGACTGTAAACATTGCTTAATCCATCTTACTCCTTTATCCCCAAATCCTCTCCCTCGGAGAGCTTTCAACAAACACTCCCAGTCGACAGAGTCGTAGGCCTTCTCAAAATCCAACTCTCATTCTTCAAACATACATTCTACACTCATACGATATTTTTGTATTTGTTTAATTTTTAGAATAAGCATTATTCTCATATCTTTCTCTTTATTAGATTGTAGTGTAATATATTACTAGTTCATTACTCTTGTGTTTTGTTGTACTCCTTATTTTTTTTAGAATTTTTTTTTAAAACATACACTAGTTAACCTTTTAATTGTTGGTGTTTTATTGAACTCTCTCATATTATTTTTTAAATTTTGTTTAGTAGCATACACTAATTCATAATTGTTTTGTAGATTTATTTAATTATCTTAACATGTTTTGTGGAATTGTTTTTAGAACATACACTAGTTCATAAGCTGTATTTTGTTGTTGTTTTTTTTAAAATTCTCTATTCTTATTTATAGATTTTGTTTTCCCCATACATACATACACTAGTTATTAATTAGATGACATCTAACTGATCACGCGGTAGACATAGTAGCCAAGAATCAAGCTCATCTTGTCGCATTCCTTCCATTCCTTTAATTCCACAAAAAGATAGTAAAGAAACATTTGTTAATTTTGATAGTATTCCCGATTTTCATGATATTCCACACACACACATGGAAAATGTAGTAGTAGAAGGCATACATTCATAAGACATGGAACAAGCCCCTTCTCAATCTCGTAAAACAAGAGGACCCACTTCCGAAGTATATCAATATTTCACTTTTGTCCTATCACAAGCAAAAAAAGTATGATTTAAAATTTGTAAAAAGTGTAAAACGCCATATAAGTTTAAAATAGGACCGAGAACGGGTACACTTAAACGTCACTTAGAAAAATGTCAGCCTGAATTTTCTAAAGACACCCTCACACACCAAAAAATACACCCAAGGACCGGTCAAGTAGATAGTCATAGCTACGATCACGATATCACATTAAACCCCCATTATTAAAAAAAATTCTGTGGTTAAGGGTGATTGTAAATTAGTATACAATGAAGCTAAGGATATGTTAGTTGCAACACTAACATCACTAAACACTAGAGTTTCTTTGACATCGAATGGTTGAGTAGGAGTTAACGACGTACCAATGATGTGTATAACATGCCATTGGATAGATTATGATTGGTTAATCCAAAAGAGAATTATCTCATTCAGATTTGTTAGGTACCCATATAAGGGTAAAGTAATTGCAACACACATAATGGAAGCATGTAATAATTTTAATATTTATGATAAAGTTTTTGCTATTGACTTTGATAACGCCTCTAATAATACTAAGAAAATTACTAGTTTGAAAATTACTTTAAATCCTATAGAGCTCAATATTTTTCATGTTAGGTGTGTTTGTCTTATTTTAAATATTTGTGTACAAGATGCACTAAAATACGGACACGATAAAATTAATGCAATGAGATATTGTGTACTTCATTTTATTACTTTGAGTGGTCCAATATATCAAGCTTTCCATGATTGGTATCAACTTAGAAGTATTGTATTTAAATATTTTTTCTAAAGATGTTAGACAACGTTAAAAAACTACATGTGATCTATTAGGTGTTGTTCTTCATTACTGAACTCATTTAAAAGAATTTTGTGTTGCAGTGGGTCTGCAAGATTGTGCATTAGATGATGATTTTTGGGCTTCTGCCGATAGTTTGTATCTATTTTTAGAACATTTTAATAATGCTACTTTACAATTATTAAAACATATACATCTACATCTAGTGGTACTTTACTTGTAATCATCACTATGATGACAACAATTAAAGATTTGGTAAGCGACCCTTATATTGGAACAATGGCTTATGCCACTTATCTAAATTTTTTGAAATATTTTCATCTAATTCCAATGTTATATTATGTTGCTAGGGTAATGAATCTCATTATTAAATTATAAGGCACAGAAAATTTAATTGAGATTTTTTATTCATATGTTCCACATGAAGAAATATAAGATTTTGATTATGTTTTTCTTACTACACAATTTGAGCCTGTTTTGAATAATTTATATGATAGTTACGATAGACTTTTTTC
The DNA here is from genome assembly GCA_017893485.1 of Hemerocallis citrina. Classification (NCBI taxonomy): domain Eukaryota; kingdom Viridiplantae; phylum Streptophyta; class Magnoliopsida; order Asparagales; family Asphodelaceae; genus Hemerocallis; species Hemerocallis citrina. The sequence goes on from CM030365.1 coordinate 223,408,157, forward strand.
ATCTTGTACTACACAAACACATAATGTTAGTTCTTCTTCTTCTTTATCAAAGGAAAAGTGCCTTGCCACTAATAGTGTTTTAAATCTCATTAAATAAAAAAAACAAAATAAAAAAAACCAAGAACTAATTCACCAAATGAGTTGAATTGGTATAATGCACAATCTCTCATTAATGATAAAGTTGATGTGTTAACTTTTTGGAAAAATAATGAAAATATTTTTCGTGTTCTTTCTCGTATAGCTAAAGATTTGCTAAAAATACCGGTGCCCACTGTTGCATCGAAAAATGCTTTTTCTCTTGTTGGCAGGATAATGAGCCAGAACAGGAATCGTCTGACATCTAAGAATTTGGAGATGCTTGTATGCGCCGAAGATTGGATGAAGCGAAAAAGAGGATCCAAGATTTACTACAAGAATCACAAAACAACTCAACAAGTAGCGACGATTGAAGATCTACTAGAAGTGCACTACGAATCATGTATTGTAAATAACTGCAAAATTTTGGGGAATGAGATTTTATATTTATGTTAAGTAGAAGTGCACGACCATAGTCCAATGCCTTCTCTTCAATCTAAATAGAGGCCATCTCGATTTCTAAATACAAATATTCTCCTCATATTGTAATTTGATAATATTTGTATGAAATGTTACTTATCTATATGATTATATTTGAAATTTTGTAGTTCAGTAAAGAAAGTTAATTTTTATGAATCTCTCTTTAATCTATATGTTCTTACAATTGGTGTTTTAATTAACTTCTTCCCTTTATCTTTGTACTAAAAAAACTGGGGGGGAAATCCGATTAAAAAACCTGTGAACCCGCGAACCCGCACCGGCCTGGCCCTCGACCAAGGGGTCGAGGTCCAGGTCCGGGCTCCCCTTCCCCTCCCCGGGCCAGGCCCAACCACTTCTCCCCTCGAACCGGCTCGCCGTGGCCCGAGACTGGGTCAAAACTGTGGGTTTTCAACCCGACCTGGCCCGGTCAAACTAGATGCCACCCCTAGTCTAGTTCAAATTCACTTGTTGTTTTAAACAGCAAGTTTATTTGTATGGATTTCTTCAACATTTAGAGATAATTCGCCAAGTCTCAAAACACTAAAGCTAAACTCGTTGTTTGAAACAGCAAGTGGATTTGAACAAAACTCGTTGTTTCAAAAAGCGAGTCTATTTCAAATCCACTTGTTGTGTCAAAAAGCGAGTCTATTTCAAATCCACTTGTTGTTTCAAACAGCGTGTTTAGATGTATGAATTTCTCCAACACTTTGAGAAATTTCGCAAAGTCTCAAAATACTAAAGCTAAACTCTCTATTTGAAACATCGAGTAGATTTGAACTAGACCGAAACAGCGAGTGGGTCAGTTTGGTAATCAGTTTCGAAAGTGGATCAGTTTGATAAATATTTTCAGAAAGTTAGTCATTTTTGGAAAAAGTTAGTCATATGAACAATCAACACTAGTATATAATTTACAATAGTTGTGTAATGTCATAACATGAAATGCAATAGCAATCCCTATTTCTATATTAAATAATTAACTATATGAATGCATGTAATATCTCAATAAGTTGGAGGCAAAAAAACAGTACGAAGTCAAGACTACTACTTGAATTAGCTCGTGTAAATCCGTAGCATCCCAACGATAGATAACAATAAGCAATATACGATAATCAATTTGGATCTACTTGCGGGATTCAATAAACATTCTCGAATATGATACAATAACTATTGGAGGAGAAATGACTTGCCTTTAGATGACAATTAGATCTGATATTTTGAGAATAACGGGATTAGGATCCCGGCAACGATCCCAAAATATGTGCGAGCCACGTACAAAGCTGCAACATAGCAAAACAGCACCAAACATGCACAGCGGATCCGAAGAAAAACACCAAACAGAAAAACACAAGACATCAACTCCAATAGCAGACCCCCCCTCACACAACAGCAAACACCAGATCGGGATTTGCTACACCCTGAACACCAAACACCAACTCCTCTCACTGTTCCTCTTCTCCTTATTCACTTCGACAGAGAGAGAGAGCATGGAAGAGACCACGGCGACTGCGGCGACCGCGACACCCATATTGAGGGCGGCGACGACTGACGATGGCGGTGGCACTGCGGTCGGGAAGCAACGGAAGCGACCAGGGCTTCGATGTCGAGCGAACTCTGTTTTCACTCCGAAAATAGGAGAGAGCGGCGACCGGGGGGGTTCTCGGTGCTTGGACGGTGACGACGAGGGTCTGCAGTGGTTGCGGGGGTGAAGGATGCAGACGAGGGTGATAGGGAGGGGTGGCAATGTCGGCGACGATAGGGAAGGCGGTGATGAGGACGATGGCAATGGGTGCGGTGGAGTTGAGCAGTAGGGATGGCGACAGGAAATGGCAGTGACGATGGGGAAGGCGATAACGAGGGTGGTGGTTGGAGGATGGGAGGGCGACAGCTTGGCTTGGGTGGATGGGTAAACAGGGAACAGCGAAGGAGAGAGAGTGGGAGGGAATGAACAGTGCGGGGGTTTTAGGGTTCAACTAGAGAGAGGGTAATAGTAGCATAGGATCGGGGCTAGGGTTAAGGTTAATAGCGGTTGATCTTTGGGGTCTTAGGTTAGGGTTTATTAAAATAGTAATGGGGAGAGATTATGGGCTGAATATTAGGGGTTCCATTTTCAATTTTGAGGGGTTACAGGATGTGATGATGATTAGGAGAGATTTTGGGGGATTTGGCTGTTAGGGGGGATATGGGGTGGTTTCGGGTTAGTGGGCTTGAGGGTAGGATCCAATAGAAGGTGGCTTGTAGGGTTTAGGTACAATATGGGTCAAATAGAAGAACAATTCTGAACCCAACAAGACAAAAGACAGTTTATGAAATTAAATTTAAATTAGAAAGAGGGAGTAAGATTCAAATAACCAACTGAGATTAAGGATAAACATGAATAATATTAGAATCGATATTATTCAATAAAATAATGAAACAAAATAAAATGTTATAGGATTACAAAAGAGATTACAATGGGGATAAATGATAAAAGGGGAAAAGTGAAAACGAGAGTTACAATCCTACCCACCTTACTATAAAATTTCAGCCTCGAAATTTATTCAAGTGGCGATAGGATACCCCGAAGAACAGAAAAAGAATCACACAAAAAGGTGGGGAAACTTCTTCTGGATCTCATCTTCAAGCTCCCAAGTCGACTTATTCGGCGAGTGAGGATTCCAAGCAACCCGAACCAACTTGTTGACCTTGTTCTTCAAATCTTCTCCCGTCGGTCCAAGATCGAAACCGAACGGATCTCACAGGACAAATCTGGCCGAACAGACAACTCCGAGTAGTCGATGACGTGACTATCATCCCTGACATACTTTCTGAGTTGGGAGACATGAAAGACGTCATGCACTCCAGATTGGGCTGGCAGCAACACGAGTTTATAGGCCACCTTGCCTACTCGCTCCACGACATCAAACGGCCTAATAAATCTAGGGCTTAGCTTGCCCCCGCCTCCAAACCGAATAACTCCCTTCCACGGGGATACTTTGAGGAATACATGATCACCCACTTCAAACTCTAATGGTCTCTTGTGAATATCTGCCCATTTCTACTGTCAGTCCTGAGCTGCCTGTAGGTGCTTCCTGATCTGGGCCACTACATCAACAGTCTTCGTGATTAGCTCAGGCCCCAACAGCTTTCTCTCACCAATATCATCCTAGCACACTGGCGATCTACACTTCAGACCATACAAGGCTTCAAACGGAGCAGCCTTAAGACTTGCTTGGTAGCTATTATTGTACGAGAACTCCACCAAGTGTAGATGATCCTCCCAAGACCATCCAAACTGCAGTACACAGGATCTCAGCATATCTTCCAATGTCTCAATGGTCCTCTCCAATTGCCCATCTGTCTGTGGATGAAACGTAGTGCTGTAGTTCAGCTTGCTCCCAAGATTGCCTTGAAGACTCTCCCTAAACTGCGATCAGAATCTAGTGTCTCTGTCTGATACAATGCTGACAGGGACCTCATGCAATCTAACAATCTCCTGCATGTACTTCTCCGCAAGGCTCTCTGTAGACTGGCCCACCCTGAAGGGGATAAAGTGGGCACTCTTCGTCGAGCGATTCATAATTACCCAGATGGCATTGTGACCCTTGAGACTTCTTGGCAAAGCAGTCACAAACTCCATAGTAATATTCTCCCATTTCTACTCTGGAATAGGAAGAGGTTGAAGGAGCCCAGCAGTCCTCTGATGTTCTGCCTTTACCTGCTGGCAGATCAAACACTGTGAAACATATCTTGCCACGGCTCTCTTCATACCATTCCATCAAAAGTGCAATTTCACATCCCGATACATCTTTGTACCATCGGGATGGATAGAATACGGCAAGCGGTGGGGTTCTTCGAGCAACTTCTATCTGACTTCCCCCTTCGGAACACATAGACGAGTCCCAAAGCAGAGAGATCCATCCTCATGAATAACCATATCAGTCCTCGAAACTGCTTCAACTTCAGTTCGAAACTCTTGCAACTGATCATCACCTGACTGTGCTTCTTTAATCTATTCCACCAACGATGACTGCAGTTGAAACATCATACAGCTCTGCTCGGTACCAGGAAAAATCACTTCCAACTCCAATCTTATCATCTCTTTGAAAAGCTCCTTCTGCTCAGTAAGAACCATGGCGGTCGGTCTTCTGCTTAGAGCATCAGGTACTAAGTTGATCTTACCAGGATGGTACTGCAAATTAATATCGAAATCTGCCATTAGTTCCAGCCATCGTCTCTGCCTCATATTTTGCTCCTTCTAAGTAAACACGTACTTGAGACTTTTGTGATCAGTGAAAATCTCCACTCGATCTCCAAGTAGGTAGTGTCTCCAAAGCTTCAGAGCAAAAATCACAGCAGCAAGCTCCAAGTCATGTGTAGGATAATTCTTCTTGTGCAGCCTCAATTGCCTAGAAGCATAGGCGAAAACCTTCCCTCGTTGCATCAGAACATCCCCCAAACCTCTGCCTGAGGCATCACAATGAATCATGAAACCTCCTGATCCATCTGGTATTGTCAACATAGGTGCTGATGTCAACCGATCTTTCAACTCAGCGAAGGATTCATTACATGATTCATCCCACACGAATTTCTGCTCTTTCCCAGTCAACTTGGTCAACGGCCCGACAATCTTCGAGAAATCCCGAACAAACTTTCTGTAGTAATCTGCTAGCCTAAGGAAACTACAAACTTCAGATACAGATTTTGGTGTCGGACAATCCTTAACAGTAGAGATCTTAGACGGGTCGACAGAAACTCCATCACCAGAGATAATATGCCCCAGGAAGGCAACCTGGTCCAACCAAAATTCGCATATGCTAAGTTTCCCATACAGTTGATGTTCTCTCAACGTCTGCAAGACAACCCGCAAGTGCTCAGCATGCTCATCACGACTCCAAGAATAAACGAGGATATCGTCGATGAACACCACAACAAACTTGTCCAGGAAGGGAGAGAAGACCAGATTCATCAAGCTCATGAATACAGCTGGAACATTCGTAACCCCGTAAGGCATCACCAAGAACTCATAGTGACCATATCAAGTGCAGAAAGCAGTCTTCTGTACGTCTTCAGCTTTCACCTTGACCTGATGGTACCCAGGACGAAGATCCAGCTTCGAGAACACAGAAGCACCTCCCAATTGGTCGAACAAGTCATTAATTCTCGACAACGGATATCGGTTCTTCACCGTGACATTGTTCAGCTCACGATAGTCAATGCATAACCTGCGACTGCCGTCCTTCTTATTGACGAACAACATAGGAGCTCCCCAAGGCGAGACACTCAGCCTGATAAAACTCTTATTCAGCATCTCCTAAATCTGCTCCTTTAACTCCGCCAATTCAACTGGCGCCATCTGGTACGGGCTCTTAGAAATAGGAGTTGTACCCGACTGAACATCAATCCCAAACACAACTGCTCGGTCTGGCGGCAGCCCTGGAAAATCATCCAAAAACACATCAAGAAACTCTCGCACAATCAAAGGTGTGACATCACCATCAACATCCACTTCCTGCATTACTCTAGTTTAAAGACTTGCCGACTTCTCAACATGGCCAAGCGGCATTTCACCAGTGTAGAATTCAAATTCCTGATGGTCTGGTATTTGGAACACCACCTTCTTCTTACAGCAGTCAATCATAGCATGAATAATACCGAGCCAGTCCATGCCCAAGATCACATCAAAACCCAAATTGTTGATGATAATAATATCGGCTACAAATTCAAATCCTCCAATAACCAAAGGGCTCTGCTCACAAACCTGAGAACACATGATGGTACCACCACCTTTAGAGATGTTCCAAGCTACTGACATCTCACTACAGACCAAATTGTGCAAGCCGATGAAGCGGGAGAAAACAAAAGAATGAGTTGCCCGGAATCAAAGAGGACATGGGTGGAAACGGAGTGAACAATAATAATGCGTAGAAAGAAATCAAGGATGAGAACACAATTATGTAGAAGGCAAAAAATGCAAGAACAGGTATGGATGAAAGAATAACATGATAGAGCAACAGATTAAAATAATGAGATAGCAAGAAAAATCAAAATAAAACACAACCAAAGATATACCTGCAACAACTACTAAAGCAGTCTCAGTGTCCTCAGCAGTCAGGTTGTAGCCCTGACCACGACCTCCAGAAGGACCTCCCTGAGGAGCGGCTCTCCTCTGATCAAAAACATGCCTCTGAGGTGGGAGTGGTGGTCCACCCTGACCATAACCAAGCGCTCCCTGCGGAGCGGAACCTCCAACCGGTGCAAGGGCCCTAGACCTTGGGCAATCGTGAACCATGTGTTCGCTACCACCATACAGTAGGCACTGGCGGTTGGCTATCCTACAGTTCTCGTGCAAGTGCCCAGTCCTGTGATAGTATGTATAGACCGGGTTCGTCCTCTGAGCGGCAGGTGAATACGGCAGTGCCCTGGCAGGAAAGGTCAGAACTGGCCTCCTGATAGGCCCTCCAGATTACCTGGATGCTGAACGAACCGCTGAATGGCGCTTTTTTCGCCTACTAGTCTGCTCTTGACTTTTGGCAGCCTCCAGGATGTCAGCATAGGATCAGAGTCGCATGGCAGCCAAGCGATCCTGGATCTCAATGTCCAGCCCCAACAAGAAACGGCGGCCCTTATCTTCATCATTCACCACCATGGAAGTGGCAAAGTGACTAAGTCAGGTGAATTCCGCAACATACTCGTTTACGGTCTGACTCCCCTGGTTCAAGATAGTGTCTTAGTTAAACATTGATATATCATAAAATAACAACGAAAATTGCATAATAAATACTATCTGGCGAACTTGAGTGAGCACGATAAATTGCCGCTCTATTTCATTTCTGGTGACATCGGGAAAGAACTTCGTGAGAAAGCTCTCTCTGAAGATGGCCCAGGCGATTGGGCGCCCTAGTCGTTCCATCTCAGCTCGCCACCATATGTGGGCGAGGTCAACAAGCTGGATGCTCACGACATCTACGCGATCAACATCGGCTATCCTTGCTGCGATCAATAGCTGCTCAGTCCTGATAAGCCATTACTCGGCTTCCAGCGAACCTTCAGTACTCGAGAAATTGTCTGGGTGTAGCCTCATGAAGTCTGCTAAATTGCCAGGTCTCAGTGGCAACACCCCGAGCACAGGTAAAACAGGCTCTCGGTTGGCAGATCCTAAAGCCACCCTCATCAAATTACTATGCTCCCGTTGTATATGTATCATCTGTTGCATCAGCAACTCATTCTGCTCACGCTGCATTTGCATCACTTGAGCAATGGTGGGCTCGTCCGGCTGATCATCCCTAGCTTGGAAGGACGAAGAACCCTTTCTAGCCATGGCCTGAAATAAGAATCAAACAGTTGGCATCCAGATTATAAGTTGGTTATAAATTATCCATGTGATTCACGAGTTATGTATATTGTTGAGTCAAACCGGTTAAACCCAAACTAATCAGGGTCCAATCCCCAAACTAGTTAGAGTCTAACCTGGCTCTGATACCACTAAAAATCTTATCACGCCCTACTTCTCAAAAATACGGAATGCAAGCACGTGGCATGGCCCAGTGAATGACTTGCGTTATTCATAAGCTGTCATCGATTCAGCTCAACAAGATAAAACAGGAAGTAAGACAACCACGCATGCAAAATAAAAGAAGTATTCACATAAATAACAATACTTAAAATTTTAAGCATAAAATAACCAATATAATATAAATCCAACATCTGGAAACCACAATAACAATATTCGGGTCAAAAGCCTACAAATACAATAATGTTCAATTATTAAAGTTCAAAAAAGGAGAAACAATAATTATTTAAACGGCACGGCAACACAAGTCTTTCACCATTGTTGTTCTCCTAGTCCATCAGGCAAATCTCCCTGAATACCTGTAAACTGCTAATCTAAAAGAGAGGGAAAACATCCTTAGAGCAAGTCGTGGATAGCAAGTAGAGAAGCATAGGAACAATGACAATAACGGTATAATGATGAATTTCAATGAACAATAAAATCAATAGTATCGAACAGTGACAGAGCGATAATAGTACAATGTACAATAACGATGATTTATAACGATAACAATAAACAATAATAGTAATAAAATGCAATGACAATGCGATGAAGTTTTAAGTCTATTATTCATTTTTAATCCTAACTAATGCACGTACTACTGCGTCCCATACTACAGGTTCCCTGCTACAATCAATTTTGTTTAGACTAAGGTGGTAGACTCTATAGGTCATGTACTCGGCACAATATAATATTTCAATAATAATCACTGGCTATTGAGCAATTTTTTGCACAATAACGATAACAATGACCATTTGCAATTTCTGGCATAATGACGATAACACTGGCCATTTGCAATTTCTTGCACAATGACGATAACACTGGCTATTTGCAATTTCTTGCACAATGACGATAACACTGGCCATTTATAATTTCTTGCAAAATGACGATAACGATAATTTGGGACGAGACCCACATTCACGAGTACAGTCACTATATTATTAACTACCCTAGTCAACTCTTAACCCCGGCTTGATTAACATTCTTTTATTTAATCATGCAATACTAATAGAGAACAATAGGGGCAGAAACATCAATAGGGAACGATAATGCGATTAATAAGGGACATTAGAATGATGACAAAACAATCCTAAGATCATTTAATGTACTCTATACAATTAAATGCACTAATTACAACATTATAGATTCAATTATATATTATTAAACATAGAAACCCAATTCTGGACAGCAGTAGGTTATTGTACCAAAATCAGAATTTCCGTTGCTACATGATAGTAAATTTGGATCCGTCAGAAGGTCTAGAAACTAGACTCCTGCGTGGTTCCAATGCATATAAATAAGATATGTAAAAGTTGTGGCATCAGGTGTCAAAATAGCAAACTACATAGGATTTGTGTCCAGCCAGAATTTATAGATTTGTGTTTATACATATGAAACAGGTCTGAAACTTCATTAATTAATTCCAAAAAAATTAGAGAATGTTCTCTAGTGTGTCTAGTATCAGCATGCAAAATTTTAAGTCATTATCTTACAGGTAGCATGGTTAAATTAATTGTAAATCAGACTGTTGCAGCAGTTTTTAGAATCTGAAATTCTACGACACAGCAGCAGTAAAACTGTGATATCTCACAAACCGTAACACGAAATTCAATTCCATCAAAAAAGGTCGTAAACTAGACATCTGGGGCTACTTTTCATATTCAGGAAGTTATTGATTTTGGTGACATTATCTAGGTCGAAACAGCATGGTAATGTTCAGGTTGGCAGTAAATTTTAGGATTTCAATATATTTTTCATGCATAAATTGATTAGGATGTTATGAACGATGAGTTAGGGGTCGACAATATAAATCACATCAAGTTACATCTATGTGAGCATGGTATTAAGATGTATAATGTCCATAATCTTACTAATCACAATCAACTAGCACACCATCTTCAGTCATATGAACAATCAACACTAGTACATAATTTACAATAGTTGTGTAATGTCATAACATGAAATGCAATAGCAGTCCCTATTCCTATATTCAATAACAAACTATATGAATACATGTAAGATCTCAATAAGTCGGAGGTACAAAGACGGCACGAAGTCAAGACTACAACTTAAATTCGCTTATGTAAATCCGTAGAATCCCAACGATAGATAACAATAAGCAATATACGATAATCAATTTGGATCTACTTGCGGGATTCAACAAACATTCTCGAATATGATATAATAACTATTCGAGGAGAAATGACTTGCATTTAGATGACGATTAGATTCGATATATTGAGAATAACGAGATTAGGATCCCGATGATGATCCCAAAATACGTGCGAGCCACGTACAAAGCCGCAGCACAGCAAAACAGCACCAAACACGCACAGCGAATCCGAAGAAAAATACCAAACGGCAAAACACAAGACAGCAACTCCAATAGCAGATCCCCCCTCATACAACAGTAAACACCAGATCGGGATTTTTCTACACCTCGAACACCAAACACCAACTCCTCTCACTGTTCCTCTTCTCCTTCTTCACTTTGACAGAAAGAGAGCATAAAAGAGACCACGGCGATGCAGCGACGACTGACGATGGTGACGGCACTGCGGTCGGGAAGCGATGGCAGCAACCAGGGCTTTGACGTCGAGCAAACTCTATTTTCGCTCCGAAAAAAGGGGAGAGCGGCGACGGGGGGGTTCTTGGCGCTTGGACGTCGACGACGAGGGTCTGTAGTGGTTGCTAGAGGTGAAGGACGCAGACGATGGCGATAGGGAGGGGTGGCAATGTCGGCGACGATGGGGAAGGCGATGATGAGGACGATGGCAATGGGTGCGGTGGAGTTGAGCAGTGGGGATGGCGACGGGAAATGGCGCTGATGATAGGGAAGGCGATAATGAGGGTGGTGGTCGGAGGATGGGAGGGCGACGGCTTGGCTTGGGTGGATGGGTAAACAGGGAACAACGAAGGAGAGAGAGTGGGAGGGAATGAACAGTGTGGGGGTTTTAGGGTTCAACTGGAGAGAGGGTAACAGTAGCACAGGGTCGGGGCTAGGGTTAGGGTTAATAGCGGCTGATCTTTGGGGTCTTAGGTTAGGGTTTATTAAAATAGTAATAGGGAGAGATTATGGGGCTGAATATTAGGGGTTTCATTTTCAATTTTGGGGGGTTACAGAATTTGGTGATGATTAGGAGATATTTTTGGGGATTTTACTGTTAGGGGGGATATGGGGTGGTTTCGGGTTAGTGGGCTTGAGGTTAGGATCCAATAGGAGGTGGATTGTAGGGTTTGGGTACAATATGAGTCAAATAGAAGAACAATTCTGAACCCAACAAGACAAAAGACAGTTTATGAAATTAAATTTAAATTAGAAAGAGGGAGTATGATTCAAATAACCAACTGAGATTAAGGATAAACATGAATAATATTAGAATTGATATTATTCAATACAATAATGAAACAAAATGAAATGTTATAGGATTACAAAAGAGATTACAATGGAGATAAATGATAAAAGGGGAAAAATAAAAACGGGAGTTACAAAAGTATAAGTGTGTGACTATAGTCTTATTAAAAAAAATTCAAGTAGATTATTTGAATTTGTGACCTTAGCCCTTAAAATCTTGCAATCTAGCCCTCCCAATTATATCTATATCTTATACTAATAGGAGAGAGAGTCGATAGACAGAAGAGAGGAAATGTAGATAATCCTATTTAACTAACACGTTCACTATGCATGATTTTATTTATAAATTAAAATAAAATAAAAACACCAATCCCTCAAACACAGCCTCTTCCCTTCCCATTTTCTCAATCTCACAAAAATCTCACGTCTTTTCCCAAACCCACCCCATCCCCTAGCTTAGAATTAGATTGTTAGGCAAACACAACTTATAAAAATATTTTTATATGATTTTAATAGTCCATAATTTTTACCCTAACTTGTGTTATAATGCATAGTTTATAATATATAGTATTTACTGAATGTTAATTATGTTATAATATACTGATATAAATTAGTTGAATTTGCAATTTTTTTTATTGAATGCATTTTTTAACTTTAGTAATATTCTATTGGATAACATTATGGTTTGATAATAATTCTTTAAACCATCTGCTTATATGACGATGATAATAAAAATTTCAATAGTTATGGTAGAAATGATATTTATAAATTTTTCTCAATTCTTTCAAATTTTTTTGGAATTATATATAATTTTATGAATTTTTCAAAATTATTTTAGGTTGTGCAATTTATACATGATAATACTTCATATCCTAACTATCCCCAATTTAATGGTTTGTTTCCCTCCCAAAATCAATTATGTTTTTTCTGAATGTTTCCCATCCTAAAATCATTTATGTTTTTTTATGCTCTTAGAGCATCCACAATGGTATTTCTCATTTTTGAGAAAATGACATCTACAATAATAGGAAATAGGGATTATGTCTGCAGTGCTGGTTTGCTAAAATTTCAGAAAGACAAGACATGTTGTTTCGTCCAGTTTTGTTTTTTTACAGTTAATTAATTGTTGATTAGATATTAAAATAGGTTAATTAAATAAATTAAATAATGAAATATAACCTAAAACCTAATTAATTAATTATACATTAAACCTACTTTACACTAACCTAACACCTAATTAATTCCCCCCTTTGCTGGACCCGTCCAAGCAAATATGCTTGAAACAGGACAACATGTCTCGTTTCAGCATTTTTTTGATTTTTTGATTTTTTTTTCTTCTAAACGGTACATGTTGTACCGTCTGATCATTTTTTTTATAAAAAAAATGACAAATGAAACAACATATCTCGTCTGATCCCATTAGAAAATTGAAAAAAATAGGGACGAAAAAACATGTTCTGTCACTTATAATCTGAGAATCGCAATTTTATTTATCAAAAATGAAAAGCAACTATAGCAATTTTGCCCTTCTATAAAAAAATAACAAACGACTATAACATCTACTTTCTCAAAAAATGAGAAATTGGCAAATATAGCAAACGATTGTGAATGCTCTTAGTAAAGTACAGTGCCTATATTTTACCCCTTTTTATCCTTTTCTTTTCTTGATAAACTACAATTCGAAATCTATACGAGCGAGCCGTTAATCTCCAACCGACAAGACCCATGTGGAGATTGGGCCTACTACTCACATGCATCATCACTATGGTGTACTATAAAGTAAGCCAACTACCATCCTTTTTATCATTGCCTCATTTTTCATTTTTGACTATATATCTCAACTATTTTAATAAAAAAAAAAATAGTCACTAAAAAAATTTCGTTGTAATTAAACAAAGAGTAATGCTCCAGCCACTACCAATTTCACTACCATTCTCTTCACTATCTTAGGTGGCCCACTCCTATTGGAGAGTTCTCCCACCTACACTCGCTTCTTCCACCTATTGGAGTGTGCCACCTAAGATAGTGAAAAAAAATGTAGTGAAATTGATAGTGGATGTAGCATTACTCTTAAACAAATACATATATTGTAATCTAGTAAATACACACAATACACATGTATAATTAATATAAAGGAAGCCTTATATTCGATGCTAGATAATGTCAAAAATTTTTCAAAAAAAAATATCTCTACTTGGCTATCCACTATTTTAATAGGAAAGTTTGTCATCAAACAAACACGTCCATTATATCCCAACAAATACGTATAATGTACATACAAAATTAATATTAAAAAAATCTTAGATTCGATCTCAAACAACGTCGAATTTTTTTTAAAAAAATATACATGTATAAAGACGTATATCACATATGTAAATTACTAGTAAATTATAATTACCCAATTTTGCTTGAATTTATACATCTTACCAATCTGATAAAATGGATAAGTTTGCATATACATCAAAGGAAACAATTCACAAATTCACAATATAACAAAAGGATAAAGTACTTCTTAATTAGGAGTAATTTACACACCTGACAATTGACCACTCATAACACTTGAATACATGAAGAAAAAAGGAATGATAATTAACGACATAATTAAATGGGCCACACACAATAATATAAATTAAGATACAAAACAAAGAGTCCCTTCTCTTCTCTTCTCTTAAGACCTGCTCTTAAATGGGATAGCTCTGATCACAACTTGGTGGTAGACCGCAGCCAGTGCAGCTCCAATAAATGGTCCGACCCAGAAAATCCACTGACAAAACACAAATCGAAATTAATCACATATTAATTCTCCGTTAATTAAGTAGCTAAAATTAATGATATATATATAACAAATATTTACATGATCATCCCATGCATGGTCCTTGTTGTAGATGATAGCAGCCCCCAAACTCCTTGCAGGGTTGATTCCGGTTCCAGTAATGGGGATCGTCGCCAAGTGAACAAGGAACACCGCAAACCCAATTGGCAACGGAGCCAGAATCTATACAAATTAACAAAAACGAAATTACCTAGCTAGCCTGACCCAATCGATGAGTAGCAGATTATAAAATGAGGTATACTTACAGGAACATGAGAGTCTCTGGCACTTCTCTTGGCATCAGTAGCAGAGAAGACAGTGTAGACAAGGACAAAGGTACCGACGATTTCCGCACCGAGACCGTCACCCTTGGTGTATCCGGGAGCCACGACGTTGGCACCACCGCCTTGGGTCTCGTAGAGACCCTTTTGGTAGCCCTTGACCACACCGGCACCGCAGATTGCACCCAAGCACTGCATCACCATGTAGAAGACAGCCCTAGTGAGTGACAACTTCCTCGCCAACAATAGCCCAAAGGTCACTGCTGGGTTGATGTGACCACCTGATACAAATCGATCCACCCAACCAAAAGTTAAACACCAACAGTACGTACTACTTGAGAATCCATGCACACCAAAATTTTAATATTAATATACGTACCTGAGATGCCTGCAGTGCAGTAAACAAGAGCGAAGATCATACCACCGAAAGCCCAAGCAATGCCCTGAATCCCCACAGTTCCGCACTTGGTGGGGGATTTGACAACCCCCATGACAGTGAGTATGGTGATGTAGAGGAACAAGAAGGTGGCCATGAACTCGGCAATCCCTGCTCTGTAAAAAGACCACGATTTCAGCTCCCCCGGTTCGAACAACGGAGCCGGGGGTGGTTCCTTGTAGTCCTTGTCAGTTTGGGCTGATGTCCCTATGGGCTGCCTCTCTGAAAACTTGTTGGCTCCAAGCTTAACATCCTCTTCTTTCCCCTCCATTTTTTTTTTCTCTGGGAAAACCAAATGATGGGATGGAGTAGTAGAGTGAGGGTGGAGGAAGGTAAAAGGGACTTTATAAGGAGGCTAATTGTGTAGGGGTTAGTGATAATGATGATTAATGAATTTTTTTGGAGTTTGTTAATTAGGGACGGTTCTGGAAATGGAATATTTAGGGGTTGGAAGGATGTGGACAGTGAGAGAGAGAGCGAGGGGGGGGGGGGGGGGGGGGGGGGGGGGGGGGGCGGGGGCTTTTGGCAGCCTTATCCGCTGTGATATGATCAGCGTGCTGTTTCAAATCATTAATTCTAAATTTTTTTTCTTTTGGTTCGCAATAATTTAAATTATTTCTCGATTTCTGTGCGTCATTTTTATACAGATCATACTACAAAATTTTATTGTATCTTTCAATTTAATTTCGAAAAATGCTAGACTTACTTGAAATTCTATTTCAAGCATATATGGAACTTGTTTTTTAGTGGTTGTTGGGACTTATCTATTTGTCTTTTAATGATTAATAGACATACCAACCACTAAAAGACAAGTCTCATATATGTTTGGGGTATAATTTCATGTATGTCTAGCATTTCTCTTTAATTTCTCACTAATTTTTTTATTTTGGTTTATATTTTATCGGGTGCCTCCAAGGAATAATCGATGATGAGTAATGCTACACGCACTACTAATTTCACTACATTTTATTTACTATCTTAGGTGGCATAGTTAAATAGGTTGGAGAAGAAAGAGTAGATGGGAAAACTCTACCTTAGGAGTGTGCCACCTAAAATAGTGAAGAGAAATACAGTGAAATTTGTAGTGAATGAACCATTACTCATAATCAATTGATGTTTGCCTTCACCTTTACCTACATTATGTGTACTCCTTTGAGTTCCTTAGCGCATCCACTATTGTTGGCCCAAAACTCAAAAATCTCTAACATATGACCAACGAACACCGACAGTTGTTGGCCATATATTTAAAGAATACGTTGAAAATGAACAACGACGTGTCAAATTTGGCATCGAGAATAGCCTTTTCCAAATTATATAAAATGGAAGAAGATGTTCCCTCTGAATTTTTTATTATTTTTTTAATATGAAAAGACATAACAACTTGTTCCGTTCGTCCATTAAAAATACATATTAGTCTTCTGTCAAGTCAACTTTTTCAATTTTTTAATGAAAAATTAAACTACAACGTCATTTTCAACTATTTCTTTTTATAATAAAATGTGAAGATTTTTTTTTTTAAAAACACGATGGGCGGAAGAAGTTCTTCCGTCTGTCATTTAAAAAATAAAATTCCAATTTTTGCTTCAAGGATTGCAGCACCCCCTCCAAAACTCATTTCTCATTTTCCAAATTTTGGGTATTTGACAAAAATGACAGTAGATGTTTGATGATGGTAAAAATCGCAGCAAATCAGAATCGTACGATCCCTGCACGGATCTCAAAGCGTCTACAAGCAGATTAGCCATCACAGGCCTATTTTACAGGCCTGGGCCCCTCCAAGATATGGGCTTCTCCTAAGCCCATAAAAAGTGACAGACTAAGTCCACTAAGAGAGACACCCAGCCCATGATGGCTAGGAGTCAAATCTCTTATTACTTCACAGGGATATCTTATCTCTTCAGGGGGGAGACATGAAGGATCCGACGGTCACGATTCAGCTTCTAGAATGTCTCTCAGGCTTATAAATACTCCTTTCCCTCTTCAGTCTCCAGGTCAATCAACAATTCACCAGTTTTCACTCTCTTACTCTCTCTCTCTCGTTTTGGTTCTGGCTTGAGCATCGGAGGGTCTGTCGCCGGGGGCCACCCCCAGGTGTTTCAGACGTTTTGCAGGTTCATCGGCCGCATCACCAACCGTCGAATTCGAATCACAGGAGATCAATCAACGATCCAGATTCAATCTCAGGAGCTCTAACCACTTTTAACGGCCAAGGCACAGGTTTGACTTTTAGTACTTTCCATTCATTATTAACTAACTATCTGTTTGCTCCCACACCGAAATAAGTAGCAACAGATTGGCACCGTCTGTGGGAAACCACTGCACAAGTCAAACTTCTCTCCATGCCACCAAGACTGAGAGGGGAAGGCTCCACCCGTCACATAAACTCTCTTCGTCAGCCAACTCGGGTTCCTCCTATGGAAGATCAAATTCCTCCTTAACAGCGGCCCCTGGAGCCTAATCACGCTCCCGTCAATGGAGATGCACCGGGGGGCTCCCGACAGAACTGTCCTGAACAACATCCTCACAACGACCGCATCTCGGTTCACAACGTCTCGACTGATTCAATGGCTACACGAGGCCCATGGGGATCTAAAAATCTCAACCACATCGAAGGTGACCTGTGGATAAAGCTGAATGAGAGGCGCGCCTGATCTGAGGCCTCCCGTTCAGGACATCAAGCAAGCAAGAGAGCCCAGCCTTCTAAACAAGTATCAAGACAATCCTCCTCTCACAGGGGGCAGCCAGCTAGGGGAAACCCGACGCAGGATGATCAAAGGCAACCTGGGCAGAACAGTGATCGAAATGCACCGGTCACAAGGGCCGAGCTCGATCAATTCAAACATGACATTCTCCATGTAACACCCCGAATTCCAAATAAGACCGAATTCAAGATTCCACAGGATCTTTACTTCACTTCGTATAATTTTACAAGAAAATTTAAACTTTTCATTAATACATCAGAGTTCAAATACATCTTGGTTTTACACAGCGGAAGAATAAAATTTACAATGAAACATTTACAACATCTTTAAAATAAAACAGCATCAGCATATCCACTTTATAGCTTCATGAACATCCATTACCTGCATGTAAGACCGTGGGTACGTCAGTCGCTTACAACTAAAGAAATGTTATACACGACTATCCTCTTTATGCCGTAAACAGTATAACGATCTCCATACTTTAACAAAATCACAAATTGAATGAACATAAAGTGTTAAATCATGACTACGCTAAAGATGTAAGTGTATGTCATGCCTTAATGCCTAATGCACACCATTTATACTAGGATGACACTAATGCACATTTGTTCGGATTCTATGCATCCCATACTACATAGGTCCGAGGGCAAGCACCTACGTTCTTCACAATAAAGGGCTCGATCCCTCGCCATGAAACTACCCAGTAGCAAGAACAAGGTTCAGGCATTCTACGAGTACGGATCCAAGTCCCAGAGTACACTGTCCGACTGTTATACAGACTCCTCGTCATGCGAATCCCCCGCAAGTGCCACTCTAGCCCCGGTATACGTATATACACTGGGAACGAAAAACTATCCGCCTGACTATTCATGATCCCGGAGTACACCGCCTGATCAATCATTATAATCCCGAATTTCAAAAATAAACTCGTCCCCATCGGAGCAACCGCAGTCCCAGAGTACACTGCCCAACTGGATCTATAGTCCCGAAGTACATCGCCTGACTATATAGAGTGCCCCACTTACGTTTGCCCAGGTTACTACACTTCTTTTAAGTGCCTAACTCATAATGTTCAAGACATGAATAATCTTTCATGCCTAGAATTAGTATTACCTACTACCAGACTTAATCAACATCCACCGAGATGGCTCCATGGCAAATCTCATTCATTTCATTTAAAATTGCCGGTATACGAGGTCTTACTAACTCTAAATCAAAATTTCTCATGTACAAGAATCATGGGTATTCATACCCTTCATCAATCATGTCTTAACTTAGATTACTCTAATCTTCACAAATGATCAATGTCTCATTTAATATTACTCATGAATTCTTAAATCACAATAAATCTTTTTCATGAACAAATTTTCATCCATCACCAATCTCTTTAATAACTTAAGCACAAATAACAAATTCATATTTCAACATATACCAAATACTCTTAATTCGCATAAGTGAATAATCACATCAAGAGAAATTCATTCACATGAATAATTTATTCTCATTCTACCAATAAATCTCATTTGTAATTTAAAACTCATGAAATAACTCTAAGAATCAAATGCAATCTATTCAAGAGGCATTAAATTTCATAGCATATTTCCTTTACTCTTTTAAAAATAGGGTCATATTCTTCTTAATAATAAAACATAAATCTTTACTTACTTTCTATTTCAAACTTTCCCTTTTAAAGTCACAATTATACATGAAAAATCTTGACACTAATTTTAGTAAGTTCTAAATCATTTTATAGGAATAAATGAATAATAAGATTTTTTCCAAATTTTAATTTACAAAAAAAAAACTCATTATTGCATTAAAAAAAGTAAGAACCCACACTGGGTTTCAAACCCATGAAGCCCCAAGCAAGGCTCATAGCCCCCCACCGACAGCCACTAGCCCAAGTGGGCTCGGTGTCTTAACTCCATTTCGTTTTTCTTATGAATAGGCTCTCGGGTTTTGAGCTTTAGTTAAAAAAATAAGAAAGTTTTGGGCTCATTTTATAGGAATAAATGAATAATAAGATTTTTTCCAAATTTTAATTTACAAAAAAAAAACTCATTATTGCATTAAAAAAAGTAAGAACCCACACTGGGTTTCAAACCCATGAAGCCCCAAGCAAGGCTCACAGCCCCCCACCGACAGCCACTAGCCCAAGTGGGCTCGGTGTCTTAACTCCATTTCGTTTTTCTTATGAATAGGCTCTCGGGTTTTGAGCTTTATTTAAAAAAATAAGAAAGTTTTGGGCTTGCCAAGCTTCGAACCCGAGCCAGATCAGAAAGCCAGCGCGCGTCAGACCGCTAGGCCATCTGCGCCCATCGACTCACAATCAACCCGAAAGGAATTTGTTCCAATTTCGTACTGTTTCATTAATTTTCATAAAACTTAGTTTTCTCTTTTAATCAAATCTTTCATTAGTCTACAATTGATTATTTTAAATTGAAATTTATTACCAACAGAAACTTATGGATTATAAATTTTCATATTTGATAATACATCTAATTTCAAATCCATTTCTTCTCTTTTAATAAACAATAATTTCTTTAATTTAATAAAAAGCAATTTGTACCTCTTACAACCAAATAAAGTGAATCTCTATGTACCAAATTAACTTTACTACATATTTCTTGACTACAAGGGAAATCCTTAACACTTCTTTATGCATATTATAAGTTTTGACAATACCATTTCAATCACGCCTAAACTTGTATACTATATGGCATTATCCCATTTATCATTACTTTCTTTCTAATTATCATAGTGTCAATTTCCCTTCTCAAACACAACATGGTTTCTATAAGTCATGGCATAAATAACATAGATTAAATCTACATTTACCACATCAATGTTAATCTACTTTATTTATTTGTCAAAATTAGTATGCTTGTCCTACAAATTAGAAAACATAAAGATCACCCACCTTAGTCGAAGCTTGAACAATTAAAAGAATGAATACCATTTCTAGCTCCAAGACTCCTAGATCTCTCCTCCTAGCAATGACCTTCAAGCACAAAACTCTCTTCTCTCTTTCTTTTCTTTCTTCTTTCTTTCTTTCTTTTCTTTCTCTTACTCTTACTCTTATTTGTTTTCTTTTTGGTGTGTGGAATGAGAAGAAATGTGTGCTATTTATAGGTCTAGGCTAGGGTTCAATTTGCATAATTTCCACCTTAATAAATTATTCAATTAAATTTTCACCTCTTCACTTTCTCAACTCCCAAAACTCCTATCCTTTCATCTCCCCACTACTCAAAACCCCAAGTCCAAACACCTCTCTTTCCACATCCAAAACCGGCCTACCCTATGCTTAAGACTGGTCAAATGCACAAATATGCATATGCACATGCACACAGGAGCACTTCAACAGCATACAACATTTTCGTGGGCCCCCCTACCAACCCATTTACTATTCTATTTAAACCATACTCACCATAACTTAACAGCCATATACTTCATTATATATATATATATATATATATATATATATATATATATATATATATATAAACTTATATCTCTCTACACATACACACACAAATTAAATACACTTTGTATAGTTCTAAATGTGTACTAGAGTTTGTGACTTGACATGTATTAGTGCATGCTTAAATTTAAACTAGATTATAATTAATGGGCTTGATCCATGGGCTCTATTTTATTGAACTAATTAATTATTCTAATGGGTCATCCTTTAATATAATCTAATGGGGTAGATTTATCTTTTAAGTCCATGGGTCAAAAGAAAACTAATTAAACTTGTGCATGCAAACGAAATGGATAAATGAGAAATAGAATTAAGAATGAAAATAGCACGTGCATCATACATGCAAAAATTGAAAAATATGTTTTTAATTTAAAATAAAAATGTGGGATGTTACACTCCATGATCTCCAAGGAAGTCAAGCTCAGAGCCTTCCCATGAACGAAGGATCCACTTTCCCATGAACGAAGGATCCACTGACTCAACTGGATCCCAAAAGAAGGACGATCAGGTCCTCCACCAAATCCAAGAGGTAGAGAAACATCTCGAACAAATAAGGAATGAGGGGAACCACTCCCACAAGGCCTACCACCCTAGTCGACCTCCGTTCAGCCGAACTATTCTCGATGCACCTATTCCCAGGGATTTCAAGGCTCCTCAATTCGAATCTTATGACGGGGAATCAGACCCGACAGACCATATCGAGAGCTTTAAAATGCTCATGATGGTCTATAATGCCACCGATGCACTCATATGTCGGACATTTCCCGCTACACTGAAAGGATCAGCTAGAGAATGGTATGCACGTCTGAAACCTGAGTCCATATTTTCCTTCGATCAGTTTGAAGAACTCTTCATCGCACACTTCGTTACTAACCAAAGAACTGAAAAGACCAGCGTCTCCCTGCTAGAACTGAAGCAAAAAAATGGAGAATTTCTAAAGGACTTTGTCAAGCAATTCACAGTGGATTCAAGATCAATTTTCTCTCCAGAATCCTTAGTGGCGGCTGCCGCCTTCCGCCACAACGTCAGGCATAAAGAGCTTAAAGCATCCCTTGTCAAGAGGCCGCCTCGCGATTTCACAAAGCTCCTAGAACGGAGTGAGAAGTACATCAGAGTTGAGGAAGCCCTCAACCCTCCAGACAAGAAAGAATCACTCTCCGAGAACAAACGGAAGAGCCCAACTGAAGAAGTGCCCAAAAAGTTTCAGAATAACGGCGCAGGACTGCGTCGTCCTCCTCCTCTGCCTTACTTCGACAAGTTTACTCATCTAAATGCAAGTAAATCTGCCATTTTTATGGCAATAGAGAAGGATGGGATAGTCCTTCCTCCTCCCAGGATGACGACACCCGGCAAGAGAAGAGACAAAAGCCTATGGTGCGCTTTTCACAAAGGTCACGGACATACAACTGATAATTGTAAAGCCCTCAAATAAGAAATTGAAGACCTGATTCAGCGGGGCTACCTATCTCAATTTGTCCAATGAAACAACAATGCCGAAAACCCTCCACCACGGGAGGGCTAACAAGCGTCCTGAAAGACCCTCTGAATCCAGGGACTCTGAACAAATGGCCATTTTGCACACCATCCAAGGCGGGCCCATGGGAGGAGACTCTAACTCCTCTCGTAAAGCTTTTGTAAGAGAGGTTAATTCAGTTTATAACACTTCACCCTGAAGGGTTCGGGCCTCTCAGTCTCCTTCTCTGACAAAGATCTTGAGGGCATCAAAATGCCTCATTGCGATGCACTAGCTATCAATCTAGGCATGGCAAACCACGAGGTGTGACGTATCCTCGTCGACAATGGAATTAGTTCCGTCAACATCCTCTTCATGGCCACATTTCAGGCTCTTAAGCTCTCTCAAGACCAACTCAAACCAGCCAGTTATACACTTCATGACTCCTCTGGTGCACCTGTCCAAATCGAAGGAATTGTCGCACTCGACGTAACAGTAGGGAAAGCCCCCTTTATTCAAACAGAAGCACTGGACTTTATGGTAATTGATGTCAAAGCTGCATATAATTCTATATTCGGCCATCCCGGCCTAGCGACATTCCATGCAGTTGCCTCCGCATTTTACATGAAAATGAAGTTCCCAACAACAGCTGGCATAGGCCAAGCTGTAGGAAGCCAACAGGCGGTACGAGCATGCTACACCACTACAATGGGGGGCTCCATTCTCCCCCTCGACGCCATAAAGTCACCGCCAAAAAGCAGTCACAATAATTCAAAAACTGTAAACGAGCTTGAAGCCTCTACCATTACCATGTTTGCCAAGAACTTCCAAACCTGCCACATCATGTTTCACCAGGTCCAAACTAGTTCTCATCATGACACAATATTAAACCTTAATCCCTCGCCCGAAGCCACTCCACTTATTCAGCGGAGACAAATAGTCATGCCTAAACACATTGGTGCATTAGAAGATTCCTCTTTCGCTAAGCAAAACAATGTGGGGGGGGGGGGGGGGGGGGGGGCTCGCTCCAAAATAGGCAAGTCCAAAATAGACTTGGAAAGTAGAACACCTTGTAAAGTACAACGAGTTGGGTGCCAAACTTGTACACAAAAACGGCTCCAAAAAATCGTTAAAAACTTCCTACAAGACGGGTTCGGAGCCTACATCCATAGTGCGAAGTTATTACAGTAATTTACAATGAAACCAGTTCAGAGTGCTTCGCCATTCGATCTGCTCCTGCAACCTGTTAATTCATCAAAGCAAACAACGAGCTACACGCCCAACTTACATTAAAGCGGTGCTAGGCACTCGTTATAAGCTTTCCTCAATGCAAGTTCGGAATCCAGAACTCGGAAGCTGCAGCGTCCAAACATGCACGTTTAGAACACAACTCACCGATTGATCTGTTCCTGCAACTAGTTGAACTTCCTTGGAGGCTCGGAAACAAGTTGAGTGCCACACTTAAACACTTAAGCAGCACCAAACAATCATTGCGAGTCTCCCCATAAGACGGATTCGGAGTCCAAACCCACGACTCGATAGAGACTCTAACAACTTGCAATAATGCAAGTTCACAGTGCACTTCGCCGTTCGATCTGCTCCTGCAATTCGTTAGTGCCTCGATGACCGGTTCGGAGTCTAGTTCACGGTTCAAAAGAGACTCTATCAATTTGCAAAGAAGCAAGTTCAGAGTGCGCTTTGCCATTTGAGCTGCTCCTGCAACCTGTTAAATACTTAAACTAATAAGTTCGGAATCCATATTCATGGTTCAGAGTTACTCTCGCGACATGTAATTACACACGTTCAGAGTTCAACTCGCCATTCGATCTGTTCCTGCAACTAGTTAAATTACCTCAACAATAGATTAAGAGGTCCAAAATCATGGGTCAGAGTTACTCCAGCAACACTTGTAAAAAGCAATACTTGGAGTTCAACTCTCCATTCGATGTGACTCTTACAATCTATCAGAGGTCCTATATAGTAAGTTTGGAAAACAATTCTCCTTCAGAGTTGTCCCTACAACTAGCTGGGTTCAAGACGGGGCAGTGCTAAACTCTGTCGTACACCGTCGACAACTCTCTAGAGACCCTGTTATTTGGCGACAGAGAACCCGTCGATGACACCTCAACCATGACAGCAAGGGTCAAGCATGTAAAATGAATCTTGCAAATCACAGAACTATCACCAACTCATATGTTCAGGTCCAGTAGCACTACAGATGTTTGCAAATACAAAACAACTAGTCCAAAGTCTAACTCTCCCAAGAGCAGCTCATATGACCAACCAACCCCCAAGACGATGTATCACAGGACAAGACAACGGCATGTAGAAGACTTCTCATTCCACAAACTACAAGTCTCATTACAACATTAAAGTTACAATGACTCCACGATTCACGTCTAAGAATCGCTACCGAAAGTCCTGCGAACACTGTACAAAAAACTGTCATGAAAGCTGTTCATCCAGCCATACACACTGGAGAGATGTTCTACCTAAGAGAAACCAAACTCCACGTTGGCCTCCTACTAGCTAACAGCTCCATAGGCCGCCTCAACTCTTGATGATAATATTCAAGACAAGTCCTCCTTAGACGAGCAAACTCCAGGTTTATCCGACCACCTTCACTTGAGCAAGCTCAACTCCGTCTCGCTTGAAGCGCCGTGCAAACGGGAGAGTTCCAACTCCGTCAAGCACAGCGTACCACGAAGGAGAGCAAGCTCAGTGTCCCGGAGAATCTCATTCGATGCCCGCAACTACTTTTCAGTGAAGAGAAGAATGGAATCATCTCAACGCTGAATAAACACAAGTGACTTCACTTCCACACTAAGAAGATTCAGAATACCCACAACTCATTCGCTCTAAAAATGAGTACAGCACTTCGTGCGCCACTTGAGTTCCTCCGGCCAACCATTCGTCAACATCGAGCAACGGGTTCAACGCTCCGCTCACTGCGTGAGTCTCGTCAAGAGCTTGTTGGCTTTAAACAACGAGTTCAGTGCTCCGCTCGCCGCTTGAGCTCCATCGACAACTCGTTGGTCCGAAACAACGAGTTCAGCGCTTCGCTTGCCGCTTGAGTTCCATCAATAGCTCGTTGGCTCCAAACAACGAGTTAAGCGCTCTGCTCGCCGCTTGAGCTCCATCAATAACTCATTTGTCCCAAATAACGAGTTCAGTGCTCTGCTCGCTACTTGAGCTCCATCAATAACTCGTTTGTCCCAAACAACGAGTTCAGCGGTTCGCTCACCGCTTGAGCTCCATCAACAACTCGTTTGTCCCAAACAATGAGTTCAGCGCTCTGCTCGCCGCTTGAGCTCCATCAACAACTCGTTGGTCCCAAACAACGAGTTCAGCGCTCTGCTCGCCGCTTGAGTTCCATCAGCAACTCGTTGGTCCCAAACAACAAGCTTAGCGCTCCGCTTGTCGCTTGAGCTCCATCAATAGCTCATTGGTCCCAAACAACGAGTTCAGCGCTCTGCTCGCCGCTTGAGCTCCATCAACAACTTGTTTGTCCCAAACAACGAGTTTAGCACTCTGCTCTTCGCTTGAGTTCCATCAACAATTGGTTGGTCCCAAACAAATGGTTCAGTGCTCCGCACTTTGCTTGGGCTCCATCAACAATTTGTTGGCTCCACGCAACGAGTCCAACGCCTTGGTCTTCGCTCAAGCTTTACCAAATAGCTTGCTAGCTCCAAACAACTACTTCGATGCCTTGCTCTATGCTTGAGCTCCGTCCATAACACGTTGGCTCCTAACAATGAGTTCAACACTTTGGTCTTCGCTCAAGCTCCATCAATAATTTGTTGGCTCCAAACAAAGAGTTCAATACCTTGGTCTTCGTCCAAGCTTCACCAAATAGCTCGTTGGCTCCAAACAATGAGTTCAATGCCTTGGTCTTTACCCAAGCTTCACCAAATAGCCCGTTGACTCCAAACGGCAGGTTCTATGCTCTGATAGCCACTTGAGCAACATCAACAACTTGTTGGTCCCAAACAATGAGTTCAATGCCTTTGTCTTTGCCCAAGCATCATTGACAACTTGCCGGGGCCAAACAACAAGTTCAAGCTCAAGTGCATCTCATAGCTCTCCCTACAAACTCACCGGGATTAAACGGCAGTTTCTACATCAACTCCATCACAGAGTCTCTCCTACAAACTCGTCGGGATCAAACGGTAGTTTCTACATAATCTCTATCTCAAAGTAAACTCACCAAAGTCAAACGGCAGTTTCTAGACCAACTCCATTAAGGAGTTGTCCCTACACACTTGTTGGGTGCAAACAGCAGGTGCAACATCCAACTCGGTCATAGAGTCCTCCCCAAACTCGACGGGATCAAACGGCAGTTTCTACATCAACTTTATCTCAGAGTTGTCTCTACACGCTTGCTGGGCGCAAACAGCAGGTGTAACATCCAACTTTGTCTTAGAGTCCTCTCCAAAATCGCCGGGACCAAATGGCGGTTTTTACATCGATTCTACCACAGAGTCGTTTCCACAAACTCGTTGGGATCAAACAGCGAGTTGTACGCCAACTCCGCCACGAGTTGCCCCTACAAACTCGGCGGGGTCAAACGGCAGTTCCTGAACCAACTCAATCAAAGAGTTGTCTCTACACGCTTGCTAGTTGCAAACAGCAGGTACAATGTCCAACCCCGTCACAGAGTCCTCTACACGCTTGCTGGGTGCAAACAGCAAGTTCAGCACTCAGTTCGGCCATCGAGTTCTCTCTAAACTTGCTGGAAACAAATAGCAGGCTGTACGTCAACTCAGTCAAAGAGTTGTCCCTCTAAACTTGCCGGGTACAAACGGCAAGCTTGAACATTCAACTCTATCTCTGAGTCGTCTCTCAATGCTTGCTGGGAACAAACAACAAGCCCTACGTCAACTCGGTCAAAGAGTTGTCCCTCTAAACTGACCGGGTGCAAACGGCAAGCTTGAACGTTCAACTCTATCTTCGAGTTATCTCCTAACTCGCCGGGATCAAATGGCAAGCTATACATCCGCTCTATCTCAGAGTTGTCTCGAAACTCGCAGGGGTCAAATGGCAGTTTCTACGTCAACTCTATCTCAGAGTCGTCTCCAAACTCGCCGGGACCAAACAGAAGTTTCCACATCGACTCTATCTCCGAGTTATCTCCAGACTTGATGGGATCAAACAGTAAGCTATACATCTGTTCTATCTCAGAGTTGTCTTGAAACTCGTCAGGGTCATACGGTAGTTTTTACGTCAACTCTATCTCAGAGTTATTTCTAAACTCGCCGGGGTCAAACGACAATTTCTATATCAACTCTATCTCAGAGTTGTCTCTACACGCTTGCTGGGTTCAAACAGCAGGTGCAACATCCAACTCTGTCTTAGAGTCCACTCCAAACTCGTCGAGACCAAACAGTAATTTTTTACATCGTATCTACCACAGAGTCGTCGCCACAAATTCGTTGGGATCAAACAGTGAGCTCTATGCCAACTCAGCCACGAGTTGCCCCTACAAACTCGCCGAGGTCAAATGGTTGTTCCGGACCAACTCAATCAAAGAATTGTCTCTACACACCTATTGAGATCAAATAGCAACTTTGTAACAGCTCTCCTAGCACAGCTATTGATATACGTACAAGATCCACCAGTTCACGGTGATGGAGTAAAAAGCTGGGTATACACATATAAGTAATTTTATATATATATATATATATATATATATATATATATATATATATATATATATAGTAAGTCTATTAAGAGTTGGGAAGCTGGTATCCTTATCGGGAGCTGGAGATCTCAACCATCCGATCGATCTTGATCGCGATCGGACGGCTGAGATCGACAGCCGCTTATCTTCAGATATAGTAAGGGGTAAAAGGGGTATAATCGAAACCATCTTTTACATCTTATCTTCTCATGCTTTCTTCTCTCCCACTCTCTATCGATCCAAACCCTAATTACTGCCTCTTATCTTCTCCCGCTCTCTCTCCTGCTCTCGAAGATCGTCCCGCTCTCTCTCTTCACAACCCTAATCCCTATCTCTTCTCTTCTCACGCTCTCAGTCCCGATCTCCATCTTCAAAACCCTAATCCACCTCTCTTCGAAACCCTAATCGAAGATAGCGAAGTTGAGCTCTTCTCTCCTGCTCTCTTTCTTCGTCACCTGTGTAAACCCAACTCCACGATCAAGTCAATCTCCAGTCGCTTATCTTCAGATCTGTCGAGGGGTAAAAGGGGTATAATCGATCAGCCCCCATCGGCGATAAGGGTTTCGATTTCTCGGCTCATTGGGTTCTGCCTCTCTCAGATTCCGGAGGGAAGTGTTTGACTCTCATAAATGCTTTTATGATTTCTGTTTAATTTCTTGCATTTTCATTCGGTTTTGTTTGTAGGCAATGATGAGATTGATTTTGATATAAGTTGGTTACAAAATTTTTGGGCATTGAAATTATTGTTTTCAAGGGTATTTGGTTGTGTGCCATGATAATTATTGAAAGTTGAATACACATCTGGGGTATGAGCTGGAGAGTAGATGGTGAAGAAATGAAAGTATGGTGTTTGAATGTCCAATGCCCTAAACACTTACCTTACATTTATGAGATTTGAGACTAGCTCAATTCACCAAATTTTTGGGCACCGATGACTCACAATGGTTTAGGCAGTGATGCAAAACACTTTATGATCTGAATAATTATTTCAATCCTGTCTTAAGTATTCTTGATTATATATCTATCATATCCTAGTTGGCGCGGCACTCCAATGCAGCCCTACTTATGAATAGTGTGTTCTGAGCCTACTAGTTTTTTTAGTCTATATATTCATGAGTAAGTCTATTATGTGTGCTTGGTCGATTAAGTGTGAGAAGATAAGAGATAGGGATTTTTGATTTTACCCCTTTTACCCCCAGACATTCTGAAGATAAGCGGTATCGAATATGAGTCGTTTCATCGCGATCAATTGCGAACGAATGGCTAAAAACATCCGCTCTAGATAAGGATTTCAGTTTCCAAGCTCTTAATAGACTTACTCTATATATATAAGACAGTTGATGATAAGCTCCGAACAACACAAACAGAACATGAAGTATCAAATTTTGTCAGCTCAGAACAAACACAAACAGATCATGACACTATACAAAAAACTATATATTAGGCAGTGATGGTGTGTTGGTGTAGGCAGTGATGCAAAACACTTTATGATCTGAATAATTATTTCAATTTGTTGTATTTATTCTTGATTATATATCTATCATATCCTAGTTGGCACGGCACCCCAATGCAGCCCTAGTTATGAATAGTATGTTCTGAGCCTACTGATGATAAGCTCAAAACAACAGAAACAGAGCATGAAGTATCAAATTTTGTAAGCTCCAAACAACAGCCCTAGTTATATATAGTAACTAATGTTGGATGCGTATGTGTTGGGTACTCATCTAAGCCTTTTGGTGTCTGATTCTCTCCAACTGTTTGTTGGTGTAGGCCGTGATGCAAAACACTCTATGATCTGAATAATTATTTCAAGCTTGTTGTATTTATTCTTGATTATATATCTATCATATCCGAGTTGGCGCGGCACCCCAATGCAGCCCTAGTTATGAATAGTGTGTTCTGAGCCTATTGGTTTTATTTAAACCACATGTTCAGTGTCTGTTGTTCTGACACTATACAAAATTTGAAACTTCATGCCCAGGTTCTATTTGTCTTGAGCATACACAATTTGATACTTCATGTCCAGGTTCAAAGAGTTCATTTTCTGTTTGTTCTGAGTGAACAAAATTTGATACTTCATCAATATGTTTCTGTTTGTTCTCGGTTTACCAAATTTGATACTACATGCTCTGTTTGTGTTTGTTATGAGCTTAACAAATTTGATACTTCAGACTCTGTTTGTGTTATTAATGAGCTTACAAAATTTGATACTTCATGGTAATTTTGTGTTAGTTCTGAGCAAGGGCAAAATTTGATATTTCATGATCTGTTTGTGTTAGTTCTGCGCGTACAAAATTTGATACTTCATGATCAGTTACTGTTAGTTCTGAGCTGGCAAAATTTGATACTTCATGCTCTGTTTGTGTTAGTTCTGAGCTTACAAAAATTGACACTTCATGATCTGTTTGTGTTGGTTCTGAGCTTGCAAACTATGACACTTCATGCTCTGTCTCTGTTTGTTATGAGCTTACAGACATTTGATACTTCACTATCTGTTTGTGTTTGCTCCTAAGCTACTTGTTTCTCAGTTTCTGATTTTGCTGAGCTAACAAATTTTGAATTTGTTATGTTCAGCCGCTGCTTTTCTGAGCCTACCATATTTACTTCATGATTTTTTGTGTTCAGAGCCGACTATATTTTGTAATTATTTTGTCTTTTCCAGGTTTAATGAGCTATGTTTAATTTTGATTTCAGGTTGATTTCAGCATGAAGTGCTTCTTGGAGCTATTGAATACTGGACTACGCGAAAAGTAGATATGTGGAGCAAACTTAAATTGTATTTTTGTTGACACTATACAAAACAAAATATGTATTAGGAGCAACAATAAGTTGTATACTTTCAGTATCTGTAATTTTTTTCATGTACATATACGTTATTGAACATTATATTACGCTGTAAAGTTTTTGTTAAGTTTTAGTTTTTTTGTAAAGTGTCAGATGTCAAGTACATTTGTTACGCTGTAAAGTTTTTGTAAAGTATTACCTTGCAATTCTATGAAAATCGAATTTCTTCCACATATTCAGTTCATTATTGTTTTGGTGTCATGATTGAAATTCTGTGATTGTTTTGGTGTATTACGCAGCATGGCGTATCCAATTTATTTCCATGCTCAGATTTAACACAAACCGAGCATGAAGTACCAAAATTTTGTAAGCTCTGAACTAACACAAACAGAGCATGAAGTAACAAATTTTGTAAGCTCAGAACTAACACAAACACAGCATGAAGTATGAAAATTTTGTATGCACAGAACCAACACAAACAGGGCATGAAGTATGAAAAATTTGTAAGCTGCATAACTAACACAAACAGATCATGAAGTATCAAATTTTGACAGTCCAGAACTAACACAAACAGAGCATGTAGTATACAAATTTTGTAAGCTCAGAGCCAACACAAACAGAGCATGAAGTATACAAATTATGTAAGCTCGGAACCAACGCAAACAGAACGTGAAGTATGAAAATTTTGTAAGCTCCGAACTAACACAAACAGACCAAGAAGTATCAAATTTTGTAAGCGCAGAACTAACACAAACAGATCATGAAATATCAAATTTTGTCAACTGCTCAGAACTAACACAAACAAATCATGTAATATCAAAATTTTGTAAGCTCAGAACTAACACAAACAGATAATGAAGTATGAAAATTTTGCTAGCTCAGAACTAACACTAACAGATCACGAAGTGCCAAATTTTGCCCTCGCTCAGAACCAACGCAATCAGAGCATGAAGTATGAAAATTTTGTAAGCTCAGAACCAACACAATCAAATTTTGTAAGCTCAGAACCAACACAAACAGAGCATGAAGTATCAAATTTTGCCAGCTCAGAACTACCACTAACTGATCATGAAGTATCAAATTTTGCCCTTGCTAAGAACTAACAAAATTACCATGAAGTATCAAATTTTGTAAGCTCATAAATAACACAAATATAGTCTGAAGTATCAAATTTTGTAAGCTGATAACAAACACAAACAGAGAATGTGGTATCAAATTTTTCCAGCTCAGAACTAACACAAACATAGCATGAAGTATACAAATTTTGTAAGCTCAGAACCAACACAAACAGAGCATGAAGTATGAAAAATTTGTAAGCTCGGAAATAACACAAACAGAACATGAAGTATCAAATTTTTCTAGTCCAGAGCTAACACAAACAGAGCATGAAGTATACAAATTTTGTAAGCTCAGAACCAACACAAACAGAGCATGAAGTATGAAAAATTTGTAAGCTCGGAACTAACACAAACAACTCATGAAGTATCAAATTTTGTAAGCCCAGAATTAACAGAAACAGACCATGAATTATCAAACTTTTGTAAGCTCAGAACAATCAGAGACAGATCATGAAGTATCAAATTTTGTAATCTCAGAACAAACAGAAACAGAACTTGAAGTATCCAATTTTGTTAGCTCAAAAAAAGCATGATACAAACAGAGACAGAGTATGACACATCAAAATCTGTTTCAACTATTTTCATCATTGCCTAAGCTACAGTGGTTACACAATAAGCCACTTCCATTTGTTGGAGACTGTTCTGAAGGTATCTCCGGTTCTTCGCTAACGACCTTCTTGTTCTTTCTCTTGAATTCCTGCACAAAATAATTCATCAAATAGAAAAAATGCAAGTACGTATGTGGCATGTTCCTGGAGAGTGTATGTTGAACATGGTTAAAACTTGTAGGCTTAGAACAAGTGCAACAGAAAACATAAAACAGTAGACTCGGATGAAAAAATCATGCCGGCTCAGAAAAACACCACCATCAACCTCAATAATTTGTAAAACCATTGTTACAAATGCATTTTCAAAATGAAATTGAAAATGGGTAAGCTCAGAACAACTTAGTTTGAACAAAAGGATGAAGTGTCAAATAATTTCAGCTTCCCGGCTCAAAACAAACCCAAAATGAACATGAAGTTGAACACCATCCAATAATCATGAAGTATCAAATCATGCATACACTTTTCATCACTGCCGCATAATAAATCAAGTATAACTGAGTCAAATGTGGAATTTTGAATTTGTCACTAGGGCTGCTTTATTAAGCCACACCGACTAGTGGTCAAAAAAAAAATTCAAGCTGCATAAACTTTTCATCATTGCCTACTAACTTGGAATTATAAACTATAAACCCAATTTTTTTTACCAACTTTTCGGGAACTAAATTTCTTATCGAGCATCAATTTTTTTCCATCAATATTTTACCTGCACACAAAGAAGACATAAGGGTTAATTTAATAAATGTGCTATAATGTATTAAAAAACAATAACGGCAGATATGGGTCAGAAATTATTTTAATTCATGTATGACACGTACCTTGCAAAATCCACAGAAATAAACCAACAAAGTTCATGCAATATTTGGAGCCTCCTCTGTTATAGGTTCCATTGTTGAAAATGTAGTAGAAGCTTGTGACTCATTTATAGTAGAGCTACACGATTAATATTCACAAAATGAAAATAAGATTATATTATATATAAAGAAAATAAACTATAAACTTTGTATTTAATTACTAACCTTTCCTTTAAAGGACAGGTACGACTGTCATGATTAACAAGCTTCTTGCACAAACGACACTTTCTTAGTGGTTTCGCAGCCTTCTCCAATGCTTTCTCCTTACCCCCTTTAATGTGCTTCCCACTACCTTTGGTTTTTGCAATATCCGGTACATGAATATGGACTGTTTTAGGTAGTGAAGTAGTTGTTGCTTGTTGTAATTCTTGGGGCATATCTTGTTGCAATTCTGCAACAACACCAACTAGTAATATTTTAGCCTTCTGGCGCATCTCCTTTGATGAGCGAGCGATCCTCATCACTTTGTTGATTTCATTTGACAATTCCACCATATCCAAATCTTGTGGATTACCGTAGCTACCAATGATTTCTTCACCAGCATCATCATATACAATCTCGGTAGTTACCGAAGCGGTCCACCTCTTTAAAATATAAGATTGAGGCAGGAAATCAACAAACTCATTCCTCAATACCACAAGGATGTGTCTACAAGGAATTCCCTCCACTTCAAATTTACTACAAGTGCAAGACCCAGCATTATCCATTCCCTTGTAGAACACATCTCTTGTTTTATCAGATTGTACTGACTTTCCCATTCTCCTGACAATATAGTGTCGCACACTACCATCGTCAACTTTCATCAAAGAGGCATAATTCAAGCTTTCAACTAGTTCAGCTTGAAATACATGAAATTTCGCTCTAGTGTACAGCTCAGACATTTGGGACTCAATTTCAAAATCTGTTTGCAGCTTTGGTTTTGTATGTAGAGTGGTGTAGTCAGCTGCTAACTGATTTTGTCTTTGTTTCCTTATTGCCCTTTCAAACCTCGACATAAATTCATGTAAAAAAATTTTGCTATTAACATACTTATCTACAAAAGCATTCATGCTTTCTGATCTCTGAGTTGTGCGAATTCCAGCAGTAAAAATATGCTTAGCATAAGCTGGTATCCACTTCTCACGAAGCAAATAAATGTCAGAAAGCCAAGGATTACCTGTTATTGTAATATGTATCAAGTACTAATACTACAAAAAAATGGTCAAACATAGCTATAATTTATTGAAACAAGTAATACCTGCAATTTGCACATTAGCGTTCATTACGTCATTCCATCTCATCTCAAACTCTTCCGGGGTCTCTGATTCCCAGATGCAACTATAGAATGGAATGCTAAAATCACTATTGAGGCCCGGGCCACCAAGCTTATCGGGAAGCTTTTTAAAATTGTGCCACATGCAAAGTCTGTGGCTCGAACCAGGAAAACACATGCGAATTGCATTATCCATTGCAGGATCTTGATCTGTGATGATAACTTTTGGTGGAGACCCACCCATTGTTTCACCCCATTTTTCAAACAACCAAACAAAAGAGTCGGTGGTCTCTTTATTTATAAAAGCCACACCAAAATTGACAGATTGACCATGATGATTAACTCCAGTAAATGGAGCAAAAATCAACTTGTATTTCATTGGTATCATATGTGGTATCAAAAATTAGCACTTCACCAAAATGCTTGTAAGCCTTCCTGGCAATAGCATCAACCCAAAACACATGGGTTAATTTGTTGTCTTCATCAACCTTGTAATGAAAACAGAAAGAAGGATTCATCTCTTTTTCCTCTTGCAAATGCTCCACCAATATATCAACATCATAAGCTCTCATACCATCCTTCTCTCTTTGCAACGAATTTCTAATGTCTTTTTCAGTACAATTAATATTACTGAAACCTTCATTTTCTATTTCCATGAAGGACATAAACTCTGAAGTTTTTATGTTAGCCTCTTTGAAAGAACTAAGTAAACTTTTTTGCGCTTCAGAAACAGTTCTATTACATCTTAAAAATTGTTGCTTTCTGGGTGTAACACAAATATGGGTGTGCACTTCAACAAACCTACGGATTGACCATCTCCCGTCATCATCCCTTTGCATTTGTATTTGAGCCATACACCCTTATTTCGTCACAGCCCTTCTCCTTCTCTTGATCAAATTTGAAGAAGATGATTCTTCATTATTGGCAACATTCACAACAGTTGTATCAACTGGCTTGCCTTGCTTTGAGCATACAAATTGTTGTGAATATCTCTCCTTCGTAGTAGTGTCAACCATCGTTGCAAACTTGCGTACTGAAAAACCAACTAATTTTACATATCTTTTAATAAATTCATATCCGTCGTCTAATGTTGCAAATACTAAACCAATAAATGGTTTAGAAGCATCATCAACGTCCCTCCAACCGGACTGAACATCTTGGCTTAGTAATTCTTCATTTTCAACCTCCATCCTTCATAGGAGAATGAGACAACAAACATTAAAAAAAAAGCTACAACTTTAAATTAACACAAACGAAAAAGTCTAACAGGCTACATTCTGAATCTACAAGTAATAAAGTCTTCATACCGAGGGAATATGAAACTTAGTGTTTGAAGAATTTAAGTATGTACAGATTTTAGACAGTTAAATTTTTTTCTTTTTTGGGAAAAACATCCATAGTTAAATGGCAAGCAACCCTCAGCTTCTTACATGGATTTTACATGGAATTTGGGTGCTTATATGCATGTGTCATGTCCTATTAGCAGTGATTGAAGCAAATCTCGAAAGAAACAAAAACTAGACTGCATATTACATGGATTTTACATGGAATTTGGGTGCTTATATGCATGTGTCATGTCCTATTAGCAGTGATTGAAGCAAATCTCGAAAGAAACAAAAACTAGACTGCATATTACATGGATTTTGTGTGCTTATATGCATGTGTCATGTCCACATCTTAAAATTCCATATACTAGTACGAATATTATTTGTTATTCTAAATGTACTAGTACGAATACTAGTGCGAATATTATCAAAGCATAATTTAAGCGCTAAAAATATAATAACAAACTAGAAGCATTTGTAAAGGAAATAAAATTTGAAAATGAGTCGAGAAATCGAAACCCTTATCGCGGTTTGGGTTTTTCATCGGAGAGAGAGAACGAACTTGTGAGAGCTCTTCTTTGGTGCTGAGACGACAAGACCGATGGGGGCTGATCGATTATACCCCTTTTACCCCTCGACAGATCTGAAGATAAGCGACTGGAGATTGAACATGATCATGGAGTTGGGTTTACACAGGTGACGAAGAAAGAGAGCGGGAGAGAAGAGCTCGACTTCGCTATCTTCGATTAGGGTTTCGAAGAGAGGTGGATTAGGGTTTCGAAGATGGAGATCGGGACTGAGAGCGTGAGAAGAGAAGAGATAGGGATTAGGTTTGTGAAGAGAGAGAGCGGGACGATCTTCGAGAGCGGGAGAGAGAGCGGGAGAAGATAAGAGGCAGTGATTAGGGTTTGGATCGATAGAGAGCGGGAGAGAAGAGAGCGTGAGAAGATAAGATGTAAAAGATGGTTTCGAATATACCCCTTTTACCCCTTACTATATCTAAAGATAAGCGGCTGTCGATCTCAGCCGTCCGATCGCGATCAAGATCGATCGGATGGCTGAGATCTCCAGCTCCAGATAAGGATACCAGCTTCCCAGCTCTTAATAGACTTACTCTCTCTCTCTCTATATATATATATATATATGAGTTGTTGCATATACACGACAATATATACATATATAAAAATTCGTATGCAAACCCAAGCTAAAAAAAACTCCAAAAAATCCCCAAAAAGAAGCTCACAAATTCAAAGAGCGAGGAAAGAAAGATTTCGGGTTCGATTCGGATTCAAATCCACAACCCAAAACCACTTACAAAAATCCAAATCAGCTAAGGGTGTAAACGGGTCGGATCCAAACCCGAAACCAAACACACCCGCTCCCCTCTCCCTCTTCTTCCTCCTCTTCGATTAAACTCCCGCCAAAATCACTTCTTCAAAAACTCGAAGACCAGAGGAACTCCGACTCGTCTCCGCGCTCCAAAAGCGAGCTCCATGTCTCCTCGCCCCGCCAAAGACGCTGAGCTCTCGCATCCTCATGAGCATCGCCAACTTCGAGCACTCGCCAAGCTCGACTGGAAACAGAGTTCAAACCCAAAAAAAAAAAAAAAATCTAAATCCGTAGCTCAGCAAGACCTCGAGTTTGTAGCTCGGCGGATTCAAAGCTCTCATAGCTCGGCGAATCGATGGTAGCTTGGCGAGAACTTGGGCACCATAGCTCGGCGAGAGATCCATGGCCATAGCTCGACGAGAGCACGGAACCCATAGCTAGGTGAGAAAATTGATCCCCATAGCTCAGCGAACACATAGCTCGGCAAAGAATCACTACTCCGTAGTTCGGCGAGACCTCGAGTTCGTAGCTCGGCAGATTCAAAATTCTCGTAGCTCGGCACATTCAAAATTTTCGTAGCTCGGCGAACTCGTCGAAACCCGTAGCTTGGCGGATTCACAGTCTCCATAGCTTGGCGAAGATCACCATTCCGTAGCTCGGCGAGATTCCCATAGCTCGGCAAATCCATAGCGCCATAGCTCGATGACGAAGTGCGAGCTCGATAGCTCGGCGGAGCTCCGAATCCCCGTAACCCGGCCATGTGGAGCTAGCTTGACACTCCCCTAGGTTGACAAGGGTGTGACAGCTCAGCGAGATCCCTAAGATCCAACAGCACAAGCGGTAGCTCAGTGAGTTGGTTCGCCGAGCTAGGGGGTGAAAAAGACGACGCAGCGCCATCCGATCTCCTAGATTATCGCACTAGCCCTTGATCAGCGCTCAAGATCTTTTTGCCCTTGATCAAAGCCTCTTAGCCGTCTGATTGCCTCAGCGCGAGCCAATCGCTGATTAGTGCTTCAGAGCGCTTTAAAAAGCGCGCTAGCTCTGATAAATTCAGAAAAAAAATTTAAAATCATTTAAAAAAATCAAAAATAATTATTTTAATTCGAAAAAATAATTAAAATTGAATTTATTAATTATAAAATTCGAATGAGTGATTTTGAGATTGTACAGTATTCCATAAAATTTGGAAAAATCCGAAAAACTATGGAAAAATTCCAGAAAAATTCCCAGAAAATTTCAGAAAATTCGGAAAAATCCGAAAAAATATGGAAAAATCCAAGAATATATTCACTACCTCAGAAGCCACAGATCGGTTCCAGGTATCTCCGAACACTCCGACTGCCAAGATTATTCGTCAGATTCTAAAAAATAAGACGTACTACTTTCCGAAAGCCATGAAAATCACCTTTCGGGAGTGGGGGGCTTATGATGATGGTAAAAATCACAGCAGATCAGAACCATACGATCCCTGTACGGATCTCAAAGCGTCTACAGACAGATTAGCCATCACAGGCCTATTTTATACGCCTGGGCCCACTCCAAGACATGGGCTTCTCCCAAGTCCATTAAAAGTGATAGACTAGGCCCACTAAGGGAGACACCCAGTCCATGATGGCTAGGAGTCAAATCTCTTATCCCCTCACAGGGATATCTTATCTTTTCAGGGGGGAGACATAAAAGATCCGACGATCACTATTTGGCTTCTAGAATATCTCTCAGCCCTATAAATACTCATCCCCCTCTTCAGTCTCCAGGTCAATCAACAATTCACCAATTTTCACTCTCTTACTCTTTCTCTTTCTGGTTCTGACTTAAGCGTCGGAGGGTCTGTCGCCCGGGGCCACCCCCCGGTGTTTTAGACGTTTTGCAGGTCCATCGACCGCATCACCAATCGTCGAATTCGGATCATAGGAGGTCAATCAACGATCCAGATTCAATCTCAGGAATTCTAACCTCTTTTAACGGTCAAGGCACATATTTGACTTTTAATAGTTTCCATCCATTATTAACTCACTATTTATTTGCTCCCACACCGAAATAAGCAGCAACAATGTTCTTAGCATACTAATATCTGGAATATCGGTTATTTACATGTAGTATTTATCAATAATTTTATATTTTTTAAAATAAAAAATATAAAGTATTATCACCATATTTTATTAATAAGATAGTAACAAAATATTCCCAGATAACTGGGCATAATATAAACAGCTAAAATACCAAAGTAAATACAAATAACCTCCGACATCCCTAGAAAGATGACTACTACAAAAACAAAGCACAATCAAAACAAAATAATGGTGAAGCAAGAAATAGAAAAATATATAGAAAGAAAAAAAAAACCCAACTACAACCCTAGGGTGGGTATATATTCTACTCCAATGTTAGCCCAATCTGTATCTCTTCATCTTCGTATTCCTTCCACATGGAGGATCCTCACAATCCAATCTCTCGGTCTTGGTACTGCAACTATGACTTTACAAAAAAATAAAATGCATTATCTCTAATATTATAATAGGATAGTTTGAGTTGTCATTTGTAGACATTCATTCAACTATCTAATCTCAACCATTCAATTTTATATTAACTATTCATTTACTCAACTGTTGTTAGTTACCATAATACCTTCAGAGTTTAAATTTATTTACGACATAGTTCTTTAGAAAAGTGTCAATGATATAAAATAAAAGTTTGTGACACTAGAAGTAATTTGTAAAGAGTAACTGATAAGTAAAGAAATTTACTATATACAAAAATAATAATTAAAACGTGCATCGTCCATCGCCCGTGCAATTACTATCTAGGCTAATTGATCAATAATACTAGAACTCATCCTATAAAAATAACAATTAGTTCTACCTACCCGGTCATAAAATTCAGATCATAACGGATGACCGGCAACTGCTATATATCATACTTCTCTCATTTCCTTCCTCTGTCCAGCTAATCTAAGAAGAAGACTTACCCATAAAATTTAATAAATTGTTGGTCGTGGTAAAATTTTCCTAGTTTCACCAACTGAGTTATAATCATTCCGTTCCGTTGGAGAAAATGACAGATTGAGTGGATGTCACTTTTGACTCGAAACGAAACAGTGTGATTTAATAAAGTTTGGACTTGCTTGGAACCGGCAACGGCTCCATTTTCAAGTCCTAATTTACAAGTTAGCTCTCCTAAAATTCTACTGTAATTCCTATTTTGTCCTTCTATCACACTTGCATGTTTTGTTTTGGAATTTAAAGGTTATATTTGACTCTGTTAGAGCATCTCCCGTGGTTTTGTTAAAAAATGGATATATGAAAAATATAGAAATAGAAATTCGCTGCAATCGCCAAAACTTAAAACTTGGAATTTTTTTTAATGAAACGGAACTTGATTTACCATCGGTGAATAGAAGAAGAAAAAATTTCATGAGATGGCAAATATTCTGCCGTTTGGAAAAAAATAAAAAATAAAAAATAAAAAATAAAACATTTTGTGCTCTCCCGTCCGATAGCACTGGTAACGGGTCGGGTCGGGTCGGGTCGGGTAGCTCAATACCTGGATCCTGACCCGGTCAATGACGGGTCCAAATACTGGACCCGGACTCAGACCCATGAAATTCGGGTCCGAGTCCGGTTCCCCACAAAAAATGTTACCCGTTCGCTTTCGGGTCCGGGTCCGGATCCGGGTCCTATTCGGTTCCGGATCTTTAAAGCATAACACAATATCACATAAATTTATATGATGTTCTAGCAAAACAAAGGGGATAATGTACTAATATAACATAGACTCGCTGGAACATGTCAAACGTACTGGCAGTGAGGCAACTAATCAAGTTTGTAATAATTTTGTCTTCAAATTAATTTGGTTGCACAACCTCCCTATTCAATTAAAAGAGAAGTTGTGTTCTATTTGTATGAGTTTCGGCAAAATTAATCTAGTGGACTCTGTTCATTTTCCAAAACAAAGAAAAAAAAGTTTGGAGTCGCAAACTTGGAGAGTCAGTTCACATTCCCTCGAATCTAAGCTATACTTAGCTTACTAATCTGATGAGTTCAATAGGTATAGTTAAGCTTACAGAATGAGGTAACATCAAATGTAAAGATAAAAGAGTAAATGAAACACAAATGATGAAATATGAGGTAACATTTATTTTCAAATTCTCAACTCACTTCAGTTGAATTTACTGGAGTTGCTTCCACTTTCGATGCAAACTCCAACTACAGAAGCTTCAGAAGCTACAGTTGGAACTGAAGCATCCAAAACAAAATAAACCAAAACACACCTTTAGTGGTCTCTAAATAAATAGCTAGCTGATTCAACCACTGCTACTCTCACAAACAAAAATATTATCAGCAGTTAGAGAGAGAGAAAGAGCCTTCTCAGATTATTCCATTAATTGAATTGTTCAATAGATACCCAGCTAGGTCCAATCTCAATGCTTCAAAGCAAATGTCGCCTTTACAATTGCTTGAAAATGGACAACCAGCTGTTTCAAATTGGAAGATGCATTGAAGATGGACAAATGCAGAACACCCATCTATCTGTAGCCATTAAAAAAGAAGACGAAGAATCAAGTAGTTCGACAATCTGACTCCTTACACCACCCAAAACATGAAGAAGCCTGGTAGCAAAAGCGCAAAGTTTAGTGGTATATGGATATAAGAAAGAAACACTTCGGTAGTAAGATAACATGACAAACACACAAATAAAAGTAAATATATACCGAAGAAAGAAACTTGTAATGATTATACATGTTGCAGAGAATCAAATTTCAGATGGAACTTCTCTGTAAACAAAATATATACCTTCCATGCTCTTTCTGAATGTA
This sequence comes from Hemerocallis citrina, assembly GCA_017893485.1. Taxonomy (NCBI): domain Eukaryota; kingdom Viridiplantae; phylum Streptophyta; class Magnoliopsida; order Asparagales; family Asphodelaceae; genus Hemerocallis; species Hemerocallis citrina. Next base: position 223,450,520 of record CM030365.1, read on the forward strand.
CTACATGGTTAGATTTTGGACTGCAACTTGCAGTAACGTTCGAGCAAACTACTTCTGGATTCAGGGGATATATTTATATAACGGGTAACGGGTCAGGTTCGGGTCGGATCCGCATCGTTTATTGATTATTTCTCTATTGCGGGTCCGGGTCCGGGTCCGGGTCCAGATCGGATCCAATTTTAGTGGACCCAGACCCGACCCGAAATTTCAACGGGTAGTTATTTTGGACCCATACTCTACCCAAATTAGATCGGGTCGGTTCTGGTCCAACGCCAGGTCCGGATCGGGTCCGGGTCGGGTCCGGGTCGGGTCCGGATTTCGGGTTTTAATACCAATGCTACCGTCCGACACAGTTATTATCATTATTATTCCTTTTTCTCAAACGGCAAATGATTTGCCATCTTACCTTTTCATTTCTCTATTTCTCTATTTTTATTTATTTATTTATTTATTTATTTATTTATTTATTTATTTTTTACAGTGTGAATGAATTTAAAAGAAAAAAATTCTAAGGATGGGAGATCAACAACCTCCTTCAACTTTTTTTTTTGTTTTTTTTTCTTCAAACGTCAACAGAGAGGTAGGGTAAGTGTTTTTTTAATATTTTTTTTCTCCAAACGGTAAATAATATGCCATCTCTTCATTCTCTATTAAAAAATTCCTCTCATACGGCATATCATATGCCGTCCGACACATAGACAGTAAATCATCTTCCGTCTACTGTTAAATGCATATTGCCAATTGCGCTGCCAAATATAGCCGTCTATTGTTCATCTTAAACCTAAAAAATGGATATATAGACAACGACTGCAGAGTTTTTTTTATCAATTTTTGGATATATAGACAACGACTGCAGATGCTCTTAAGAGCATCCACAGTTAGCTATAAATGCAATTTATGCATATTTTTCCCAGTCATTGCACTCGTTAGCTATTTATACATATTTTACCTTTTCATTACAGTAAAAAGACAAATTTAGCTCCTTTTTATTTATATATTAGGTTGGAATCTTACGATTCTATCCTCGTTATTAAAAAAAAAGACAAATATAGCTTAAGATATAGCAATATGCATATTATGCGTGACAAAACATCATGTTTCATCTGAATTATTTAATAATTTTTAAAAATAATCGGATGTTTCATTTGAATTTTTTTTACTTTTTCTTCAAATCTTAACCTCTTAATTAGTAGTTAATTAATTTAATTAGTATTTTAATTAGAATTTTATTTAAATAATTAGTTAATTAATTAAGTTTAGTAAATTAATAACTTAATTAAAACGTTAATTAAGAAAATACCCATGGGAAACATCATGCTGGAGCCCAAAAAGTTTCTCATATAATATGTTTGCTGCTTCAATTAATTTGCTGGACCTCCAAAACTATTTTATATGATCAAATAAGGTGCACCGTTCCGAAGACGTGCCGTAGGCACGTGTCAACGGGCAAACCTAGTATATATATATATTTTAAACACTTTTAAAAATTCTTTAAAAATCCAATGAAATTCACAAAAAAAAAATCGACGGACGAAACATCCGTATTTTTTTTTTCAACTTTATGCATTTTATATATTTTCACGGCTGCAGCAAACGATCGAAAAACTATTCTATAAAATGCATATATACATATTATATCTCAAACGGCTATGGATGCTCTATTTGCACTAGAATCAACATATAAATTATTAACATAGAGAAATTTCCACATCCTTTAAAATTATCCCTGCTTTTACACTCTTCACTGTCAATGTAATTAAACTTGTTTCTTTCATCTATCGGTAACTAATCTAGAAATGAATAGGCTCCATAGACTTCTCCCAGCTCCTGCACGCAACTCTCATCTGCTTAGCTTGGGCTCTTGGCGCCCAACAAATTATCATCAACGTTCTTGTTAATGCGGATACCCCATGGTTGCACCACTGCTGACGATTCATTGTGTTCCTCTGCTACTAGCCCATTCAGATTTCCTGAAGGATCATGGTCTTGGAACCAACCAATTCACATGCTGATTGTCTATGAGTGGAACCTTTAGGTAAAGTACATTCATCATATTTCATTTTCTTTTTTATGGGTGAAATAGGATAGAGCACAAGCCTCCACTCTGTTATATATACATAAATAGATAGTCATCATTTTTCTTTAATGATGCTGTTTATTTTTGGGGGTGTGTGAGCAACAGGTGTGAGTTCTTGTAATTGGTGTATCAGAAGAAGTAGTACTGGCGCTGATCCGATCCTAGGTGGTAGGATCGGCTCGGGAGTAGCAGGAGAGAGGTAGGGGTCGGGTGCCGGCTCGGATCTCGTAGCTCGGCTCGGATCTAGTAGCTCGGCTCGGTCTTTTGTACCTGCAAACTGCTTAGAAACACGAGAGAAGTCTCGGCGACATGCCCTCCGACGATCTAGTCAGTCACTCAGAAAGCAACAATAGCAAGGGTTCAGGTGAGGAAAAATTTATTACCTTTGAAAGTGAGGAGGGGGTTTGGAATTTATAGGTAGGGGTAAATGGGTCTGAGACCCTAACGGACCGGATTGGACCCGTTTTCCGGTCGGCCTGAATGGGCTGAAGCCCGTTGGACCTGCTTTGACCTGATGATCATGGAGGAGCAAATTTTGAAGGGATCTGATGTTCCGGATGGGGCCACGTCATCTACCCCATATCAGGAGCCCCCCACTCCTGGAGGGCTGCGTAAGCCAGTCGTGGAGGAGTAGTCTGTCTCCGTAGGAAGAGTGGAGCGGTGTGTTTGGCGAGTATGATTTGTAGTTTCTTGGAGTGGTAAGTGGGATAGGACGAAGGAGATCCCATGGAGAAAGAAAAAAAAGGGCATCGAGAGCTGAGAACCAAGGGTCGGGAGCTGAGCATCGAGCGTCAAGCCCTGGCTTGTGATAGAGCCAGGAATTGGCTCGGAGCTTATGACGTGCGTTCGAGGGCCGAGCAGCGGCGATAGAGCCTCCATACTTGGGTGCCGAGCGTCGAGCCAGTGCCGAGCGCCGAGCCCCCTACTTGTAAGAAAGCTAGGTGGTGGCTCGAGGTCACTGCCGAGCGTCGAGCCCCCTTGTCTGCGTGAAAGCCAGGTGGTGGATCGAGGTCACCGCCGAGTGTCGAGCCCCTTTGCCTGCGTGAGAGCTAGGTGGTGGCTTGAGGTTACTGCCGAGCGTTGAGCCCCCTTGCCTGCTTGAGAGCTAGGTCGTGGCTCAAGGCCACTATCGAGCGTCGAGCCCCCTGCTTGTTGTGAAAGCTAGGAGGTGGCTCGAGGTCACTGCCAAGCATCGAGCCTACCTGCTTGCATGAAAGCTAGGGCTTGACTCGAGGTCATCACCGAGCATCGAGCCCCCTGCTTTTGTGTAAGCTAGGACGTGGCTCGAGGCCACTACCGAGCATCGAGCCTCCCTGCTTGCATGAAATCTAGGGTGTGGCTCGAGGTCACTGCCAAGCGTCGAGCCCCCTACTTGCGTGAAAGCTAGGAGGTGGCTCGAGGTCACTATCGAGCGTCGAGCCTTCCTGCTTGCGTGAAAGCTAGGGCATGGCTCGAGGTCACTGAAGCACGTCGAGCCTCATTGCTTGTGTGAAAGCTAGGACGTGGCTCGAGGTCACTGCCGAGCGTCGAATCCCCTATTTGTGTGAAAGCTAGGGCGTGGCTCGAGGTCACTCCCAAGCGTCGAGCCTCCCTGAAAGCTAGGGCATGACTCGAGGTCACTCCCGAGAGTCGAGCCTTCCAGCTTGCGTGAAAGCTAGGACGTGGCTCGAGGTCACTACTGAGTGCCGAGCCCCCTGCTTGTGTGAAAGCTATGAGGTTGCTCGAGGTCACTGCCGAGCGTCGAGCCTCCCAGCTTGCGTAAAAGCTAAGGCGTGGCTCGAGGTCACTGCCGAGCATCGAGCCCCCTGCTTGCATGAAAGCTAGGAGGTGGCTCGATGTCACTGCCGAGCATCGAGCCCTCTGCTTGCGTGAAAGCCAGGGCGTGGCTCGAGGTCACCGCCGAGCGTCGAGCCCCCTGCTTGTGTGAAAACTATGATGTGTCTCGAGGTCACTGCCTAGCGTCGAACCCCCCTGCTTGTGTGAAAAATAGGGCGTGGCTCGAGGTTACCGCCGAGCGTCAAGCCCCCTTCTTTTGTGAAAGCTAGGACGTGGCTCGAGATCACTGCCGAGCGTCGGGCCTCCCCGTTTGAGTGAAAGCTAGGGCATGGCTCGAGGTCATTGCCAAGCGTCGAGCCCATACAGCTTGTGAAAAAGCTAGGGTGTTGCATGTGATGCTGACGTCATGGGGATGGAATTCGAGGCGTCAAAATCTTATCAGCCATTTGATCTTGATGATCAAGATTGAATCGATCAGGATTCCAACGTAGAATTCGAAGCGTTGAAATCTCATCAGCCGTTAGATCTTGATGATCAAGATTGAACAGTCAGGATTCTAACACGGAATTCGAGGCATCGTTAGTCACTCTATAAATCCTCCACCACCTCCCCATTTCTTCACTTTGCTTTCTCTTTCTAAAAAACAGGAGTTTCTATCTCTACTCAACGGCAATGACTTTTCCGTTGATCTCTCCGTTCATGAAATATAGGTTAGTATTTTTTTGTTATGTCGCGCTCTCAATCCGGTTCCGAAGCGAGTTCTTCTGGTCGGGGTGAAGGGGATCGTTAGTCGGACTCCACGTCCTGGGAGCTAGACGACCAAGTTTTTGAGGGGGATCGTCAGTCGGACTCCATGTCCTGGGATTTAGATGACCAAGTTTTGGACGTGGTGCCGCTCCAAAGCCGCAAGCCGCCCGTGGTCGAGTCCGCTTCCACTGGAGAGGTCGAGGTATTAGGCGAGGAGGTTGAGGTAGGAGAGGTGGATCAGGGAGGCAGTGAGGGATGAGTTGAGGGAGAGGCGGAAGCAGAAGGTAGCGAGGAAGGAGAGGCTCTCCCCTCTTTCCCGCCTTTGGCGACACCGTCTCCGTCGAAGGCTCCTCGCATCCGAAAGAAGAAGAGGAAGTGGCGCCTGTCAGATAGTTCGAGGACACCAGATGAGTTCGAGCCAATGCATGGGCTCGACGTCTCATACTACAAGAACCCGCAGTCCATCAGAATGTACCCGGACGACGTCGAGAACTTGGTTCAATTTGGCGTAGAGGTATCTTCACCAGCCCGGACACAGATACAGATGGAAAAGGTTCATTGCATCCTTAAGGCCGACTATCTACCCGTGATAAGGGCCAGTTATTTCATCGGACGGGAGTACGAGCTGATGATCCCAAGCCCTGTCTTTGCCCTACCACCGAGTTGGCCCCTGACTTCTGCATGTTTCCCGAGGACACTTTCGTCTCAGGGATAAGGCTACTATTGCATCCGTTCATCAAGAGGGTGCTGAGGTGGGGGGAGCTCTGTCTAATGCAGTATGGCCCCAACTCATGGAAGTAGTTGGTCTGCTTCATCCTGAAGTGTGAAGAGAAGAAGGTGCCCCTGAATCTGAAGTATTTCCGGGCCATCTTAGGGGCGAGCTCGCTCGGAGATTAGGAGGGCATCTACTACATATCGCCTCGCCCCCACAAGAAGGTGGTGCACGGGCATCCGTATTCCATCAAGGGGTGAAAGGATAAGTACTTCGTGGTCCGAAGCAAGGTGCCTTGGGAGATTCCTACAGCTTGGAATTTTACAAGCCGAACCACAAACCTCCGAGGCGAAGAGACTTGACTGAGGTGGAGTGAGCGGATGTTGATAGGATTGTCGAGGTACACAGCATCGGTTGGCCGAATGTGACAGAATTGCACTTAGCCCGGACCGGACTGAGCCCAGCCAACCCTTGTATATTTTCGTTTATTTTTTGTTTAACTTTCTGCCTTCGTGTTAACATTCGTTCTTTTTTCTCTGCAGCGATGGATCAGTCAAAGCTCGACACAAGGAAAGCTCTGCAGGCTCTGGCCCGGAAGAGAAGGGCCAAGAAGGTAGCACTACAAGTGGGGTCCGCCCAGGGGGGCGCCGAGGGCCCCTCGGAGCGGCCCCATAAGAAGTCAAAGAAGGCCCGCTCGGCTAGAGACGCACCCGAGTCAGCGCCGAGCTCTAGTAGCCGTAAGGTTGCTGAGGTCTTGAAGGCAGGGACCCCTGCCATGCGCCCCGACGCCGAGCAGACGGTGGGTAAGAGGGGGCTCCGACCGTTCGCCCCGGACTAGTTGGTAAAGGAGGGCGACTGGCTCACGGAGAGCCCGATCTCGGTCGAGGTCGTGGATCACCTCGCCACAGTGCGCGACAGATCCATCCTGGCGACCGAGACGGTGGAGATGTGTTATATGAAGTGGGCTCAAGCCCACGTGATCGTAAGTGTTTGTTTACATGCTTTAACTTTTCCTGTACTTGGCATTGTTTTCTGATGTTCGTCTCTCTTCAATCAGGCATCTATGGCCGGGGAGCAGCTGAAGAGGTGCTTCGAGAAGGAGCTGGTGATCAAGAAGCAGAACGCTGATAGGTACCTACGTGAGGTGAAGGACCTGAAGACCAAGCTGACGGCGGCTCAGGGGGCGGTGCAGGCCCTTCAAGCTGACCTAGCCTCCGAACAGGACCAGCTCCTCCGTGCTTTGGCGGAGGTCCAAGGCAAGGCAATTGCGGAGTACGAGAAGCTGCAGGCCGCGACAGGGGAGGAGCTGATGAACGCCCAAGACGAGGCATATGACCGGGCAAAGGAGCACTTTTTGCTCCTTTACCCTCAAGCGAAGATCGACCACCTCCACTATGGCTGGCAGCTGCCCATGCTCCCACTAACCCCCGGAGGTGAGGGTGACGAGGCACCGAGAGACCCGAGCATAGAGAGAGATGGGGGCGGGGGGGGGGGGGGGGACCGCCTACGAAGAGGTGCAGATCCCCCCTAAGAAGCAGTCTTTATATTTTCTTTTTTTTCTCTGTATTTGCCGAGCACGGACTGACCACCGCTTTCTTGTAACTACTTTTTGAGGTTAATATAAACATGTATTTTTTGGCCGGCCTATTATGACTTGTTGTTTTTTGAAAAGCTTGGAGTGAAATCGTGTTTCCTCTTCTTTTTGTCAGATGGACGAGATCCTAGGAGCTGACCTCAATTCTACCAAGGTCCGGCGACTTCGGAACAGTCTAGAGTCAAAGGAGAGTGTCTTAATTCGCTATCGCAAACAGGCTCGTGATCGGGAAGCCGCCATGAGCTTTTTCATGAACAAGTCCAAGGAGCTTAGCTTAGAGGCGGCGCGTCTGAAGAAGGCTATAGCCGACCGAGACTGGGGGAGTGCCGAGATGAACTGGTCGATGTCTAATGCCTCCAATAGGCGACCAACCTCTCAATCCATTCTCCGTGAGGTCATGGTGGAGAAGGAGCTGGAGATTCAGAGGCTGGAGGTCATGCTCGGCACAGGTGGATCCCGGTTCGGCCCTTTTATGGGAGGCGGCCCTTCTATCTTAGATTCTTCACCGACCCTGTATCTAAAAATGGTGAGGTCGGCTGATGCGCAAAGCTCCGTTGCTGGGACGTCTTCACTGGCAATGCCGGTGGTGCCGAACGAGTACACTGGAGGAAGGACCCACTCGGTGGGGCTCGAGATGGTCCGTGTTAGCAAAAAAGGCCCCACGAGAAACACTTAGGTTGTGGTAAAAATAACCGTTGTAATAATCTTTATTGTACTGTGGCCATTCAAGGTATTATGATGAATGAAATTTGATTTTTCCGTCCCTCTAATTAAGAAAGCTTAGGACGCTGCCTGCAGCGTAAGCCAAATGTCGAGCCCCCGTGCTTTGTAGAAAACTAAGGTGTGGCTCGAGGTCATTGCCGAATGCCTAGCTCATACAGCTTGATAAAGATACGAAGTTGCTCGAGGTCAATGCCGAATGTCGAGCCCCCATGCTTGTGAGAAAGCTAGGGTGTGGCTCGAGGTCATTGCCAAGCACCTAGCCCATACAGCTTGAGAAAGCTAGGACGTTGCTCGAGGTCAATGCCGAATGTCGTGCCCCATGCTTGTGAGACAGCTAGGGTGTGGCTCAAGGTCATTACCGAGCGGCTAGCCCATACAGCTTGAGAAAGCTAGGGCAATGTTCGAGGTCAATACCGAATGTCGAGCCCCTATGCTTGTGAGAAAGCTAGGGTGTGGCTCGAGTTCATTGCCGAATGTCGAGTGCACGTAAATTTGCACAAAAAAATAAAATTAAGGGGAGAAAAAAGGATTACTCTTATTATTTACACAAAAACAAAAGGGAGGCACGTGGTGCCGATTACATAAGTTGTTTTAGCCCACCCCCTCGAGGAACTTGATGAGGTGTTCCGCATTCCAGGGCCTCTTTACTATCCTGCCGCCTAGGTCTGTGAGTCTGTACGTGCCGGGGCGTACCACTTCGGAGACCTTATACGGGCCCTCCCAATTAGGGGCCAACTTTCTCTTTTTGCTGAGGTTGGATACCGCTAGCTTTCTGAGCACGAGGTCGCCTTGCTTGATGTCAGTGGGGCGGACCTTCTTGTTGTAAAACCTCTCGATCCGTTGTTGGTATATGCTTCTCCTGGCGGAAGATTTTTCTCTGACCTCGTCGATTAGATCCAAGTTGGCTCTGAGGTCCGTTGAGTTGTTCTCTTCGTCGAAGGCCATGATCCTGGGCGAAGGAAGCCCGATCTCTAAGGGGATAACCGTCTCAAAGCCGTAGGATAGGTTGAATGGTGATTCACCTGTTAGGATTCTCTTCGTTGTCCGGTGCACCCATAGTACGCTCGGTAACTCGTCGACTCACAGCCCCTTGGGTGAATTATCCAACCGCTTCTTAAGGCCATCGAGGATTTGACAGTTCACATTTTTGGCTTAGTTGTTTGATTGAGGGTGGCATATCGATGAGAAGCATAGCTGGACGCCGATGTCTTCACAGAATTTTCAAAAGTTTTTGCCCGCAAATTGGGTCCCATTGTCGGTGATGAGCACCTGCGGGATCCCGAACAGACAGATGATGTGTTTCTAGAAAAAATATTGAGTTTGTTGTTCCATGATCGTGGCCAGGGGCTTGGCCTCGATCCACTTGGTGAAGTAGTCGATGACCACTACCAGGAATTTCCTTTGGCCCGTCGCTTTTGGGAAAGGGCTGACTAGGTCCATCCCCCACATTGTAAAGGAGGTTAGACTGGCCAGGGAGCAGAGGTTGGCTTGTGGAAGCCGTTTCACCGAGGAAAATCTTTAGCAAGGGCCGCACCCTTTTTCGAGGTCCTGGGCGTTCTGTAACATGGTCGGCCAGTAGTACCCGTGGTTTAGGACTTTTCTGGTGAGTGACCTGCTCCCCATGTGGCACCCACCGATTCCCTCATGTAGTTCCTTTAAAGCGTACTTGGCCTCATCGGAGGCCAGGAAGCGAAGGTAGGGTCTTCCGTCCGTTATTGTGTACGAGCGCTTGAAGAGTATCTCTTTGATTACGATGAACCTTTCTGAACGGACTCTGTTTCTTATCACCTCGTCTCTATCCTAGGGAAGTTCGCCCTCTGCTAGGAACTTCCGGATGGGAGTCGTCTAGTTGTCTAGTTAAGGTTCGGTGGTGAGGCAGAAGACTTCGGGGAGGTCGATGTTGGGCTTGAAGAGGACTTCGATTAGGATGGTGTAGTCGAGGCCTTTGAAGGATGATGGGGTAATTTTGATAAGGAATCAGCCTAGACATTTTGCTCCCTAGGGATCCGTTCTACTGAGGAGAAATCGAAGGACGTCAAGAGTTGATGGACTACTGCCAAGTATCGGACCATCTGAGCATCACGGGCCTCATACTCCCTGGTGATCTGGTTGACCACGAGTTGGGAGTCGCTAAAGGCGATGATTTGCTTGGCCCCAGCCTTGTGCGCTAGGGTGAGCCCTGCGATCATAGCTTCAAATTTCGCCTTGTTGTTAGGGGCTAGAAAGTTCAAGCGAAGAGAATACTGTAGAATGAAGTTGTTGGGACTTTTGAGGATGACGCCCGCGCCGCTTCCCACCTCGCAAGACGAACCATCGGCATAAACTTCCCAAACCGGATCTGCCTCTTGGATGTCATTCGGCTCGGAGATAGTGCACTCCATGATGAATTCGGCGAGGGCCTGTCCCTTAATGGCTGTCTTGGGCTGGTAACTGATGTCGTACAGGCTCAGCTCGATCGACCACTTGACTAAGCGTCTGGAACTCTCAGGCTTTTGGAGGACAGCCTTGAGAGGCTGGTCTGTAAGGAAATGGATCAAGTGGGCTTGGAAATAAGGACGGAGCTTTTGCGCGGCCATGACCAGGGCGTAGGCAACCTTCTCCATCTTGGCGTATCGAGCCTCAGCCGAGAGCAGGACTTTAGTCACACAGTAAAAAGGCTTATGAATTCCCTCGTCTTCCCGGACGAGCACAACATTGAGTGTGTTTTCCGAGGCTGAGAGGTATAGCAAGTGGGGTTCGCCTGGTTCGGGTTTGCTCAGAAGTGGGGGTTGGTGAGGTAAGACTTTAACTGGTCGAATGCCACTTGCTGGGGGTCGCCCCATTCGAAGCCTTTCGATCCCCGCAGAGCTTTGAAGAAGGGGAGGGACTTTGTTGATTCTTGGTTTTAATGACTATAACACAATAAAAAGTTTTCCTATCACATATCTCTTACAGAGTATATCACAGTCAATACCATGGTGAAATACACAAAGACAAAACAATCCAATGAAGCTTTCAAGAGTAATTGATCAAGCCACAAAGATCTAAGCTCAAGCCACATTGATCAAGCAAGCTTCAAGACAAAAAGACAAAGGCTTAAGCTCAAGTCAAAGACTCAAGTTTAAGACAAGACTCAAGTGCTTCAAATGTTTTGTAAAAAGTGTCTGGTAATATTGTAATTTTCATTCTTTGAGTCTTAGAAACTTGTAATAGCCTTGTCACATACATACTCACACATACTTTAAATAATCTGAGTGTTTTACAAAAATTAAAAGGTCAAAACAAGCTTGAATAAGTTCAGCTGTTGAGTACCAGTCGACCGTTCCTTGTACGAAACTGTCTGAACTCATACAAGCTCTGGTCAGTCGACACATTATGCTAACCCAGTCGATTGTTCAAGCCGTTTCAACAGTTTACTGATTTTAAAAACTTGTTTTTTCAAAATCAAATCTTTTTACTGCCGTTGAATGGCAGTTGAGATTCAACCTTTCAATGTTCAAACGTCTCTAACTCTATAAAAAGAGTATAGAGGACATTTGGCAAAGATAAATAACATTTCCAGGCATTTCTTTAAGTTTCAAGCTTTTTGTTTTCAACAAGAACAAGTCTTTCAAAAGCATACAAACTCTAAGTCTTGGTTCTCTGAAATTCAGTCTAGTATAATATCGAATTTGTTTTAGACTGATTTCAGAAGTTAACCTAATAGCCTCTATACAAAAGCACAAATCACAAATAAGGCTATAGGTTATTGTAAACTCCTTTTGTTGTTGTTTTTTCACTCTCGGGTTGTGAGAGTGGTCCTCTCGGTTGGAGAGTAGGGCTCTTGGTTGTAGAGTCGGTTTTTCACTCTTGGGTATAGAGTGACTTTGATCTCTCTAGTGGTGAGAGAGGTCTACGGGTTTGCCACAGTTGTTGTCAAAACGCCGTAGGGTATTCTTGTACTTTTTTCAAGAATAGTGGAAAATGTCAAGTGGGTTGCTTGGGGAGTGGATGTAGGTCGGGAGGACCGAACCAGGATACATCGTTGCGTACTCTGTGATTGACTTTCTGTGGTTGTATTTTCTCAACTTGCAATCAATTTTTCTATGTTTTTTTTTTAAAACTTGTCTAGTAAGTCGACTGTATTTCCGCACTAAGTCGACTGATCAGAGTAGTAACTCTTCAATAAGATACTCTTCTATTCTGACGCAACAGTCGACTACATCTCTTTTTTCAGTCGACTTAACAGTACGAAAAGTTCAAGTTTTGATTTTATTTTTATACAACACTATTCACCCCCTTTAGTGTTATTTGTCTTGCCTACAGGATCCTACACTTGGTATCAGAGCAAGGTTGAGTGCAATAGCATCTACTTCAAATGCAAACCAATACCATTAAGGCCAATCCACACAAAGGCCACCCCTATTCGATGGAACAAATTACAATTATTGGAAGTGTAGAATAAAGATCTACCTTCAGTCCATCAACTCTGAGATATGGAACATGACTGAGACAGAATATACCACTCCTACAATTTCTTATGCACAATGGAACGATGAAATGAAGGGTGACACAATGAACAATGCAAAGGCGATGAATGCTCTATTCTGTGCTCTTACCAAAGAGGAGTTCAATCGCGTATCCAATGCAAAAATGGCGTATCAAATTTGGCACACATTTGAGGTAACTCATGAAGGTATTAATAAGGTTAAAGAATCTATTCTTGTTCACAGGTTCGAGATGTTCTGTATGAAGGAGAACGAGAATGTGTCAGATATGATAACACGGTTCACTGACATTATAAATTCTCTTGTGGATCTTGGAAAAACGTACACTCAAGCAGAAATGATGAGGAAAGTTCTTCGTACCCTAACCCCCGAATGGGAGAAGAAGACCACCGCCATAGAAGACGCCAACGATTTATCACAACTTTCTTTTGAGAATCTTGTCGAAAATCTTATGGCATGTGAAGTACAACTTGAAGAACGCAAAAGTGATCTAGAACCTCAACAAGCAAAGAAGAAGACTCTCGCTTTCAAGGCTATGTCGGACTCCGAAGATGAAGAAGAAGATGAAGAAAAAGAAGAAGAGATAGCCATGTTCACTAGAAAGTTCAAGAAGTTTCTTAGAAAAGGTAAATTTAATTCCAAATTTAAAGATACTAATAAACTTTCCACTTGTTTCAATTGCAACAAAACATGTCATACGAAGAAGGATTGCCCATTAGAAAATGCGAAATCAAAAGGGAAGGCTCCTAACTTCAAGAAGGACAAGTACACAAAGAACAAGTATATGAAGAACAAGAAAGCATATCAAGCAACTTAGGACGATAGAGACTCTTCATCGGAAGAAGAGAATAAGGAGTCAAACGAAGTTGCGAACGTATGTTTCATGACCACACAAAACGAAATAAGTGATAACTTTGATTCAAATGACTTATTAGATGCTTTCAATGAGATTTTTCAAGAACTCAAGAAGAAGAAAAATTAGAGTTAAAAACTTAGAGAAAGTCAATCAAATACTTTCTCAATAGAATCTTGACTTAAATGTTGAAGTCAAGTCGTTAAATTCTCGACTTTCTAATTTGGATATAGATCTTGTATCTCTTAAGAAAAATTATGAAGAGATATCCAAGAATGTATCTAAGTTTAACAAAGGAAAGGAGAATTTAAATGAAGTTCTCCAAAATCAAGTTCAATCCAATAAGAGATTTGGACTTGGTTTTCAAAAGTCTTTTGAAAAACATCATTTTTCTAAGAATACTAGTAGTAATAAGACTGATTTTTTTTTCTGGTGTTAAGAGCAAATTATATGAGTTTTTCGAGAAACCAAAAACTGTTGTTTTCCATGAAAATAGTGATTCTATAGTTCAGACCAGTCGACTGAACCCTAATTTCAGTCGTCTGTCCAGAGATTTGGATTCTTATTTAAAGAGATCAAAACCTCAGATAAGTCGACCTATTTCACCTCCCAGTCGATTGTCTTTCATAACAGTCGACTGAAAGGTACAATAAAGTCGACTGGACAGAGTAAGAATATTTGGGTTCCAGTCAATCTAAATCAAAACGATAGAATTACTTATATAAATTTTTATGTTCTTAATGTATGTAATTCTGTAAATTAAATTCCTGCTTTTGGTGGTAAATCAAACTCACTTTGGGTTTGGTTTTCCAAAAACTAATCCCTATCGGACCCAATGAAAAGGGTACCATATTCACAATGATTATTTTATAGGTATCTAAAAGAGAACGTTGGATACTTGACAGTGGATGCTCCAAGCATATGACTGGTCATGCTAACCTTCTTTCTTCCATACAAAAAATAGATGGAGGAACAGTCACATTCGGTGACAACAACAAAGGGAAGTTTATTGGAATAGGTATGGTCGGTAAGAACACTACCCCTACTATAGAAGAAGTTTTTCTTGTTAGTGGTCTTGAGCATAATCTGTTAAGTATTAGCCAATTGTGTGATAAGGGATATAAAATTGTTTTTAAAAAAGATGCATGTTTAATTTATGATTCTTCCATGCAAAATATAATTTTTCAATGATTTAGGAAAAACAACATCTATGAATTATGTTTAAAAACCAATAAATTCTCTAATGACTTTTGTTTAGTAGCTTCTAACAATGATTCTTGGCTTTGGCATAAGATATTTGGCCATGTGAATATAAAAAATATTGCTAAATTGTCTAAGTACAACCTAGTTAAAGGACTGCCAAGACTATCTTTTAAGAAAGATAAGTTATGTGATGCATGTCAACTAGGAAAACAAGTCAAATCTACTTTTAAGATAAAAGAAATAATTTTAACTAGTAGGCCTCTTGAATTAATCCATATGGATTTATTTGGTCCTACTAGAGTCGCTTCTTTAAATAAGAGTAGTATGTATTTGTTTTAGTAGATGGTTTTTCAAGATTTACATGGGTTTTCTTTTTAAAACATAAATATGATGCTTTTGAAGAATTTGCAAATTTTTGTAAACGAATTCAAAATAAAAAATCTCTAACCATAGTTACTATTAGAAGTGATCATGGTGGAGAATTTGAGAATGAAACGTTTTCAGAATATTGCAACAAGAATGGTATAACACATTCGTTTGCATTTCCTAGAGCTCCACTACAAAATGGAGTGGTTGAAAGAAAGAATAGGACATTGCAAGAATGTGCACGTACACTTGTTGAAAGCAATTTGCCTAAATACTTTTGGGCTGAAGCTGTTTCTACAGCATGTTATTTTTTAAATAGAATATTGATTAGGCCTAAACTTAAGAAAACTTGTTATGAACTATTTTTTGAAAGAATTCCTAAAGTATCTTATTTTAAAGTATTTTGATGCAAGTGTTTCATTTTAAATACTAAAGATAATTTAGATAAATTTGATCCTAGATCTAATGAAGGTATCTTCATTGGATACTCAAATAGGAGTAAGGCATATAGAATTTTCAATAAGTCAACATTGACTATTGAAGAATCTATGCATGTTTCATTTGATGAATCCTTGCCTTCATCTACTGCTATTGAAGATTATGAAAATAATTCATCACCTTTAAATAACGTTATTAAATCACTAGAGCAAATTACCCTAGACAAGTCGACTGATAAGGATATTAAGTCGACTGATGTGAATCAATCGGCTGGTGGACTTGTTAAGTCGACTGATCCTGTTGTGACGACTCAAACTTTACCAAAATCGTTTGTTGAAGTTAGAGATCATCCTCATGACTTAATAATTGGTGACATCTCACGTGGTATTCAAACAAGATCTCATGTTAACATGATTTCTCATACGGCTTTCTTGTCGGATTTTGAACCGAAGAATATACAAGAAGCTTGTGAGAATGAATTTTGGATGAATGACATACAAAATGAATTAAACCAATTTATAAGAAATGATGTATGGGATTTAGTTCCACGACCTCCTGACCATACTATAATTGGTACCAAATAGGTATTCAAGAATAAGTTAGATGAATCAGGACAAGTCATTAGGAACAAGGCTAGGTTAGTTGCTCAAGGATATAATCAAGAAGGAATCAATTTTGATAAAACATATGCTCATGTTGCTAAACTAGAATCAATTAGGATCTTATTATCTTTTGCATATTTTATGAATTTTACACTCTTCCAAATGGATGTCAAGAGTGCTTTTCATAATGGTTTTATTAAGGAAGATGTTTATGTTAAGCAACCACCCGGTTTCGAACATGAACAATTCCCAAACCACGTTTTTAAATTGAAAAAGGCTTTATATGGTCTTAAACAAGCATCTCGTGCTTGGTATGATCGGTTAAAGACTTTTCTCTTAGAAACTAGTTTTGAGATAGGTAAAGTAGATACTACATTGTTTATTAGAAAAATAGAGACAGATATTCTAATCATACAAATATATGTCGATGACATAATTTTTGGTTCTACTAATAGTAATATCTGTCAAGAGTTTTCTAATACCATGAAAAATGAGTTTGAGATGAGTCGCATGGGTGAACTCAATTATTTACTTGGACGACAAATAAAGCAGTCATAAAATGGCATATTTATTAATCAAGAAAAACATGCTAAGGAAATACTCAAACTATTTGACATGGATAGCACTAGTAGTAAAACCACACCTATGGCTACTACTACTACACTTGACAAAGATGATTTAGGTAAGAGTGTCGATCAAAAATTCTATCGAGGTATGATTGACTCACTCTTATATATAACTTCTAGTAGACCCGACATTATGTTTAGTATATGTTTGTGTACTAGATATCAGTCGAATCCCAAAGAATCTCACGTAAAAGCTGTGAAACATATTTTAAGATACATTAAAGGCACGTCTGAATATGGTTTATTTTATCCACGCACCGATAATTTTCAACTTTTGTTGTATAGTGACGCTGATTTTGCTGGTAGTAAAACTGATCGTAAAAGTACTAGTGGAACTTGTTATTTTTTGGGACATTCACTAGTATCTTGGTGCAGTAAAAAGCAAAATTCGGTATCCCTGTCTACTACAGAAGCTGAATATATTGCTGCAAGTTTGGCTTGTGCCCAAATTTTGTGGATGAAATAAACTTTATTAGATTATGGTATTTCATTTTCAAAACCTGCTATAATGTGTGATAATACCCGTGCTATTAATCTATCTAAAAATCTGGTTCAACACTCACGTACGAAACATATTGATATTCGACATCATTTTCTACGTGATCATGTTTTAAAGGGAGATATAACTTTGGATTTTATTTCTACTGATAAATAAGTAGCAGATATATTTACCAAACTACTTAAAGAAGACACTTTTATCAACTTTAGAAGAGAACTAGGATTTTGCTGTTTTCATGACATTTATTGAAAATATATTTTGTTTAAGTCGACTTAAACGTCTTTTTCAGTCGACTTATAAAGTATTTTCGTTGTTCTTATTATTGCTGAATCTTGTGTTCTGAACAGTCGACTGTATACGTAACCAGTCGACTGACAGAAAGTTTTTACTTGATGTTTCTTTTGGTTTAATTTTCTCTCGACTAAGTCGACTGATATAAAAACCAGTCGAATGTCGCGACATCAGTTTGGTTTTTTTTGATTCCGAATCGTCCCTTAAACTGAGGCATCTCTCTCTCTTTTAACCCTCTTGTCGATCTCGACCCTTCATTCAAACCTACTCTTAATCTAAGCTCTTCACTCTTAGTAAAAACCCTAAAATCTCTTACCTCTCTTTTTTCATTTTCCCCTTTCACTCTTGCTCTCAAAACCCTAAAACTTGATGTATTTTCTTTTTTTTTTTTTAATGTATTTCACTTCTATGTAGTATTTGCAACCCTGTACTTCATTTTCTATGTATTAATTTGTTATGGTTATGCAAAGCCCCTCCTTTTATTTTTTTGTTGATTTTTTTTGATGACAAAGGGGGAGAAAAGGCTTGTTTGTGGTGAATGTTTTGTCTTGTGCATGTTTTTGTGCATATTAGTACTTGTGTGCTTGTTGTACATTAGTTAGGTGGAGCATACATGTTATATATCTTTCAACTTTTTATGACTTTATGATATGTAATTGTTATTATTATAAGTTATTGTGTTGTCATCATCAAAAAGGGAGAGAATGTTGATTCTTGGTTTTGATGATTAAAACACAATGCAAAATTTGTCTATCACATATCTCTTGCAGAGTGTATCACAGTCAATACCGTGGTGAAATACACAAAGGCAAAACAATCCAATGAAGCTTTCAAGAGTAATTGATCAAGCCACAAAGATCTAAGCATAAGCCACATTGCTCAAGCAAGCTTCAAGACAAAAAGACAAAGGCTCAAGCTCAAGTCAAAGACTCAAGTTCAAGACAAGACTCAAGTGCTTCAAATGTTTTGTAAAAAGTGTCTTGTAATATTATAATTTTCATTTTTTGAGTCTTAGAAACTTGTAATAGCCTTGTCACACACACACTCACACATACTTTAAATAATTTGAGTGTTTTACAAAAATTAAAAGGTCAAAAACAAGCTTGAATAAGTTCAGCTGTTGAGTACCAGTCGACCGTTCCTTGGAACCAGTCGACTGTCACAGTATGAAACTATCTGAACTTATACAAGTTCTGGCCAGTCGACTCATTATGGCATCCCAGTCGACTGTTCAAGCCATTTCAACAGTTTACTGATTTTAAAAACTTGTTTTTTCAAAATCAAATCTTTTTACTACCGTTGTATGGCAGTTGGGATTCAACCTCTCAACGTTTAAACGTCTCTAACTCTATAAAAAGAGTATAGAGGTCATTTGGCAAAGATAAATAACATTTCCAAGCATTTCTTTAGGTTTCAAGCTTTTTGTTTTCAACAAGAACAAGTCTTTCAAAAGCATACAAACTCTAAGTCTTGGTTCTCTGAAATTCAGTCTAGTATAATATCGAATTTGTTTTAGACTGATTTCAGAAGTTAACCTAATAGCCACTACACAAAAGCACAAATCACAAACAAGGCTATAGGTTATTGTAAACTCCTTTTGTTGTTGTTTTTTCACTCTCGGGTTGTGAGAGTGGTCCTCTCGGTTGGAGAGTAGGGCTCTTGGTTGTAGAGTCAGTTTTTTACTCTTGGGTGTAGAGTGGGTTTGCTCTCTCTAGTGGTGAGAGATGTCTATGGGTTTGACATAGTTGTTGTCAAAATGCCGTAGGGTATTCTTGTACTTTTCTCTAGAATAGTGGAAAATCTCAAGTGGGTTGCTTGGGGACTGGATGTAGGTCAGGAGGACCAAACCAGGATACATTGCTGTGTACTCTGTGATTGACTCTCTGTGGTTGTATTTTCTCAACTTACAATTTCAATTTTTCTGTGTTTTTAAAAAAAAAACTTGTCTGGTAAGTCCACTGTATTTCCGCGCTAAGTCAACTAATCAGACTAGTAACTATTCAATAAGATACTCTTCTACTCTGATGCAACAGTCGACTGCATCTTTTTTTTCAGTCGACTGAACAGTACGAAAAGTTCAAGTTTTGATTTAATTTTTATACAACACTATTCACCTCCCCTCTAGTGTTATTTCCCTTGCCTACAGGATCCTACAGACTTCTCTCTAGACTTGGAGAGGAAGCGGCCGATGGCCGCTAGTCTTCCCATGAGTTGTTGAACCTCCTTAATGTTTCTGGGAGGGATCATATCGATTATGGTCTGGATCTTCTCGCGATTTGCCTCTATGCCGCACTGGCTAACGATAAACTCGCGAAATTTCCATGAATAGATGCTGAAGGCACACTTGGTGGGATTGAGACTCATGTTGTGGGACTGAAGGACGCCAAAGGCTTCCTCGAGGTCGGCCACATGGTCCTGCCCTCGTCGACCTTGACGAGCATGTCATCAACGTATATCTCCATGTTACAACTGATCTGTTCTTTGAAAACTCAGTTGACGAGTCTCTGGTAGGTGGCACCGGCGTTCTTAAGCCCGAAGAGCATGACCCGGTAGCAGTAGAGACCCTGGTCGATAACGAAGGATGTTTTGGTGATATCCGGAGGGAACATCCAGATTTGATTATAGCTTAAAAAGACATCCATGAAGGTCAGTAGCTCGTGATCCGACGTTGCGTCGATCAGAGCGCCGATACTCGGGAGTGGGAAAGAATCTTTGGGGCACGCCCTGTTGAAGTCCGTGAAGTCTATGCAGATCCTCGAGCTCCCGCTGGCCTTCTTCACCATCACGACGTTAGCCAGCCACTCAGGATAGCTGGCCTCTTGGATGAACCGGGCAGACAACAGTTTGTCCACCTCCACTTTTACTGCTTGTTGCCTCTCCGGGGTGAACTTGCGTCGCATCTGATGGATCGGTGTCACGCCCCACATTCCAAAAGCACGAAATACGAGCGCGTGACGAAGCCCATCAAATGATTTTAACATCATCCGTAAACTGTAGGATCGACTCAACATCACAACAAGAATATAACAAGATATACACAACCAAGCATGCATGAATAATTTATTAAGCAATAGAAAACAAATGAAACAATTAATAATATCCAAATAGTTTTCAATGTCTGAATCAAAGATAAAACTCGGGAACATAAGCCCGTTACAAGTTTTAAGTAGCAAGAAAATAAATAACACAAGAAAAACAAATAATTTAAGTATGTCATTTCTCCAATTGAAGCCTAGAATCTCTGCTCACCAATTCCAGCAGGCAACACGTCTCCAAAGTCTGTTTATAATATAAAAAGGAGAAAATAGAAAAAACATGAAAAATGCCCTTAGTGCAAGTTAGGACCGCAAATAGTAAAAACAAGTACAAGTAACATGGAACAAGATTTGGAATCAAGAATGTAATAGGGATGCAACAAGTAGTGGGAATTCAAGAAATTAACTAGCAAGAAGGACAACTCGAGTGACAAGATAGGGTAACAAATACTAATAGTAGAACAAGTTGCTAGTGAACATGTAATTGTATTAAGTATCAAGTAGCAAGTATCAAGTATAAGTGTCAAGTTACAAGTCTCAAGTCTAGTGTCAAGTTGTCAAGTACAAGTGTCATGTAACAAGTGTCAAGTATTATGCTCAATTATTAAGTCTCGTGTATCATGTCATCAAGTATCAAGTAAGCATGTATCAAAAGTTTCATGTTTCAAGTCTTGTGGTTATTACTATCTAGGTAGCACTTCATGCATCCATACTTTTACTATATGGTCACTACATACAATCAGTTACGTTTAGGCCTAGTGGTGGATTTTTAAAGAGTGGTGTACTCAGGTATCAAGTATCAAGCAGGCACGGTTCATGAATACAAAAAAAAGTAACAAGTTCACGAAGCAAGTCCGTGAATACTAACAAGTTCAAGAACCACGCTGTGGGTTGATGAATACAACAAGTTTATGAGCCAAGTAATGGCTTCATGAATACATCAAGGTGCAATAAGTTCATGAACCGAGTACTGGGAAACACTAGCCTCCTTCCGAGTACACTTACCTATATTGTCCGCTACTATGGTCTTTCCCTTAAACTCCGGCTTGTTATTTATTAATATCATCAAGCAAGCATGAAAGTGTGCAAAATATGTCAAGTAAACATAATCAAGAACATGGAAAAAGTCTAGGCTAGATAGGATATATGTTCGAGGGTCTAAACAAATCAAAATATCAAGAACAACGAAAATCTCAAATCTGGACAGCATGACATTGCTGCACCAAAACTACAATTTCCGTTGCTACGAGATAGAAAATGTGGATCCGTCAGAAGATCTAGAAACTAGACTCCTGCCTGGTTCCAACACATAATTAAGGTATATAAAAGTTGTGATAACATATGTCAAAACAGCAAACTATACAGCTTTGTGTTCAGACAGAATTTGTGAATCTGAGTTTATACATGTGAAACAGGGTTGAAACGTTGTTAATTAATTCTGAGAAAATTAGGAAATGGTCTCTAGGATGTCCAGCAATAGCATTCAAAATTTCAGGTCAATTACTTACTGGTAGCATAGTTAGAATAATTGCAAACTAAAAAGGTGCAGCAGTTTTTGTGAATCGGCGACTACCGACACAGCAGCAGTAAAACTACGATATCTCCTAGACCGTAACTCGGAATTCAAAAATTCTGGGTGTTATTGATAACTAGACATTTAGGGCCACATTTCATATTCATGGCTCAAGTTCAGATTTTAATTTTAAAGGGGTCAAAACAGCAAGTAAAGTTCAGAACAGCAGCAAGTGTGAATGTCTTTCATATACAAGTTGCATGATAATTGGTTATTATGAGTCTAGATTAATGTGCGACACAAATACAGATGTAGTAGTTATCAAATCAGGCAACATCTATTTCTCAACTCAAAAGAATGCAAGATCATCACATACATGATACAACTCTCATCTACAAGTCTAAGGTTTCATAGTTTCATGTGTTCAAGTGGCTAGGCGATAAAATGAGTCCAAGTAGTTTGTATAATATATCAACGAAGGGTTGTGACTCTTGAGATCATGGGATCGAAGATGAATAATTCAAGATCAATAAATGATGAGACAAGAAGGCATCACAACTACAGCCTATTTGCAGTATTTTTCAATTAAACACTTGTACTAAAACAAAAATTTGTACAAGAAGAATACTTGCCTTAGGAGAGTAGTCGACGAATCCGACGGAGATCACGATCGGCACGGATCTTGACGGAAAGATCGAGATCAAGGTGATCAACAGCTGCGATCAGATCTGATGGTGAAGATCAGATCAGATCAAGATCGGATCAGGTCTCGGATCTGCTCTGGATGCCAAACAGCAAACACCACAGATCAGATTGAGGGAGGCTCGGATCTTGATGAAATCTAACGGCTCAGATTTGAACACAGCCCAACCTTCCTTCTCTTATTCACCACGAAAGGGAGAGAGAGACTGCGGGAGACTTCGATGGCGACCACGGTGCGGCGGTGGATGGGCAGTCGCGGTGGCGACTGGTGGCAGGCGGCGAAGGGGCGACGACAGTGAGGGATGAGAAGGTGGGAGAACGCTCTGTTTTGCGATGAAACAGAGGAAGAACGATGGGTGCTCCCGACTCGAACAACGACAAGGGAGCCGGAGTGTCAGCAGAGGTTGCTAGGGGGGTGAGGGCGACGCGGTGGTGGTGAGAAGCAATGGGTTTGGATAGACGATGAAGGTGGCGACGGGGAGGGTGGTTGCGAGGTTGAAGAAGACGATGGGTTCGGGAGTTGGGGTAATGGCGGAGGCGATGGTGTCGGTGAACGGGTGATGGAGACAAGGGTAAAGCGGCGATGATGGTGGTCGGAGTGGAGGTCGAGGGGTTTGTGGATGGCGAGGTGTTAATGGTCGAAATGGGTGCGAAGAGTGAAGGAAGGAGGAGACGGGGAATGGATTGTAGGCGGCTGGGAAAAATAGGGTTTGCACTGTAACAATAGGTTTAGGGTTAGGGTAAGTAGGTTTAGGTTTAAATAGATAGGGTTTGGGTTAATGGGTATTTGGGTAGCGGGTTTGAGTGAGATCCAACTAGAGATTTAGTCAAAATTCATTAAAATTTGGGGAAAATGAAATAGATGGAATGAACAGTCCATTGCTACATGAAGAACAACACAAGGAGCAGAAACGAACAATACAATTGAAATAATTATTGGCACCAAAATTGAGTTGAAACAACTGAAATGAGTTTATCCAAACTGGAACAAAAATACAGATCTCAAATTGAATACAAGAATACCAGGAATGAAAATACAGCAGAAAAAAAAATGCATATACGGGAAATAGGAATTACAATCGGCTTGGAATCCGGTTGGACACTTAGGCTGTGCATGATTAGGTCCTCAAAAATCCCGGGCATGTCGGACGGAGTCTAAGCGAAGAGGTCGATATTACGGCGGACACAATCAATTAGACCTGGCTTCAGGTCGAGGGAAAGGATGCAGCACACATGGAATCACTTAGACTTGTCTTCTACCTTGAATGAGACCTCCAATTCGTCTCGTGTTTCGACTCGGGCCAGATTCTTTCAGGTGGGAGGTCGACTGCGTCAAGGGGAAACACCCTGCCTCTTACCACGGTCATGTAGCACGAACGTGCAGACTCCTAATTCCCTCGGACAACACCGATCCTGAGGTCAGTAGGAAACTTCAACTTCAAGTGGTAGGCCGAGGGGACAGCCTGAAGTAACAGAGCCCGGGTCGGCCTAGAATGGCATTGTATGCCGCCTTGATGTTGACCACCGTGAAGTCCATTGATTCGGTCTGTATGACGGGGGTGGTGTCGGCTGTTACATCCAGTGTCATGATCCCTTCGATTTGTACGGGGACACCCAAGAACCCGTGGAGGGTGTACCCGACCGGCTTTAGCTTATCTCGGGGACGCTTGAGGTTCTCAA
Source organism: Hemerocallis citrina (assembly GCA_017893485.1). Classification (NCBI taxonomy): domain Eukaryota; kingdom Viridiplantae; phylum Streptophyta; class Magnoliopsida; order Asparagales; family Asphodelaceae; genus Hemerocallis; species Hemerocallis citrina. The sequence goes on from CM030365.1 coordinate 223,474,423, forward strand.
ATACTTCCAAGAAGAGGATGTTAACTGAGCTTCTGTTTTTCACGAGGATTCGGCGGACATCGAAGTTGGCCATGACAAGGCTGATGACGAGGGCGTCGCAGTGTGGGAGCCGGACTCCCTTAAGGTCTTCTCTAGAGAAGGAGACTGGTCGCTACTGAATCTGGAGGGAGGGATGGTCTCGAACAAAGTTAACCTCTCGAACGAAGGCCTTACGAAAAGTATTGGATTTCCCTCCCATGGGTCCACCATGGACGCAGTGTAGGATGGCTTGCCCTCCGGTTTCCTCGGGCTCCGAGTCGCGCTCGGGTCTTCGATTGGTCGTTCGAGGGGGAGGCGAAGGCTTCAGATTCCTCGAATCTCTCCGATCTCTTGGGTTATCCCAGGTAAAATGAATAGCCTCTGCCTCTTCCTCGTCAACTAGCCCTTCTCCAACCATGCCTCCCAAGAAGGTCAGGTCTAGGGGGTCCAACCGCGGACCCAATCCCGCCGATCAGCCAGAGGAAGTCCCCGTCCATCCTGCTCCGCAGCCCGAACATCTTCCTCCCCCGGCCCAACAGGGCCAGCCTCCTCTTCCGAACCAACAACCCCCAAATGGTCCTGCTAGTCAGAACCAGCAGAGGCAGAAGCAACCTCTCCACCCAGACCATGTCTCAATTCACAATGCCTCCTCGGACTATGGCTTCCCATCACCCCCGAGTCTCCGATCTCTACAACACCGTTCTGAATCGCCAAAAGGATGAGGACCTTCGCAACCACCTAGATGAGAGGTGGGCCCGAGAGGGAGCCTCCCGCCAGCATCATGGTGAGCGATCTCCTCATCGCCGAGACAGTAGGAGGTCTCCGAACCGAAGAGGCCGGGGGGAATCTCCCGAGCATCGTAGGAGGAGGCCACATTCCCCCGCGGATCGACATCATCCGAGGAACGATGCGGCACCTATCACTCGTGCCAAGTTCCTACAATTCCAGCAAACTGTGTTGCAGGCCCTCAACCTTCGCCCCAACAACCATAATGCCCAGAGGGTTCCAACACCCCCACGGGTTCCAAGTCCTCGCCACCGATCCAGAAGTCCTCGTCCGGCTCCCAGTCGCCAGCAGCACCACTATAGTCCTCGCCGATCCCAGGACTATCGACGCCGCAGTCCCCGCTCCCCTTCCTATGAAGAAGAGTCCAGGGGATCGTTTGATTACCAGCGGAGGGACGATGCCCTCTACCGTCGTCTCCACTCAGGTACCCTCATTGGATGAGGGCCTCGATCTCGTCCTTGAGGGCTCGGCAATTGTCCGTCTCGTGCCCATTATCTCGGTGGAAGCAGCAGTAGAATCTCTGGTCCTGCTTCTTATTGCTCGGTCAAGGAGAGAGTCGGATGATCCCTTTATCCTCGATCTCCATCAGGATTGCCGATACGTTCTGGGTCAGCGGTGTATACCTTTCATAACGGGGGACCGGTGAAATTCTTTTCAGACTGGCTGCCTCTTTCGTGGCTTTCTTAACGGGCTCAGCATCGTCTGCCTTGCACTTCCCTTTGGCTGTAGCTTCTTTGGTGCCCTTAGGGTGTAGGGCCTCTTCTGCCCGAATGTATTTCTCGACCCTGTTGATCTGGTGGGGGAAGTCGATGGAAGGTTTCTTGGCTAAGGAGGCCTTGAGCTGGCCATGGTGAACATTGTATCGAAAAGCCACGGAAGCAATGCCCTTGTCGAAAAAGGAAACCGACGTCGCCTCGGTAGTGAACCTTTGAACGAACTTACGGAGTGGCTCCCCTTCCTTCTGTCTGAGGTCCAGAAGGGACGCACTCGTCTTTACAACCTTTCTTCCAGTCACGAACTGGACTAGAAAGCTCGCTTCTAACTGGTCGAACGAAAAAACCGAACCGGGGAGGAGCTTCGAGAACCATTCCCGAGCCGGGCCACGCAGTGTGGCAGGGAAAGCGCGGCATAGGAGAGGATCTGATGCGCTGTGAACCAGCATGTGGGTTTTGAACCCTTCCATGTGAGCAGCAGGATCACCCTCGTCGTTTAATGTCTCGAATTGGGGAGACTTAAAATTTATGGGGATTTCGGCTTTTGAGTGAAAAATGGGGGTCGGGTCGGCCTATAACCATGGACTGGCCCTGCCCTCACCGAGTTGGGCGAGGCGGTTCTCCATCTCTCGGAGGCATCGAAGGACGGCGTCTTCTTATTCAAGCGGGCGGTTCGATCCGTGGGATTCTCCGCCCTGGGCTTCTAGCTGAGGGATGGAGTCATTGCGCATCTCGGTCCTAGGACCACCTCGGATTACCTGGAGGACCTCATCCCTAAAATTTTGGAACTCAGCCCTCGTGACTAGGGCTTGCCCCACCGGGTCACGCGATGGTTGAGGTCCTCGGGGCGAGCAGCTGTGTCCCGACTCCGGTTCTGGGATCGGCTGCCTGCCATGGTTCGGGACCAAGTTGGAAGCGGCCCCTTCCCTAGTTCGGCTGGCCTGCCGATTTTGGATGAAGCGCCACAAGTCAGTTGCAACTGAGGGAGAAGCACCTGGTCCTTGTCCAGCTGCACCATTGAACCGCAGTTGATTAGAGCCCTGGGCGTTTGCACCGCTGTGTTGGGAAGGAGGATCAGGACGGCGTTCGGAGGTGACGACTCTCCTTGCTTTGGGAGCCATGAAAGAGCTCGGACTTGAGATGACGTCCCTGGCTGGGATCGGACTGGCGTCAGTACCTATAGCTTTCCCACAGATGGCGCCAACCTGATGCTGTTTGTTTTTGGGGTGTGGGGACAACATGTGTGAGTTCTTGTTATTTATGTAGCGTAAGATGTGGTACTGACGCTGATCCGATCCTAGGCGGTAGGACCAGCTCGGGAGTATCTGGAGAGAGGTAGAGGCCGGGTGCTCGGCTCGGATCTCGTAGCTCAGCTCGAATCTAGTAGCTTGGCTCAGATCTTTGAGGCTCGGCTCAGTCTTTTGTACCTGCACACTTCCTAGAAACACCTGGAGAAGTTCCGGTGACAGGACCTTCGACGATCTAGTTAGTCACTGAGAAAGCAACAGTAGTTGGGGTTCAGGTGGAGAAAAGTTTATTACCTTTGAAAGTAAGGAGGGGTCTAGTATTTATAGGTAGAGGTAAACGGGTCTGAGACCCTAACGGATCGGGTCGGACCCGTTTTCCTGTGGGCCAGAATGGGCTGAAGCCCGTTGGACCTGCTTTGACTTGATGATCATGGAGAAGCAAAATTTAAGGGGATCTGATGGCCCGGATGGGGCCACGTCATCTTGTAACGCCCCGAATCCCATTTTTACTGAATTCGAGATGTTCTTCAGGATCTTTTCGCTTTCTTCACATACAATTTTACAAGGAATTTAAAACCTTTACTTTTACATCAGAGTTACAACATGTTACATTTAAATTTACACAGCGGAAGCAAAATATACAATATTTACATAAACGAACATCAACATAATGAACTCTTTGTGCATCCATTCCTTTTACATGTGATTATCCTGCATAAAACACTGTGGGTACGTCAGTTTATTCAACCGACGATAATTATACATGGCCATCCTCTCTATGCCAGGAACAGTATAATGAATCTCATTTCTTACAAACCACAAGCCAGTTCAACATAAGTATGAAAGTAAGGGAACTTTTAATGATGTCGTGTCGTGATTGTGCGCTTAAATCCTTAATGCAATTTACTTAGTTAATTATGGCACTAATGCATACTTGTTCGAATTCTATGCATCCCATACTACATAGGTTCGAGTGCAAGCCTCTTAAACGATCTTCATTTTAGTAGGGTTCAATCCCCCGCCATGACTTATTCTACTACTGTAATTCCAATGAGTATCCTAGATGTATCTATGAGTACAAGCATGTATCCTGGCCCCTGGAGTAGAATTTCGCGCCATGTCTTGACTCGTCAAGCATGCATTCTGCGACAATTCAGCCTCCTCCCTGAACACACTCCTCTTGCAGTCACCAACACATCCCATAAGCGTGACTAGAGTCCGATCATTACTGAGTTGTGCCCGCGCCATGTCTTGACTCATCAAGCATGCATTCTGCGGCTCACACACCCGCACCGTACCCTAGCTCTCATACTCATGTTTTTCTCTCACCTTCATCACCTCCACACTATGTATTTAAGTTATATTAGAATCATGAATAAAATCAAGCTCTAGAGTTAGCCTCTCCATCATCCGGACTCATCATTTCCTTTCACTCGACCAACCTGGTCTATTTCTCAATACCATTTCATTTCACTGCCGGGAAGACTTAGCTACTCTTTCGTTCAATTTCAAATTCACAATATCCAATGGAGCATCATCAGCTCATCATTCATTTTAGAGTCTCACAGACTTTCCCATCATGATTTCACATTTCATACATTCATTTGGTTCTCAATTCTCATCTATGATTCAATTACACAATTCATGTATCCATAAACAGAGTCCATTAACTTTAATCATACATTCACAATTACCAACAGCAAATAATATGAATTCAAGTATACCAGAGTTCACTCTGTACAGTCGACTTGGAAGAATACCAGTCGACTCATACAGTCATACAGGATTATCAAAGGGCTCGGGATAGTCGACTGTATACACTACCAGTCGCCTGTCCCGCAACTTTCAAGTTCACAATATTAGTCACACGACAGTCGACTGTTCACACCTCAGTCGTCTGTCTTAGCCATTTCAGCAGCATAATTCTGTCCAGATCAGTCGACTTGCTACACGCAATCGGTCGACTGGACAGATCCATTTTCAGTAGAATATCCACAGTTCTTACGTGTATTTCATCATGATGTCAATTAACAGTATACATAAGTTCATGTTCCACAGACAAGGTTTCTTATCATTCAGTAACACTACAACATGGATTTTCTAGTTTACTAACATGCTCTTTTCTTGAGGGCAAAATACTTAAGACATGCATTCACAATGCTCATGTTTTCTTACGATCATGAAGATATGAATCCCAAGTCATCAAACTGGGTCCCCATGATGAAATATCTCAATTTATGAAACTACCAAATAATCACAATCAGATTGAAGCACCAGTCGACTTAGCGAAACATCAGTCAACTGCTTCGACAGTTCTAAAACATTAATCACCATTCGTTCTTTTCATTCATTTACTTTCCCTCCATCATATGTGTCATAGGGAAAATTATATAATAGTAATCACACCATCATGTTCATTTATCATCACAACCATGCAAAATAATGTCTCGTACCAGTCGACTGGCTCACATGGCAGTCGACTGCATCGACAGATTAGTTTCTATAATAACAGCATGTCAAACAATTTCTATTTCGTTTAATTCAATTTCGTAGCATGGCATCAATCATGACAATTATAGTAACATTCCTACAATAGAAGTCCTGAGAAACACCCACCTTTTGTGACGAAAATAACGAAATCCCGCAAAGTCCTTCAACGTAGAGAACACCTTCTTGCTCCTTTGCTCCACGCCGAGCTCCTTCAACAATGCTGCTTGCCTCCACAGAAGAGCTCCCACACAACTCACAAATACTCTCTATTTCAGTAACAATCTTAGTGTAAAAGAGATGGGAGAGGAGAAGGGGTATTTATACTAGAAAATAGATAGAATAGATGGCTAGGATTAATAGGGGAGTTGGTGAATCAAAGGCTGAGATCTAGTCGGGAGTTAAGAAACTACCCACACCTCAAGATATAACCACCCACACTCCACAAATCCGGCCAAGGCATAAGTGTCTTGTGCACGTGTACATGAAGTGCACGTGTACACACACAAAACCCCAAAATGCACATCTAATCCGGGAAATAAAAAGAGAGAAAAATGCTACATATACAAGTTGTGAAAATAAAAGGTCAAGTTTAGGGGTTTAAATACATTTGGGCCAAAATATGTATTTTTATACAAGAAAATAAACAAGTCACATTTGGGCTTTGAGAAGAATGTTTTATAAGAAAATAATACACTTTATTTATCATGGAGAAAAGTAATAACAATAGGCTATCATAAGAAAATAAATCTCCTTCCATAAATATATTGAGAAAATAAAATCGGGGTACTACACATCTACCCCATATCAATTAAAAAAAAGTTAATATAACATATCCCACACAAAAGAGCTACAAAACACCACTTCTAAAAAAACAAGAATAGAAGAAATTATATAAACACACTCTAAATCTCACAACGTAAACTAATCAAGTCTAAAATCATTCACAATGTCGTGTGTACAAAATTTTCTTTGATATCACAATGAGTTTGATGTTCCATAGATCTATTATTCAAGAATCTATAGTGGTTTGACCAGGTTCGGCTGGACCGGGTCGAGGCGCAACAGGTTGGGATGTAATCGAGTAGGATCTAAAGTTCAGGGGGGGTAGATCCACTCTTGGGTTGGACTAGGTTAGATTCGGGTCGGGTCGAATTCCATCAAGAAGAAGCGGCAGCTGGGGTTCGGATGGAAACCCTAGCAGCAGCGATGCAGAAGAGAGGGTTGCACTTGTCGCTGTCGACGACCCCCCAATTTTTGGCTTCCCCACCATAGTAGAGGTGGCAACAGTGATTGGAACCGAAACCATAGTAGGATCCAGATCTGCCTTGGAGTTGTTACGCTCCACGACGACAGAGGTAGGAGTTGGCTCTTCAGATGGTGTCGTCCTTACGACAACACCCACCACCTCCCTCTGTTCAATCTCATCCTTCAATGCATAAATATCCACATCCCCCCCCCCCAAGCTTGAGCTATGCATCATCAAACTGATACTTTTGAACAAAATTGATTGTTGGAGGTGACGGGATCGTAAGTTCCTACTCTCTCGAAGAGCCATGTTCAAACGATAATTGGTAGGGATGGCAAGTGGGCCGGGTCAACCGCCGACCCACCCGCGACCCGCCCGTATAACCTGGTCTGCGAAACTGCGGTTCAGGTTCGGGTCGAACCCGTGAACAATAACAGATCGACCCGGGTTGCCAATTTATCGGATCCAACCCGCCTAACCCAGCCCGCGAACCCGATTAAAATTTGCCAACCCGCCCGCCAACCCGCGGGTTGCGAACCGTTGACCCGAACGGGTCCAACGGGTCGCAAGGCCGTTGGCCTGGGTACTGTAGCACAGAGCCACTCAACGGCTCTTATAGCCGTTTTTCTAGTTTTTTTTTTGTTTTTTTTGTTTTTTTGTTATTTTAAGCCTATAAATACCCCCCCCCCCCAAAACCCTATCAAAAAATTCACAAAAAACTCTCTTACTCTCTCTACTATTATAACTCATTTCTAAGGAATTTTTGAACAATTGAAGTATTCAACAAGCAAGTCTTCAAGGCATATACACGATCAAATTCTGATCGTATCGAAATCAAAATTCAACAACGTCTTCAACTCTTCAACTCTCGTCCAATTCCAAGTGATCAAGTCTTCAACTCTCCTTCAAGCTCTCCTCAACTCTTCAATTCCGGAATCGCTTATTTCTACTTTTACTTCTATTCTTATTTTCACGGATTTTTTTATATACTAGTATCTACGGTAAACGGTATCAAAATTTCATACCTCTCTTCCTATTTATTTTTTGTTGTAGTTATAATTTTTGTTGGTTTTTTTATCTTCTTTATCTCAACCCTTTTGTTTTCTAGATTTTTTTATAACTTATCGTTCCTACATTGTGTAGTTTTTTTTTTACATACATTACTACATTATGTCTAGATCACGCGGTAGCGGTCGTAGCCAAAGTGGGCAAGATTCTACCGGTACTTCCCGTAGGCCACCAATTGTCTGAGCCTGTCGAAGAGTACCATGATCCTCCTACGCAACAATGGGGTACACACGACGAGGTTGCAGGTGACATACAATTAGAATAAGAAGAAGAAGAACAACAACAACAACCAACCGAAACCACACAACCTCGTAGTAGTAGGAAAAGTAGAGGAGAAAGTAGTGATTGGCATAAGTTTTACGATTATATTCCGGACGAAGAAACTCCGGGTATAGGTTTAAAAGTTTGTAAAACATGTTCTAAGGCATACAAATTCAAGAGGGGTGATGACACCGGTACAATTAGTAGACACATCCAACATAAGCATAAAGACCTTCTTGTTGACCTACCCGGCCAACAAAAAATCAACCCTAGGACCGGTCTAGTTGATAGCCACCCTTATGATCCCGATCTTGTTCGTTGAAAAATGGTCCGATTAGTAATAAAGAAAGAGTTACCATTTTCCTATCCCGATAGTAGGGACTTGGAAAATTTTAACCAAACGGCCTTAAACCCTCATTTTAGAAGAATTCCGAGAAATACTTGTAAATCGGATTATTTTAAAGTGTATAATGAAATAAAGGACGCTTTGATTACAATTTTATGGAGTTTAACTTGTAGAGTTTAACTTCGGATTGTTGGATGGGTGTCAATAATATTCCAATGATGGGAATAACCTGTCATTGGATCGACAATGGTTGGATTCTTCAAAAAAGAATCATATCACTTGCTGCGTTGTCGTATCCCCATAGTGACGCTGAAATAGCAAACCGTATTTTAGAAATTTGTGATGTTTTTCATATTCACGATAAAATTATGTGTATTAGTTTTGATAATGCATCTAACAATAATGCAGCAATTACTACTTTTAAATCCGCATTAAACCCTCCATCTTACAATATTTTTCATATTAGATGTGCATGTCATATTTTAAATTTATGTGTTCAAGATGCATTAAAAATAGCCGATCCATATATAGTTAAAATTAGAAATTGTGTACATTTCATTGCATTAAGTCCCAGCGTATTTTAAGAACGGAAAAATTGGTGTAGGATTTCAAATGTACTTTTTAGAAGATTTTCAAAGGATGTTAAACACCGATGGAACTCTACTTTTGATTTACTACATGTTGTTACCAAATATAAAGCAGTTGTAAATGATTTTTTTATCGCAAAAAATATGCACAATTTTTAAATGACTCCCACCGATTGGTATTATGCCGAAGCTTTGGTGAAATTTTTAGAATCTTTTAAAACCGCAACTTGAAAATTTTCAAAAACATGTGAATCTACTTCTAGTAGCATTTTTATTTCATTAGTTAGCATAATGCAAACATTTAACAGAATGTTAAATGATACTTATGTTGGTGATATTATAAAACCTGCATACAAAATTTTTTTGAAGTATTATTTTCTTCCTCCTGTGTTGATTTGTGTTGCTAACGTTATGGATCCTCGTATCAAATTAGAAGGTACAAAGAGTTTGATTGAAATATTTTTTGCATTACTTGGGAAAAATGTAGAAATAGTAATTGATTGCACTACTTTTTTAGTTCAATTTGAATCTACATTAAATAACTTGTATGATTATTATGATAAATATTTTGCTTCTAGTAGTACAACTTCTGTAGTTAGTTCTTCTTCTGATAGTTCCAAAGGTAAGGATAAGAGTAAATTTGATGATAAAACATTTAATTTACTTACACAAATTCAATCCAAAAAACCTAGGACTAATCAACCAAATGAATTAAATTGGTATAACCAACAAGATTCTGAGTCTTCTTCTGTACTAGATATTTTACAATTGTGGAAAGACCGCGAACATACTTATAGTATTCTGTCAATTATGGCTAAAGATTACTAACTCCCCCTGTCTTTACAGTTGCTTCTGAAAGTGCATTTTCTTCAAGTGGCAGAGTTCTAATTGATTACCGGAATCGCTTGAAGCCCGACACGTTAGAGATGCTCGTTTGCACAGAAGACTGGCTGAAGGCTGAAGATAGGACACAAGGAAAAGCATTATCTACGTCCACAAGTGGGAGCAACTAGCTGGAAGAAGAAGAAGAAGAAGAACAACAACAACAACAATAGCAACCAAAATGAAGAATTCTAGACCAACAACAACAAATTCAAGGCCATCAACTTGAAGATAATTGTAAACAGTTAAAAAAAATTGTATTATATCTGTACTTGTTATTTCATTTTAGAAAAAATTGAAGTAAATTGAAATCATGTATATAAGAAATATGTTAGTGTATAAAACATATTTGTGAACTGAATTCTTTATTTCATTAGAAATTGTGAAACTTGTATAACTTAAAATCATATGAATAATATTTCAATATTTTTTGTCAATTTCACTCTTTCAATCTTATTATTCTTATTACGATTTTTAATGTTTATTATTATTATTAATATTATTTTAAGTTTAAATAAAAAAACTAATCTAAACGGGCCAACCCGCGAACCGACTCGGCCCGACCCGGTTTTGACCCGAATGGGTTTACGGGTTGGGCGGGTCGCCTTAGCCACCTTTCGGCCCGGCCCGATTAAGTCACCAACCCGGCCCGAACTCGCCCAAGTCAATGTCCAACCCGGATAGGTCTGACCCGGCCCGGCCCGTTCGACCCGAATGCCAATCCTAATAATTGGTGTTCAAAACACACTTTTTTTCTTTATAGGATAAGAACGGAAGTGTTACGCAATAAGTTATAGAAGAATTAAGAAAATATTAACAACTGGTTAACCAACCTAAAGCTGGATCACTTTAGTTGGGACAACAAAAACCATAATGCACATAATCTACCCTACACAACAAAGAAAGAAAACAAAGCCAACCCAACAAAAATGTGCTCAAGACTTTAAAGAGACACCTGTACTGAGCTGGCCACGAGCCAAAGCCAACCTTTTATTAAACTCAAAACAAAACCCATAATTAAATTAAGTAAATTTAGAAAACGGTGGCTAACAACCTCGGAAAATAATATATCAATGAATTATATATATTCGATGAAAGCCGCAAATTTTATTTAAAATCTAGAGTTCCAAGTTGACACGTCACCCTCGACCGACTAATCAATATCATCCACACAGCTGAGCCGGTTAGCCACAGGTTTTACGACACGTGTGTGGCTAGCGTTTGAGTTTTGGAAATGGAGAGACCTGCAACAAATAATACACACGTGATGCATAAAATATGCTCTTTTAGCAAGAATTCGTGTGAAATTAGGCTTGTGCATCGGGTTAAGTTTAGTTCCGAGTCCAAGTCATATTCCATAAATAGGTTTTCCAGTTTCGAAAGGAGTAACTCGTAAATCTTGGCGTGTTACAGTAAATAATTATCTTAGTTAAGAAATTTGGAGTTCATTTTTTACTTGCATCAAAATATAACATGCCTGTTAATATTAAGCTTGCCATGCTATAGCACATTAGGGATGGCATTCGGGCCACTTGGGCCAGCCCGGGCTTTGCCCTGGTCCCGGGCCAGGCTCGAAGACTTCGTGGGTCGGACTGGGCCGGGCTAGTTGGGGAAAACCCTGGGGGCCAGGTTGGGCCGGTTCGCGGGCCGGACAGGTTTTTGAGGGAATTTTTTTTAATATATTAAAAGTGAAAGATCAAGTATTAAAGTGTAATTTTATAACAAGTGCAAAGAACAAAGTATTGAATTGATTTAATAAATTTGAAATTCTTAAATAAAATGTAGTCCATGAATAAAATTTCTTACAAATTAGATCAGATTACAAAACAAAAGAATTATTTGAATTTAAAGATCGAGATGACCTCTATTTAGATTGAAGAGATGCATTGGACTATTGTCGTGCACTTCTACTTAACCTAAATATAGAATCTCATCCCCTAAATTTTCCAATTAATTACAAAATATTGTACATCATTTTAATGTAAATCGACTAAATCTAATTGTTCATTCATCGCTACTTGCTAAGACAACTTGTGCTTCAAGTAAATCTTGGGTCCTCTCTTCCGCTTTCATCCAATCTTCGGCGCATACAAGTATCTCCAAATTTTTGGCTGTCAATCGATTCCTGTTCGGGCTAATTATCCTACCACCAAGAGAAAAAGTACTTTCCGATACAACAGTTGACACCGGTGTTATTAGCAAATCTCTAGCCATACGAGAAAGAATATGTGTGTGGCTATAATTTCACGCTTATATGGGTACCTAAAATATCCAAATGAAATTATCCTCTTTTGAAGTACCCAACCCGAATCTATTCAATGACATGTTACACACATCAATGGAACGCCGTTTACTCCTACCCACCCATCCGATGTCAAAGAAATTCTAGTGTTTAGTGATGTTAGTGTTGCTATAAAACAATCCTTAGTCTTATTGTAAACTAATTTACAATCACCCTTAACTACATTCCTAGCAATTTTTTAATAATGAGGGTTTAAGAAGGTTTGTACAAAAGTCTCTACATACCTACTTTCACCAAACGAATATGATAATTCATCCCTAATTACTAACTTAGTCATTTCCCTACAAACGAGATCATGATCGTAGCTATGACTATCTACTTGACCGGTTCTATGATGTATTTTTTGTTGGGTGATATTATCTTTCGAAAATTATGGTTGATTGAAGTGTACCCGTGCCCGATCATATTTTAAACTTATATGGTGTTTGACACTTCTTACATATTTTTAGTCCTATACTCGTATCATTTTGTGAAGGAACAAAATTGAAATAATTGTGTACTTTAGAAGTAGTCCCTCTTGTTTTATGAGTTAGAGAAGGACCTTGTTCCGATGGTTGTGGTTCTACATGATCTTCTATTTCTATAGGATTTAAGTGTGTTTCATTTAAATCGGAAAATCTATCATAATTCATGAATGTTTCTTCACTACCTATATATGGAATTGGAATGGAAGGAATGTGATGACTAATGGACTCTTGACTACTATGTCTACCACTGCGTGATTGATTAGAAGCTATTTAAATATTAAAAACTAGTGTATGTATAGTTAGAGAGAAAGCAAGTATACGTTTTAAAATTTAAATTAAAGGAAACAACTAAATGTATGACAACTAAATAATTTAAAACACAAAATTAGAGAGAAAACTAATGTACGTTTGAAGAATGAATGTTGAGAGAGTTGAGACTTGAGAGCTTGTAGTAGACTAGTAGTATTGATTGTTGTTGTTGATTGTTGATCCTAGCAAAATGTAGAGAGATTTGATCCTTGCAAAGTTGAGAGTGTGTTGATTGTTGATCCTTGCAAAGTTGAGAGAGTGTTGATTGTTGTTGCTGAATTAAGAGATAGTAGAGAGATTTGAGTGAATTAGTGAAGAAAAATGGAAGAAATGATGTGGCATATATAGAATACTAGTATGATGCACGTGCGATGCACGTGGAGGAGGAAGGAAAAGGACAAAAAAAAACCTCTAGTATGATGCACTTGCGATGCACGTGGAGGAGGAAGGAAAAGGACAAAAAAAAACCTACCAACACGTGCGCTGCACGTATTTGCACACATACAAAAAACAATAAAAATTTGTTTGTTTGTTTGGAACCCCATCTCTCCCATTATAATAGTTATAGATGTAAATTTTTTGATTTCCTAAAATACCCCCCAAAACTAGCTAGTATAGATCCGTTGGGGGGCAATTTGGCATTAAAAAAAAAAAATTTTGAACAAAAAAAAAAAATCAACGGTCGGCCCGGACCTGGCTCGAGCCCGGACGGGCCGGTTCAGCCGGTCCCGATCCTCAACCGGGCCAGGCCAAACCGGGCTAAATGGCCAAAATATTGAACCGGACCAGCCCCATGATTTGGGGGGGCCGGGCCGGTCCCGTGCTGGCCCGGACCTGTTGCCACCCCTATAGCACATGCGATTATAGAAGGTTTTATATTGCGAGGATTTGAGACTGTAGGGTTGTGTATTGTGTTAAGTTGGTTCCCAATCCAAGTCATATTTGAGAAATATGTTCTCCAGATTAAAAAGCAGTGGCATCTAAAATGCTAGTTTGGTAAGTACAAAAACAAAACCTTATAGCTTGTTTTAGATCTTGGGAGTTTGATACGAGCTATGATAAATGATAACCAATTTTTTACTAGAGGTGGCCGATCATACCGAAATGAGCCAACCGACCGGTTTTCCAACCGAACCAATCGATTCGGTACCGAAAAATTCGGTTACGAAAAGTATGGTACGGTACAACCGTACCGAGTTCTAAAATTCGGTTCGGTTTCAGTATGAATATGGTTCAGTCGGTATTTTACCGTACCGTACCGAATTCTAAAAAGTTTTTAGGAATTCAATTAGGTGCCGAGGCTGAGTCTGTGTATCGTTTATTACTATACATGGGAGTGGCTGTATTGTTATATCCTAGGACAAAGCTTAATAGTCAGAGGCGCCAATTTGTTATATAAGGTTTCGCGAGTTCCCTTGTACCATCTCTCCAGTGATCAGAGAAGAAATATTATACCAGTATAACAAAATCAACAAATCAACAGTAAATAAGATTATATTTTTTTCAGTCTACACAACGATAAGAGCCACATTTAGCAGAAGAATATGAGAATGGTGCCCAGGATCCCCGTTCCCCAGTATATTCCCAGTCCAGATAAAATGAATGCCAGTACCAGAGGCTAGCTATTCCAGATAATAAATTTTATCCTCTCAGCAATGAAATCCAAATGTTATACAATTTATTAAAATGTACATTAATATTTTTTCCCCAAAAAAAAAAGGAATAACATATACATGAGCTATTGATTTGGTATTATAATAAGTAGGAAACCACACTAAAATCCCCTACAAAACAATCTTTATCAACACTACACTGAAACTTCTCGGAAACCTCTTCAATTCCGAACAAATCTGCACTTCTCAAGGGTGTCAACAATCATTGCATAGTCCCTATGGGAAACAAATGATACACCTACTTACTCTATCTTCGAATAAGATTACCGATCTATCCAATCCTTGAATAGAAGCATCATATAAATAGGGACATTTATGCTAGCAATGACAATGAGCAATTGACAAATCCGAAACAGTCTTTGAATCAATCTCTTTGTCCTTGATTTGCTTATCCGAGACATCTTGCCAGTATCCAACGAAACTGATACTTCAGGATCCTCCACTACCATGTTCTTTTCAGCAGTTGACCGATTTGTAACATTACCTCTACAAGTAATCAGCACAGTCAGAAAAAGGATTTTCACCCTCGTAACATATAAGGGTCATGCAATGGGCTGGGTTTGCCTTGAACCCGATCTGCCCAATCTGCAAAGAGGGTTTTGCCTCTTCAGAAGGTTTAAACCCCCACCTGAAATTAATCAGGTGGGGGTCTATTCTGTTTTTATTTCGGTAGTTGTGTGATATTGTTAACTTGTTATTTTTATTGGTACTGATATTTGTTAAGGTATTTGTTGGATCATATTTGGTATAACACCAATACCGAACCGTACTATCCAAAGTTATCGGTATATGCCGAACTTTTTGGTTGATAACGGTTTGCATATTTTCAAACCGAACTAGTTTGGTATGATAATGGTACAATGTCAAAAAGTTTGATACCGTACCGAGCCCATCCCTATTTTTTACAAGAAAACACTCCATAATGCTTAATGGATGGAGAAATGAAAAGTGCACCTCGATTATATGGACTAAATTTATTTGTTTTTTGACTTGGCTTTGTGGATTTTTTTCCAAGCAAAAGTCAAAATATAATTATCATGTTTCATTAATTAATATAAATTAAACACGGCATAGATATAAGAGAAAAGTCAACTACAATAGATGAGAATGAGAGCATCTCCAATCCTATTTGCTATTTTAGCAAAATGAATGAATATGATATATATATATATATATATATATATATATATATATATAAAAGAGGCTTCTTCCGTTGCAAACACTACTGTAGCAGTTCCGAACGTGCACACCACTTAATCCGTCATCTTCAATGACGGGTTAAGACAAAACACATAACCCGTAATTGGTGATGACGGGTTATGTGTTTTGCCTTAACCCGTCATTAGGGATGACGGGTTAAATGGTGTGCACGGGTGTGCACGACATTTGCGTTTGCAATGAAAAATAGTCCTATATATAATCGTTTGCTATTTTACCAACAAATTTTAGTAAACGAGTAACAGTAGCATGCCAAATTTGAGAAGTGAATTTGGCAATTGTCAAATATAGCAGACGAAACATCGTGTTCTTTCTCCTTTTTTTTTTATAAATTAAACGCGTCAGTCAAAACATGTTGTTTCGTCCAATAAAATTTTTAATATTTTTTTTTACTGTTTTAACGATCGGACGGAACAACATGTTCCGTCCTAATTTAAAAAATAAGTATTTAACGTCGGATGGTACATGTTATACTGTCCGATAAGAAAAAGAAACCAAAGAAGTGGTCGGACAAAACATCTTCCATTTTTTGGATTGGAAAATTTAATCCAAGTCTGTGTTTTCTCCAAATTTTTCATCAAGCCCAAGTTAAAGCCAAATTGCTTCAAAATCCAATTTGCCAAATATAATTTTTGTAAGTTAATTTAATTGGTGGGACGGAACATGTTCCGTCATTTCATTTCTTTTTCTCTTTGATATATTATATATAGTAAACAACGATTGTAGCAAAACACTCTATTTGTTATTTGCTTGGCAAAATAGCAAAAGGATTGGAGATGCTCTGACCTCATTTTGTGTCGTTTTAAAATGGGCTTTCTTGTTACTTAAAATATTCTTGGGGCCTCGAGATCTTTCTATTATGGATCTATAGAAGGCCTAACAAGAAACAAATTGATAAAGAGAGGTCAGCAAAGTATAGAAGCCGACTTAATAGGCCCATTAGAATAGAGACGCCTATGGGCCATCACAAGGCCCACAAGAAAATCGATATTGAAGTGGGCCGCGCTGTATTTGACTCTCATTGCTCTGAAATTGGTTGCCAATTGTAGCCCATCACATAAAAAATATGACGCATAAGATGATGACTTTCAAGTGATAAAGTTCATCAAAGAAAATGTTTGAAAATGATGACATTAGATCCATACTTTCTATAACTTTCATTGAAGTTCTTATCTTGTCTCCAGTACTTCAATCGTCAGTCTCGTCTATCTCAACTTTTAGGTAAAGCATAAGCATAAGCATATGTTGTTGGATGTTCTCCAACTGCTTTCGCTGGAATCTCTTTCTTTGTCATGTCTCAAGCAATGGCATCATGTTTTGGTACAATCCCACAATTTGATTCTGAAAGTTCGATTTATCAAGTGCAATTGATATGCACTTGATATGTTAGTCGCATAGATGGCCTTCTTCTTTTCTTTTTCTTTTTTGAAGGAAAAGATGGAGTATGGCCACCCTGTTTCATTAATAAGAAATTAATATAATAAACTCAGAGTACTGAGCCAAGTACAAGAATCTACAACACAAAAGTATATAAATCCACCCCAAACATGGGGAATGGGGCACAAGACAGTATAAATATACATGCATCCAAGCAAACAAAGTACATCCAAACAACTACTCTTCCCAACAAAAACCTGGGGTGGTAGAGATCAATCAACAGTACATATCTGACAGGCAGGGTAGCACATCCCTCAGTCTAGCGTCGACCCAATCTCGATATCCTCGTCATCGTACTCCTCCACCTGGAAGACGTTCACGATCCTCCCTCTAGGACCTGCTGCGACAACATTTACCCAAAAAGAAAATAAGATGCATAATGTGAGTCAAGTTACTAGAAATACTATTACATGTCCCACGGAAGTACCAATTATTCCAGTCTAGCCAAAGACCCCAGGTCGTAGCAGCGATAGCGATAAACCAAGATTCTCTCATCGTTCGTCTCTCAGTAGCGAACTTTGGTCCTACCCACAGATCCTCATACTTACTAGCTAGGGAATTCATTCGTCTCCAGTGCGCTAAGTACCTCTACAAGGACTGCTTTGCTCCTGGGACATTCTAGAAACAGATGGTCTCTAGATTCAGGGACAACATTGCAAAACTCACAGGTCGAGTCCAAATTCGGTTGGCGCTTCGACAGGTTCTCTCTAGTCAATACCAACCAGATAAATACTTTAACTTTCAGTCGTGTTTTCGCCTTCCAAACTACACCCGACCAACTCGGGCTACATCCCACAAAGTGAATGACAGTGAATGTGCCATTCTTTTCCAGATCTCAAGATTTCCTATCGGGACCCTGTGCGCAAATAATACCAGCGTTGGCGATATAGGTCTGTAGTTCCGTGAGCCTATGTTGGGACCTGGGTCAAGGGGATGTATAAAGGCCGGTTTCCAGCAACTTCTTCTCCTCGCTGTGGCCACCGTGCAGTGTGGTTGTGATGTTTGGTCATACAAATCAGGGAACAAGACTCTAAGTGTATGTTCACCACACCACTTATCCCACCATAATCTGGTTAATATGCCGTTCCCGATAGACGATGTCACATAGCTAATGAAGGGATCATATGCCTTGGCGATACCTCTCCAGAACCAGATAGCGCGTGGACCTACCTTGAAACCCAGGTTTCTCGTCCCATTTCCATGCAGATATGTTTGAACGAAATCCTGCCATCCTTCCCTATTAAGGTGAAAGACTTTCCACCACCATTTTTCCAAGAGGGCTAGGTTCATACCTCTCAGATCAATAATACCTAGTCCTATGTGCGCCTTTTTCATGCAAGTTTTTTTCCATCTGATTAGGTGATGTCCTCCGCTATCAGGACTTGCTCTCTTCCAAAGAAATCGTTTACGAATACGGTCAATTCTCTGGATAACCCAACGTGACATTTCGAAGAAGGACAAATAATACATAGGAAGATTTGAGAGGTCCGCATTGATAAGCGTGACTCTTCCTCCCAAGGATAAGACTTTACGTTTCCATCCAGCAAGACGGTTTTCCACCCGGTTACTGATCGATAACCAGTCCGCCTTCTTTAGTTTTCCCCGTCTAAGCGGTAACCCCAAGTATTTAATGGGAAAACTCTCGATGGAGCAGTTAAGAATTGTGGCATGCTCTTGTGCCTCCTCTGTATTAAGGGCAATGAGGATAAAAGCACTTTTGTGGTAGTTGACCCTGAGTTCAAACCAGGCTTCAAAACTATAAAGAATTCCTTTGAAAGCAGTAGTTTCCTCGAGATTGCCATTTTCAGATAGGAGAATATCATCTGCATATTGAAGGATAGAGCAACCTTGGCGGTTGACTCCATTGGCCACTGGCTTTATCCAGCCAGCCCTACTGCACTTAGCTATCATGGACCGCAACACGTCTGCCACAATAGTGATGAGGAGGGGGGAGAGAGGATCTCCTTGTCTAAGGCCCTGTTTACATGAAAAAGGGTGACCCGAGACCCCGTTCACTAAAATAGCAGTTTTGCTGGTAGTGAGGCATGTGTGGATCCATCTAGCCCCAAATCCTCTTCCAACCATCGCTTCCAGGAGACAATCCCATTCAACCGAATCATAAGCTTTCTCAAAATCCAATTTCAAGAGATAGCTCTTAGCATTTGACATGTGGCAATGATGGATAGTTTCTTCTACCATGGCCATACTGTCCTGAATACATCGTCTTTGAATGAACCTTGTCTGCTCGTTACTTATAAGTTTGTTAATCACCTTCCCCAATCTATTAGCCAGGGTCTTGGTTATAATCTTAAATGAGCAGTTAAGGAAGCTAATCGAGCGGAAGTCTCCCACCAGCTGGTAGTCTTCTTTCTTAGGGATTAACACTACCTCAGCAAAATTGATTCTACCTAATTTAAGTTTATGGTCATAGAGATCAAAGAACAACTTAAACAGATCATCCTTGATTTCCTCTCAGAACACCTGGTAGAAAATGATATGGAAACCATTTGGACCAGGGGCTTTGTCCTTTCCGAGTAGCTGTATTGCTTCCCCAATTTCCTTTTTCATAAAAGGAGCTTCAAGGGATCGAAGCATGGGGTCAGCGCTGTTCACGGAATCTGGCCAGAATTCATGGTGAAGAGGGACTCTCAAATCCGCCTTCTGTCTAAAGAGCCGCTTGAAATGGGTTTGGAATGCTACCTTGATATCCTTGTCCCCTTGTATCTCTTCAAACTCCGAGTGGACCGAATGGATGAGATTAGATCTACGACGGGCACTGGCGACACGGTGAAAGAAAGTTGTATTCGCATCTCCTTCTTTTGGCCACGAAATTCTGGATTGCTATTATAACGCCCCTGTCCCTAGCTCAGACAATTTATACAATTTATAAGACAAATTAGATACTATGTAGTACAACTGCCCACCACAGGCTGCCTCTGAAAAGGTGGTTAACCGGATTGGTGACTCTTGATCCTTAGCTATTATTATTTATATTATATTTAATTACTTGAAATTACCGATATGGGATAAATCTCATTCACCCTCTTCCAGAAATGAACAACACCTACTATGCAAAGCCACGTCATTAACTCCTTTGACCAAGTCATTGGCCATGACAATTCTTACAAACAGCACAATGTGAAGTTTCAAACCACGTTGGACCCCACCATCCATGTACCATTCATATATATGCATTATAATTGCCATCCATCAGCCAACCTTTTTTCCAACGTCTTTTTCAAAGTATTTTATATATATTTATTTATATACTATTTTGAAAACTACGGGGTGTTACACACACCACCCCTTCAGGAATTAGCGTCCTCGCAGATGAGCACAGGGCATGCACAATCTAGTGCAGGATCTCCTTTCTAGCCGATGTAGAGCCATCTGCTTTTCTATTCGCCTTCTCTGGGCAACCACAGTCCGCCGACTGGGTATATAGTCTCGCCAGACTAATCATAACAAGCAACCACAGTCCGCCGACTGGGTCTATAGTCCCGGTGAATCGCCGCAGCCAACCCACAGCCCGACTATATAGACATGCTCCACACTCGGTGTCGAAAGTCGGCTCTAATACCATTTGTAACGCCCTTGCCCTTAGCTCAGACAATTTATACAATTTATAAGACAAATTAGATACTATGTAGTATAACTGCACACCACAGGCTGCCTCTCAAAAGGTAGTTAACCGAATTGGTGACTCTTGATCCTTGGCTATTATTATTTATATTATATTTAATTACTTGAAATTACCGATATGGGATAAATCTCATTCACCCTCTCCCGGAAATGAACAGCACCTACTATGCAAATCCACGTCATTAACTCCTTTGACCAAGTCAACGACCATGACAATTCTTACAAACAGCACAATGTGAAGTTTCAAACCACGTTGGACCCCACCATCCATGTACCATTCATATATATGCATTATAATTGCCATCCATCAGCCAACCTTTTTTCCAAAGTCTTTTTCAAAGTATTATATATATATTTATTTATATACTATTTTGAAAACTACGGGGTGTTACAGCTATTATCATTTGAGTTCTTCAAGTCTATACAATTGGTGAATGTCTTCTCGGAGCTGAAGCAACTTATTCCGCTCCTCCTATACCAGACTCCTATTTTCCTCCGTCTTTTCCAGCTCCTCAATACCTTCCATAAGGAAATCTTTTGCTCTCCAGATCGTTGCATATCTGGTCCGGTTCCATTTCCTAAGTTTGGCCGGTAGTCTTCTTATTTTTTCGCACCAAATTGCGGTAGCTTCCGTCCCTCTAGTAGGGCTGGCCCAATTCTTGTTAACCATGTGATGGAAGCCTTGTATTTCCAACCACGCTTTCTCAAATCTAAACTTGGGCGATTTTCTGGGCTGCACTTCTCCGGACGAGAGGATAATAGGGACATGATCTGAGGTTGGATTAGGGAGTGATTTGGCCCAAGACAAAGGGAATTTGGCCTCCTACTCTGCGGAAACCTTGATCCTATCAAGCTTAGCTAAAATGGGCACCGCTTGCATGTTTGACCAGGTGAATAGCCTATTAGTGATGGGCATGTCCACCATTTTCAGGTCCGCTATAACCTCGTTAAAAGTTTCCCTATCAGCGTCACTAGATCCTCTGCCCCTGTGTTCAAAGGAAAACCTGGTGATGTTAAAATCTCTCCCCACAACCTAGGGGTGTGGCCATCGAGCACGAATTGCTCGAAGTTCATTCCAGAATTCCAACCTAGTTGCAGAAGTGTGCGGTCCATAAACCACCATAATAGACTGGGTCCATAGGTCTGATTTACGTTGAAGCAGGATCGACAACGAGAATGGGCCATGGAATTCATCTAGGCATACAAACAACTCGGGATTGTACCCTAAGGCAATACCCCCAGAGGCCCCAAAAGAGGGGCAAATTTTCCATTCTGAAATGCGAGACCCCCCCCTTAGTTTACAAATATGGGTCAGTTTGGTCTCCTGCAAACCAACAATGCTCACTTTCGATTTGGCGATGACATCCCTAACCATTTCCCGTTTGCCCCGCCTACCCAGACCCCTAACATTTCAGAAGAGAGCTTCCATTAACTACAATCAGATGTTGGACCATGACTCGCTATGGCAGACGAGTTTGAAATGAGATTAACTCTCTCGCTCTCCCACCCTCTAATTTTGTTTAGTAGGAAAGCGTTCCTATCTGTATCGCTCACCGCTAGACCACAGGTTTTGGATAGACTAAAAATCTCAGAGTCCGATATGAAATTAAAAATTAATGCAAGGAAGGAGCGCGTACCTCCGTCGCTAGTCTTGACAGACTTAGCGGCTGCAGCAATCTCCAAATAGTCATCTAAGGATTCCTCAATAGCCCTCTTAGCAACTTTTTGGACCCTAAACCCTGTACCACCATGAGTAGAGACAGGTGCCGACATTTAGGAGGTAGGGAATGTGGAAGGAACAAACTTAGGGGAGATACCAGGTGACTCCTCAGCCAGCCCTTCTGACTCCACAGATTCCCCTTCAGAGTATACATAATCGTCTTCGAGATTTAGCCTATCCTCACATTCTTCTTCATCGATGTGGGTTGGACTAGTGTTCTTGGGCCAAAGCTTTTTGTGCACATTTACACCAATGGACCTCTCTATAGGCCCATTAGTCTCTATGGAATTCGTGGGCCCATGTTTAGGCCCGTTGATGCTCGCTTCGTGCGACAACAGCATAAACACCCCTTTGCCAGCCTCGCGATACATCAGACATTTGTCCCTATCAAATTCAGTATTCGATGTGCTACGTGGCTGAGTTGGAGTGGTTGGCGTTGCAGTCGAGGTTAAAGGTGTGGGAAACGAGGTGATGGGGACAGAGCTCGCTGTATCGCCTCCTTTCCCCTTCTGCGTCTTTCCCCAATCTTCATTTCTATTACTTTCTTCGTCTTCCAAGATTACACCTTTTTTTCTCTTTTGGGGCCAACTTTTTCCCCAAGGTATCACCTTTCTGCAGTGGCACACATCCCCTAACCTCGCTTGAAACTTGCTCCTTGGTTTTGAGTGCACCCCATTTCGTCTTCTTCCCCAAAATAGCCCCCCTCTGTTCAAGATCGGTGCCCAAAGACACCACCTTTACCTCTTTTGGCAAGCTACTATGTCCGGAGGACCTGTTGGGTATCTTTCTATTTTCAGCTCTGGGTCTTCCTCCTTCTGGCTCCTGCTCCTCTCCTAGCGTCTCATCCATATCCTCTAGGTTTTGACTTCCATTTTGAGTTTTCACATTGACGAGGTTTCCAAGGGAGGGATCTGGGTCTGCGAGACTTGCCATTTGTGGCTCAGGGTGCAGTTCCACCATGTGAAGGCCCTCTTGACCATTGGGTTTTTTGGTGAAGCCTCGATCTTTGCCGTCGATCAACGACGGTGATTTTTGGGGTTCAAGGCTTGTCATCGCCTGGCCTTGGCACGTCTCCTTTCCCCTTACAGCTTTGATGAGTTCACGGTGCGCTCGCTCCACTTCGTGGGCCCTATCTAAGGTGAGGTCCCACTCTGGTGCTACCACATGCATGTATGAGCATCCATCTCTGAGAGCGGAGAAGGGGGGGTGACTGGAGCTCCTTCGTCTCCGACTCCGCTTGCTTGTCGAGGACGAATCTGATGAGGTATGACTCCTCGAATGAGAAGACCTTTGCAAAGCGGGGCATAAGGGAGATGTCGGGGCTTCGGATTAAAATCCTAGCGGAGACAATCTATGTCTTCTACGGTACCAAATTCGGATGTGATTTCTTGTAAAGCTTCTTTCTTCCAAAAGTGCAAAGGCACATTATGAACCCAGATCCAAAAACGCTCCTCTTGCGGCAGTTCAGCTCCGAATCTTGGTGACCATGGGAAGAACTCCAACTTGAAGGGTCCAAAATCCAATATGCCCATGGTAGACACCTCGATCATCTTTGCCGGTGATGGGAAAGACACTAAGAATTGAAGGTGACACATCTTTTTTGCCACCCAATCCCTGTGGGCTGCCATTGGCCATTTGGCGTTCAACGCTTGAAGAAGGTGGTTCTCCGATGGTCACCTGATGAACACAATATTATTCACATTTAGGAGCAATAATCTTAAGAAAATTAGACATTTAAAAGCTCTATATGTGGTATTTAACTCTTATTTTCTCTTTTCCATAGGAAACAGCCTAAAACAGAGAAACGAAGCAGATTCAGGATTTTAAGGATGATACACAGAAAACTGCAGATCATCGGTCGACTGGTCCATTACAACAGGCGACTGCCCAGAGAAGTTGATTGTCAACAGCCGACTTGGATGATCAACTATAAAATCTTCAGAAGTCTCGACACAGTCGACTGGTTCGAAGACAAGTCGACTGGTAGGCGGCAGAGTTAAAAGATAAGATATTTGAAGATTCGTCCAAATCTGATCCAAATCAGAACAGAAAAGGAAGAATAGAAGAAAAGAGAAAGAAATAATACGCAGAGTAACGAGGGAGGAAATAAATAAAAGAAAAGGACTTTTCTATAAAAAGAAAAGTGCAAACCCTAATTCTCTAGCCGTGTTCTATAAATATCAATCAAGAAGCATTATTCAGAGAGATATATACGCGGAGACTCTTCCACGCTCCTGAATCACCGAATCGCAGAGTTCCAGAGTCATCAACAAGAAGCACTTTATCAGCATCGAAGAAGAAGAGAGGAGATCAAGTATTAAGAAGAGAATGGCCTGTCGACTGTGTGACAGCCAGCCGACCTATCTGACCGAACTACATCAGTTTATTCCTTCTCTTTCTAATTCTTTTATGTTAACCATGTATTCGAACTTGTTGATCAATAAAAGTATTATTATGTGGAACTAATTTCATAGTTGGGTAGATTGAAGCCGTAGTTATGTAGTGTTATATTCTTCTGAATCCTTCTACTTTACTTATTGATTGAATCTGATTGAATTGGTATAGATTGATGATAATCAAACTTGTTCTCAAGTTCTGAGAGCAGTCGACTGAGGTGACAGCCAGTCGACTGACATACAGAACTTGAGAATATCAAGTCTGCATTACCATCTATCTGAATCTGTTATATGAGCATATTGAGACGACCCGTATATCGTGTTCATAACTTGTAACAAGGGAATCCCTAGGGGTTCTTGGTTTAATCAACTGAAGGGATCTAGATCTGATACCAATTTCTAGAACCTTGAGTGTTTGTTCGTTTCCACTGTTCTTATGTTTTCTTTAAGTGCAACTTAGTAGATACCATGCTAAATACTTAATGAAAGAAACGAATTAGAGTAGATACCATGCCTAATTCTTGGCTTAGGGAAACATTACTTTAAGGAGTAGATACCATGCCCTTGAAGAGAACAAACATGAGTAATAAGAAGAAGTTCAGAAGGTAACTTAGCATTATTAACTATTGGGGGAGATCTAAACCCAACTACTTAATAAATATTTGTGATTCAGTATATCTTAATCTTTTCATTCCTTTTAGACCTTTAGAACAACTCTTCATGATTCTTATTCTTTTCTATTGGTTAGTAAGTTAATTTCTACAATCTCTGTGGGATCGACCCTTGCTATTGCTACGCTTTTATAAACGATTCGTACACTTGCGAGGTTTTTTTTTGTGTCTAGTTTTATCTATTTATTTAGGTAACTAGATTGCACAACAAGTTTTTGGCGCCGTTGCCGGGGATTGTTAGCATTTTAACTGACAAATCAGTAGATCTTTTCTTTTTATTTTCTTTTCTTTTATTAATAAATATTTTTCTTTTAGGTTACAGGATTTTGGTGGATGCACGGGAGGAGATCACTTCGTCCAGAGCTACTACCAATTGATGCAGAAACAGAACGCACTTTGCACAGACTAGGTCGACTGACTGTGACCAACCAGTCAACTGCTGCACGAAACCAGTCGACTGCACAGCGACCCAATTCACGAGCAATAATGGCGGAAGAAATAACCAATCAAGTACCAATGCAGGACAAATTCACACCTAAGAACATCGAGCAACCTTCCTGCATTGCGTATCAACCTAATGTCACAGGGAAAATGCATTTATCTCCTCAGTTACTTAGCATGGTTCCCCACTTTAGTGGCAAACCTGACGAAGAGCCGCATTTACATCTACAAGACTTCTTTGATCTTTGCAGGACACAAAGCGTTCAAGGGCTTACCCCTGAACAAATCAGGTTAATCTTGTTCCCTTTTTCTTTAAAACTTAATGCTAAACTCTGGTATAATTCTTTGGAACCAGGATCAATTAATTCATGGGAGCAATTGGCCACAAAATTTTTGAAAGAATTCTTCCCAGCCCAGAAGACCAAACAACTGAAAAGGGAGATTCAACTCTTCCAACAAAAAGATGGAGATTTATTCTTCGAAGCATGGAAGGATTTCAAGAACAAGCTTCTCAAATGCCCTACGCACAATATGCCTAAAGATGATCAGGTACAAGCTTTTTATGAGGGTTTAAATGATACTAACAAGGCAATTGTGGATTCAGCTTGTAACGGGATCTTGATGAGGAAAAGTGGTGAGGAGGCCATAGAACTATTTGAAGAACTTAGCGAGAACTCACCACAATTTTCAACAAGGAGGGGCCAGTCGAGAAAACAGGGAGTTTACGAAATTTCTATTAGTAATAACATTCAATTAGAAATGGTAAACATGAATAAAAAAATTGATATGCTTGTTAATGCAATGTCGACAATGGGAGGAGTTAAAAATCAAACAAATGAAATGTGTGCAATTTGTTCTCATTTAGATCATACAACTGATACATGTCCCATGTCTTCTTTCACAGATCAGGAGCATGCAAACTATGTAGGTCAAAGAGTGTTTCCACCAAAGAACAATCCCTTTTCGAACACATACAACCCAGGGTGGAGGAACCATCCAAATTTCTCATGGAGCAACAATCAAGGCACTCAATCTTCACAAGGACATGCACGGAACTTCCAAATAGGAAGCGGGTTTGATCGGCCAGTCTAAGAACAGAAAAAGTTGGATTTTGAAACCACCGTTCTTCAATTGCTCCAACAACAACATCAAACAAGCAACCAACAAGGGCAAGCAATTCAGAAATTGGAAACTCAAATCGGGCAAATCGCAAAGGAGTTGAGTGAGAGAAAGGCAGGAAAATTCCCTTCACAATCCATACCAAACCCTGGAGGCCAAGAACAAATCAAATCAGTGACAACCCTAAGAAATGATAAGATAATTGACAGCAAGGTTGGAACACACACAGATGAATCAGAAACACAACCATCAAAAATGCAGGGTTCCAACAAGGTAAGTGAAAAAGAAAGGACAGTTTCACCACCATTCCCTCAAAGGTTGGTCAATAAAAAGAAAGAACAACATTTATCTGACATCTTTGAAACTCTCAAAAAGGTAGAAATTAATATCCCCCTACTTGATGCTATTAAACAAATTCCTTCTTATGCCAAATTTTTGAAAGATTGTTGTACTCACAAAAGAACATTTCAGGTTAGGGAGGATGTGGCTTTGACAGAGGAAGTGAGCGCTGTACTATTAAGAAAATTACCTCCTAAATTGAAGGATCCAGGTAGTTTTACCATTCCTTGCAGGATTGGTGAGCACTTCTTTGAGAAAGCACTACTAGACTTGGGGGCAAGCATCAACCTCCTCCCGTACACGGTTTATGAAAAGCTAGGATTGGGGGAACTCCAACCAACATCCATCACCTTGCAATTGGCAGATCGCAGCATCAAAAGACCTAGAGGTATTTTGGAAGATGTCCTAGTTCAGGTAAACGATTTCATTTTTCCTGCTGATTTTGTTGTGTTAGACATGGAGGACTCCTCAATGCCATCTTCTCTACCAATCATTTTAGGTAGGCCCTTTATGAGTACAGCTGATATAAAAATATGTGTTAAAAAGGGTACTATAAGTATGAAGATAAATGGAGAGAAAGTTGAATTCAAAATGTTTGATACACTTAAATTACCACATGATGATCATGAATGCTATAATGTTGATGTGGTTCAGGAGATTGTTGATCAAATATTTCAGGTACATAGCGTTGAACCACTACAAGCTGCAATTACACAATCTCTAACTTTGTCTAATGTTGAACAGGAATACAATGACTGGGGGATTGCAGGGACAGTACATCACCTTGAAACTCCAAAGTCATACTCAGGTAACTTTGCACCTGTATTTGAAAAGTTGGTGACTGATGACATTTTTGTTCCTGCAGACAAGTCGACTGGTGGACCGAACCAGTCGACTGCACCGAGACCTCCAGACGTAGAGCTTAAGCAGCTGCCCGACCATTTGAAGCATGCATATTTGGGCGAGAACCAAACGCTACCTGTGATAATTGCTGCGAACCTGAGGGCACAGGAAGAAGAAAAGTTGCTGAGGGTATTACGAGAACACAAGAATGCAATAGGATGGACCATAGCAGACATCAAGGGAATAAGTCCATCCAAATGCATGCATAGAATCCTCCTTGAAAACAACGCAAAACCAAGCAGGGAGGCACAGAGAAGGCTTAATCCAAACATGAAAGAAGTTGTAAGAGCAGAGATTCTGAAGCTACTAGATGTTGGCATCATCTACCCTATCTCAGACAGCAAATGGGTAAGTCCTATACATGTGGTGCCTAAGAAAAGTGGAGTCACAGTGGTGAAGAATGAAGAGAATGAACTTATCCCAACGAGAGTGACCACAGGATGGAGGGTATGCATTGACTACAGGAAACTGAATAACGAAACCAGGAAAGATCACTTTCCTTTTCCTTTTATTGATCAAATGTTAGAAAGATTAGCAGGATATAGTCATTATTGTTTTTTAGATGGTTATAGTGGCTATAATCAAATTGCTATTGCTCCAGAAGATCAAGAAAATACCATTTTTACATGTCCTTTTGGTACTTTTGCTTACAGGAGGATGCCCTTTGGATTGTGCAATGCACCAGCTACATTTCAGAGATGCATGATGAGTATATTTTCAGACATGGTGGAAAGGTTCATCGAGGTATTTATGGATGATTTTAGTGTTTTTGGTTCTTGTTTTGATGAATGCCTTAACCATTTGCAGTTTGTGCTTAAGAGATGTGAAGAATGCAATTTAGTGCTGAATTGGGAAAAGTGTCATTTTATGGTACAACAAGGTATTGTGTTGGGACATGTAGTGTCAAAAAGAGGCATAGAGGTGGACAAGGCAAAAATTGATATCATATCAAAACTACCTCCCCCTACTACAGTCAAGGGTGTTAGGAATTTTCTTGGACATGCAGGGTTCTATAGAAGATTTATAAAAGATTTCTCAAAAATCTCTAAACCCCTTTGTGATTTGTTAGCTAAGGATGTTGAGTTTGTATGGACAGAAGAGTGCACAAATGCTTTTATTACATTGAAAAATCTTCTCATTTCTGCACCTATTGTCATGGCACCAGATTGGAGCCATCCTTTTGAGCTCATGTGTGATGCAAGTGATTATGCTTTAGGAGCTGTTCTAGGTCAAAGAATCAATAAGATACCCCATGTCATTTACTATGCTTCTCGAACTCTAAACGATGCACAGCTAAATTATTCCACAACTGAAAAAGAAATGTTAGCTGTTATTTTTGCTGTAGAGAAGTTTAGATCATATTTGATTTGTTCTAAAGTTATTGTTTTCACTGACCATGCTGCTTTAAGATATTTGTTTGCTAAAAAGGATGCTAAGCCTAGGTTGATCAGATGGGTGCTGTTGCTTCAAGAATTCGATCTTGAGATTAGAGACAAGAAAGGAAGTGACAATGTTGTGGCAGATCACATGTCCAGACTACTGCATGAGGAAGAGAGAAATGTGCCCCCACTGAATGAAAATTTTCCAGATGAAAAGTTATTTGAAATAAACAGATCACCGGGACAGTCGACTGGTAGCAAGACCAGTCGACTGGTATCTCACTGCTCATGTGTTCCATGGTTTGCAGATATTGTAAATTATCTCACTGCTCATGTTTTCCCTCCAGGTATGACGAGTCAGGAGAGAAAAAGACTGGTGGCCATGTGCAGGCACTATTATTGGGATGATCCTTATTTGTTCAAATTTTGCCCTGATCAAATTATAAGAAGATGTGTGACAGAAGAAGAGCAAATAAGTATTCTACAACATTGCCACCAATATGCATGTGGAGGACATTTTGGACCAAAAAGAACAGCACTTAAGGTATTACAATCTGGATTTTATTGGCCTAAAGTATTCAAAGATGCTTTTTCTTTTTGCAGGACTTGTGACAAATGCCAACGGACAGGCAACATCTCTTCTAGAAATAAGATGCCACTGCAAAACATCCAAGTAATCGAGCTGTTTGACGTTTGGGGAATCGACTTCATGGGTCCCTTTCCTAACTCATTTGGTTATTTATATATTCTTGTGGGTGTGGATTATGTGTCTAAATGGGTCGAGGCTGTCCCCTCAAAAACTAATGATCACAAAGTTGTTGTCAAGTTTTTGCAGGAGAACATTTTTACTAGGTTTGGGACACCACGAGCAATAATTAGTGATGGAGGAAGCCACTTCAATAACTTTCCTTTTGCTTCTTTGATGAAGAAATATGGTATCACACATAGAGTGGGCACTCCATATCATCCCCAAACTAGTGGGCAGGTGGAGATTAGCAACAGAGAAATCAAGAGCATTTTGAAAAAGACAGTAAATACAAGCAGAAGGGATTGGTCGCTACGCTTAAGTGATGCATTATGGGCTTACAGAACCGCATACAAGACACCCATTGGCATGTCACCATATCATTTGGTCTTTGGAAAAGCATGTCACCTGCCAGTGGAGTTGGAACACAAAGCCTATTGGGCCATCAAAAGGTTCAATTTTGATATGAAACAAGCAGGTGACAAAAGAAGATTGCAACTGAACGAGCTTGAAGAGTTGAGGCTTGACGCTTATGGAAATGCAAAATTGTACAAGGAAAGAACCAAGTTGTACCATGATAAACAGTTAGCAAGGAAGGAGTTTTATGAAGGACAGAAGGTATTGATATACAACTCAAGATTAAGACTTTTTCCAGGCAAGCTCATGTCAAGATGGTATGGGCCATACATTGTCACAAGAGTCTTTCTACATGGTGCATTGGAGGTTCATAACAAAGAGAAGAATCAAACATTTAAGGTGAATGGGCATAAGGCAAAGCCATACATTGAGATGAGTTTAGAGCCGCACGAGGAAGATGTGAATCTTCAAACCATTCAACACATGGCATGACCTCATCAAGTCTAGCTGAAGACAGAAAACACAGCGCTTATTGAGAGGCAACCCAATTTTCAGGGGAGTATTTACACTTTCCTTTTATTTTCTTTTCGTTATTCATCTTTTTATTTTTAGTCTCTCCTTCTTACTAGATGGTAACACATGCCTATATTTTAAGCTTTGCGCGAACATTGAGGACAATGTTCCATCTAAGTTTGGGGGTATTAGTTAGTTATATTTGAAGTCTTTTGAATTTTTTTTTAGGATAAACAATTTATTATAAAGTAAGAGTAAGGATACTTATTTACTTTAGGATTGTTGAGTTTCAGAATTCCCTACAAAATTATATGAGTCATGCAATTATACATAATAAACAAATGTGATGCTTTTTCTGGTGATTATTCCCTTTAGATCTAGTCCTAAATCGAGTTTAAGTAAATAGAGTGATAAAGTATATATATATATATTTGAATAAAGTCAATCTACTCCAATGCTTTGAGTGCTTAGTAACTAGGGGTATTCATCACCAATGTTTACCTTTACGTCAAACGGCAACTTGAAATATGAGTATGCAAAGCACTTTAAAGTTTGTGACTTGTTGAGTAACCGGGTGGATTCATCACAAATGTTTTGCATTCGCGTAAAAAGGCAAGTGACAACTTTAGAGAAGAGACTTAAAAAAAAAAAAAAAAAAAAAAAAAAAAAAAAAAAAAAAAAACTCTAGTTTGCTACTCGGTTTGTAGTAGAGAAAAAGGGATAATCACAGAGTGAGTAGTTACATCCTATAACTATAATTAATTGCATGACAAGTATGGTTGGGTTTGGAGTTATGAATAAACAATTGCACTAAAGAAAGTGGGTATGTTTAGTTTTACTTTATCTGAAATTGTTTATATTTTTATATGTTGATGCTCACATAATAAGAATTCTTGGTTGAGACTATCATTATTATTCCCTTGTTCATAAATTCACTTTTTGCTTGAGGACAAGCAAAAGCTAAGTTTGGGGGTATTTGATGAACACAATATTATTCACATTTAGGAGCAATAATCTTAAGAAAATTAGACATTTAAAAGCTCTATATGTAGTATTTAACTCTTATTTTCTCTTTTCCATAGGAAACAGCCTAAAACAGAGAAACGAAGCAGATTCAGGATTTTAAGGATGATACACAGAAAACTGCAGATCATCGGTCGACTGGTCCATTACAACAGGCGACTGCCCAGAGAAGTTGATTGTCAACAGCCGACTTGGATGATCAACTATAAAATCTTCAGAAGTCTCGACACAGTCGACTGGTTCGAAGACAAGTCGACTGGTAGGCGGCAGAGTTAAAAGATAAGATATTTGAAGATTTGTCCAAATCTGATCCAAATCAGAACAGAAAAGGAAGAATAGAAGAAAAGAGAAAGAAATAATACGCAGAGCAACGAGGGAGGAAATAAATAAAAGAAAAGGACTTTTCTATAAAAAGAAAAGTGCAAACCCTAATTCTCTAGCCGTGTTCTATAAATACCAATCAAGAAGCATTATTCAGAGAGATATATACGCGGAGACTCTTCCACGCTCCTGAATCACCGAATCGCAGAGTTCCAGAGTCATCAACAAGAAGCACTTTATCAGCATCGAAGAAGAAGAGAGGAGATCAAGTATTAAGAAGAGAACGGCCTGTCGACTGTGTGACAGCCAGCCGACCTATCTGACCGAACTACATCAGTTTATTCCTTCTCTTTCTAATTCTTTTATGTTAACCATGTATTCGAACTTGTTGATCAATAAAAGTATTATTATGTGGAACTAATTTCATAGTTGGGTAGATTGAAGCCGTAGTTATGTAGTGCTATATTCTTCTGAATCCTTCTACTTTACTTATTGATTGAATCTGATTGAATTGGTATAGATTGATGATAATCAAACTTGTTCTCAAGTTCTGAGAGCAGTCGACTGAGGTGACAGCCAGTCGACTGACATACAGAACTTGAGAATATCAAGTCTGCATTACCATCTATCTGAATCTGTTATATGAGCATATTGAGACGACCCGTATCTCGTGTTCATAACTTGTAACAAGGGAATCCTTAGGGGTTCTTGGTTTAATCAACTGAAGGGATCTAGATCTGATACCAATTTCTAGAACCTTGAGTGTTTGTTCGTTTCCACTGTTCTTATGTTTTCTTTAAGTGCAACTTAGTAGATACCATGCTAAATACTTAATGAAAGAAACGAATTAGAGTAGATACCATGCCTAATTCTTGGCTTAGGGAAACATTACTTTAAGGAGTAGATACCATGCCCTTGAAGAGAACAAACATGAGTAATAAGAAGAAGTTCAGAAGGTAACTTAGCATTATTAACTATTGGTGGAGATCTAAACCCAACTACTTAATAAATATTTGTGATTCAGTATATCTTAATCTTTTCATTCCTTTTAGACCTTTAGAACAACTCTTCATGATTCTTATTCTTTTCTATTGGTTAGTAAGTTAATTTCTACAATCTCTGTGGGATCGACCCTTGCTATTGCTACGCTTCTATAAACGATTCGTACACTTGCGAGGTTTTTTTTTTGTGTGTCTAGTTTTATCTATTTATTTAGGTAACTAGATTGCACAACATCACCCTGCTCTTACTTTAGAAATGGCACACCATTGACAGAGCCACTTCTCCTCGAGCTTGATTGTCTCTAG
Source organism: Hemerocallis citrina (assembly GCA_017893485.1). Taxonomy (NCBI): domain Eukaryota; kingdom Viridiplantae; phylum Streptophyta; class Magnoliopsida; order Asparagales; family Asphodelaceae; genus Hemerocallis; species Hemerocallis citrina. The sequence goes on from CM030365.1 coordinate 223,508,349, forward strand.
GCTGTTGGCTCGGCGGATGAGGGTTGTGTTATCTGGTGACCTGCCTCTTCTTACCGACCGATCATCATCGTCGTTGGATGAAGTAATGTTTGTGCAAACATGCGACATATGCCCCTACTTCATGCATTTGAGGCATCATACCTTCTTCGTGCAATCCTGTCGAAAGTGGCCCAGGTCGCCGCAGTTGAAACACGACGCTGGTCTGCATTTTCTCTGCTTCTTTCTAAAGTCTGGTTTAGTTTGGGGGGGGGGGGGGGGGGGGTGGCGGCGGAGATACTCCTTGGTGCAACAAGAAGGTAGAAAGAGATGTATATATTCGTTTTTTCTTTTTACCATAGTATAGCTATATTCTCCAAAAGCAGATACAGAATGTTTGATAAGTTTAGACAGGGCAAACCGTAACAACAAATATATTTCATCTGTTGTAAATAAAGTGTTTATTAATGTACTTCTATGTTCTTTCTTTACTTTTTTTTGTCATTTTGAAGCATGGTTCTCCTCGCATACCATTGTCCATTTTGTTCATGAACTTGTTCTTGAACATTGTGATTTTTTGTCTTCGTTCCATGCGCTCCACTGTAGGTTGAGCAGGAGAAAAAAGACTGTATAAAGAGATTTTTATTATATTTGATGACAATTACTATTTTATATATATACTAGGTTTACCCGTTGACACGTGCCTACAACACCTTTTCGGAACGATGCATCTGGTTTGATTATATAAAATAGTTTTAGAGGTTCAGCAAATTAATTGATGTAAGAAACATATTATATGAGGAAGCAGCATATCTATTTTTAAGTCAACCATCGCATTTTTGATCATTAGCTTGAACTTACCTGAAATGCATATAGTTTGTTAGAAACACTACATAGAGTTTTTTTTAATTTCCGCATCACTTTTAGATACTTGTTATAGTTATGTAAGGACATGATCATATAGGTTTTATAGAGCTTACTCTAATTCCATAACCACTATGAGCATGTCTAAATACAATGGTAATCCAAGTGCAGGAGTGAAAGTATCTACAATACAAATAATCTAAATATTTGTTTATCTGAGACTCAGTTTGCAATTGAAATATCTCTTATTATTAGGGCTGTTCATACTTTGGTTAAAACCAATTACCGAACCGAACCGAACCGAAATTTACCAATTTGGTTCGGTTTTTTGGTTTTCGGTTCAGTTTTGATCCAAACCGAAGTTTTTTTAGAGAGTTCGGTTCGGTTTTTGGTTGGCTTCTAAATAAACCGAACCGAACAAAAAACCGAACTTTTTTTAGACCAAAATAAATTTACCACTTCTTCCATTTAATGTCGAGAATGTTAATGCTTCTCTAACGTTCATTCTTAAAATTGGTGGAGTCTCAAAGCATCGAGATTTATCAGACATGGTGTATTGAGAATGTGTGTATTAAGAATTTTAATGCTTCTTTGTTTCGTATTTGTGTAATTTCTTGTTACCCTTGGTACATGGTGTATTAAGAATGTGTGAAGCCATTGTCAGATCAAATTTTTTATATACAAGGATGCCGCAAATGATTTCCTCACTTTCTTTGAAATCCTCCATGAATTGTAGCATTTTTTTAATGTATTTATTTTCAGCACTAATTAATGGGAAAAATTCTTAAATTATGTTTTGGGAAGTATGAATACTCATTTTTGTGGAAAGGTGATTTCCATGAGAACAACAATCCTTCTAAAATTACATCTTCATATTTAGTAAATTATTCCTTTTATAAGAAAATTTAAGATTCTCTGCACATTAACAATCCTTTTAAAATTACATCTTAATATTTTGTAAACTATACCTTTTATACGAAAATTTTAGATTCTCTACACGCTACCGCGAACTGAGAGTCTCCTACAATTTAAACTTCCGAGGAAATCCACTCCACACAAATTGTTGGGAGGAAAAACAAGGCTAACCCTATCGTATGTCAGCACTACCTAAACACAACAACAAACAAGCTTATAAGAGTTATTGGTAACTTTCAATGAACTTATTGTACAGAGGGGTATTTCAAAATATTAACTGTCTCTTTCAAAATTTCGGTTAGTTCGGTTATTAACCGAACCGAACCGATAAAATTCGGTTCGGTTCAAACCAAATTTTATCAATTTCGGTTCGGATTTCGGTTTCAAATTTACCAAACCGAAAATTTCGGTTCGGTTCGGTTATTTTCGGTTCGGTTCGGTTTTGCACCGATGAACAGCCCTACTTATTATTATTTCAACAAAAATGTAATACATGAAATTCTCAAAACTCTAATCCAAGCTAATCATTTCTATTATCTCCACTTTGTCTCCTCATTGCACCTTTATAAAAAAAAAAAATCAAAATGGAGACTTTGCACCCTTCACTTGTAAACTCCAATCATCTCAATCATATATATCCAAATATAGACTAAAAGTTCTCATATGTTATGTTATCCATGGTTTCTAATAATCAGTGAAGGGAACACTTCACGATAGTATATTCTCTTATTGTAAAGAAATTAATGTTGCATATTTGTCAAGTTATTTTAGGTTGCTGATCAGCTTACCTGTCCTGCTATGGTTTGGAAGCCCAAATTGAGACCACCAAATAATCCATCTCTCACTTGCGTATACCTTAAATCAAAATCAATAAAAAACTCATTAAATAAATCACCAAATTAAAATTGTTTAAACCCAAAAATAAAACAATCATACATCTCTGAACTTAGATCCCATGCACACACAAAATTCGAGTCAGCAAAAAACTGAGTAATCTCCTACACACGCAAAATTTAAAATTAGAATGAGAATTCAGTTAACGAGATGAAATTAGAGTCGCCATATCGCATGTAGAGGCTCTCAATTCGGTGGAGGGGAGTCGCCGATACAGAGTCGCTTGATATTCGCGCTCGATTTGGTGGAGGAGAGTCGCCGATACGGAATCAACAGCGGATCAGATATTAGCGACGCCTCTTGATTGGGGTTCGACACTGGATTTGGATTTGGATTTGGATTTGCTTTGAGATTTGCGCTTGAGATGACGATGGTGACTTCGCTAATGGAATGGAAGCGAAGGCTTAAGAAAATGGTTTTAGAGATTTGGAGTTAGCGGCTTAAAAATCCTAGGGGGGAAGAGAGAGAAATTAGAGCTCTCTGACTTGGGGAATAGAGGGAGCAAGCTGATCTGAATAGGAAGAGAGAGAGAGAAAAAGAGAGAGAGAGAGAGAGAGAATTAAATAAATAAATGAGTTGTTTTGAAGGGGGGAGGGGGGAGGGGGGAGGGGGGATTTGAATTTGAGTTTTGGGAGGAAAAATGTATTTTGGGAGCTTAGATCTGGACCAATGATTTCCTTACTATTGAAGGAGAGCCACTTGATTGCTTTTCTTAGTGTTTTGTTATATAGACTAGGTATGCCCGTGGGCACGTGCCTACGGCACGTATTCGGAACGATGCAACATATGAAAAATCATGTTAACAGTAAGAGATGATTTATATGGATGTTTTTTGTCTAGTAGACGTTGATGTATTAATGTACTCTGAAGTAAGATTATGGAGTGAGATTGATGTTTATTAATTTGTATATTGCAGGACCATTTGTCAGTAGCTGAAGATTCAAAAATAATATTATGAATCTACAACATTAGTGGACCGAAAATTTCTTGCTATGTGTGGCTTGCTCAGTTTGAGGAAATTTTTTTTTTTTTTTTTTTGATTTGGAGTGGCAATTCATCCTCAAACTGCACATTTTTTGTGAAGGATGATTTATATAGATGTGTATTTGGCAGTAGACATTGATGTACTGTGAAGTATGATTAAGTTGTTTATGCAGGATCATTTGTCAGCAGTTCGGGATTGAAAAAGAGTATTGTAAATCTACAATAATAGTGGATCGAAATTACATCTGCTCCGAATTTAGAGCCCGCCATAAGTAGCAATTCATTTGCACATGTAGTTATCGCCTCAAACTACATGAGTTATTTCCCGATTGTCATATTTTTATGTAGTTAACCATGTATGATTTTAAATAAAGTAAGAGAGAGCGAAAGTTTGTTGTGATGTGCATGTGAAGACCTTTTGTTAAATGTGATCAAGCACAATTACATCTTCATATGAATAAATCTATATCCATATACTGGAGAGTGTACTGCAAATTTGATTTGAAACATGCATATTGACCCTCTTTTTTGATTAACAGGGACGATAATTTTTGATATATTAAAAAAAAAAGATGCACATGCAGGTAAAACTAATAACATAGATGACAACATTAGGCCCAATTTGCCAAAATAATTACAGAGTGATTAATATAAAACACATAAACCCAACTATCAGGAATTTCACCAGTAAAATAGACAGTAACATAAAGAGAAAAAGAAAGCATAACAAATATTCTGAGAACATGAAGATTGCAGACAGATAGACGACTAAACTCGCCATAATGAAAAGACCTGAAAAATCACGATCAAGAATGATAATAGGAAACGACTATGCCAATCTCTTGGTAATATTTGTTTTAATAAACAATCAACAGCTACAACAACACAGATGTCACATTTAAAGGTAATATTTGATTTAATCGCTAACACGCATGTCAAAGTTACAGATGGCAACAAAATTATTCACAGGTCTTTCACACACTGACCATAATATCAAGATGTTTTACCAAAATATTTTACATTACCACCATTTCATAATTTAAAATGGAAACAGAACATGATTGATGACAACGGGAAAAATAAGGTTGAGGATGTCATCTTACAAATATTTTACATTACCACCATTTCATAATTTTACACTATTACTTTCGAATAACAGAATCATCTTACAAATCATGCGTCTTAACCGGAGTTTGCAATTATGATGAACGAATCCCTCCTCTCCACTATCCTGAACAAAGCTAACCTATGCTTCATTGGAAGAGCTGTTAACACTGGCAGAGACTAATCTTGATACTTGATTCCATATTCATCTACTTGTTAGAAATCAATCAACTCCATCAACGACCATTTCTTCCTTACTGTTAGCTCCAAGTTGGTTCCACTGCCATGGTTCCACAACAATTCGATCCTGGTGACCACCATCACCCTCTTCTGCTTCAGGGAAAAGAAAGGATTCACAAAAACCATTCAGGAATAGCAAAAATTTTCAGAACTAAAGAAAGAAAGAAAAACATCATTTTTTGGGAACTTCTGATAGGGTTTAACATTTGACATTGTTCTCTCAATCAGCTTTAATATTGCCTTGATTGTAAATTATCAAGCTCTGGATATATCTAATCGAAACTGAGAAGTGGTTGATTAAATGCATTCACATATTGCAGCACCTTAATAAGACCATATATATAATTGCTAAGAATTCCTATATATATTAAATTCCTGATGTGGAATATTTACTGACATTGGTAGGTAGATCTAATGTATCCCACTGTAAGTAAACAACAATTAATGATATCGTTAAGTCATTATAAACAATTAACCGGTTGCAGATTATATCTTTTCTGAAATATCTTCTCTTCATAAAATCCAACTTCCCGGATGAACTTCTCGACACACTTGATTTTAATGCATGCAGCATTCCTTTCTATAATCTATAGTGACAGAAAACAATCAACCATCACTTTCTAATTAGTCATGTGATCCTATTAAACTAAAATATTATGGCCAAAAGCCAAAAAGAAAAAAAATTATATTATCAAGCTCTTTTGGAGCTGAATGGAAAGAAAAAAAAAATATTTTTAATGAATACATCATGCATTACGAAAAATAACTGAGCAGAGAATTTTAATATGGAATAAGCTACCACTAAACATTTGTAGTGTGCAAAAATGAACATAAATGTGAAAGAAACATATGGAATGTGTGTATGTCTGTTTTTGTGTAAAATGAAATCAAAATAAAATTCAAGCGTATATATATCTGAACAAAATATGTGAAGTTTATAACACTTTTCCAACTGTCAATGCCTAATTCATTAAATAACACTTTTCACGATAAACAATTTGGGAAGTCCAGTGCATCAGATGAAGATAAAAGTCTTATCGTTCTTGGGACTTAATCACTGATCTTCTCTCCAGCCTTTATAGGAGAAACTAATCTTTGACTATAGGTTGGTCGATGCATTCAAAAATTATGCCATTGAAGAATGTTTTGTTGGAAAGAAGAAGAAGAAAAAGAATATGAAAGAACAAAAGATCCATTACGTGAGGGATGACTTAATTTGGGGCTTCCCATGCATAACATCAAACATGACTCTTTTAGTTCCCCCATGAAAGCTAAAGAGGGAAAATGTGTGGAGCAGCATATGGGGATACATGTTCTTCATACTCTATGTGGATGTAGTGTGAATCTACACTTGCGATTATACCGGCACAATAAATGCATACTGAGCACAATTGCAAGAAAATGGTAACAGTAAATTCAATGTACGTACGTAATCCATATAAACAACGAATTCACTTTTACTGTGATATTTGACCTACTTTTTAAATTTCATTTGAATTAAAGCGATGCAGTGCTTACATCCTTAACTCATTTCCGTCTTGTAGAAGAGTGATCTCTCCTCCACCAGCTATGTAGTAATTTTTAAGTGATGCAATACTTGTGTAGTCTTACCTTATTTCAGTGTTGCAGAAGAGTAATCTCTCATCCACCAGCTATGCTGTTCTTTTTAAGTAAACTGATCCAATGCTTGCTCCCTTGCTTCATTTCCGCATTGCAGAAGAAAATTCTCTCTCTCACCAGCTATGCTAAAACAAATAATCATGATAAAAGACTTGTTTAAATGACCAAGAAACCATATTTGTCCACAATAAACAAATAATCATGATAAAAGAAAATTTGCATATAGGAAAAGGCATGCTTAACAATGTTAGACTTATGCTAGTCGTATAAAACACAGCTGAAAACTCATTGACAAAACCTGGAGCAAAAGAAAACGTCAACCAAGTAAAAATACCAGTAAAATTAGTACAGGAAAAAAAAAATGTAGTAGTCATTTATTTTTGATGAATCTAGCTATGCTTTAATATTTGGACATTAAAAATGTGAAAATTATGTAAACCAAAGTGTGTAAAATGAAGCACATCAAGAAATGTAACACCCATGACAGCAATCCAGAATTCACCGTAGTTGTTCCCTGTTGGTTATATTTAAATATAGCGACATTAAAATATTGGACGAAATTGTTTATTTTATATTACTTTTCTAAGAAATCTACCTCGTCGAAGACTTGATCTTTGTTAAAATTGATGGTCCCTCCAGCGAAGAAAGCACATCCTAGAACTAAGCATATTTGATAATGATTGTTGAACTACACGAACCATCCCATTTCTCAATGCATATACAGATATTATCATCTCTGTCGCATTTCCAAATGTAGCATTTAAAAGGCCTCCAACTGCATTGCATGAGCTAAATTGCATGAGAAATTTGCAACATGTTCCATCTAATAAAGAATTAGAACTCAAACTGAGAAGAATACCTGTGGGGCCAGTGTAGAGGGCAAGTTGCCTGCTACATAGCAAGAATGTTGAGTTCATAATGTAAAAGAAGTTTAAGCCAACTACATTTTGAGCTGGAAACTTTCAATTGCAGGAAATTTGAAATTTAACCTGAACTAAAGCAGTGTTCCACTTTCTGTTGACGAAATAGAGTGCGTCTTGAGCTTTACCAGGTATGCAATCCATGGGAGGCCTGATGATTAACTGAGGGTTCTAAACTGACATGGAAACCTCATCTTTAGCTATTCAAACTCAAAATAAATAAACACTAAAATACCAATAATACTACATGCATATCAGTTAAGAGAAAGAGAGAGAGAGAGAGAGTAATAAATAAATTATACAGTGGAAAAAAACCTACCAGCTCTCTTTCATATATGAGGGAATTGGAGCAACCAGGTCCATCATCTCAAGCTTTGACAAATCAAGATTTACCGAGGATGATGACGATGACTCCAAATACTTCACTGTACGGGAAATATCTGGCAAAATCATTTGTCGACAATGTAGATGTAAGCGAGGTTGCCTCTCACAGACATTGCCCCCTCCTGATTGAAGGCCAAAAGGAAGGTTAGTTTCCTGCTCGTTAGTGGGCTTCTCTCGAGGCATCATCGGCTCCCAGTTCCTGTAGACCTTCCAGCCGTACTTGAAGTCTCCGACAATAGGAGTTCCGAGAGCTTCAACGCAGTGAACTCGAATCTTCAATTTAAGAATTAGATTTAAATAAAGAGTTAAAAGAGGACGAAACATAGTGGTGCACTCGGATCGGTGATAAGTTTTAGTTTCAAAATTAACTACCTGATGCTTCCTTCCTGTTAATGGTTGAAGTTCCAGCCAGGAGAAGCCTACACCCAAAAAAATCAACCGTAAGTAGTTATGTGAGTAGTCTTCTATGTAAACAACCAAATGAGGGCTGAACCAATTATGGTGGCAAATCCAAGAAACATTATTTCATTAGGGTGGGCATACTCAGAAGTTAATCCCAAATGGTGTAGCACCTTCTATTCTTTTACACAGCTGTGGGGGGGGGGGGGGGGAATGAATCAAGAATACTTTTTACAGCAACATTCTTGTCTTGTCTCTAAAATTTTAAATTCAGACAAATAATTAATTGGTAAAAACTATAAAGAAATAAACTTCAGAAGGATAATTCTTCTTGTCACTGGGAAATATGGAACATAAGTTTCTATGGAGAGGAAGGAGAAAAATAAATTTTAGTATTCTTCAACAGGGAATGATATGAAACCAGTAACTCTTCTGATCATGGGAAAACATAGCTTGAACTTATTTAATAGGAGATGACCGTAGTGTTAAGCTTTGATCTAAGTACCAAAAGAGATGAAAGATTGTAATGATAAAGCAGCTTTAAGGCAATATAAAAAATGCCAGCACAATCAGAACATGTATGAAGATAATTTTACGTACTCGAGTACCAGTATACAGTTTCCATGGAAATCATAAACAAAATTCTAAAGAATAAATACCTCTTCTAGCTTTTTCTCAGGCAGTGAAGCGGCCACTTCCATCCAATGTTACTCCCTGAAAACAACACATTTATAAGGAAAACAACATCAAAAACTAAAATTCATAGTAAAGAAAAAAGTCCATAAGACAACCTCATCTTCGATTGGATCATCATATTGTGGAAGTATCATCCTTGGAGCACTCAAGTCGTCATTAAACCTACAACCAGAAACGGAAATGTAAACAAAAATATAGTTGGTCCATTTCAATGGAATAAATCTTGCGTATCCTCATATCCAGTTGTCTTCTTAGCAGCCTTGTATGCTTCATCCCTTTGTTTTTGCTCCCCAATTTCCACATTTTCAAGCATATCAACCTCTGTTATGTATAGTGTATAGGTCAGTTGCAAAAATAGTACCTTCACAACATAAAATACCAAACAACAGGTTACAAATCAGCAAGAATGCAGAATCTTAACAACAGGTTACAAATCAGCACCAGAATCTTAACCATCAGCAAGAATGTTCTGATCTCTGAGTGTCAGGACAACTGCTCCACCCTCAATTACCTTATCCAGACCATGTAGGATCTTAACACCAGCTAAATCCTCTGTACAAAGTAAAGAGGAAGATGTCTAGTATAAATAACCATTTTGTAGTCATACGAGAATAAAAATAGCTAATCAATAAAAAACTGTGACGATAAACATACAAAACTACAAATTTCTTTTATCAATAAGATATGCTTAATATCAAAATTTTAAAAAATTGTCCAGCAAATCCAAGAAACATTATTTCAGCAGGGTGAGCATACAAATTTCTGGATATCGTCTCTCATGTGATAAGAAAATAAAGTAATGAAAACCCCTGGAACATCAAATCTGAAAGGAGCGATTGAAGTTACTTACTCATGGTGAACACTGTGCACATGCTTATATAGCACAGTAGAACACAAAGTCTTCTATTATGAAGTAAAAAAGTTTATTTGTGATGTGATAACACCCCTTACAAAACCAGATAGTAATCACTTCAAATACAGATAGCATCTAATCATCATCAAAATAAAACTCTGCCTCATCGGTCTAGGGTTCATTATAAACTCATTCAACGTTAACGCACATTATAGACATCTCTTAATTATTTCAAATTAAGTACAGAAAAACCTAGGAGATCAGTCAAATATTTGATTTCTGTCATCCACAGTTATCCAAAATTCTCTAAAGAAATGGAAAAGTATACCAGTGTGGCAATGGGAGAGTGCTTTTCAAGCCCATATATCTGTTAGGCGGGATATGAGATGACGAATTATGCATCTTTCTTGAGCAGCAAGTGTGTTATTCTTTTTTCTGCAAACAAACACATTTAATAAGGCAATAATACAATTCTAAGCTGGATGAGGGAGGAAAACACCAGACACATAAGAAGTTCATGTTGTTAACTTTGAAATAAACTCAGGATGAGGGAGGAAAATCTAGCTTGCAAATGTAAGAAAAAATGAAGACTTCCCTGCTCGATTTCCTCATCGGATTCGGCGAGTAGGGCGATGGCGGAGCCGACGGGGGCGGAGGAGCCCTTGGGGACGACGACGGCAGTGAGTTATCCATCGTAGAAGGTGTCGACGTCCATGGCATCGGAATCATCGAAGGGATTAGAGTTAGGGTTTGGGGAAGGGGAAGAAGAAGAAGAAAAGAGAGAGATTCGGCGAGTAGGGCGATGGCGGAGCCGACGGGGGCGGAGGAGCCTTCCGGGACGACGATGGCGGCGAGTTATCCATCGTAGAAGGTGTCGAAGTCCATGGCATCGAAATCATCGAAGGGATTAGGGTTAGGGTTTGGGGAAGGGGAAGAAGAAGAAGAAAAGAGAGGGAGAGAGACAGACAGTAAGAGAGAGAGAGAAAGGGGGCGGTTTGATTTCGGAAGAGAGAGATAGAGAGAGATATTGAAATTTTGGGGTTTGAAATTTGGGCGGGAAAATATGTTTTGTGAGAGTAGATCTGGTCCATTGATTTTGTGATAAATTGAATGTGAGCCACCTGATAGCTTTCTTTGTGTTTTATTAGATAGATGAATGGCACTTTCGTAAATAATTATGTTGTAAATAAATTTGAAATATGATGATATTATGGTAACTCTCTAATTAATTATAAATGAAAAGTTAATATAACTCTCACTTAAAAGAGTTTGGTTGATATTAGATTAATTAAGTTGGTTTGTCCACAAATTACACAACTCCAACACTTGAGTTATAGTTGTAAAGATATTTAAGTTGGGTTTATTCAACTAGGTTAGAGCAGGTTAGGGGTTATATCCAAACCCAACTCAAATAGATTTGAGGGATAATTTAGCAAATGCCCAATTCAAAATGTAAAAACTTGCATATACCTCAACTATTTTAAAAAAACTAGGAAGCACCCCAAGTTTGGACGGAACCGTTAAAATCCAAGTTAAGTGAACTCACGTGCGTCACACGTGAGATGCAAAATGACCTAAATACCTACGATAAAATGTATTTAAGCAAATGCTCCTAATCAGAATGTGCAAACTAGCATATACTCCCACTATTTAATAAAAGGATATTTGGGATATTTTAACAAATTCCCTCATTAAGAATGTGAAAACCAACATATACCCCAGCTATTTTTTTTAAAAAAAAATTGAGATAATTTAGCAAATGCTCCAATTCAAAAGGCGGAAACAAACACAACCTTCGTATTTCCAAAAGTAACAACTCTTACCCAAAAAAATTACAGGTTGGGTTAATTGAGGAGGACAGATTCGGGCAGAACAATCTAAAGTTATCAAACACTAGAAGCTGTAATGCACTATGAAGAAAATTTTAAACATTCACTTGCATGTTAAAACTGCAATTCACCTTGCACTTGCAACAAACCAAACAGATCTAAGAGCATCCACAGTCGTTAGCTAAAAATGCATTTTATGCATAATATCCCCCAAAAGTTCCTGCATTTGTTAGCTATTCTGTCATTTTTTCTCATTTTTTGCTACAGTAAAAAACCAAAGATAGCATGAGATATAGCAATATGCATATTATGCGTCGTCTGGATTATTTAATTATTTTTTAAATGATCGGACATCCGTAATATTTTATTTTATTTCTGCATCGAACAAAACATGATGTTTCGTCCGATAATATCCTGAATTATAAAAAAAATAAAAAATCTTAAGCTTCTAATTTATTTAGTTAATTAATTTAGTTAGTATTTTAATTAAACTTTTAGTTAAATAATTAGTTAATTAAAAATATAATTAACAACTTAATAAAAACAAAATCCGTTTGGACCACCATGGGATGGAACATCATGTTTCGTCTCACGTGGGTCCCACACAATTTTGAAAAAAAACCCCTTTTATTTTTTTTGAAAAATTTTTAAAAAAATTTTAAAAAATTGGCGTGACGGACGAAAACATCATCCACAAGTAAGCTCAATTTTTGTATTTTTCTTACGGTAGCAAAATATCGAATTGCTATTGCTATTTATATAGTATGCATATAGGTATATCATATCGACTGCGGATGCTCCGAGCTTTATGCAGAGGCGCTAATCTGGTAGCGATTCTAGCAGCTCCAAGTAGGAATCTAACCAGAAAAGGACAAATCCAATAAACGTGGCAAATCAGACTCAAAAGTCAAAATGTTGACGTGGACGCCAAGCCAAAGACAAAACTCACTCACAAAAATCTCAAATCGAAATCGATCACCCACCTCACCTCCGCCTCTTCTCTCCCAAATTCTTAATTCCCCCCCCCACCCCACAAATTCCATTCCCAAATTCTCGATTTCCCTTCACCGTTTCCAAACAATCGACGTCTATTTATCAAAATCCAAACCCCCCCAAATTTCCCCAATCCAAAAATGTGATTTTTAGGGTTTCCATCCAAAAAAACCCCAAACTTCAATGGCGACTCACCGCATCAAACGAGAAGACGCGGCCGTAGACCGCCGCCGCCGCCGCTCCTCGTTCGACGACGGCGATCTCGCCGAATCCTCCGCTGCCGCCCGCCGTCAGTCCCGGATCTTGAGCCGCTGGGTGGCGCGCCAAGCGGAGGATATCGTGATCTCGACGATCGAGCGCCGGAACCGAGAGTCCGAGCTCATGGCGCTCGCCGGACTCCACACGGTCTCGATGCTGCGAGAATCTAGGAGGAGAGATGACGTCAGCGATAGCGATAATGACGATCGGCGGATGTCAAGCAGAGAGCAGTCACCGGAGGTGGAAGTTGGAGATGAGAGAGTGAGAGAGATTGCAAGTCGGATCGTGGAAACCATGGAGAGTAGAGGTGGTGATAGTGGGAGGTCGGAGTGGCTGGGGGAGAGGGAGAGAGAGAGGGTGAGGTTGGTGAGAGAATGGGTTCGGTCAGCTAGTGAGGAGAGGAGGGATGGGAGGAGGAGTAGCGGCGGGGATGGTAGGAGGAGAGAGGAGAGGAGCAATGTGGGGGATGGTAGGATAGAGGAGGACAGGAGTGGTGATGGTGGTTCGGTTACTGAGCAGGAGGAAGGACAGCCAGAGCACGTGCGGAGGGATATGTTGAGGATTAGAGGGCGGCAGGCGAGGCTGGAGTTGGTGATAAGGATGGCGAGGGAGCGGGAGACGGAGTTGCGGGGGTTGGAAGAGCACCGGGCTGTTTCGGAGTTTGCTCATCGGAATCGAATTCAGGTATCTAGTCTGCGCAATTGGGAAATGCGGTTTTACTGAATTGTAGAAGTTGTATTGTTCATATGTTGAAGTAACTAGTAAACAATCGACAACTATGTGTTGGTAGGTGCTCTCAATTTGCAAACAAGAGAACATTTAGGTATAGTAAAGAAACCAATCTTCTTTTGTGTGAATTTCTGTTCTCGTTACACTTTGTTGCTTGGGAATAGCTGCCTAACCTTGCCTGTCCAAAAGAGTAAGAGCCGCTGTTGCTACTGGGCCTAAGACTATTCCCAACCGTCTTGAAGTTCTTAACTAGGCATTTACCTTTGAGACTTAAGAGAGATGGGAGCTCCGTGGAGGTAATGATGAAAGGCTAAGAGTGATGTTTGGTATAAGCTTAGCTTGGTTATATAATTTACCTTGCTTTCTGGTAAGGATAAGTGTAAGGGTGAGAGCACATTACGACTAATTACTGTAACAATGAGATCGTGACAATGTCCTTTTAGCTGTTAGCCTTTAATATGACACCAAGCAACCTATGTTATTTTTATTATCGAACTGAGTTTGTAGGATTAGATGCACAAGCTAAAAATAAATTTTGGGAAGATATGGATCAACTAATTCAAGGAGTACCCTTATGTGAGAAATTATTTATAGCAGGAGATTTGAATGGACATGTAGGATAAAAGAACATGAGATATGAGACATGGATTTGAACATAAGAACGATGGTGGAGAGGCTTTCTTGGATTTTTGCGGCATTGTATGATCTTATACTACCAAATAGTTATTTTAGAAGAGGGAGGAACATTTGATAACCTTTAAAGTGAGGCAAATAGGAACCAAATTGACTTTTTTATTACCAGGAAAGTGAATCGCTTGACGTGTAAAGATTGTAAAGCTATACCAAGAGAGTGCTTAACCTCTCTGCATAGATTAATGATGTTGGATGTTAAGATCGAAAAATATGCTTGAGGAAGGAGACTAGGGACCTAAGAACTAGATGGTGGAATGTGAAAGGAGAGATACTAGAGGTTTTTAGAGATAAAGTCCATAAAGGAGCGACATGTAATTGAGAAGGGGAAACAAATATGATGTTGACTAAAATAGTTACGTGCATAAGAGAAATCTTAAAAGAAATACTTGGAGAATCTAAAGGAAGAGAGCTGCAAATTGGAGAAACATGGTGGTAGCAAGACAATGTTCAAAATATTGTGAGAAAAAAAGATTAACTTTCAAAATATGACAAAAGAGTAGAAATGAAGAGGATTTGGAGAGATATAAGATCGTTAAAAAAGAAATTAAGAGGAATTCAAAAAAAAAAGTTAAGAAAGTGGTAAGAGATGCACAAAGAAAAGCTTACGATAATTTATACACAAAATTAGGAACAAAATAATGATAAAATAACATCTATAAGCTTGTAAAACAAAGAGATGAAAACAAAAGATTTGAATACAATTAGGTGTATTAAGAGCGATGATTTAAGAGTCTTAGTAAAAGATGAGGAAATTAAGGAAAGATAACGAAGTTACTTTAAGAAGTTAATAAATGAAATGGTTGTGGGCAACTTAAATATAGAACAATCGAGGGAGAGTCGAGAGTATATGTTATTCCATAGAATTAAGATTTCAGAGGTTTGAAATGCTCTAGGAAGAATGAAAATAATGTAAGCTATACCCATTGAAGTTTGGAAGTGTCTTGGAGATGTAGGAGTGAGTTGACTAATAAGATTGTTTAATGAGATTTAGAGTACCAAGAAGATGTCCGATGAATGGAGGAAGAGTATTTTAGTACCTACAGATAAAAATAAAAGAGAGATACAAAGTTGCTACAACTAGCGATGGTAGCATTGTCACAATTACTCGTGATCCGGACCCAACCCGGGCCCAACACGGACCCGACATTGGACTGGAACCGACCCAATCCTAGACGCATAACATTAAGGTCCGATGATTTTGGACCCGGACCCAACCCGACTCGACCCAGACCTAAATTTTAGTATTTTAGAACATGATAGTTGTATGTGTTTAAAAAATATATTTTTTTGCTAGAAAATATAGTTTAATACGTTATTATAACTTAATAGAGTGTGCAATCATTTCTTTTACTCCCAATTTGCATTTCATACTCTTTATATAGTAAACAGTGTTCTACAAAGCGGTCTAGGCGGCCCACCAATGCCTCGCTTAGGGGCTAGGCGTTTAAGAAAATCGGTTAAAAGCGAGTCTAGGCGGTTAAAAGCGAGTCTAGGCGGCGCGTAATCGGTGTAAGCGGGTCTAGGCGGGCTAGACCCGCTTAGACCCGCTTAGGACTTAATTATTAAAAAAAAGGGACCCGACTTATTCCAACCTGATCCGCTCTAATACACTCAAACCCCTAAAACATCTCTTTCTCCTCTATATCCCCCGTAAAAACTCCCCCAAATCAATTCTATTTTCTAAATCTCTAATTCCTCTTCTCTAAAACCCCAAAATCATCTCCTCCACCTCCCTCCTCGCAGTCGGAGGCTTGCAACTTGCAGCTCGCAACGCGCTTCAATTTCGACTTCCTCCGCCCTCCTCCTCCTTCGCCTCCCTCCTCGTAGTCGTTGCTCACAGTCGTCAACACAACCTCCTCCGCCTCCCTTCTCACAGTCACAGCTCTCACTCACTCTGTCACTCAGTCGTCAAAACCTCCTCCACCTCCCTCCTTTCAGTCGCAGCTTGCTTCAACTTCAATCGACGTCAACACAACCTCTCTCTCCTCTCTTCAGCTTCAAAGTCAAATCGTCAACATATCCACACACTGCCTCCCGTCTTGATTCACCTTCGATGTCAACACTACGTCCTCCTCTTCTCTCTCAAACTTCTCCTGACGCAACCCTCTCCCATCCCCTGACTCAAGTCTTCTGCTTCCCCACACTGTTTGCTCCTTGGACTAGAATAGCCTAACAGGTAATCTCCACTACTGATCTTTGTCATAGATTAATACTAGTCTAATAGATGAGTATAAGACTACAAAAAAAGAAAAAGACATAATAATACTCCGATTCGATTTTGTAAAGCTCATCCTGCGATTGCAAGGAGAAATATCAAGAGTAAGAATTGGTAACAACAAAACAAAACAAAATGATAAAATATATAAATAAATAAATATATATATAATATATAAATAAAACTGCCTAGCACCTAGCCACTTAAGCTCTGCTTACAAGGCCTAGGTGCTAGGCACCCATCGGCCGCTCGACTACCGCCTAGTGACTTTTAGAACATTGATAGTAAAATCAACTTATCTACATTATTTTACATATCATTTAATTTTACTTTCAGTTTCTCTATGTAGCTAATTTATGTGATCTTCTAGAGAAAAAAATATGCTAGGGAAAAATATGTTATGAATTTGAATATTGAAATCTTTAGTAAACATTAAGAATAAAATTATTGTCATTTATATAACCCGAAATTGTTTGGATCCAAA
Organism: Hemerocallis citrina; assembly: GCA_017893485.1. NCBI lineage: Eukaryota > Viridiplantae > Streptophyta > Magnoliopsida > Asparagales > Asphodelaceae > Hemerocallis > Hemerocallis citrina. Next base: position 223,525,399 of record CM030365.1, read on the forward strand.
CCGAACTCGAAAAATGAACAAACTCGGATCTGGGCCCGGACCTGTTGCCATAAGGTAGGGCCTGGATATTTCACTACCTGATTCGACCCGATAATTGTGCTAACCAAGGGATTAAATTAATGAGGCATACGATGAAATTTTGAGAGAGAGTAATCGAACATAGACTGAGACAAGAACCAATAGTGTTTAAGAATCAGTTTTGATTTATGCCTGAGAGGTCAATAATGGAAGCAATTTATGTACTGAAGAGACTTATGAAAAATATAGGGAGAATAATAAAGATCTACACATGATATTTATAGATCTAAAAAAAACATGATAAAATTCCTATAGACATAGTATGGTGGGTGTTAAATAACAAAACTAATTATTCGGTATATTGATGTGATTAAGAATATGTATGAAGGGGCAATGACTACAATTAGAACAAGCACAAGAGAGAGTAGTGAATTCCCTATTACATCAGGTTTACGCCAAGGTTCGGCATCCCTACATCTTTGCTTTGGTTTTGGATGGATTGATGCGAGAAATACAAGATGAGGTGCCTTGTTTTATGCTTTTTGCCGGTGACATTGTTTTAGTGGATGAGACTAGAATATGAATCAATGCTAAATTAGAATTGTGGAGAGAAACTTTGGAAGCTAGAGGCTTTAAAATAAGTAGAACTAAAACAGAGTATATAGAGTGTAATTTTAGTGATATTCGGAACATAAATGAGGAAGTAGTGAAACATGATGGTCAAAAGATATCTAAGAGAGGTCGTTTTTAATATTTAGGCTCGATTATACAAAGAGATTGAGAGATTTGTGAAGATGTTATACATAGGATCCAAGTAGGGTGGCTTAAGTGGATAAGCGTTACTGGTGTTTTGTATAACAAACGTATACCTTTGAAGTTGAAGGGACAATTTTATAGGACGATTGTTAAATCAGCAATGATGTATGGAGCAGAGGTTGAACGACAAAGAAACAAGTTCAAAAAATGAGTGTAGCCGAGATGATGATGCTAAAATGAGTGTGTGGTAAAACCAGGAATGATAGAACTGGAAACGAGCATATACGAGACATAGTAAAGATAGTTCTTATCCAAGATAAATTAAGAGAGAATCACCTCAGGTGGTTTGGACATGTCGCATGTATATCTAGTAGTGCCGCTGTTAGAAGCAGTGATTTGATTAGTATCGAGGGTAGGTTAGGGGTAGGGGAAGACCTAAACTTGCTTGGGTGGAAACGGTGAGAAAAGATATGATAGCTTGTAGCCTGGAATCTTTTCCTTCCTTTTTATTTTTTTTGATTGTCTGAATATTCAGCTAAGATCATTCCAATGCTCCGAAGATTTTGCGCTAAACCGAGCAGAATGAAAAACCAGAATTTATGTAATCGACCCCAACTAATTGGGAAAAATGCTTTATTGTTGTTTTTGTTGTATATAGGATATCGAGGATATACTGACAATATTTAGTATAAATTGGGTTATCATATATAATTAAAGCATAAATTCCAAATGTCATTTAAATTAGCTACATATACATTTTATATTACAAACAACACAATTACAACCCAAATATATAACTGTCTACATCAAATCACATGTTATCGAGTATATAAAAGAAAAATATTCAAACAATAGAAATCAGACATACCAAGTTACATAACAAACAGATTACATCTATGTAGAAAATGCTTTTTTTTTGTACGATAGACAATTATTCACAGAAAATACACCTATAAACAAAAAATGCTTATATGTTGTACTCTTCCGACTCCGCTAAAGGGGACTTCATAGGTGTATTGAGTTGTATATGTTATTTTCAAGCGGAAGTATTCTCATAAGCGGAAGTATAACTTATCAGATGCATAGATTGATATCTAAACAACGCTTATAAGCCATCACTACGATTATGAAGATAAATAATGATGCAAAATATTGTGATTTTTAAAACGGTTCCATGGAAATAGATGAGTATCAAAAGAATTGTTAAGAGTCTCCATTCAGACACTAATTTTCACATGAGGGACTGCTTTGATATGTTAGCTGTGTCTGTTATCACATTTGTGGGGACCAGCCAAAAATATTGTAGGGGTAGGGGAAGGCTTAAACTTGCTTGGGTGGAAACGGTGAGAAAAGATATGATAGCTTGTAGCCTAGAATCTTTTCCTTCCTTTTTTTTTTGATTGTCTGAATATTCAGCTAAGACCATTCCAATGCTCCGAAGATTTTGCGCTAAACCGAGCAGAATGAAAAACCAGAATTCACGTAACCGACCCCAACTAATTGGGAAAAATGCTTTATTATTGTTTTTGTTGTATATAGGATATTGAGGATATACTGACAATATTTAGTATATATTGTGTTATCATATATGATTAAAGCATAAATTCCAAATGTAATTTAAATTAGCTATATATACATTTTATATTACAAACAACACAATTACAACCCAAATATATAACTGTCTACATCAAATCACATGTTATCAAGTATTTAAAAGAAAAATATTCAAACAATAGAAATCAGACATGCCAAGTTACCTAACAAACAGATTACATCTATGTAGAAAATGCTTTTTTTGTACGATATTCAATTATTCACAGAAAATACACCTATAAACAAAAAATGCTTATATGTTGTACTCTTCCGACTCCGCTAAAGGGGTCTTCATAGGTGTATTGAGTTGTTGATATGTTATTTTCAAGCAGAAGTATTCTCATAAGCAGAAGTATAACTTATTAGATGCATAGATTGATATCTAAACAATGCTTATAAGCCATCACTACGATTAGGAAGATAAATAATGATGTAAAATATTGTGATTTTTAAAAAGGTTCCATGGAAATAGATGAGTATCAAAAGAATTGTTAAGAGTCTCCATTCAGACACTAGTTTTCATATGAGGGACTGCTTTGATATGTTAGCTGTGTCCGTTATCACATTTGTGGGGACCATCCAAAAATATTGTAGGGGTAGGGGAAGACTTAAACTTGCTTGGGTGGAAACGGTGAGAAAAGATATGATAGCTTGTAGCCTAGAATCTTTTCTTTTTTCTTTTTTTTTGATTGTCTGAATATTCAGCTAAGACCATTCCAATGCTCCGAAGATTTTGCGCTAAACCGAGCAGAATGAAAAACCAGAATTCATGTAACCGACCCCAACTAATTGGGAAAAATGCTTTATTGTTGTTTTTGTTGTATATAGGATATCGAGGATATACTGACAATATTTAGTATAAATTGGGTTATCATATATAATTAAAGCATAAATTCCAAATGTCATTTAAATTAGCTACATATACATTTTATATTACAAACAACACAATTACAACCCAAATATATAACTGTCTACATCAAATCACATGTTATCGAGTATATAAAAGAAAAATATTCAAACAATAGAAATCAGACATACCAAGTTACATAACAAACAGATTACATCTATGTAGAAAATGCTTTTTTTTTGTACGATAGACAATTATTCACAGAAAATACACCTATAAACAAAAAATGCTTATATGTTGTACTCTTCCGACTCCGCTAAAGGGGACTTCATAGGTGTATTGAGTTGTATATGTTATTTTCAAGCGGAAGTATTCTCATAAGCGGAAGTATAACTTATCAGATGCATAGATTGATATCTAAACAACGCTTATAAGCCATCACTACGATTATGAAGATAAATAATGATGCAAAATATTGTGATTTTTAAAACGGTTCCATGGAAATAGATGAGTATCAAAAGAATTGTTAAGAGTCTCCATTCAGACACTAATTTTCACATGAGGGACTGCTTTGATATGTTAGCTGTGTCTGTTATCACATTTGTGGGGACCAGCCAAAAATATTGTAGGGGTAGGGGAAGGCTTAAACTTGCTTGGGTGGAAACGGTGAGAAAAGATATGATAGCTTGTAGCCTAGAATCTTTTCCTTCCTTTTATTTTTTTTGATTGTCTGAATATTCAGCTAAGACCATTCCAATGCTCCGAAGATTTTGCGCTAAACCGAGCAGAATGAAAAACCAGAATTCATGTAACCGACCCCAACTAATTGGGAAAAATGCTTTATTATTGTTTTTGTTGTATATAGGATATCGAGGATATACTGACAATATTTAGTATATATTGTGTTATCATATATGATGAAAGCATAAATTCCAAATGTAATTTAAATTAGCTATATATACATTTTATATTACAAACAACACAATTACAACCCAAATATATAACTGTCTACATCAAATCACATGTTATCGAGTATATAAAAGAAAAATATTCAAACAATAGAAATCAGACATACCAAGTTACCTAACAAACAGATTACATCCATGTAGAAAATGCTTTTTTTGTACGATATTCAATTATTCACAGAAAATACACCTATAAACAAAAAATGCTAATATGTTGTACTCTTCCGACTCCGCTAAAGGGGTCTTCATAGGTGTATTGAGTTGTTGTATATGTTATTTTCAACCAGAAGTATTCTCATAAGTAGAAGTATAACTTATCAGATGCATAGATTGATATCTAAACAACGCTTATAAGCTATCACTACGATTAGGAAGATAAGTAATGATGGAAAATATTGTGATTTTTAAAAAGGTTCCAAGGAAATAGATGAGTATCAAAAGAATTATTAAGAGTCTCCATTCAGACACTAGTTTTCACATGAGGGACTGCTTTGATATGTTAGCTGTGTCCGTTATCACATTTGTGGGGACCAGCCAAAAATATTGTAGGGGTAGGGGAAGACCTAAACTTGCTTGGGTGGAAACGGTGAGAAAAGATATGATAGCTTGTAGCCTGGAATCTTTTCCTTCCTTTTTTTTTTGATTGTCTGAATATTCAGCTAAGACCATTCCAATGCTCCGAAGATTTTGTGCTAAGCCGAGCAGAATGAAAAACCAGAATTTATGTAACCGACCCCAACTAATTGGGAAAAATGCTTTATTGTTGTTTTTGTTGTATATAGGATATCAAGGATATACTGACAATATTTAGTATAAATTGGGTTATCATATATGATTAAAGCATAAATTCCAAATGTAATTTAAATTAGCTATATATATATTTTATATTACTAACAACACAATTACAACCCAAATATATTACTGTCTACATCAAATCACATGTTATCGAGTATATAAAAGAAAAATATTCAAACAATAGAAATCAGACATAGCAAGTTACATAACAAACAGATTACATCTATGTAGAAAATGCTTTTTTTTGTACGATAGACAATTATTCACAGAAAATACACCTATAAACAAAAAATGCTTATATGTTGTACTCTTCCGACTCCGCTAAAGGGGTCTTCATAGGTGTATTTAGTTGTTGTATATGTTATTTTCAAGCGGAAGTATTCTCATAAGCGGAAGTATAACTTATCAGATGCATAGATTGATATCTAAACAATGCTTATAAGCCATCGCTACGATTAGGAAGATAAATAATGATGCAAAATATTGTGATTTTAAAAAAGGTTTCATGGAATTAGATGAGTATCAAAAGAATTGTTAAGAGTCTCCATTCAGACACTAGTTTTCACATGAGGGACTGCTTTGATATGTTAGCTGTGTCTGTTATCACATTTGTGGGGACTAGCCAAAAATATTGTAGGGGTAGGGGAAGACCTAAACTTGCTTGGGTGGAAACGGTGATAAAAGATATGATAGCTTGTAGCCTAGAATCTTTTCCCTCCTTTTTATATTTTTTGTTTGTCTGAATATTCAGCTAAGACCATTCCAATGCTCCGAAGATTTTGCGCTAAACCGAGCAGAATGAAAAACCAGAATTCATGTAACCGACCTCAACTAATTGGGAAAAATGCTTTATTGTTGTTTTTGTTGTATATAGGATATCGAGGATATACTGACAATATTTAGTATAAATTGTGTTATCGTATATGATTGAAGCATAAATTCCAAATGTAATTTAAATTAGCTATATATACATTTTATATTACTAACAACACAATTACAACCCAAATATATTACTGTCTACATCAAATCACATGTTATCGAGTATATAAAAGAAAAATATTCAAACAATAGAAATCAGACACAGCAAGTTACATAACAAACAGATTACATCTATGTAGAAAATGCTTTTTTTTGTACGATAGACAATTATTCACAGAAAATACACCTATAAACAAAAAATGCTTATATGTTGTACTCTTCCGACTCCGCTAAAGGGGTCTTCATAGGTGTATTGAGTTGTTGTATATGTTATTTTCAAGCGGAAGTATTCTCATAAGCGGAAGTATAACTTATTAGATGCATAGATTGATATCTAAACAACTCTTATAAGTCATCACTACGATTAGGAAGATAAATAATGATGCAAAATATTGTGATTTTTAAAAAGGTTCCATGGAAATAGATGAGTATCAAAAGAATTGTTAAGAGTCTCCATTCAAACACTAGTTTTCACATGAGGGACTGCTTGGATATGTTAGCTGTGTCTGTTATCACATTTGTGGGGACCAGCCAAAAATATTGTTTTGTCTAGGAAGTTCCAAGGTGTACCTTTGATGGAAATGCTCAATAATGGAAAATAGTATCCCCACCCCCCCACCACCACCCACCCACCCAAAAAAATAAACCTGTGTTGATATATTTTCACGACTTTGTACGCAAGAGTACATGATAGGTCATGTAGTGTATGAGCAACTAAGCGAAGAGTGAAATAGTAGATCATATGGTGTCTATAGAGTTTTATTCTATTACAATTTAATGAATTTAAAATTCAACAATCCTTTTCTAATGTATGAGTGTATTTAATGATTTTTTTATCAAAGGCCGTGAAATCAATACTTTAAGTAAGATACATACGTCATCCTCTAAAACAACTAATATTGAACTCTAAAGGAGGCCCCAAAACCAAAACAAAGTTCAAGTATTAGCTTACTCGGTAATCTTTATTCATATATAACTTTGTGTGCAGGCATCACTAGAAGCCTAAGCACACATTAACCTAGATTTTCCAAAACCAAACATTTTTACATGCTAGATCAATATGCCCAGGTTAACATAAATTTCCAGAATATATGTTAATCCTAACAATAGTATGTGTCAAAGATCTTCTAGATCGTTGAACTTCATAATTATGCGGTGTCGGTCTTTTCCATTCATATATATGGCTCCTCCAGTGTGGAGCTGTTGGAATCATGGATGTCATGGGATCCAAATACAGAACTTCCCGTTGTTATAATCAAATTGAAGCTATCTGTTTTGGAGAAAAGCTCAAGGATAAGTATGTTTGTATGATGAAGATGTGGGCTATTCATTTGCCATGTAGGCTGCACAAAGAAGAATATCAAACAGCGTGTAGTGGTGTAAGCTGCACTCACTCTTATTGCTGCAGCTGGACACTCTGCGCACGATCCCCAAAATTCAGCATGAAAAATTAATTTCTCATGCACCGAAACATACTTACTTGAACATGATATTTAATTTTTTGAATTATTTTGCCTCAAGATGGTTAATATAATTGTCGAACGAATTTTTGTCATAGACATTGCTTTGCATGCTACAAAAAATACAATTGGATTCTCAACATATGGCGGTGAGAGAGATGATATGAATTGTTGTTCACTCTAAACAACTACTATGTCTAGATTGAGATGAATTCTTATCACATTGCCTTCCATTAAATTTAGAGATATGCCAGTTTACTAAATAGTACTTTTTTTGTTCTTTTTAACTGAATTCCTACTTCATTGTTATAAAAAACAGACATCGTTCTATTATAGAATGTAGGGGTACTTGTTCATCACTGGCCCTTGTCTGCTTTCCCCTTCCTATGTTCATGCCTTTTCAAATAATCATGGCTTTCTTTTTCTCCTTCCACTAAGTTTCAGCATCTAACGATATTTGTCTTCCAGGTACTGCTCAGAGGTAGATTCTTAAGAAATGGAAATTCAAGTCCTATTGAGGAGGAGAGACCACCCTCACTGGCAGCAAGAGAATTAGGTCAACTAAGACAACATCATCGTGTCTCAGGCTTAAGGTATTGACTAATGATTAAGTTCTCTAAGAATTGCCTTTGGTGCAATACAGCTTACATTTTCTTCAGAGACGTGATCAACAGAAGTGTACTTCATTCTGATAACTGATCAATTCTGTTTATTCAACTAATTGTATTCTATTAGACTACGGGCATGTCCAGAAACAAAATCGCTGGGTATGTCTCTTACTTGCATTTGGCCATTTTTGTTAGTATCAAGTTTTATTTGTATGTAATCGTGCCCAGCAGAGATCACGACTAGACTGTTAAAAGTTGTCTCAAAATTTCAAAGTTTCTTTACTGTCTTCTAGAGAATTTTGTCCAGTAGAATTATTAATATCAATTTGACCAAATATTCTTTCCAAAAAAAATTGTGACCAATTATTAATTCTTATTGTTAGAATACTAGTGCAATTTTCCCCAATCCTTCTACAACTTCGAAGTTTTAGCTTAGTGACTTCGAAGTTTTAGCTTAGTGACAGTCACTTTCACATGGTATAAGAACAACTTTCACATGGTATAAGAACAACCCAGGTTCGAATTCTACCGGCTGCGCAATTTAAATGCGGATTAAAAAAAATACCACTGCGTATTGTCTAGGTCTCGGCCCACAATTTGTTGGGCATTTATCTCGTTATTTGGCCCATAAAAAATGGGCTATCGACCTGAGGGGACGTGACGTTAGAATATAAGTGCAATTTGCCTCAACCCTTCTACAACTTCGAAGTTTTAGCTTAGTGGTGGAGACTTTCACACCTACCTTTTAACTTGTTTCTTTTGACATACAGTTAATTCTAGCAATTTTTTTGATTTATGTATATGTCTTCTCAGGTGGTTTCTGGTTTCTTTTTACATGAAGTATAGTTTGGTTCACTGACCTTATATTTGATGTTGCTGTTCCTTGTCTGGCACAGCTACTTCCCTATTGATTTTTAAATTTTTTTTTTTATAGGAGATGCTACTTTTAGTTTTATGCATATCACTCTTCTTATGAGAAATATTTATGAGATGTTGTATCTTGTGATTAGGGATGCATTTCGCTTTAGATTAGAGAGTATTGTTCGTGGGCAAGCTAGCAGCCAGGCTGAAAGTTCTCTCAGTCGTAATAACATCCGTGCTCCCAGGAATGACCATACTGAAGTATTTAATGAAGCAGAGCCATCAAATGATAACCAAGAGCTACCACAATTGAGAAGTGAGATTAGTAATAACCATGAAAATGCCGAAGTAAATACAAGTAGTGATTACCATGAAAATGCAGAAGTGAACACAATTAGTGATTACCATGGAAATACAACAGTAAATACAACAGCTGAGTTGGAAAGCAACACACCCGATAATGATATTCAAGAACCTTTTACTCAAGGCGAGAATTCGCAAGAAGGTACCGAAGTTGAGAGGGAGTGGCAACAATCAGTTGAAGCTGGATTTAGTGATTGGCGAGAAGATATTGTAGAGGAATCTGACGGTAACTGGCAGGAAAACGTAGACCATGATTGGTCTGGTGAAGTTCCGGAAGATGAAGAAGATGGAGTTGATAGTCATCTGCCTGAGGTACAAGAGTGGCAAGAAAACAGTTCACATCATGAAACATTAGAAAACTGGGAAGAGGGGGATCCTTCAGATCGAGCACGAGATCAACACTTCATTCATAGTAGAAGAGTCAATAGATTTATTCCGCCTGATGATGAAAGTGTGTACAGCATGGAACTCCGGGAACTCCTAAGCAGGTAGTTATTCTTTTCTAAAACATAATTTTGGTTCATCAAGTTTGTTGATAATACTGCTTTTGCAACCAAGTCTTTGTTTGTTGTTGTTGCAGGAGAAGTGTTTCCAATCTTTTAAGTAGTGGGTTTCGCGAGAGTTTGGATCACTTGATACAATCATATGTTCAAAGGCAAGTTCATACTCCCCTTGCTTGGGATCTTCAAGAACCCTTGCCTACTGCTTCACCTGAGGATGCCAGGAACCAACGAAGGGAGGACTCAAATCAGGACCAGCAGGATTCCACTGTCAACAGGCCACCACGGGTAATGCCATCTCCACCAGCACCACCTCGACAACCACTTTGGCACTCGGAGTTGCACCATAGTAACTGGACTCGGCAACATAGCATGCCTCGTTCAGAAATTGTGAGTTATACATTGCCTAATATTTGGCTGAAGCCTTTTAGCAATTTATCATATTGGTTCTTTTTCGTGTTCTACAAGATTCTAAAATTTGTAGTTGTGTTCTACAAGATTCTAAAATTTGTAGTTGTGCATTACTTGTACTTGAGCATGATTGTTTTCTTGTGCTTATGCAGACTCATGCATTGCAGAATATACCATGAAGGACAAATAAAACTTGAAAAATGTATTGCTGATTCGCTTTAGGATAAAGGGGAGAACAGAATAGTTTCCGATTTGTTCATCTAGATGCAGTATACAATAAGTTAGTGAATACATGAAAATTAAATGGTGTGTTGCACTATAAGATATTTGTTCAGTTTAATGTATAGTAAAAATTTGTGCATCGAGTATGGGATACAAAATACATTGGAAATGTACATTTATTTGCATTTCGTAATTATGTTACTTGACCAATCACAGAAATGTACAGTGTCCTATGCCCCAATAACACGGTATTTTATTGTTTTAAAAGATCATGAGAGAGATTGTTAGAAAACTATTTGGCATATCTGTTCATATTCATATGGTCTTGATTCCAGTCTAGATGATTAGTGCCTCATTTATTGATTCAAATTCTTGTAAGATGACATGATTAAAGAATCTTGGAGATGCTAGCATGGGATTACAGAATAACTAGCAAGAGCATTTGGCTGCTCTGTTCCATACTCATGGAATTTTGCATCACAAATCAATGATCCCTGATACAAGAAACTAATGGCCTGTACTTATTACAGGAATGTGATATTATTAATGATCTGAGGACTGATATGAGTAGGCTTCAGCAAGGAATGAGTAATATGCAGAGAATGTTGGAGGCATGCATGGACATGCAACTTGAGTTGCAGCGCTCAGTTCGGCAGGAAGTTTCTGCAGCTTTGAATCGTTTTAATGAAAGACGAGGTATGCGCAATATATTTTTCTGTATATTCCGTCACTTGATTTAAGGAGCAATTTAATTTGTGTTTTAAACCAATGCCTCATATATCCATAACTTTTTTTATTGCTCGAGAATTTAGTATTGACTAGATCCTTCAGTGACAACTTTCTACAGACATTTTGTGTTATGTGGCTAAGTTCAAGTTTATAAAGTTTATATCTATTAGGATGATCTGATTTCTGATTCTTTCATCTGCATGTTCTTCCTTGTGGCATTGAAAATTTTCTTTTTCATTTTTTCAATTCTTTTTTATGCACAGTAGGTACATTATCCCATGCACCTTTCTAGGTAGTTTTGCCTGTCACAAAAAATTCTAATTTGCTATATAGCTCTTTTCGACTTCTCATTAGGAGATTGATGGCAACTGACTGCAGATCAATATCTAGACAGAAACTTCTGGAGGCAGTTAATTTATAACTCATAATTTGCTAGCTTGACTAGGGAGTTCATGAGCATCTCACATGGTTTACGTAATTATCTGCCTCTTCTGCACTAATAGAAGTTGATTTACCAAAAATATATTCTCTTTCTAAAGCTAACATTGAACCCAGTCAGTGAAGGTGGGGGTAGCATATATAGCCTTGACCATCACTTTTCTTTATGTATTTTCCCCTCACCACTGTTTTTCTAGTCATACGATGGCTGCCTAGCGTCAATTTTCTTACTGGCCTGATGTTTTTTTTTTTCTTTAGGGATGGTTGAGGACTTGGCTGATAATGGATCGAAGTGGAGTCAAGTGAGGAAAGGAACTTGTTGCGTCTGTTGTGATACTCAAATTGATGCTCTCTTGTACAGGTCTGTATATCTCTTATTGATAACAAAGGCCATTATGTATTTTGCTCAACCTCTAAATTAAAGTTCATGTATATTATCTCCTCACAGATGTGGGCACATGTGCACTTGTTCAAAATGTGCTAACGAGTTGGTTCGAGGTGGTGGCAAGTGTCCGCTTTGTCGTGCACCCATTATTGAGGTGGTCCGAGCCTACTCCATACAGTAAAATAACCAAAAAAGCACATAATCCCCAAAACGAGAATTGTGTGGAGTTACTGGGGCTAGACTGTTGTTAGGGGGGGAGTTTTTGTCCATTGTCCATTACCCATTGCCCATTTTCCGTTCATTGTCCAGTTCTGTATTTATTATTTTTTTCTTTGCCAATGTCGTTCTTCAATCTTTATGTTTCTTGAGTGCATGCTATGGCAAGTTCTTCAATCTTTATGTATCTTGAGTGCATGCTATGGCAACCGACACCATTTATTCTTTGTTGATGGGGCAGGATGAAAATTCAAATGAAATTGTTTATTCAATGTATATATATTTGCATCTAATCATTCAAAAATACTGCCGATTAGAATGTTTTCTTTTCCCACAATGTCTCTTTGGCTAGTGATTGGATTGCTGGACAAGTGGCCATATCTTTTATGTTACGGATTCAATGTGGTATGCAAAATTCCATGAAGGGTGTGATTTGTTGACATATTCCCCTTTTGATTTTTAACATTCTTGACCCGAATTTGGTGGCCGGTTCAGTTTTTAATATGGATGTGAATTTTGTCTGTTATCAAACGTTTGATTTGAGAAGATACGTTGACAAGGATATCCAGCAAATTTTAAAGTAAACTTGTGCTTGTAATTTTCCCATTTGACCCATTTGGCCCGCCCTGAACGTCTTCCCTTCTCTGCCTGCTGCATACAAACAGATGGAAACAAGTCAACAACGAGCTCCATCTTCACTAATTCACTCACAGTTACAGAGTTGCAGCACCATTTGCCTTGTGCAATGTCTGAATCCGATGCGGCCCTTGGCTTGATTGTCGTCCTTGTCATTATCATCATCTTCTTCTTCTTCACTTATGGCCTTGTAGCACCACCTGCAGACAACCAGCCACCAGATGACGACCGTGATGGTGGCCGCACAATGGGGATGGACCCCAGGGTGGTGCGTGCACTGCCTGTAGTAACATACGCCCCAGGCGGATCCAAGGGGCCGTGCGTGGTTTGCCTGGGTGAGTTCGAGGAAAAGGAGCAGGTGAAGGTGATACCTGCATGTTTGCACGTGTTCCACCCTAGGTGCATTGATGAGTGGTTGCTGCTTCACGGGTCGTGCCCAATTTGTCGCTGCTCCGAGCTGTTGGGTACGGATGTAGGAGGTAGTACGGTGGAGGTAAGTGACAGTGGGGCTCGTGATTTGGAAGAGGGAGCGAGGAGGCTGCAGGGGTTTGGGAGAAGCAGAAGTTTGGGTTGGGTGGGCGAAGAGGAGAGTTCTAGTTCTGTATCTTTACAACGAAATAACAGCGTCTGATATTCAGACTCGCGTAATCTTTTTTCTTGAAACAATATGAATGGATAGGATTGATCGAAGCGGTAACGTCTAGTTTCGACTTAGCTGTAAATTAAGCATTTCTACTATTGTATTTCTAGAAATCCACTGAATGTAGCAGAAATTGGGCCATATCAAATAGTAAATAGTAGAGTAAATTAGTTCGTGCGCAATAAAGACCGTGACCATAACACTACTTGATCGCAACAGTTGGCCCCTATGCTTCTACAACTCAATCATAACTATCTGCAGAATCTGCAAGATCTTTCCGAACCTCGCTCGTTCTTGGAACCTTGCTACCTCATTAGCAAACAGAAAGGCTATTTATCTCCTTCTAGCCAAACTGAGTTAGGTAACAATATACAAGAGAACAAACCCTAATCTCATTCAAGAATTAAACCAAATCGATAAACACTACTTACTCCTGTGCATCAAAGTGATGACTGAGCAGGCGCAGCATCGGAAGAAGACTCAGGCTGCAATTATATCCGAACGACACAATGGACAGTTCGAATGCAACCTGAACCACGAATCAATACACTGAACATGAAAGACATGCCGACAATTGGGCAATACACGTACTAGTTCTCCGTCCTCCAAACTTGACAAACACACAGAGCAGCACTCTTTCTGGTAGCTTTCCAGTCGTTGCTGAAACTTGGGATACTCCTCGTTACTATAAGCTTCAACTGATATCGAGTCAAGGATTTCCTTCTCCACTCCTGGAGATGCTGGGAGTACTGACTGAGGGATGTTCGGGTAAACTCTGCTTGCAAAGCGTTTCATAAGGAAATTGAGTCCTACAAGTGTCAACACCATGGATCCAATGATAGCCAAAGATATTAGCAAAGGGGTGACGAGAAGGCTTGGTTGAGGTATCGGTGACTCGGCCAAATGTACTTGAGATGAACTCATGGAAGCGCAACTTACACGAACTTCTCATGTATGTGTGTATATACAAAGGGGAGCAGAGTGGAATAAACGGCTAAATCAGAGATATATCTGAGATTGAGATTTGGATGAGCTTCGCCGAGGTTAAGCTTTCGTTGAGTACAATGAGTGGTCTTGTGGATTCCTCGAAGGACTTCAGGTTACCAGCTTTGTTGCCGTAGAAGAAAAGGATCTCATACCAAGCATAGCTTAAATAGCATATTATAGATTAGAAGATGTAATCAATCATTCCAAATTTTTTATTTTTTTTTGATTAAAAGGTGACTAAAGTCACCGCTTCATTAAAAAGAAATTAACGAAACAGGATTAGTAAATACATATAGTGCGAAGGCGAATACCACCAAATCATCTCATCCTGACGGAACACTCCGTCGAATAACCAAAATACATCAAACTAACTAAGCATCTAATAAATCAGACCAAATATTGGAGGATCCTTTCCCAGATATGCGAAGTCCCCCTGCTTGCTGTCTACTCCTCCTGTCCTGATCGCATCTTCTTCCTGGATCTGTTAAGCCCTGTCCATTCATAACAACATAAGTGAATTTTTTGCAACAACGAGGAAAGTGAATGACGAACGCTATTGAAACAGAAGTCGTTACGGTCTAACCATAAGTTCCACAAGATGGACGCTACAGAAATGTCCCAAGCTAATCTCTTCTCTTTTCTAATCCTGTTAGATCTAATATCCACCCAAACCTCTGCACTAGACCTAGGACACTGTAAAACCCCAAACTTTGTACCCACTTCCCTCCAGACCCATGTCGCTCTATGACAATTGAATAAGATGTGGTTCGTATCTTCTTCGTGGACCATACAAGTGCTACACACCACATTATCCACGATTCTCCGCTTCCTCAAATTAACCCTGGAAAGAATTGCGTCATTCTCTACCAACCAAAGAAATACTTTCACCCTGGACGGGACACTTATAC
The DNA here is from genome assembly GCA_017893485.1 of Hemerocallis citrina. Classification (NCBI taxonomy): domain Eukaryota; kingdom Viridiplantae; phylum Streptophyta; class Magnoliopsida; order Asparagales; family Asphodelaceae; genus Hemerocallis; species Hemerocallis citrina. Next base: position 223,540,715 of record CM030365.1, read on the forward strand.
CCCAAATTACATTAGTGATGTCGTTTCTAATACCTCCATGGCTCCATCGTTCAGCCTTTTGTATAACGAGGAAACCGAGAACTTGCAATTTGTCTCCAACGTCCACCATCGCTCGTCTTCCATTTGCTGGGTGTATTTTCCTTCTATACGGATGTAGTTATTAACCATCTGTAATTGGCTAAGCTCTTCCTGATCCAGGTGATCTTTGACCTCTAATCTCAGCTTGTCGTTCCTCCAAACGTCCGACACTAGTGTATCATTGTTCAGAGTTGCCTATGCCGCTGCAGGGAAAAGGCTCATAAGGGAATTATTGCCACACCACCTGTCTTTCCAAAATCTTGTGCTTTTCCCGTCTTTGATCCTACAGATAGTGTTGTCGTGATAGACCTCCCCCATCCTGAACACACCTTTCCAAAAGAACGATTTTCTACTATGGATGCCTTTCCCCCCAAACCTGAATTTTTTCCTAGTCCTGTAGTTAGTTAGGGACTTACACCACCAATTATTTCGTCGTATAGCTAACTTCCACCACCACTTATTAAGAAGGGCCTTGTTCATGTCTCTAAGATTGATGATTCCCAATCCTCCAAATTCCTTCCTTTTGCAGATCCTCCCCCAGCTCACTAGGTGGATCCCTTTCCCCCCTTCGTATGCTCCTTTTCAAAGGAAGCGCCTTCTTAATTTGTCTATCTTGAAAATTACCCATGCCGGTAGTTTGTAAATAGACATTAGGTAAATGGGAATGCTTACTGTAAATTTAAGGAGATCATGTACACAGAGCTTACGCTGAACCAGGTTCAGCCAGAATCGGACCCTAAACTAGTCTGATTTGCTTGAAATGAGAGTTCAATAGGTAACCGTTTGCCCTGGGTACTAGTTAAATTGGCAGGTATTTGTCATTTTAATCATGTTATAAAACGAGTATGTTTTCATCAAAAAAATAAAAATAAAACGAGAATGTTTTGATGTATATACGAACCTGGTTCAATCGAAGTTTTTGATGAATCAGATAGAGCCTTGCGGCTCCAGCCATATCAAAAAAAAATATTAATAATAAACAAAGATACAACCAGTCGCTTTACAAGGTGTAAAATCGCACGAAATAAAACCATGAGCGGGAATTAAAAACTAATACAAACACACAAAGAACAGAAACATGAGAGCTCCAAATGCTGATCTGATCCGCTGACAAGAAGCAGCGAATACACAATTTCCTGGTTCAATCGAAGTTGAAACTGTCTTAGAAAACCGGACCGGCCAATTCGGTTTTTAAAACATTGGTAATGAATGCTAACAATTGGTTTTGTAGGAGTTGAGACCTAATCATTCTCCAAAAGAATCATCTATGCTGCCACTAAAGAACAATGCAATAGGAAACCAAATAGCAAATATGCAACTATACGAAAGAAATTGCAGTTGCAATTTGCAAAAGGAGATGTAAGAGATAACCATTAGTAAGATGTGGAGGGGTCGAGCCGGACCCATTCAAGTTGGTTGCTACCTAAATTGTATTTCTTTACAAATAAATAAAGAAAGAAAGGGCCTACATAAATAATTGTATATATGAATAAAATTAGAGCGATAAGAGTGATGTAGTTGTCATTAGCAACAACAAGAGATGTTTATTATTCATTTGGACATTAACCTATTTAATTTGGATAAGGTTGAGCACTGAAAAAGCATGCAAGATTCAATGCTTTGTCTTGCACTTTTTATCTCTTTGCTGGAATCCCTTTTGAGATTTAATTATTAAAAGACAAAAAGGTATTGGGGATAACAAGTGGATCCTTAAGGCAGCTACAAAAGTGAATGCTTCTTATTCTGCTGAAATTTAAATATTTTATGTATCGTTTCAAACTTATGGATGAATTCAAAGAGCCAAATCTAAATATTTTCATTCCTCTTATTCACTCCCTGACGATTCGGCCGCAATTGATTCATCTTCCTCTGTTGCAATTTTGGCATAGCCCAACCGTTCTTGAGGAATTATATGAACATAACAATTTGTGGGAGATACATGTCGAAATATATATACCTTCCGTCGTGCACTTCATGTGGCCTTCGGGTCTTCGTATCGACAATCCGAACCGTTCACATTGATCTACACGTCTAAATTGGTCTAAATATGTAACTATGTCATTTGAAATATACATTAAAGTGTTACAAAATTGTATGGTTGAATATCCTTTTTTTTATAATGACATGATGGATGGGCAAATGAATTTCAAATGATATAATTTTACATATTTAGACATGTAGACCAATGTGAACGGTTCAGATCGTCGATAGAAATGCCCGAAGGCCAACTACACACGGAGTGCACTTCATAGCTAGTGCACAACAAAAGATCTCTCTCTCTCTCTCTCTCTCTATATATATATATAACTATTATAATGGGAGAGATGGGATTGTAAACAAATAAACAATTTTTTATTATTTCTTAGTGTGTGTGTAAACACGTGCAGCGCACGTGTTGGTAGATTTTTTTTCCTTTTCATTCCCCCTCCCCATTTTCCTCACGTGCAACGCACGTATATAATACGTAGATTTTTTTTTGTTCTTTTCATTCCCCCTCCCCATTTTCCCCACGTGCATCGCACGTGTATAATACATATTTTTAAAAAATACATCGCACGTGCATTATACTAGTATATATTTGAAGAAAAAGATGGAGTATGGCCAGCCTGTTTCATTAATAAGATGTTAATAAAATAAATTCAGAGTACTGGGCAATAGATAGAGTCCTACAGTGCATAAATAAAACATAAGGCCTCCCCCGAACATGGGAGGATGGGACACCCAAAAAATATACAAACACCAAAGGTACAGATAAGCAACGAGATCCCCCCAACAAACCCTCGCGGGTGGGAATCCATCAAAAGTACACAGACACGTCCCTCAGTCAAGTGTAAGACCGATCTCGACCTCATCGTCATTGTCATCGTATTCCTCTACCTGGAAGGCGCTGACAATCCTCCCTCTAGGACCTGACGTTGTAATAGTAGTCCTTAAAAAAATAAGATGCATGATGTGAGTTAAATTACCAGAATTACTATTATTAGTTCTATGAAAATAATAATCATTTCTGTCTAGCCAAAGGACACTGGTCGTAGCAGTGATAGCGATGTACCCAGTTTTTCTCATAGAACGTCTCTCAACAATGAATTTTGAGTCTGTCTACAGGTCCTCGTACTTACTAGGAAACTCAGAAGTTCCCAGGGCACTGACAACGACCCTGAGGACCGCTCTTGTAACACCCCGAATTCCAAATAAGCCTGAATTCAAAGTTTCACAGGATCTTTACACTTCACTTCGTACAATTTTACCAGGAATTTTAAAAAGTTTTATATAACAATGTTAACATCAACGTAGCGGAAGTAAAATACAACATGATACACGAATAAAATAACAGTTGAAAATTTTCTTTAAGCAGCATTCTTTCTTTAGTCCTTTCATCAATTTTATCCTGCATAGAAACTGTAGGCACGTCAGTTGCATACAACTGATGCTAGGATATGATACATCAATTTCTCTTACTTGGAAAACACAAACTTGATCACAAACAAAGCTAAGAAGGGACTATCCTATTGATGTTGTGTGTGCTAGTGCACTTAGCCTTAATGCAGTTATTTATATTTCATGACACTAATGCACACTTGTTCGAACCTATGCATCCCATTCTACATAGATCCGAGGGCAAGCCCTTAACCGTACTTCATCTTGTAGGGTTTGATCCCTCATTATGAGTTTACCTACTACGGTAATTATGGTCAGTTCTTAGATGTTTTATGAGTTACAAGTCCATGTCCAGACAGCCTGGAGGAGAATCCCACGTCATGACATGACGCATCATGTAGACAGTCTATGGACGATTCGCCTCCGTCATGGGACGATGGCACTACATAGTCACCAAGCACTCCATAAGCGTCGCCACGATCCTGATAATTCCGGAGATGGATTCACGTCATGACATGATGCATCATGTAGACAGCCAGTGAAAACTCTCACACCGTGAATTCGAGGCCCTCATACTTGTGTTTTTCTCTTGCTTTCATCACATCTTCACTATAGTGTTGTCCTCAGGTACTTGAATTATAAGTAAATTAACACTATAGAGTTAGCATTTTCTCTACACTGGTCTTAAACATCAATTGATAACAACGACCCATTCTTGGTCTTTTTCTACAACTTTTATCTTCAAAGAATTCATTCACGCCGGTGCAAGGACTTAGCTATACTCTAGATTTTAACCTCTTTTCATGTTCACCAAAATTTGGATGTTTCTACTCACAAATTCCACATTCCATCATGATCTTTTTACTTTATTTTCCATGCACACTTGTGTATATTAAAACACCAATTTTATTTATTGACTTACTGCACTCTTCCATGTCGAAATCTCATAATTTAATCTCTACACAAAACTCTTTACATTCAAATTTCATCTTTCTTTAATTATACAAGAATCATATTTTAAGAAGAATTATCAAGTTCTTCATCCCATTGTTTTAATATAAAAATCACTTCCAAATCTCACAAAATATGTCAAATATTGTGGAAATATTTTTTTATAAAGTCTAAATAATTTTATAGAATTAATATAATTTTTTCCCAATTTTTATTGCTCTTTAAAAACTCTTAAATACTAAAAAAAATCAAAAGAATTAGAAGTGGGGCTGCCGGGTTTCGAACCCAAGAATTAAAAGTGGGGCTGCCGAGTTTCGAACCCAAGACCCTCGCCCAGCTACAGTGACCAACTCACAGCGCACCCGAACACCATAAAGCCCAAAGGCGGTTGGCAATTAAAGGTAAACTCAAAAATCTTATATACCCGTCTTCAATGATTTGGTAAAAATCAAATTTAATAAAAACAGAGCCTTTTCAAGACTCGAACCCATGAAGACAAGCACTGTTCATAGAGCCCTGACCTTACACCGAAAGCCAATACTCCCAAACTCATTTTCTGTTTCGAAGAGGAATTTAAATAACTTTATACTTTCTGTCTATCTGTAAATTTCCTTTACAAAATTTCGATTTCTCAATCTGTTTGTACCATTCGAAAATCTAATTCTCTTCCAGGATGTTTTCTTCAAAAATATAGTATAGTGCATGTATTTAAATTTACAAAATTTCTATTTTCAACCATATAATAAAAATTATTCCTTTTATCTCTTTTGAGGAATAAATAATTTATGCATTTACTGACATTGGAGTCTTTTCCTAGTTCCTGGATAGATTTGTGGTGGTCTTCATTGATGACATCCTGGTGTATTCTCAGAACCGGGAGGATCATGCTGAGCATCTTAGGTTGGTTCTGCAGACCTTGAGGGAGAATCAGCTCTATGGGAAACTCAGCAAGTGTGAGTTTTGGCTTGACAGAGTTACCTTCTTGGGGCACATTATCTCGGGAGATGGTATTTCAGTGGATCCGTACAAGGTTGAAGCTGTGAAGGATTGGCCAGTTCCCAAGTCAGTTTCAGAGGTGAGGAGTTTTCTTGGTCTAGTTGGCTATTATCGAAAATTCGTCCAAGATTTTTCGAAGATAGCAGGACCATTGACTACGCTAACAGGGAATGATCAGAAGTTCTGTTGGTCTGAGGCTTGCAGTGAGGCTTTTGCTGAGTTGAAAAGCAAGTTGACGTCAGTGCCAGTGTTGACTATTCCAGATGGTTCAGGCAGATTTGTAGTTCACTGTGATACTTCTAGCAAGGGTCTTGGAGCAGTTATGATGCAGAAGGGCCGAGTTGTTGCTTATGCATTGAGGCATTTGAGGCCGCATGAGAAGAACTATCCGACTCATGATTTGGAGTTAGCGGCAGTGATCTTTGCTCTGAAGCTGTGGAGACACTATTTACTTGGGGACTGAGTGGAGATCTTTACAGACCACAAAAGTCTCAAGTACGTCTTCACCCAAAATGAATTGAACATGAGGCAAAGGTGTTGGTTGGAACTTTTGGTCGATTATGACATCAATTTGCAATACCATCCTGGTAGAGTGAATTTGGTGCCAGATGCTTTGAGCAGGAGACCGACAGCTATGTTCTTGACTCAGATGAGAGATTTGGTTGAGCAGATGCGGAGGTTGGAGTTAGATGTGTTGTTGCCGAGTTCTGATCGGAGTTGCTTGGTGCTTCAGCTTAGGTCGTCTCTTGTCGATCAGATTAAAGAGGCTCAAGCTGATGATGAGCAGTTACAGGGTTTTACAGCAGAAGTTGAGGCTGGTTCCAGAACGGATATAGTTATTCATGCTGATGGATCGCTTCGTTTTGGGTCCAAGTTGTGTGTTCTGAAGGGTGAAGTTCGTCAGAGGTTGCTTGAGGAAGCCCGCCAGTCATCATATTCTATTCATCCTGGAGGTACTAAGATGTACCGGGACTTGAAGCTTCATTTCTGGTGGCATGGTATGAAGAGGGTTGTGGCTCGGTTTGTGTCTCAGTGTTTGATCTGCCAACAGGTGAAGGCAGAGCATTAGAGAACCGCCGAACTTCTTCAACTGCTTCCCATCCTGGAGTGGAAGTGGGAACACACCACTATGGATTTTGTGACCACTTTGCCGAGGAGTCCTAAGGATCACAATGCCATTTGGGTGATTGTCGACCGAATGACGAAGAGTATTCACTTCATTCCATTCCGAGTCGGATAGTCTACTGAGAGCCTAGTTGAGAAGTACATGCAAGAGATCGTCAGACTTCATGGGGTTCCAGTCAGTATTGCATCCAACATGATACGAGATTCAGATCTCAGTTATGGGAGAGTCTTCAGAGTAGTTTGGGGAGTAAATTGAAGTACAGTACAACTTTTCATCCCCAGACAGATGGACAGTCAGAGAGGACCATCCTGACTCTAGATAACATGTTGAGGTCTTGTATGCTGCAGTTCGGTGGATCATGGGAGGACCATTTGCATCTCGTAAAGTTCTCGTACAATAACAACTTTTAGGCCAGTCTTAAAGTTGCACCGTTCGAGGCACTGTATGGGCGGAAGTGCAGATCACCAGTGTGTTGGGATGATATTGGTGAGAGAAAGTTATTGGGTCATAAGTTGATCACCAGGACAGTTGATGCGGTGACTTAGATCAAGAAGCATCTTCAGGCAGCCCAGGATAGGCAGAGGCAATGGGAAGATGTCCATCGAAGAGCTTTGGAGTTCGAGGTTGGTGACCATGCTTTTCTAAAGGTATCGCCTTGGCGAGGTATCATTCGGTTTGGTGGTGGGGGCAAGCTCAGCCCTAGGTTCATTGGACTGTTGATATTGTGGAGCGAGTAGACAAGGTGGCCTATCATCTTGCATTACCGCCAGCTTTATCAGGAGTGCACGATGTTTTCTATGTCTCACAACTTAGGAGATATATCCTCGATGAGAGCCACGTGATTGGCTATTCTGAGTTATCCGTGCGGCCGGATTTGACTTGAGATTCCGCCAGTTGCTATTTTGGATTGGTGGGAGAAAGTGCTGAAGACCAAGGTCATCAAGCTGGTTCGTGTTTCTTGGAATCCTCACTTGTCGGGTGAGTCGACTTGGGAGTTGGAGGAGGAGATCCAGCAGAAGTTTCCTAATTTGTTTGAGTAACTTTTTGTTTTGTTCTTTGTTTTCTTTTTCAGGGTTACCCTATGTAATTCTTGTTTGAATTTCGAGAATGAAATTCTTCTTATTAGGTGGGTAGGATTTGTAACCCCTATTTTTCATTTTCTATATTTTGGGATGTATTTTCTTTTTTGAGTAGTTATTCATATTGTATCTCTTTTTGAACCTTGTTTTGGATCTCCATTCTCAATATATTCATCCATTTGATATGTCGCCTCTTAATTTGATCTTCTTGATTCATTGTCTGTCTATTAATTCATCTCTGATTTATCGACCAATTATTTTGATCCCCATTATTAAGTGTTCATGTCCTATTTTATTCATTCATTTTAAATCCTATTCTAATTCTTGATAAATCTTTACACCCTATATGCTAGTGGATCTTTAATTAAATCCCCCAACCCATTAAATCCCAATATACTCTACCCAATAACCCTTTAAATAAACCCTATTGGATCTTCCGCCATACCCATTACTACTACCCGTTAGCCTACATTTCACCCTAACCCTGATATGCTTATATATATATACACACTCCTGTATATATATATTTTCCCAAACCCTGTTCATCCCCTAACCGCTATTTACCTCCAGAGCCTTTTCGTCTCCCTCCCTGCGCATTCCGATCACCTCCTAGCCATCTCCCGATCAATCCAACCCCTTCATCCCCTTGTCCCAACCTCATCTCAGCCCCCTGTTCTCCCCGCAACCCCGGCCTGTGGCGACACTAGCACTCCCCCCACATCGTCCTGCTCCCGAGCGCCAGCTACCCACAACACCGACGTCCCTTCCCGGTGTCCCTTTTGACGCTCAGCGATAGACCAACACTAGGCACCTACCTCCTGTGTGTCATCCTTGTGCTGTCTCCGACTAACAGCAGCAACCGCAGCACAATAGCCCTCGTCGCTTGTCATCGCCATCTCTCTCATCGCGTGCACCACTGCCGTTGCTTGGCTCTTATGTGCGTGTGTTCGATCTTGCTTGTTTGCTTATTCGTGCGTTCGTTGAGTTCGTGCCCGGGAAACCATTTCCGTTATTCTTGCTCTTTGCATCATTTTCGCCGTCATCTTTAAGGCAAGTAACTTGTATTCTTTTTTGTTGTATAATACCAGTACTAAATACCGCCTGTAGTGTAGTTGCTTCAAGATCTATTCCCATGAAATCCCTTGTTTGATCTTGTCTCTAGTTGTTGATCCATTCGTAGTTGTCTCATTACACACATGACATGAAATAACTTAGATCTAATAAATTTTTGATGTATACATGCATGTTGTTCGTGATTTACGAGGTGTTGTATGATCTTGCACGCTTGGTGTGCTATTCATAGTATAACTTATTGTAGACTTGTTAAACACCCTATACCATGTTGTTTGGACATCTAGTATACCATATTTCATATTTTGTTATGATTTGGATGAGTTCCACATGAACTAGTTGATTTTATGCATAAAGAAGATTTCTATTTTTGTTAATACCCCGTTTTTGTTCAGTATTTTAGACCCTATTAAGGTCAGTATATGAAAATTATTTGTGAATATGAATTATAAAAAATTCTATCTACTTTCCAGATTTTCTGACAGATCTCAGTTTCAATTTGTGAGTTGCAAGTTATTGTTGTTTTACTACAGATGTGTAGAAAATTCCAGATTCTATTTTTGTATGAATTTTGTATGGTTATTTATTTTTATACTGATGTTAAAGATAATATTTTGATCCAATATTTTGTTGAGTACAACTAGACTTGATTGAGATTAACCCATAATTTTTGTGGATTTAATTGATAACTTTTATAAACCATTCTATGCTTGCAAACAACTACTATACTTGCAAAATTTTCATGCTGTTTAATAAAGAACCTTAATTTCAATCTGATTCTACTTGCTGTTGATAAAAACTTTGTGAATAAGAATTGTAGCCTGCTGTACCTATTTTACCACCCTTTCGACGGATCTGGATTTCGATTTATACTTTGTAATCTATTGTTGTTTTAGTACTATTGTGTTTAGAGTTTCAGATTTACAAACTTGCTGTATCTTGTTGTTTTCTAATTTTATCGGACTATAATATCTATGTTAGAAAATTATGAAAATTTATTTGCTGATACTAAACATACTAGGGAATACCCCAGATTTTTCTCGGATTTAATCAGTAAGTTTTGACGCCATTTTTCTGTTTAAGAACATCATCTTGCGATTTCTGGCTGAACATGTTTTTTGTTTATAATTCTGTTTTGGACCCTGTTTTTGTGAAATACCATATGACTTATATATTTGGTGGATTCGGCGAGAGTCTATTTTCCAGATTTTCTGACGGATCCAGATTTGCATATTTTTGGCAACGAAAATTCCAGATTTGGTGTAGTATTGTCTTGCTGTCCAGAACTAGAATTTTCGTTGTCCTAATCTTTTATGAGTTGTCTTTCACCTGTATATGTTTATCTTCCAACCAGAACCTGTTACTTGTTCATGCCATGTTATCCTTGCTCTGTTTTGTACACGTACATGCCTGTTTGATAATAATAACAAATAATCAAGCGGTAGTTAAGGGAAAGATCATAGTAGTGGACAATATAGGTAAGTGTACTCAAAAGAAAGCTGTGTTCCCGTTACTTGATGCCATGATTTCATGATTACATGATTCATGCTTGTTATTACTATTTGGTGTCATGATTTCATGATTACATGATTCATACTTGTTATTACTATATGATGCCGCGAGTTCACGATTACGTGATTCGTGCGTGTTACTGGTTACTTGTTACTTGACGCCTGAGTACACGGCCCTATAGAAACCCACCACTAGGTCTAAACGTAATTTGCATGTAAGTAGCAACCATGTGGTAAAAATATGGGATGCATGAAGTGCTACTTAGATAGAACTAGATACAAGACTTGAAAACAACACGACTATTTGACACTTGTTACTTGTTACTTATTACTTGTACATGATACTTGATTACTTGACACTTGTTACTTGTTACTCATTTACATGCTACTTGAAACTTTTTACATGCCACTTCCACTCGTTCATATTGCCATGCTAGTTGTTTCTGTTCTTGACTTTGAGTTAGTTGCTCTATTTTGTTGTTACATCATTTTCTTGCTATACTTGCTTCTGCTGTTATTCTATTCTTGTCTATTTCTCTTTCCTGTACTTGTTGCCTACACTACAAGTGCCCCGTAACTTCCATTGACGGACGTTTTCTTTCTTTCTTTTTCCTGCAATTTGTTAAATTGCAGATTATGGTGATCAGCTGCCCGATGGAGTAGGTGATCTGAGATTCTAGTTGGCTGGAGTTCTTGCTATATCTATTTATTTCTTGTTGCTTATCTTGAACAATTGTAATTTGTTTCATGGATATTTGTATTGGGCTTTTTTTGTCCCAGACTTGTGTTTTGTTCCAGACATGATTATTGAAAATTCAGCATTCTTGTTTCTTTTCAAGTAATCTTGTTAACTATATTGATTCAGTTATGCATGCGTGGTTGACTATTTTTCTTGTATCTCTCTTGTTTATACTTGTGCTTGTTGTAAAGATCCTGACAGCTTATGAATGGTAAAAGCCATTCGCTGGACTTAGTCATGTATCCTTATTCTGTATTTTCTTTTTTGGATTGAACTTGTTGTTTGTTCCCAACAAGTTTGTGGAGTGGAAACTCTCAGACGGAGCTGATGATAGACCTGACGTTTGCATCCAGCAAGTTTGGAGAGGCAACTCTTGGACGGAATTGGATCATTTGAACTTGCCGTTTGCACCCAACAAGTTTGTAGAGAGGCAACTCTCAGACGGAGTTGACGTTGAAACTGCCATTTGATCCCGATGAGTTTGGAGAAGCAACTCTAAGATGGAGTTGAACGTTGAACTTGTTGTTTGTTCCAAACAAGTTTGGAAAGACAACTCATAATGGAGTTGGTGTAGAACTTGATGTTTGATCTTAGCAAGTTTGGAGACAACTCTGAGACGGAGTTGATATAGAAACTGCCGTTTGATCCCGGTGAGTTTGGAGATAAATTGGTGACGGAGTCGAACATTGAACTTGCTGTTTGCGCCCAGCAAGCTAGTGCTGGATTTTGTGACGGAGTCGGACATTTGAACTTACCATTTGTACCCAACAAGTTTGTAGAGACAACTCTGAGGTGGAGTTAGTCATAGTGCTTGTCGTTTGATCCCGATGAGTTTATAGTGATAATCATGCACCATTTTGATTGTTGAACTTGCTGTTTGCACCAAGAAAGTGTTGTAGAGACATCCCCGTGGCAGAGCTGGAACTTGTTGTTTGATCCCAGCAAGTTAATAAAGAACTCTGTGGCGAATATGGACATTTGCACTCGTTGTTCGTTCCCTACAAGTTTGGAGAGAACTCTGCGACGAAGTTGAACATTTGAACTTGTTGTTTGTTCCCAACAAGTGTGTGGAGAACTCCGTGACGGAGTTGAATATTGAACTTGCTGTTTGCGCCCAGCAAATTTGGAGAGACAATTCTAGGCTAGTGTTGAATGTCGAGTCTATTGCATGAAGATGACGGGTCGTTGGAAGGACTCGAGCAAGGAGCGGGGCACCAAACTTATTGTAAAGAGTTAACTAGTTATTAATTGAGCTCAAGCAGAGAGCAATGCATTAAACTCATTGTTTGGAGCTAACGAGCTGTTGACGGATTCTAAGAGAAGATCATGGTGTTGAACTCATTGTTTGGAGTCAACGAGTTTTTGATGAAGCTCGTGCAGTGAGCAGAGCGTTGAACTCGTTGCTTAGAATCAACGAATTGTTGACAAGGCTCGCACGATGAGCAGAGTGTTGAACTCGTTGTTTGGAGTATGGATGGAGCTCGAGCGGAGTGCAGAACATTGAACTCGTTGTTTGGAGCCTACAAGTTGTTGATGAAGCACGAACATAGAGCAATGCGTTCAACTCGTTGTTTGGAGCTAACAAGCGATTGATGGAGCTCGTGCGGATAGTAGAGCGTCGCACACGTTGTTTTAAGTCAACGAGTTGTTGATGGAGCTTGAATGAAGGGCATGACAATGAACTCGTTGTTTGGAGTCAACGAGTTACTTGATAAAGCTCGAGCGGAGAGATGAACTCGCTGTTTGGGTCAAATGAAGTTAATGGAGCCCGAGCGGTGAGAGGAGCGTTGAACTCATTGTTTGGAATGAACGAGCTGTTTGCTGAAGCCCAAGCAGTGAGCGGAGCGTTGAACTGTTGTTTGGGGCCAGTAAGTTGTTGATGGAGCTCGTGCAGAGAGCAGAGCATTGAACTCGTTGTTTGGAGTGAACGAGTTGTTTGATGGAGCTCGATCAGAGTGCAAAGCATTGAACTTGTTGTTTGGAGCTAAGGAGTTGCTTATGGAGCTCGAGCGGTGACCAAGGCATTGAACTTGTTGCCTGGAGTTAACAAGTTGTTGATGGATCCTGAGCGAAGCGTGGAGCGTCAAGCTCATTGTTTGGAGCCAAAAAGTTGTTGATGAAGCTCGAGCGGTGAGCGGAGCATTGTACTCATTGCTTGGAGCCAATGAGTTGTTGACAGGGCTTCTGTAGAGAGCAGAGCATTGAACTTGTTATTTGGAGTGAACAAGTTGTTTGATGGAGCTCGAGTGGAGTGCAGAGCATTGAACTCGTTGTTTGGAGCCAACAAGTTGCTGATGGAGCACGAGCGGAGAGCAAGGCATTGAAATCATTGTTTGGAGTTGATGGTTGTTGGCTGGAGGAAATCAAGTGGCGTGCACAACGCTGAACTCATCTTTAGAGCGGATGAATTTTGGGTGTTCTAAATTTTCTTAATATTGAAGTGAAGTCACTTGTGTTTGTTCAGCGTTAAGGTGATTCCATTCTTCTTTTTGTTAACAAGCAGTTGTGTACATAGAATGAGGTACTCGTGACATTGAGCTTGCTTTCCTTCGGATATGCGGCGCTTGACAGATTTGGGACTCGTCCGTTTGCACAGTGCTTTATCTGGGATAGAATTGAAGCTTGCTCAGGTGGAGATGGTAGGGAAGACTTGGAGCTTGCCCGCTTAAGGGAGGCTTGTCTTGGAATTTATCGTCAAGAGTTGAGGCGACCCTGGGAAGCTGCTAACTAGCAGGAGGTTTGTAAAAAGGTTTGTGTGTCTTAAGCAGAGCATCCCCCTATTGTGTAGCTGAAAGGATGACTTGCATGACAGTTTGTTGTAGTGTTTGCAAGACTTTTGAATCGATTCTTAAGCATGTAGACTCATTGTAATTTTGTAGTTGTGAAGAGACTTGTGCTTTGTGAAATAAGAAGTCTTCCACACGCCGGTGTCTTGTCTTGTGATTCATCATCTTGGGGGTTGGCTAGTCGTATGAGCTACCCTTGGGTAGAGTTGGACTATGGACTTGCCATTTTGTATTTGTAAATATCTGTAGTGGTACTGGATCTGAACATATTGGTTTGCGATATTTTTTGGATTTTTGATGAAATCTCTTTATATGCTTGATCCTTGTTGTGCACCTTGTTGTTAAGAATGATAGGGCATCGACTGGGCTCTTTGCAGCTAGATAATAGGGCCTCAAGTCTATTGTGTATAGCTAACGAACTGTCGACGATGTCCGACGAAGTTTCAAACTTATCTGCCTTGTACTTAGCTAATTGTAGGAGCAATTCTGAGAGAGTTGTTTTCCAAATTTGCTGTATTAGTCCTCTGACAAATTTTGAGAGTCACATCGAGTGGTGATTTGAACTCTCTGTGTTGCTTTTGCAAGTTTTACTGGAGTAACTACAATCCACGATTTTGGATCTATAATCTTTCTTCAAGGGATTTTAACTAGTTTCAGGAACAGATCGAATGACAAGTTGAACTCTGAACATGCTTGGTAGCAGATTGCTAAAGTAACTCCAAGCCATCGGTATGGATTCCAAACTTGTTAGTTTAAGATTTAACAGGTTGCAGGAGCAGATCGAATGACGAGTTGAACTCCGGACTTGCTTTATTGCAAGTTGCTAAAGTAATATCGAGCCATGAGTATGGACTCCGAACCTGTCATCGAGGCGCTAACGGATTGCAGGAGCAGATCGAATAGCGAAGCAAACTCTGAACTTGCTTTATTACAAATTGCTAGAGTAACTTCGAGTTATGGGTATGGACACTGACCCCGTCTTATAAGGAGCTTATAATGAGTTTTTGATGCAGTTGTTGGAGTAGACTTGTTTTTAACTCATTGTATGCATTTGTAGAGTTGTACAAGAATTTTGCAAAAATTAATACAAAATTGTATTGAAAAATAAAATTAAACAGCTGCTCTAGTGGTTGGCCGTTGTTAAATGCAGTGACCGGTAGTGAAAGCGGTCCTTATTGAAAAGTAAAACTAAATGGATACTCTATTGGCTGGCCTTTATTACAAATTGAGAAAATTTGCTACTACTACTAAGAGACGACATTTTAGACGCCATCGTTGTACTTCAAAAGATGTTCTACTTTTCAAGTCCCTACTGATATTTCCTTACCCCCAGGTCTTCAAGTTGATAAGCCGTTAGATAAACAACTTGGTAGACCTTGCCTGGACTTGCCTGTTTTATAGCTAGCTTCCCCTTGTTTTGCAGAAAGAAGAGGAGACTTTAGATTCGCTAATGTGTTTTGGCAGGAATTTTTCTTTCCTTTGAATGAGCGGAGTGGCTTCGGGCGAGATTTAGGTTTATTTCTGTGTCATGATGAGGACGAGTTTGGACCTGGTGAGAGATGATTTGGCAGGTTTGGAAGTTCTGGGCAGCATTATTTATGGCAGTGACTTCAAACTTGTTTACAGTCTTGGAGTTATTGTGACTGCTTTCTGGCGGTAACTCTATGACATCGAAGGGGAGAGACGAGCCTTCCATTGTAGCGGTGTAGCATGCTCGTGCTGCCTGTTGGCTTCCTACAACTTGGTCTACGCCTGCTGTTGTTAAAAACTTTATTTTCATGTGGTAGGCGGAAGCAACTGCATGAAAACTCAACCTCCTCTGTTCAGTCGACTGTCATTGAAGGACCAGTCGACTTGTGTTCTGCAGCTTCCTGTGTATCATCCTCACAGTCTGGAGTAAATCTTGAATCTGCTTCGTTTAGTTGCTTTTAGGCTGTTTCCTATGGAAAAGAGAAAAGAAGAGTAAATTACCACATATAGAGAATTTAATTGTCTAATTGCATTCAGATTATTGCTCCAAAATGTGGATATTATTGGATTTATCAAATACCCAAACTTAGCTTTTGCTTGTCCTTAAGCAAAATAAAACTACAAGCATTGCTTGAACATCTTGACCCTCCCAACATTTACCTCAGAGAACTTGCTACTTTTGGTGTCAAGGTTAGAACAAGTATTAAAATAGGTCTAAACAAGTTTTAATTTAAATGTTAATCACTTATTCACAAGAATACTCAACTTGAGTATCAAATAGTAGTGTGGCCAATGCCTATGCAACATACTCATGATTAAGGTTAGCAAGCTCAACTATATTTCAACTCCAAAATCTCACCATGGCATACACTCCCAAAAAATATAGCTCTCATTAACATGGGAATTTCAAATTAGATCTCGTGACAAATTTCATTACCTGGATGAAACCATATGCTTGATCTTGCTACTACATCTTCACACCGTTGATTTTGCACACTACTTGGATCAAAAGGTCTTATATAGGTTGTAATGGGGCCATGTGTGCGGGTTTAAACAATTGAAGGGAATAAGGAATACAAAATTTCTAAAGAATTAGTAGAGCAACTTGCATTGTTCTCAGAGATTATTATTATTATTATTATTATTTTTTATTGACAAATCCTCCAACTTTACTTTATATTTCAACCCTTTTACTTTTTTTTAGTCCAAGATTAGTATGAGGCCATATATTACAGGCCTATACTTTATTTCTACCAACACCTTTCACCCATCCACAACTCAGCAATTTACAACTTTTTTTTTTTTTTTGATGACAAATCCTCCAACTTTACTTTATATTTCAACCCCTTTACTTTGACATACCACATCTCTTTTACAATTCTTGCTCTACTAACTCAATAGATATAGGTAAGGTACCCTATTCATCTAGGCATGGTTAAGGATGATGTGTCTTACAAAAAGAAAGCTTTTATAGGCTTCAAAGGGGCAACTAGTGAATAATTAATGTTGGGTAGGCTATTTGTCTTTGGTGATAGATTCTTAGGTGCCTTAATCATTTCCAAGTTTTCATGCAAAAATCAAAACAAGTTTCGAAAAGTAGCAAAACAAGTTCTAGTTCACCTCAAGAATGCAGTCAACTGAGATCTTCAAGTGTATGACTCTCTCAAAAAAAATAAATAAGGCTCAAAACTCACAATTTGTGTATTTAAGTTTACTCACAGTTGATCTTGCTATTCTCTTTCAAAATTCGTCGAACTGACATGACCACATGAATAAAAGTTTCAAGTATGATCCATATGATAAGTTATTAACATTTTTAAAGATAAAGACCACACTTAATACTTGTTCTCCACTCTCTTCCTATAGTAACTGAGCTCAAATCATTAAATGTTGGAATGGTTAAAATCAAAAGACTCCAAATGTGAATAACTACCCCCAAACTTAGATGGAACATTGTCCTCAATGTTTGAAACAAAAACTTTAAAAAAAGGCATGTGTCCATCCAGTTTGAAGGAAAGAAAATGAAATAAAGAAACGAATAAAGAAAAATAAAGAGAAATAAAGAGAGAGTGTAAGTACTCCCCTGAAAATTGGGTTGCCTCCCAATAAGCGCTGCGTTTCTTGTCTTCAGCTAGACTTGATGAGTGTATGCAATGTATTGAATAGCTCGCGGATCAAAACTCATCTTATTATAAGGTTTCTCCCTATGCCCATTCACCTTGAACGTTTGATTTTCCTTTTTGCTATGAACCTCCAACGCTCCATGTGGGGAAACCTTTGTAACAACGTATGGACCGTACCATCTTGACATAAGCCTATCCACAATGGTCCACCTTAATGCACCCTTGTGTTCTCGCCATATTCTCAACTGCGTCTCTTCTTCCTGCATTTTCAGGTTTGCAGCAACTATCACAGGTAACGTCTGGTTTTCACCCACATATGCGTACTTCAAGTGTTCAGGTAGTGGCTTTAGTTCCATGTCTGGTGTCCTGGTAACAGAAGAAACAAAAGTATTATTAGACACCAGATTTTCAAATACAGGTGCAAACTTACCTGAATATGATTTTGGATTTTCAAGGTAATGTACTGTCTCTGCAATCCTTCAAATCATCATATTCCTGTTCAACTTGAGATAGTGTTAGAGAGTGTGTAATTGTGGCTTGTAATGGATTGACACTATGTACCTGAAATGTTTGGTCAACAGTCTCCTGAACCACATCAATATTATAACATTCATGATCATCGTGTGGTAATTTTGGTGCATAAAATATTTTAAACTCAATATTCTCACCATTCATTTTCATACTTATAGTGCCCTTTTTAACACAAATTTTCATATCAGCAGTACTCATAAAGGGTCTACCTAAGATGATAGGTAAAGAAGATAGCCTTGAAGAGCCTTCCATATCCAAAACAACAAAATCTGGAGGCAAAATGAAATCATTTACCTGAACCAAGACATCTTCTAAAATACCTCTAGGTCTTTTGATGCTACGATCAACCAATTGCAAAGTGATTGATGTCGGTTTGAGTTCTCCCAATCCTAGCTTTTCGTAAACAGAATATGGAAGAAGATTGATGCTTGCCCCCAAACCTAACAGTGCCATTTCAAAGAAATGTTCACCAATCCTGCAAAGAATGGTAAAACTACCTGGATCCTTCAACTTAGGGGGTAATTTTTTTAACAATACCGCACTCACTTCTTCTGTTAAAGCCACATCCTCCTTAACCTGAAACATTCTCTTGTGAGTACAACATTCTTTCAAAAATTTGGCATAAGAAGGAATTTGTTTAATAGCATCAAGTAGGGGAATATTGATTTTTACCTTCCTAAGAGTTTCAAAAATATCAAATAAATGTTGTTCTTTCTTTTGTATGACTAACCTTTGAGGGAATGGTGGCAAAACTGCCCATTCTTCGTCACTTACCTTGTTGGAACCCAAAAATTTTGATGGTTGTGTGTTTGATTCGTCTGCATTTGTTCCAACTCTGCTGTCGATTACCTTACCACTTCTCAGGGTTGTCACCGATTGGAGCTGTTCTTGTCCTCTAGGGTTTGGTATGGTTTGTGATGGGAGTTTTCCTGCCTTTCTTTCACTTAACTCCTTAGCAATTTGACCAATTTGAGTCTCCAATTTTTGAATGACCTGTCCTTGTTGGTTGCTTGTTTGCTGTTGCTGTTGGAGTAATTGAAGAACGGTGGATTCGAAATCCAAATACTGGCCGATCAAACTCATTCCCAATCTGGAATTGCTGCGCATGCCCTTATGCGAATTGAGTGCCTTGATAGTTTTGATTATTGCTCCATGAGAAATTTGGATGGTTTCGCCACCCTGGGTTGTACGTGTTTGAAAAGGGTTGTTCTTGGGTGGGTACATTCCCTGTCCTTTGTAGTTTGCGTGCTCCTGATCTGTGAAAGAAAACATGGGACATGTGTTAGTTGTATGATCAGAATGAGAACAAATTGCACAAATTTCTTTTGTTTGGTTTTTTACGCCACCCAACGTCGAAATTGCATTAACAAGCATATCAATTTTTTTGTTCATGTTTACCATTTCTAATTGCATGTTATTACTAGAAATTTCGTAAACTTCCTGTTTTTTCGAAAGGCCCCTTCCCCTTGTTAAGAATTGTTGTGAGTTCTCGCTGAGTTCTTCGAATAGCTCGATGGCCTCCTCACCACTCTTCCTCATCAAGATTCCATTGAAAGTTGAATTTACAATCGCCTTGTTAGTGACATTTAAACCCTCGTAATATGCTTGTACCTGATCATCCTTAGGCATGTTGTGCGTAGGACACTTGAGAAACTTGTTCTTAAAGTCCTTCCATGCCTCGAAGAACAAATCGCCATCTTTTTGTTGGAAGAGTTGAATTTCTCTTTTTAGTTGTTTGGTTTTCTGAGCTGGAAAGAATTCCTTCAAGAACTTTGTTGCCAATTGCTCCCATGATTGAATTGTTCCTGGTTCCAAAGAATTATACCACAATTTAGTATTAAGTTTTAATGAGAATGGAAAAAAAATTAACCTGATTTGTTCAGGGGTGAGGCCTTGGATGCTTTGTGTTCTGCAAAGATCAAAGAAATCTTGCAAATGGAGGTGAGGATCCTCGTCTAGTCTGCCACTGAAGTGGGGAACCATGCTGAGTAATTGAGGTGATAGATGCATATTTCCTGTGACATTAGGTTGATAAGCTATGCAAGAAGGTTGCTCAATATTCTTCGGAGTGAATTTGTCTTGCATTAGTACTCGATTTGGTACTTCCTCACCCATTGTTGCTTTTGGAATAATTCGCTGTACAGTCGACTGATCCTTGGAGACAGTCGACTGATCTGAATCTGTCTGTGCAGAGAGAAACTAAAAGAAAATATAATAAAAGGAAAGAAAAAAAAGAAAAAGATTTTTATTGATTTGTAAGTTAAAATACTAAACAATTCCCGGCAGCGGCGCCAAAAACTTGTTGTAAGTCTCAGCTATCTAAATAAACAGATAAGCTAGACACAAATTAAAACCTCGCAAGTGTACGAATCGTTTATAGAAGCGTAGTGAAAAGCAAGGATCGATCCCATAGAGATTGTAGTATTTAACTCACTAATCAATAAAATAGAAATAAAAATCATAAAGTTTTGTTCTAAAAGACTATTTGAAAGGAAATGAAAAGACTAAAATCTAGATCAAGTAGAATCACAATTTGAATCACAAATATCTATTAAAGTAGTTGGCCATGATCTCCACCTATAGTCAAGAATGCTAAATTACCTTCTACACTGCTCTAATCACTCATGTTTGTTCCTTTAAGGGCATGGTATCTACTCCTTAAAGTTAAGATTTCCCTAGGCCAAGAATTAGGCATGGTACCTACTCTAATTTGTTTCTTTTCTTAAGTATTTAGCATGGTATCTACTAAGTTGCACTTGAAGAAAGCATAGGAACGATGGAAATAATAAACACTCAAAGTTCTAGAAGTTGGTATCAAATCTAGATCCTTTAAGTTGATTAAACCAAGAACCCCTAAAGATTCCTGTGTTACAAGTATGAGCACGAGATATGGGTCATCTCTATACTCATATAACAGAGTCAATTTTATAATAAGCTAACTTTGATAATATCAGGTTCTTCAGATCAGTCGACTGTTGCTAGCTCACAGTCGACTGCTCCCAAGAACTTTCTAACGATTGTTGATTCATATTATAATTTTGATCAAGACAATCAGGTTTAATCAATAAGTGAATAAAGTAGTTTTTAGAAGATTATAAACATTACATGACTACGGTTTCAATCAGCCCAACAATGAAATTAGTTGCACATAATACAACTTTCATTTAGAGTTCATGATTTTAACAATAAAAACAAAAACTAGAAAGAAGAAGAAGTAACACTGATTATTATGATATTCAGTCTTGAAGTCGACTTGAACTGCCTCTTAGTTGACTTGATCTTGTCCTTCAGTGCACTTGATCTCCTTCCTTCGTTTGATTGTACTTGATCTTCTTTCGTTGATTTCTTCTCTTCTTTCTCTCTCGATCTGATTGTCACTATCAGATATCCAGAGATTGAGAAATGTCTTCTAAACTGCGTATTCCAGCCTTTTTATAGTTTCTTTTGCACCCATCTACAGATCTCAAGTTCCATTATTCCTATCTCTTCACACGTCTGATATGGATTGAATTGATCTTCTTACTTGCCAAACCCGAGTCTCTGACTTGATTGTTGGGAAGTTGTTATTTGCAGTTATCCCATATCTGTTTCCTGGATTCTAGGAGCTCACTTTGATTCGGATTTGGATGAGGACGAATCTTCAACTATCTTTATCCTTTAACTCCCGCTGAATGCCAGTCGACTGGTTTTGGAATCAGTCGACTGTACTGCGCAGCTTCGGAAACTCAACCTCCTCTGTTCAGTCGACTGTCATTGAAGGACCAGTCGACTTGTGTTCTGCAGCTTCCTGTGTATCATCCTCACAGTCTGGAGTAAATCTTGAATCTGCTTCGTTTAGTTGCTTTTAGGTTGTTTCCTATGGAAAAGAGAAAAGAAGAGTAAATTACCACATATAGAAAATTTAATTGTCTAATTGCATTCAGATTATTGCTCCAAAATGTGGATATTATTGGATTTATCATTATCTTTCTGAACAAATTTGGAGAGATAGCCCATACAAATCAGAGTTTCCATTTCTTCTTTAAGGGCTTGACAGTAGTCAGTAGTGTGTCCATGATCTCTGTGAAATGCGCACCACTTATTTTTGTCTTTTCTCTTTCTAGATGTTGACATCTTAGAGGGGGGGATTATTCCGTCCTTTTCAACTTCCATGAGAATAGCTGATATGCTTGCATTGAGAGGAATGAACTTGTCGAAGCGTGGTGCTGGAGGTGGACGGCGTTGACCTGCACCGTCTTTCTGAAACTTCTTGGGTTCTTTCTCGCTTGTATTCTTTCGTTTGTTCCCGAAATATGAATCGTTCTTGTATTGAGTATAAAGAGCTTCCTCGACCCTGATATACTTGTCACTCCTTTCTAGGAGCTCAGTGAAACTTTTGGGTGGCTTTTTTGCGATGGAGGATTTTAGGTCTTTGTTAGTGACGTTGTGGCAGAAGGAAGTGACCGCCACTGATGAATTTAAAGAGGAGATGGACCTTGCTTCAGCTGTGAAGTGCTTGACAAAGTCTTTCAACAGTTCTCTGTATCTTTGCTTCAGTTTCAATAGGGAAGCACTTGTTTTTTCAGTTTTACGGCTAGTAACGAAGTGCGCTATGAAGAGCTCCTCGAGCTGGTCAGAGGAGTATATTGAATGTGGAGTGAGGCGTGAGTACTATTCCCTTGCAAATCCTTACAAAGTTGCGAGGAATGTTCGACACATGAGCGCATTTATGGCGTAAACCATCATGAGGGTCTTGAAACTTTAGATACGGTCAGTCGGGTCTGATTCCCCATCGTACGATTCAAATTGAGGAGCTTTGAAGTCCTTTGGGATGGGTTCATTAAGGATGGTTTTGCTGAAAGGAGGTTGACTAGGGCGATAGATCCTGCTGGAGCAGTTTCCCTCATTCTACATCTTCTCTAGACGATCTCCTACTTCTCAGATATGGCAAAGGACTTGTTCGTCCATCCCGTTGGAGCCAGTTGAGTCGGCAGATCCTTCTTTAGGGGACTGGCCCAGATCTTGACTACCTTGGATAGCCTGGAGGATGTCGAGCTTAAACTTATCTAATTCAACCCTAGTGACTGGGGCATCTTTCCCTTTGTTCCGCTCAAGAAGTTTACGATTCTCACGAGTTGGGCTTCTTATTGTGGTGCGCCCCCCTGTGAGAGGAGGATTGCCTTGATCTCTGTCTAGTAGAGTTGCTTCTCTGGTTTGCCTAATGTTCTGAGCGGGAGGCCTCAGTTCGGTCGTGCTTCTCGTCCAAGCAGATTCATAGATCGGTTCCTTATTGTCTGGCACTGATGATTTGGTGGAGATCTCTAGATCCCTAAGGGCCTCGCGAGGCCTTTGAATCGGTTGACACATTATGGACTGAGATTCGGTCGTGCAGAGGATGTTGTTCACGACGGCTTTGTCGAGAAACCCCCAGTGCCTCTTCGTTCAAAGGAGCTAGACTAGGCTGTCGGGGCGACTGTTGATGAGGAATCGCATCTTCCACAGGAGGAGCTGGTTGATGAAGAAAGTTGGTGCAACGGCTTGAGGCCGCCACTCTGTCTCTTAGTCTTGGTGGCATGACGGTAAGTCTGATTTGTGTAGTTTTTCATAGATGGTGCAATACTGTTGCTGCTTATTTTGGTGTATGAGCAAATAGATAGTGAGTTATTATTTGACAGAAACTACTAAAAATCTGACCTTCGATCTTTGCTGTGAAATACGATTGGAGCTTCTGAGATTGAATCTGGATCGTTGATTGAACACCGTGATCTGGATCCGACAGTTGCTGATGCGGCCGATGGACCTGCAAAAAGCCTGAAATACCGAGGGTTGGCCCCGACGACAGACCCTCCAACACTCAGTCAGAACCAAAGAGAGAAAGAGAGTTTTAGAGAGAAACTGTTAATTATTTTCTGACTGAAGAGGATGTGGGGTATTTATAGACCTGAGAAACAGTACAGGAGATTAATATGAATCCATTGGACCGATTATGAATTCCTTATCTCCTATTCGAATCTCCCCCTGAAGAGATAAGTTCTCCTGTTTGGGGATAAGAGATTTGACTAACAGACCTCATGGGCTGGGTCTCTCTTAGTGGGCCTAATCTGTCACTTTTTATGTGCTTGCAAGAGACCCATGTCTTGTAGAGGGGTCTGGAGAAGGCCCGGACTTGTTAAAGTGGTCCGTTATGATTAATCCGCCTATAAAAGATTTGAGATCTGTGCTGGCATCGTAGGGCCCTAATTTGCTACGATTTTTACCATAATCACTGTAGAACCCCGTATTTTTCAAATGTTATTTTTATATTCAAAAATGAATTTAAATTTATTTTTGGAGATTTAATGAACATTTTCAGAAAATTTATCTTTTGTACACGTGCGAAACACGTGCAAACGCTTTTATGAGAAGTGTGAAAATTTAGTTTTCCTTATGAAAAAACTTTATTTAATATTTGAGATTTAATTAGTATTTTTCCAGATTTTTGCTGAAATTTATTGGAGCTATTTGCAATTTTTGAGAAAAGAATGACCTTTTTGCAAAACTGACATTTTTAGGGGTTAAAGTGCAAAAGGTACATTCTGGACGTTTTGAACAGTGCTAATTGAGATTTAGAATGCATATTTTCTTATAAAACCCAATTTAAATGAGTTTTGATGGAATTTCCAAAGAATGATCTATACATGCAAATTGTATTTTTGGGAAGGGTTGTTTTGCAAAGTGTGGGTAAAACCCTAATTATCAATCCGGCATATATAAGAGATTTTTCTCCCAGCCGTCATTGTTGAAAAATATTGAATTTGGAGATCTTTTTTTGGTGGAGCAAGAACTTTTGGATCTAGCGAAAAAGGAGGATTCTTTGTGGACTATTCTCAAATTCTAAGGTGAGTAATATAAAAATTTGTTTGTTGTTTGATGTATGTTTGTTGTTTGATTTGATATCATGCATGGAAGAAATTTGTCTTGTGGTTGATTTATGTGTGCAAATATCATGATGTAATGATTGGTTGTGGTGAACAATTTAGATCTCGTAATGTGGTGTGAATCATGTGAATAATTGTGAATGAAATAGTAGATCTTTAATATTGAAATTGTTTGCTAAAAGCATGTTGAGATTTGTGCATGAACACCTGGACATTAGAATTATAAATCAGATTCTTATTGATTTTGTGAAAGAGACTTAGATCTTGTAAAACCCTAACAAAAGGATTTGTGATTTAGAATATGAGAATTTAGATCTTGACATATTGATGTTTTGAGTGATATATATACATATACCTGACGAAGATTCGTGGAGATTTATTATCTTCCTGAATACGAACTATTTTTCATAAACATTGATTTATTAGAAACTCCAAATTTCGATTTTGTAATTAGACTTGAATCTTGAAATTCTGTAGGCCGACAGTCGACTGGCCTACTGTGCAGTCGACTGGTACGAGCCTGATACCTTATTTTAGAATTGTTGAAAAAGTTGTTCTGGACAGTCGACTTAGTCCATAGGCAGTCGACTGGTCCACTGTAAGAAATTATTTTTTGAAAGAATTAATTGTCCTTCTGGACAGTCGACCTATAACCCAGTTAAGTTGACTTAAACACTTAGAATATTTTTGAGAGGATTGCTGGAATTTTCCTCGGGTAAGTCGACTGACCCTCTTTTAAGTCGACTGTTACGAGACTTAGTTTATTTTTGTAAAATCCTGAATTTGGTCCTCTGGACAGTCGACTCATCTCAGTACGAGTCGACTGGTACCGAAGGACATTTGTAAACTTCAGTGTTGATTCGATTGATTAGTTTTTATATATTTGATATTTCAGTTCAGTTTAAGATTAAGCAATTGACCTTGAGATATTCAGTTGAGTAGGTCATTGAGACATTTAGTTAAGCCACCTTGTCTAGTGGAATTTCAGTTTAGACTTTTGAGTTTGAGTCTCTAGAGGCGTATGACCCTAGTATACCGGTGTTGAGTATTTGGTTGAGGCCCGTTGAGGCATTTCAGTTATTTGAAGTTGAATTTAGGCCGGTAGGGTATATCACTCTAGGAGATTCGTTAAGTAATCAATTAACCAAATATTAAGGACAGGCACTAGTGGTGATATGATGAACGGGAACATGAGTCAAGAACCTCAGTATGGCTTTTGGTGTGGGATTTAATCTCCGGAATTATCACAGTAGATTATTAGTAGTATGGGATATGTCTCCGGAATTATCACAGTCTTGTGGTGTGGGACAATCTCCGGAATTATCACGGTAACTATTGTGGTGTGGGATTGATCTCCGGAATTATTGGAGTCGAGGTGAAGCACATGTGGTATATTGTGGTGAAGTGTCAATGTTTCGGTGTGGGATGATCTCCGGAATTATTCAAGTGAAATACCTTGGGTGTGGGATCCATCTCCGGAATTATCGGGCATGAGATACTAACCATAGTCTATCGTTATCTCGTAGTAGTCATCGTGTTAAGACTAGTTCATAACGTGGGGATTGAACCCTATGAAGAGAAGACGTTAAGGGCTTGCACCGAACCTATGTAGAATGGGATGCATAGACTTCGACAAGTACGCATTAGAGAGTCTGCATTTAGAACTTGTGTTTTTTTTTTGGCTTGGTTTTATGCATTTGGTTTTCTTGTTTTCTACACATGACACTTAGCTTAGTATCACTTGACGTTTTATGGCACCTTCCATTTCGTACCTTCCATATTCATTTAGTACTTGTTGTCTAAGAATTATGAGTTATGACCTTTTGTTGTTGTTTGTTTATTTTTATATTTCTCACACCATTTATGGCTGACCCCTTTAGTTTGGGGGTTAGGGATCATCTCTAGCCTCACATGTTGCAGGTTGTGCTTAGAGTTGGAGATAGAATGCTTAAGTTGGTTTTGAGAATTAGTTGGCATATAAGAGAATGTGTAAATTTGTAATATCGGTTGTTGAGACAAAATTGTGTTGTAAATGAAGTGAATATTGAGTTGAGTTATTTGAGTTCCGCTGTGCATTGTAAAAGATTTGTTGAGATAAAAATTGAAAATTTTAGTGGTGTTGTTGATGTTTAATATTATGTTGAAGTGGATCACTGGGAATGTGCCACGTAATTTCTATGTTATTAATCTGGAAATTCGGGGCGCTACAGAGATTGGTATCAGAGCGACGCTTCAATGGTAATACTAAACATGACATAAAGATAACCTAGGTGTGGACACTAGAGTGTGTGTACCTAGGTGTGGACATTAAAGAGTGAGTATCACATAGAATTGAATATGATGTTTTACCTTTGGGATTCAATTGAGATTTTGCCAAAGGATGTTGGTGTGAATTTGAATTGTGTGTGTGATGCTCTAACTTTTTCCTCGTTTTGCAGTATTCAAAATGGTTGCACCCAGGGGCAGGAATGGTGGCAACAATGAGGATGGATCTGGTAGTTCCCGAGGAAATGGGATCGATCTGGAGGCTGAATTTGCCAAAGTATATCAGACGTTGAATACCCTAATGGCATTCAATGTGGCGCAGCAGCAGAATCCGCAGCCAAATCATGGAGCTGGACATGGATTGGTGAACGCCGATCCGATTAAGCAGATTGAATCCTTTAAGAGGATGAGGCCTCCAGTCTTTGAGGGGCAAGCTGATCCAACAGCAGCAGATAATTGGATTCGGAAATGGAGACGATCTTCGAGGTATCGGAGACTCCAGCAGCCAGCAAGGTGAAGTTAGCTTCGATGCAGCTTGAGAAGGACGCTGGTGTCTGGTGGGAGTCAGTAAAAAAGGCTTTGGGAGACCAGCCGTTGACTTGGGAAGCTTTTCTGGAGGAGTACAGAGATCGCTTCTTTCCCCTAGATGTACAGGAGAAGAAGGCGACTGAATTCTTGAACCTTCAACAAGGCAGCATGACCGTGCGGGAGTATGAGACCAAATTTGCTCAGCTTTCGCGGTATGCACCAGAATTGGTTGTTGATGAGGCAAAGAAGGCCAAAAAGTTTGAGCAGGGCTTGAGGCCAAGCTTGAGGTCGAGGATGATTCCATTGGGTATTAGACGATTCGACAAGCTGGTCAGGAGAGCAGCTATGACCGAAGAGGATATGGACCAGTTTCAGAAGAAGCAAGATACATGGAACCAGAACAAGAGGCCAGCATCAGGCCAGAGTGGGAAGGGATTCCCCGCGAAGCAGGCCAAATTTAGTGATCCAGTGCAGAAGGCACCTGCAGCTCAAGGGGTGACCTGTTACTACTGCAAGGAGGCAGGACATTATAGGTCAGCATGTCCGAAGTTGGCAAAGCAGGTTTGTTCCCAGTGTGGGCAGGCAGGACATTCTCAGTCTCATTGTCCACAATCGAAGAAGGATTGTTCTAGTGGGAGCAAATTTCAGAAGAGGCAAGGGCGAGTATTTGCATTAACCGAGGAGGACGCTGGTAACTCGGAAAATGTAATACAGGGTATGCAAGAATTTTTGAATTTTAATTTTTGAATCAATGTAATAAATGAAACCTTTATTGAGAACAATTTAAGATTGAGTATCATTCTTATTGTAACAGGAGTTGTTTTAATTAATGGAATAAAGGCCAAGGTTTTATTTGACACTGGTTCATCGCATACCTTTGTATCGCCAAGTTTTGCAAAGATCTTAGGTGTGGAACCGAAGTTGTTCCCAGACAGGGTTTTGTCGGTGGCAACGCCGTCAGGTAAAGAGCTGATTGCGGATCGATATTACGAGGACTGTGATATCGAGATTGATGGGAGGTTGTTCGGCATTGATATGATCGAGCTGAAAGTATTGGGCGTGGATGTCATCGTGGGCATTGATTGGATGGCAATCTATGATGCCACGATCGAATGCAAGCAGAAGGAGGTGTTAGTGAAAGCACCAGGTGGACCTGCAGTGACTTTCCAAGGGAAGAAGAAGATTCCGACGGTAGCTGCAATGGTATCTAAGATGGCAAGTTCAGATGAAGTCAAGGGCATTCCGGTTGTTCGGGATTTTCCTAAGGTGTTCTTGGATGATTTTCCAGGATTACCGCCGCAGAGAGATGTGGAGTTTTGCATTAATGTTCAGCCGGGGAGCGCGCCGATTTCCAAGGCTCCGTACAAGATGGCACCTGTAGAGCAGGATGAAGTGAAGAAGCAGATTGAGGAGCTGTTGAGCAAAGGGCTTATTAGGCCGAGTTCTTCTCCGTGGGGAGCGCCAGTGCTGTTAGTCAAGAAGAAGGACGGGTCAATGAGGATGTGCATTGACTATCGGGAGTTGAACAGGGTGACTATTCAGAATAAGTATTCGTTGCCGCGGATTGATGATTTGTTCGACAGGCTTCGAGGAGCAGCTGTATTTTCGAAGATTGACTTGAGGTCAGGGTATCATCAGGTACGAATCAAGGAGGAAGATGTGAGTAAGACAGCTTTCAGGACTCGTCATGGACTATATGAGTTTCTGGTAATGCCATTCGGGTTGACGAATGCGCCAGCAGTTTTCATGGATATGATGAATCGGGTCTTGAGGCCATTTATTGACTCCTTCGTGGTGGTTTTCATTGATGACATTTTGGTGTATTCGAAGTCGGAGGAGGAGCATTCTACGCACTTGACAGCTGTATTACAGAAATTGCAGGAGCATAGCTTGTATGCCAAGTTGTCGAAGTGTGAGTTTTGGAAGTCTGAGGTAGCTTTCCTTGGGCATATTCTTTCTAAGGAGGGAGTAGCTACTGATCCTCAGAAGGTTGAAGCAGTGAAGGATTGACCCAGGCCGACGTCTGTGAAGGAAGTCAGGAGTTTCTTGGGTTTAGCTGGATACTACAGGAGATTTATTCAGGGATATTCTCAGATCACCGTTCCTTTGACAGGTTTGACCCAGAAGAATGTGGCATTTGTGTGGACAGATAAGTGTGAGGAGAGTTTCCTTGAGTTAAAGGAAAGGTTGACTACTGCACCTATCTTAGCTTTGCCGCAAGCTGGGAAGGATTATGATATCTACAGTGATGCATCTCTCAGAGGTTTGGGTTGTGTCTTGATGCAAGAAGGCAAGGTTATTGCTTATGGTTCAAGGCAATTGCGTCCGCATGAGAAGAATTATCCGACGCATGATTTGGAGCTAGCAGCTATCATTTATGCCTTGAAGCTGTGGAGGCATTATGTCTATGGTGAGAAGGTTAATATGTACACCGACCACAAGAGCCTGAAGTACATTTATCAGCAGAAGGATTTAAATCTTCGGCAGAGAAGGTGGTTGGAGGTATTGGAAGACATTCGTCCCGAGATCAAGTATCATCCGGGCAAAGCGAATGTGGTGGCCGATGGACTTAGCAGGAAGAGTAGTTTATCGAGTTTGATTACTACTCGCAGAGAGTTGGCAACAGAGATTGATTAGGCAGGTATCGAGGTGGTACTGCAAGGTTTAGGGGCATCTTTGGCTCAGTTGAGACTGCAGTCGTCCTTGAGAGAGAGAATTGTGGAAGGTCAGAGATCAGATTCAGAGATTCAGAAGATGTTGCAACAGGTTTCAGAAGGCAAGCTATCAGAGTTTCGTGTTCAAGATGGAGTTCTTTGGATGGGTGAGAGGTTGTGTGTTCCAGATAATGCAGATTTGAGAGGGAGTATCTTGCAGGAAGCACACAGCACGTTGTTGTCAGTTCACCCAGGAGGCACGAAGATGTACAGGGACATCAAACAGCACTTTTGGTGGTCTGGTATGAAGCGGGATGTAGCAAATTTTGTGGCAAGGTGTCTGACTTGTCAGCAGATCAAAGCAAAAAATCAGAGACCTGGAGGTTTGTTACAGCCGTTACCCATTCCGGAGTGGAAGTGGGAGAATATCAGCATGGATTTCATCACGGGTTTGCCGAGGAGTTCGAAGGGCAATGACTCGATTTGGGTTGTTGTGGACCGTTTGACTAAGTCGGCTCACTTTCTAGCCATGAAGATTACTTGGTCGATGGAGAAATTGGCTGAGTTGTACATTGGGGAAATTGTGAGACTTCATGGAGTTCCTGTGTCGATTGTATCGGACCGAGATGCAAGGTTTACTTCAAGGTTTTGGAAGAGCCTACAAGCAGCTTTAGGCACCAGAACTGATTTCAGTAGAGCATTTTATCCACAGACCGATGGTCAGACTGAGAGGGTGAATCGAGTGCTGGAAGATATGTTGAGAGCTTGTGTTATGGATTTTGGTGGTAGTTGGGAGAGATACTTGGCATTGGTTGAGTTTGCTTATAACAACAGTTACCATGCGAGTATTGGGATGGCATCGTATGAGGCTTTGTACGGGCGGAGGTGCAGGACACCTGTATGTTGGTATAAGGTTGGCGAGAGGCAGATGTATGGTCCTGAGATCGTACAGCAGACGTCAGAGCAGATTGAGCTGATTCGCAAAAGGTTGGTCGAGGCTCAGAGTCGGCAGAAGAGTTATGCTGATACACGACGAAGAGACTTGGAGTTTGAAGTTGGGGATGCAGTTTTTCTCAAGGTTTTACCGGCCAAGGGAGTGATCAGGTTCGGTAAGGGAGGCAAGTTGGCGCCAAGGTATATTGGGCCATATAGGATCTTGGAGCGGATTGGCAAGACCGCTTATAGATTGAAGCTTCCAGAGGAGTTGGCACAGGTGCATGATGTATTTCACGTGTCATTGTTGAGGAAATATGTGCCAGATCAGAATCATCAGTTGGTAGAGATTCCTGAAGGGTTACAGGTGAACTTGAGTTACAAGGAACGGCCTGTTGAGATTGTTGACCGTAGAGAGAAAGTTCTCAGGCGAAAGGTGATACCTATGGTCAAGGTATTGTGGAGGAATCAGCAGTTTGAGGAGGCTACTTGGGAGCCTGAGGATCGCATGAAGAAGGATTTCCCTGAATTGCTTGCATGAGTGTATTTATGTTATGTGATTGTAATTTTTGAATGGTAGTACTTTGAATGGAATTGTATTTCTTTCATTTTGATTGAGATGTCATCTACAATTGTTTGAATTATGTTTCCATTGTGAGATGTTGATTTCTTTGTTGATATATTGTTGGACTATGTTCTATTTATGAGATATTATTTCTTTTGATGACGTGTTGTTTGAACTCACTAGTAGTAGTTCTGAGGACAGAACTCTTCTAAGGAGGGAGTGATGTAGAACCCCGTATTTTTCAAATGTTATTTTTATATTCGAAAATGAATTTAAATTTATTTTTGGAGATTTAATGAATATTTTCAGAAAATTTATCTTTTGTACACGTGCGAAACACGTGCAAACGCTTTTATGAGAAGTGTGAAAATTTATTTTTCCTTATGAAAAATCTTTATTTAATATTTGAGATTTAATTAGTATTTTTCCAGATTTATTCTGAAATTTATTGGAGCTATTTGCAATTTTTGAGAAAAGAAGGACCTTTTTGCAAAACTGACATTTTTAGGGGTTAAAGTGCAAAAGGTACATTCTGGACGTTTTGAACAGTGCTAATTGAGATTTAGAATGCATATTTTCTTATAAAACCTAATTTAAATGAGTTTTGATGGAATTTCCAAAGAATGATCTATACATGCAAATTGTATTTTTGGGAAGGGTTGTTTTGCAAAGTGTGGGTAAAACCTTAATTATCAATCCGGCATATATAAGAGATTTTTCTCCCAGCCGTCATTGTTGAAAAATATTGAATTTGGAGATCTTTTTTTGGTGGAGCAAGAACTTTTGGATCTCGCGAAAAAGGAGGATTCTTTGTGGACTATTCTCAAATTCTAAGGTGAATAATATAAAAATTTGTTTGTTGTTTGATTTGATATCATGCATGGAAGAAATTTGTCTTGTGGTTGATTTATGTGTGCAAATATCATGATGTAATGATTGGTTGTGGTGAACAATTTAGATCTCGTAATGTGGTGTGAATCATGTGAATAATTGTGAATGAAATAGTAGATCTTTAATATTGAAATTGTTTGCTAAAAGCATGTTGAGATTTGTGCATGAACACCTGGACATTAGAATTATAAATCAGATTATTATTGATTTTGTGAAAGAGACTTAGATCTTGTAAAACCCTAACAAAAGGATTTGTGATTTAGAATATGAGAATTTAGATCTTGACATATTGATGTTTTGAGTGATATATATACATATACCTGACGAAGATTCGTGGAGATTTATTATCTTCCTGAATACGAACTATTTTTCATAAACATTGATTTATTAGAAACTCCAAATTTCGATTTTGTAATCAGACTTGAATCTTGAAATTCTGTAGGCCGACAGTCGACTGGCCTACTGTGTAGTCGACTGGTACGAGCCTGATACCTTATTTTAGAATTGTTGAAAAAGTTGTTCTGGACAGTCGACTTAGTCCATAGGCAGTCGACTGGTCCACTGTAAGAAATTATTTTTTGAAAGAATTAATTGTCCTTCTGGACAGTCGACCTATAACCTAGTTAAGTCGACTTAAACACTTAGAATATTTTTGAGAGGATTGCTGGAATTTTCCTCGGGTAAGTCGACTGACCCTCTTTTAAGTCGACTGTTACGAGACTTAGTTTATTTTTGTAAAATCCTGAATTTGGTCCTCTGGACAGTCGACTCATCTCAGTACGAGTCGACTGGTACCGAAGGACATTTGTAAACTTCAGTGTTGATTCGATTGATTAGTTTTTATATATTTGATATTTCAGTTCAGTTTAAGATTAAGCAATTGACCTTGAGATATTCAGTTGAGTAGGTCATTGAGACATTTAGTTAAGCCACCTTGTCTAGTGGAATTTCACTTTAGACTTTTGAGTTTGAGTCTCTAGAGGCGTATGACCCTAGTATACCGGTGTTGAGTATTTGGTTGAGGCCCGTTGAGGCATTTCAGTTATTTGAAGTTGAATTTAGGCCGGTAGGGTATATCACTCTAGGAGATTCGTTAAGTAATCAATTAACCAAATATTAAGGACAGGCACTAGTGGTGATATGATGAACGGGAACATGAGTCAAGAACCTCAGTATGGCTTTCGGTGTGGGATTTAATCTCCGGAATTATCACAGTAGATTATTAGTGGTGTGGGATATGTCTCCGGAATTATCACAGTCTTGTGGTGTGGGACAATCTCCGGAATTATCACGGTAACTATTGTGGTGTGGGATTGATCTCCGGAATTATCGGAGTCGAGGTGAAGCACATGTGGTATATTGTGGTGAAGTGTCAATGTTTCGGTGTGGAATGATCTCCGGAATTATTCAAGTGAAATACCTTGGGTGTGGGATCCATCTCCGGAATTATCGGGCATGAGATACTAACCATAGTCTATCGTTATCTCGTAGTAGTCATCGTGTTAAGACTAGTTCATAATGTGGGGATTGAACCCTATGAAGAGAAGACGTTAAGGGCTTGCACCGAACCTATGTAGAATGAGATGCATAGACTTCGACAAGTACGCATTAGAGAGTCTGCATTTAGAACTTGTGTTTTTTTTTGGCTTGGTTTTATGCATTTGGTTTTCTTATTTTCTACACATGACACTTAGCTTAGTATCACTTGACGTTTTATGGTACCTTCCATTTCGTACCTTCCATATTCATTTAGTACTTGTTGTCTAAGAATTATGAGTTATGACCTTTTGTTGTTGTTTGTTTATTTTTATATTTCTTACACCATTTATGGCTGACCCCTTTAGTTTGGGGGTTAGGGATCATCTCTAGCCTCACATGTTGCAGGTTGTGCTTAGAGTTGGAGATGGAATGCTTAAGTTGGTTTTGAGAATTAGTTGGCATATAAGAGAATGTGTAAATTTGTAATATCGGTTGTTGAGACAAAATTGTGTTGTAAATGAAGTGGATATTGAGTTGAGTTATTTGAGTTCCGCTGTGCATTGTAAAAGATTTGTTGAGATAAAAGTTAAAAATTTTAGTGGTGTTGTTGATGTTTAATATTATGTTGAAGTGGATCACTGGGAATGTGCCACGTAATTTCTATGTTATTAATCTGAAAATTCGGGGCGCTACAATCACCCTCAAACACAGTCTCTTTCCCTCTTACTTTCCCAATCTCACAAAATCCAATGGCTCTTCCCAAACCCACCCCTTTCCCCTACTCCGCACCCCCCAGCCCCCTACCTCTTGCATTGTTTTGGAGTTCTATATAATTCTACGAGTCCCTCAAAACTATTTTAGACCGTGCAATTTGCACAGGATAACACTTGTGTGTGTGTGTGTGTGTGTGTGTGTGTGTGTGTGTGTGTGTGTGTGTGTGTGTGTGTGAAGATATTTTTCTAGAAAAACCCTTACCGATACCTACAACATGACTAGTTGTGACATCTCTTGCAGTGTATCAGCTAGTCTGTATATTACTTGAAATTTGCTATGCATAAGTGATTATTGGGATTGGGGCGTCAACAAACACCGGTTGTCGCAGCGGAACTAAATAGAGCAATGAGGAAGTCAAAGTAGATGAGACGAATCAATTGAGCAAGCCAGTAGATCTACCAATCCAACATAAACACAACGAGGATTTATCCCGGCTAGCTTTCGCTTAATCCGGGGGGAAATATAGGGAGATCTGATATTCAACTAGAAGTGATTACAAGGAGTTAATGATTCACTCAATACAAGGAATTAAATTCACTCACCAAGAACTATCTCTCTCTCAAACATCTCTTGGCAATGGAGAAAATATCAGTGAAGTACTCTACTCTCATATTGGAGAAGTTTTCAATATATATAGAAGAATAGAGAGAACCCTAAGTTTAATCTTGATTCTCAGTTGTCCGATATAGCCTGAAGAAGAAGTAACTAAATAGGAGTCGTACGATCTGACTTGGAGTTGAAGATTAGGCTGAAACGACCTAACAAATCGAGGCCCAGAAAATACACAGCGCTGCGGGCAGTCGACCGTCCAACAAGACCGATCGACCATCCCTTTCTCGGACAATCCCTGTACTACAAGCAATCGAGGTGTGCAGTCGACTGTCCCCAAGACCAGTCGACCGTCCCTTTCTTTGACTACTGCTATTGCTGTTTTCTCTTCTATTCTCTTCGACGCTTCGACCTCTGTGCTACATCTTACCTTCTTCTAATCTGGACCACGAGTATCCAAGACACATTTCTAACAATCTCCAATAAAATCCTATCAGACTAGTTTCAGGTGGGTGTGCATGTGCCGTGGAGGCAGTGTACGAAGCTAAATTGACGTACACACAATTTTGCTGGATCGAGCGTGTTCTTCGGCCCACCCTCCAGGGCTGTTGGAGGGATTTGTTGTTTGTACGGGTCATGTTACTTTATGTATGTTCTATTTTCTATCTGTAGTTTGTAATCTGGCCCAGTACTCTGAGTTTGTTTTGTTAAACTCTTATTAATGAAACAGGGTGGCTATATTCCACCTTTTCCTTCAAAAAAAAAAAAAAACAAGTCATAATAAGGAACATCATAAAATAAGTTTTCAGCTATACTTCACCTTTTCCCTTCAAAAAAAAGTTCTTACTTGAATATGCATTTATGCACATTTAGCCATTTAGTAATTAATAATTTTGGATTATTGTTTTATTGTTATGGAAGAAGAAGAAGAAGAAGAGAGAATAGGTATCAAATACTTAATATATATTTGTATATTATCAATTACAGTTTCGTCTTGGTCGATTGTAAATCATGTTCGCTGAAATTCTGTGTCTAAATGATATATTTCTCAATCTTATAGTAGAATATATAAAAGAACAGAAAAGAAAAAAAATATATTTTAGAAAAATAACAAAATAACATAAGATGAAATGAAATTAATCAATCGATAGAAGAAAATAAAATATATACTAACAGTATATATATACCTATTCTTTTAACAATATCAATTTTAAAGCCTTCATGCTCGGCTACATGAATTATTCTCTTATACTCAACTCAACTGTTACTAAATCATGGTGAAATTCAAATTCTTCAATATGCCTCACTTTTGGGAGCTGAGGGTCTTGTTCCTCTTCAACTTCAACGTCAACATCAGATTCAGCTCCATGTTCAACTGGTGAAGATGGTGAGTTACCTGGTGGTATCTTTGTGGAATCCCTGGATTTGGGTTTCTTGAATTTTGTTGGTTTATGGTGTGGATTATGTTGAATATATGACGGGTAGGAGTTTAGTTAGGTATTCTTACAAGATTGAGGGATTGTGCACAAGGGTTCTAAACAAGCTGCAAGATAGGGCAAGGTGGATTTGGGTCTGTATATGAGGTGGCTTTCCTACCCTTGATATTGAAAATTGTCACACTTTATAAAATGGTTATAAATAAAAAATTACAATGATGCAAGAGGCATATATATAGACAAAGCTTACGTACAACTCACACATACACACCCCCATACACTCCTATACATACACCCATTATATGACTCATTCAACACCCCCTGCCATACTCAAGGTGGACGAACCAACATGAGTTTGGAGACGAATGAGCTAAGATTATCGGTCGTCTAAGATTTAGTAAAGAAGTAGGCGGTCTCTGATCAAGTGTATAGTTATATGAAAGAGGGAAAGAAGTAGACTGGAATAGAGGTTACGATGCTTTCTCGGGAATCAGATTTGAAGGGAAATTTAATACATATATCCTTCACAAATCAAATATGAAAAGAGTCTTGATGCATACTCCTTATGAAGATGATCTCGATGCATAACCCTCAAGAAGCAATGAAAAGAGTCTTGATGCATACTTGGTTTTGATGCGTACCCCTCATGAATCAAATCTGAAGAGAGTATTGTTGCATGCCCATTATGAAAATGTTATGAATGCATACCCCTCATGAATCAAATATGAAGAGGATTTTGATGCATACCCATTATGAAGATGAATCTCCCTGTCGAAGAAATGGAGATGATGAGTGGAGCCTGTCGGATGTCTTCGTCAATGTATAAAGAGATGACCAAGTGATTTTGGATCTCTTCGTCAACAAAATGGAGATAGTAAGTGGATCTCATTGGATCTTGCCTCGATAGTTGAAGAGAAACAGTGTCTTCGAATCTGGCCTCGATGGATAAGGAGATGGTGAGAAGACGTCCAATCTCGTCAATCGATGAAGTGGAGATTGGTTGAAAATGTTTATGAAACAGTTAGAGTTCAACAAAGAGGTGGGAATATTACTCGGAAATTTTATAGAGAATCTTGCCCGCAAACAAAGAGGGTGGTTTGAAAATTTTATCAAATATTTTGGGTGCGAACAGATAGGTGAGAATATGGCTTAGGAATTTTATCGAACACCTTGTATACAAACAAAGATATGATTAGGAAATGAGGTAAGAGGAATCCAAATCACATATCTGAGAAGTAAAGTTGGAAGATTAGCAACCACTCGTGCTTCCCCTAAGGGCACGAAAGGTGGAAGATGGTTTACCTAGCCCACTCGCGTGAATGTCAACAACTTGAAAGGTTGGTGATAACAACAGGTTCATATCTAAACCAAAGAAAAGGAGGAGCATAATTGTTGTCTACTTGAGAAGTAAGATGATGCCGAAGACCCAAGGGTGGATTGCAGCAGCAACAGAAGAAGGAGGGAGATAGCCACTTGAGTGGCAGATGTTGATGATTAGAGAAGTGGATTTAGATCCGGAGGAGATGCAAAGAGCAGAAAGGGGACTGAACTTCTTGCTTTGAGGTTGAAGAAGAGAGCAATAGTTGATTTGGATAAAGAAGAACAAGCTTGAACCCACTCGAATTACTGATGACAAGGATTTGAAAGGTGGTAGTCCCAGAGGAAGGAGAATGTAGGATTAGGGTTGAGATTTTGAAACCCTAGAAATCCTAGGCTTTGATACCATGTCACATGTTGTGGAAAGATTATAGATCAAAAGAATTTACAATGAGGCAAGAGCCTTCACATATATAGGCAAAACCTATGTACAACTCACACATACACACCCATATATACACCCATACATATACCCAATATATAATTCAATCATTCTTGTCTTCACATATATAGGCAAAGCCTATGTACAATTCACGCATACACATCCGCATATACACCTATACATACACCTAATATATAACTCATTCAACATCGTAACTTCTTATCTATCTAACAACTTCGATAGACAGCAACATTGGTTTAAAGGCATTACAAAAGTTGCTAACAAAGCTAATGGCATCGCCTGAACCCTCCTCTCCACCTTTACCGTCTTCTCGCCGGAACCTTCATCTTCACCACAGCTGAACCGTCTCCTTCACCTTGCCTCTCCATTGCCATGTCTCCATCTTTGCTCAAGCTCCTCCTCCCTTTTCCTCCCTTCTTCAGCTACAACAACATCAACTAAGTAAGACTACCCACCAAAGCCAACTTTCCCTCTCCTCTTCTTCTTCAAGATTTGCAACAACTCAACTTTCTCCTTGGCCACCAAACTGCTATTCCTCTGGCTCCATTCCCACATGTTGTCGGAGTTGGAATTGAGTGGGTGCAGACCCAACGAGAGGGTCTGCCACACTCCTACCATCCCTACACCTCCCCTCCAACCTCCGATGCTCCCCCTTCACCTCCTCAACCCTCCAAACCTCCGACACCTACACCCCAACTCCCTGCCCCAAACCCAAACCATAACCTTCGGCCTAACCAAACTGAGGGTGAACCCTCTGGGCTCAGAAGCGCACTCTCCCCTCTGTGGGCACATCGAAATGCACTTCATTAGCAAGAGGGGAGAGGCATGGATCATCATCGCCCGTTGGAGGTGCTGGAGCCGAGAGGATGGGGCCCATAGAGGGGGTCCTCCTACCAGCCATTACCGGCGTAAAAGAACCCCCCCCCCCCCCCCCCCCCCGTGTTCCAGCATCACGCTCAGAGACAGCTATATGATCGGTGGTACAGCACAGACATGCAACACAGGTACAATCACAGGGCAAGCTATGCAAAAGAAAAGGGCTACCGTATTGCAACTCACAACCCCCATCACCACAAAGAACAACTTCAACAGGCAAGACAACAAAACAATGACAGGGAGCAACTTCAACAGGCAAGACAACACCGTAGTGCAACTCACCATCATCCCCATAATCACATAGAACAGATTCAACATGCAAGAAAACACCACCGCTCAGTCACCCCACTACAACCAACATCTCCCTCGCACCACCACCTCCCTCCAACTGCTACCACACCCCCAACAAAACCCAACAGCCGAAACCAGTATCACCCACCTGCATCCTCCTCTTCACACAACCCCCACCAATCACCGCCAAAGGAGAAGGTCCACGACCATCTAAAGTCCATCATTGTATGGGCCCAACAGAGGGGTCCAAATGATGAATCTAAAGAGAGGGAGGACCTCGCTCTGATTGGGGAATCATCGAAGAGATTGCAAGAAGTTAAAGGAAAAAGAAAAACCAACTCCCCAACCCTAACCCTACTGGATAACAAGAAAAACCAGAGAAAAAAAAAGTGCAAACCGGTACCGTGCTTCAACTGCGGAGAGTTGGGACACTACCGGACAGAGTGCACCAAAGAAGTGCAGTGCCTAAGGTGTATGATGTGGGGTCACATGTCATACAACTGCACAAATGTCATCACTTCCAACAATGACGACGAGCGATAGCTGTGCAGGGGCAGGTCGCCTGACAACCCATTGACGATCAAGCTTGCAAACAGCCTTGCCACGATAAAGAATGAGAAAAAATGGCTAAGCCAATGGTGCGCAGTGGCATGGGTGAGATCAGGACGGCCGTCGGAGACCCATCTCCTCCAAGATTTAAACGCGAGGTAGCCAATGAAGGCACACTGAGATTGGGTTGTTAAGAAAATGTGTCACCTCCAGTTCCTCATATCATTTCCCTCGCCACAGAAGATGATTGAGGTCACCGGAATGGAAACGGTGGACTTTGGGCATTTCAAGATGGAATTCAAAGCTTGGTCACCGAGCTTTGGTGCAAAACGACCTCAAGGGGAGAGATATTAGATATGGATTCATAACGTACCCTTGCATTTTTGGAAAAAAGGAGGCTTTGCAAGAGATAGTCTCCGACTTTGGCTCAGTGGAAGACGTCGACGAGAAGACCATTCGCCGCTCGGAGATCGTATCGGCTAGGATACTGATCAGGAGCGGTGACATCTCCTTAATGCCAAGATTCGCAAAAGTCTTCTCCTATGAGGAGTCCTATCTCATCCGCTTTGTACTCGACAAGCGCGTAGAAATAGAGATGGAACTCACTCCCATCACGTCCCCCACACCTCCATCCTCCCTCAGAGATGGCCGCACCTACAAACAAGTTGCTTCACCAACATGGGATCTCACCATAGACGGGACCCATGAAGTGGAGCAAGCCCATCGAGAATTGATCAAGGCGGCGGGAGGGATGGAAGCTCACCTGGAGCCAGCGGCAGAGGGATCAGAGGGTCATGCATCAGGGCGGGACGCCGGTGGTCGAGTACGAAGCTTGACCAAGGGATCCAACGACCAAGATGACCTATCTCCAGATTTGGTTAATTTCACAAAGTCAGTGGTAAGCCAGGGAAAGGGGGGCAGCAGATTGCTCAAAATGGAAATCAAACTCTGCAAGTTGGTGAGGAGAAGCGAAGAGCGGCACAGAGAGGGGATCCAGAGCTTGCAGGCCCTAGAAAGGGAAAAAACCAACTCCCTCACGACATGCAGAGTACCCCCCCAAAAGGGAAAAAGGTACTAGCTTTGGAGCAGGAGTTGGTAGAGGGCAGTGCCGTTAAGGGGAAACGACGAAAGAAGCGTTGCTTCTGGCCAAGGAGTGGGTACCAAAGCAAGTTGGGTCTCCAAAAAGAAAAAGTGGTTTACGTTGGGTAGAGATCTGGAAAAGGAAGAGCCTATTTTGGGGAAGATGACGAGCAAGCAGGTGCTCGTAGGTAGGGAGGAGGTCCCAAAAGAGAACGAAGCCAAAAGAGGGCTTCATGCTCAGGGAAAGAGGAAGCTTGAAAGGGGTAAGGAGCTCATAGATGAAGATGAAAGGGGTAAGGAGCTCACAGATAAAAAGATGCATGCATCAAATGTGGTATTCAATGCCTCGTTATCTGCCCCCAATGCTTCTATAACCACGAGCGCTGCTCAGAGCATGACAGGTGGCGAAGAGATCAGAGGCGTGGTGAGCTGCATCGGAGGAACAACTCACACTATCGTGAGCCACTGAGTGAGGAATTTTTTGAAGAGGGTTTAGACAGGGGTGTGGGGAATTTATATGGGCCTAAAGAGGGGCCCAACCAAGGAGGAGATGTTGTAGTCATGAGTCCAAACAATTTAGTGGGCGCAAACGAGTTTGTCCCAGACTCACCTCTTTATGAAGAAGACCGAGATGATAGGCTTAATCTTGAGGATGACTATGTCTACTCAGAGGGAGAGTTGTTGGACTCAGAAGAAGAGGCGGAAGAGCTCCCGAGTCAATCCCCAGATCTGGTACCATGCACTTTCCCCCAACGCAAGCAATGGGTACAAGCACGTCTCAAAGTGATACAGGTCTCAGGGTTCACAAGAGGGCTATGGAGGAGTCCTTAGATGACTATTTGGAGATTGCGGCAGCTGCTAAAGTGGCTAAAACAAGTGTTGGAGGTACAAGCTCTTTCCTAGCTTCAGTTTTTAATTTCATGACCGATACTGAAATTTTTTATCTAGCCGAAACCTGTGGTCTTGCGGTTAACGATATTGACAGAAACGCTCGGTTCCTTAATCAAATTAGAGGGTGGGAGACTGATAGGGTTAGTCTTAGTTTGGACTCGAACGTAAAAACGAGTCACGTACCCACCTAATAGTATTTAATGGGAGCCCTATTCTGGAATGTTAGAGGCCTTGGTGGGCGGGGTAAACGAGAAATGGTTAAGGAAGTCGTAGCCAGATCTAAGGCTAACATCGTGGATCTCCAGGAGACCAAACTATCTCACATGTCTAGACTTAGGAGAGTGGGGGGTAGCCGAATCTCCGAATGGAGGATGTTACCATCAGTTGGAGCATCTGAGGGCATCGCTCTAGGGTTTAACCCCAGCATCTTCTGCTGTGTTGACAAACTACATGGGCAATTCTCTTTATCGGTATTGTTACAGCGAAAGTCCGACCGATGGGTTCAATCGGTCACGGTGGTGTACAGGTCACACACGTCCGCCACTAGAACGGCTTTCTGGGCAGATTTTCGAGCTATCCAAGCACACTGGCCACACCCGTGGGTGGTGGGGGGAGATTTTAACATTACAAGATTTGCCTCAGAGCATAGAGGCAGAGGTGCTAGTGACCTAGACAGAGAAGCATTTAATGAGGTCATTACAGACCTAGAACTGGTTGACATCCCCATCTCGGATAGACTATTCACCTGGTCAAACATGCAGGCAACGCCCATTTTAGCTAAGTTAGATAGGATCTTTGTCTCCACGGATTTGGAGACCAAATTTCTTCTATCATCATCTAAATCAGTCCCTAAACCAACCTTGGATCACGTGCCTATTTTCTTATCTTTGGGGGAGGACCAACCCAGAAAGCCATCAAAATTTCGGTTCGAGAAGGCTTGAATCCAAGGTTTTCACCATATGGTCAATGAGAATTGGTCTTACCCAACCAAGGGTACTGAGGCGACCGCTATATGGTGTGAAAAAATTAGTAGGCTTAGGGGCAAGCTGAGGAAGTGGAACCGGACCAGATTTGCACTTATATGGAGAGCAAAGGAGTCCCTTCTTGAAGGAATTGAGGAACTTGAAAAGACGGAAGAGGCTAGGGACCTTCTACAGGAAGAACAGAATCGATTGCTCCAACTCAGACAGGAAATTGACCAGCTCTACAGGATGGAGGAAATCAGATGGAAACAACGATCGAGAATTACGTGGCTCAAAGAGGGAGACGCGAATACAGTATTTTTTCACCAAGTTGCCAGTGCCCGACGTAGAACTAACCTCATCCTCTCTATCAAATCAGAGTCTGGATTAATACAAGGCGAGGATGCTATTAAGCTGGCATTCCAATCCCATTACAAGCACCTCTTTGGGCACAAAGGGGACTTCAGAATCCCTCTCCAACATGACTTCTTGCAAGATCGAGCAGGCACTCCAGGTCCTGGTTTGCAATCCATC
This sequence comes from Hemerocallis citrina, assembly GCA_017893485.1. Taxonomy (NCBI): domain Eukaryota; kingdom Viridiplantae; phylum Streptophyta; class Magnoliopsida; order Asparagales; family Asphodelaceae; genus Hemerocallis; species Hemerocallis citrina. The sequence continues at coordinate 223,584,487 of CM030365.1, forward strand.
GAAGCACTCTTCACCGAAAAAAGGTTTGTAAGGCAGTCGAACAACTGGGTAAAGATAAAGCCCCAGGTCCAGACGGTTTCCTGATCATGTTCTATCAGATATTCTGGGAGGAAATAAAAGGTGACCTGCTGAAGCTGTTCGAAGACTTCTATGAGCATAAACTCAAATTGGGGAGACTCAACTTCACGGAGGTGGTGCTTATCCTCAAACAAGAGGAATCATGACGTGTCGGTGACTTCCACCCCATAAGCCTCCTTAACTGTTCGGTTAAGATCATTACCAAGACTCTCGCTAACAGACTAGGAAAGGTAATGGACGGCCTTATTAGTCAGGACCAGACAGGCTTCATTAAGGGAAGATGCATTCAGGATAGCATCGCTACAGCTGAAGAGACTATCCATCAGTGCCACGCTTCCAATGCGAAGAGCTACCTTCTGAAGCTGGATTTTGAGAAAGGCTATGATTCCGTGGAATGGGATTGTTTACTGGAAGCGCTTGCTGGACGGGGGTTCGGGGACAGATGGATCCACATGTGTCTTACCACTAGCAAGACCGCTATTTTGGTCAATGGGACAGCAGGTCACCCATTCTCCTGCAAACAGGGGCTCAGACAAGGAGATTCGCTATCACCCCTCCTCTTCACCATCGTGGCAGACGTGCTTAGAACCATAATGACCAGGTGCAGTAGAGCAGGTTGGATTGTACCAGTGGCTAAAGGGGTACAGCGTCAAGGTTGCTCTATACTACAATACGCAGATGAAACTCTCCTATTCGGCAATGGAAACCCAGGGAAAACTACCATCTTCAAAGGAATTCTATATTGCTTTGAAGCTTGGTCGGGACTCAGAGTTAATTTCCACAAAAGTGCCCTAATTCCCATTACTCTGACTCCAGAAGAGATGTTGGATCATGCCACAATCCTCAATTGCTCCATCGAGAGGTTCCCCATTCAGTACCTTGGATTGCCGCTAAGACCTGGAAGAATCAAAAAGGCAGATTGGCTACCCATCATTGATAGGTTCGAGAAATGGCTAGCAGGATGGAAAGGAAAAGCTCTCTCCTTGGGAGGAAGAGTCACGCTCATCAATGCAGTCCTCTAAAACCTTCCTACCTATTATCTCTCTTTCTTTGAGATGCCACGATGGGTAATACAAAGAATTGACAAGACTAGGAAGTGATTCTTATCGAAAGGGGCAGACCCAGACCGAGGAGGATATCATCTCATTATATGGGAGAAGGCATGTATGAAAAAGATTCATGGAGGCCTGGGTATAATTGATCTTCGAGACATGAATCTGGCGCTACTGGGTAAATGGTGGTGGAAAGTTTTCCACCCTAATGGAGAAGGGTGGCAGCAGTTTGTTCAGGAATACTTACATGGGAATGGAACTATAAATCTAGGCTTTAGGATAGGCCCTAGAGTATCCTGCTTCTAGAAAGGGATTACCAAGATTTACGAACCCTTCAACATCTGTGTTAAATCAGCCATAGGTAACGGCAGACTTACTAGATTTTGGTGGGAAAAGTGGTGTGCTAATCACACACTCAGGTCATTGTTCTCCGACTTATACGAGCAAGCAACACAACCACACTGCACGGTGGCAGCAGCCTGGAAAAGATCCGCATGGAATCCAGCTTTCAAACAACCGCTTGACATAGGCTCCCAGCATAGACTGACGGAACTTCAAACCTTCATCACCAACACTGGAATTGGCTGTTCTCAGGGGCCCGACAAGAAAACATGGGGTTTAGAGAAAAACGGCAAATTCACGGTCCGATCGATGTACAATCGCATCCATTTTAGGGGATGCTCACCTAAGTGGTTGGCCATTGTCTGGAAAACGAAGGCGCCTCTAAAAACCAAAGTTTTCCTATGGTTGGTGCTTAACGATGCGGTCCTGACTAGAGAAAACCTAGCCAAGCGCCAACCAAATGTGGATTCTCAATGCAGGTTCTGCCATGCTACCCTGGAGACTAGAGATCATCTCTTCTTTTTCTGTCCTAGGAGCAAAGCGGTTGTCATAAAGGTTCTCAACGCACTAGGGACATCTCAATACCCTATTAAATACGAGGACCTATGGGTGGGAACCAAGTTCGCGATGGAGAGAGGTGCTATGAGAGAGGCGTGATATATCGCAATTGCCGCAATGACCTGGGTTCTCTGGCTAGACAGAAATAATCTATACTTTCGTAGTACATGTAATAGTATTTCTGGCAATCTGAATCATATAATGCATCTAATTTCATTCTGGGCTAATGTGGCAGCAGCAGGTCCCAGGGGCAGGATTGAGACTGTATTCCAGGTGCAGGAGTTTGATGACAAAGAGATTGAGATCGGCCTGACGATTGACTAAGAGCCAGCACGAGCTATGATGGACAATGATACCCACCACCCCAGGGTTTGTTGGGGGGGATGATGTATTACGTTGTGGCTACTATTTGTTCTATCTTTTGTCCCACCCCCCTATGTTCGGGGTGGAGTATGTTTTTTTCTTTTATGTTTTATTTCTAGGACTATGTTGTAAGCTCAGTATCCTGAGTTGTGTTTTATTAATCTCTTATTAATGAAACAGGGTGGCCAGACTCCACCTTTTCCTTTAAAAAAAAAACATCGCTCGTTAAACTCAAGGTGGACGAACTAACATGATCTTGGAAATGGACGAGCTAAAATTGATTAGCTAAGATTACCGACTGTCTGAGACTTTGTAAAGAAGTCTGCGGTCTTCGATCAAGTGTACAGTTGTATGTAAGAGGGAAAGAAGCGGGTTGGATAAGGGGTTACGATGCACTTTTAGAAATCAGATTTGATCAGAAATTTAATACATACACCTTCCATACATACACCATCCATGAATCAAATATGAAAAGAGTTTTGATGCATACTCCTTATGGAGATAGTCTCGATGCATAACCCCCACGAAGCAAACTTGAAGAGAGTCTTGATGCATACTCGGTCTCGATACATACCCCTCTCGAACCAAATCTGGAGAGTGTTTTGATGCATACCTATTATGTAGATGGTCTCGATGCATACTCCTCATGAATCAAATGTGAAGATAGTAATGATGCATACCCATTATGAAAATGGTCTCAATGCATACCCCTCATGAAACAAATATGAAGAGGGCTTTGATGCATACCAATTATGAAGATGAATCTCCCCATCAAAGAAATGGAAATGATGAGTGGAGCCCATCAAATCTCGTCGTCAATGTATAAAGAGATGACCAAGTGGTCCTAGATCTCGTCATCGACAGAATGGAGAAGACAAGTGGCTCTCGTTGGACCTCACTTAGACGGATAAGGAGACGAAGTGGCCTTTAATCTCACTGTCAATGAATGAGGAGATGCCAAGAACATGTCTGATCTTGCCATTGACAAAGTGGAGATTGATTGAGAAATTTCTTCAAACAAGTTGAGTGCAACCCAAGGAAAGTTGGGTTAGGTATTTCATCAACCACATGTTGTGCTGAGTGCAGCAAAAGAGGTAAGGAAAGTTAGGTCAGGTTCGTCAAACACATGTTGTGCTGAGAAATTGGGTTTCGAATTCTGGTTGGATTTGGAGGTGGACTCGAATTTGGTGTTACAGGACCACCTGGGGTCCTTCCTATTTGTGGAGGAGGAGGCGGTGGATCACGCCGAGATCGAGTGTCCACCATAATTCCCTGAACAATATAACAATGAGAATAGAAGATGGAGTTGAAAAGAGGAAGAAGAGAGGTAGAAGAGAAGAACAGGATAAGATAAGAAATTACTTAAATCATTTAATCATAAAAACCCATTCTCTTTATAGCATGCTCTTATACAGAGAGTTTGAGAGAGCAGAGCGACTACAGTAGATCCACTAATAGCACGTTGCCACGTAAGATGTGCAATGCACGGAAAAAGAAAAGATATACAAAGAGAATCCAACTGCCTAACTGCTATCACTGTAGCACTGGGCCAACCAACTGAAGAAAGCTCCACTCATAGGGCTGCCACATCAGCCGTGTGTCGCCTGTGATCTTCCGGGTAGGGTTGGCATCTGGGTCGAACGGGCCGGGCCGGGCCGGACTCGCCCGGGTTGGACGTTGACTTGGGCGGGTTCGAGCCGGGCCGGGCCGGGTCAAAAATTGGAAAAGGCGACCCGCCCAACCCGTGAACCCTTACGAGTCCAACCCGGGTCGGGTTGGGTCGACCCGCAGGTTGGCCCGTTTAGAAAGATAGGTTTTTATTTTTTATTTTTTTAACTTATAATAATAATAATAATAATAATAATAATAATAATAATAATAATAATAATAATAATAATAATAATAATAATAAACATTAAAAATTGTAATAATAATAATAAGATTGAAAGAGTGAAATTGGTAAAAAATATTGAAATATTATTCATATGAATTTAAGTTATGTACAATTTCTAATGAAATGAAGAATTCAATTCACAAATATGTTTTATACACTAATATATTTCTTGTATACAATTTTAATTTACTTCAATTTTTCTAATTTGAAATAACAAGCAAAGATATAATACAATTTCTAACGTGTCGGGCGTGTTGCTATTACTAACAAAGCTATTGTTGTTGTTGTTGTTGTTGTTGTTGTTCTTCCGGGGAGTTGCTCCCACTTGTGGATGTTGATAATGCTTTACCTTGTGTCCTATCTTCAGCCTTCAGCCAGTCTTCTGTGCAAACGAGCATCTCTAACGTGTCGGGCTTCAAGCGATTCCTGTAATCAGTTAGAACTCTGCCACTTGAAGAAAATGCACTTTCAGAAGCAACTGTAGAGACAGGAGGAGTTAGTAAATCTTTAGCCATAATTGACAGAATACTAAAAGTATGTTTATGGTCTTTCTACCATTGTAAAATATCTAGTGGAGAAGAAGAAGACTCAGAATCTTGTTTGTTATACCAATTTAATTCATTTGGTTGATTAGTCCTAGATTTTTTTATTGAATTTGTGCACGTAAATTAAATGTTCAATCATCAAATTTACTCTTACCCTTACCTTTAGAAGTAGCAGAAGAAGAACTAACTACAGAAGTTGTACTACTAGAAGCAAAACGTCTATCATAATAATCATACAAGTTATTTAATGTAGATTCAAATTGAACAAAAAAAGTAGCGCAATCAATTACTATTCTACATTTTCCCCAAGTAATGCAAAAAACATTTCAATCAAACTCTTCGTACCTTCTAATACGAGGATCCATAACGGTAGCAACACAAATCAACATAGGAGGAGGAAAATAATAGTTCAAAAAAAAATTGTGTGCAGGTTTTACAATATTACCAACATAAGTATCATTTAACATTTCGTTAAATATTTGCATCATGCTAACTAATGAAATAAAAATGCTACTAGAAGTAGATTCATATGTTTTTGAAAATTTTAAAGTTGCGGTTTTAAAATGTTCTAAAAATTTCAACAAAGATTCGGCATAAAACCAATCAGTGGGAGTCATTTCAAAATTTTGCATATTTTTTGTGATACAAAAATCATTTACAACTGCTTTATATTCGGTAATAACATGTAGTAAATCAAAAGTAGAGTTTCATCGGTGTTTAACATCCTTTGGAAATCTTCTAAAAGGTACATTTGAAATCCTACACCAATTTTTCCATTCTTGAAATACGCTGGGACTTAATGCAATGAAATGTACACAATTTCTAATTTTAAGTATATATGGATCGGCTATTTTTAATGCATCTTGAACACATAAATTTATAATATAACATGCACATCTAATATGAAAAATATTGTCAGATAGAGGATTTAATGCGATTTTTAAAGTAGTAATTGCTGCATTATTGTTAGATGCATTATCAAAACTAATACACATAATTTTATTATGAATATGAAAACATTACAAATTTCTAAAATACGGTTTGCTATTTCAGCGCCACTATAAGGATACGGCAACGTCGTAAGTGATATGATTCTTTTTTGAAGAATCCAATTATTGTCGATCCAATGACAGGTTTTCCCACCGTTGGAATATTGTTGAAACCCATCCAACAATCCGAAGTTAAACTAACTCTATAAGTTAAACTCCATAAAATTGCAATCAAAGCGTCCTTCATTTCATTGTACACTTTAAAACAGTCCGATTTGCAAGTATTTCTCGGAATTCTTCTAAAATGAGGGTTTAAGGCCGTTTGATTAAAATTTTCCAAGTCCATACTCTCAGGATAGGAAAATAGTAATTCTTCCTTTATTACTAATCGGGCCATTTCCCGACGAATAAGGTCAGGATCATAAGGGTGGCTATTAACTAGACTGGTCCTAGGGTTGATTTTTTGTTGGCCGGATAGGTCAGCAAGAAATTCTTTATGGTTATTAGCGATGTGTCTACTAATTGTACCGGTGCCATCACCCCTCTTGAATTTGTATGGCTTAGAACATGTTTTACAAACTTTCAAACCTATACACGGAGTTTGTTCGTCCAGGATATAATCGTAAAACTTATGCCAATCACTACTTTCTCCTCTACTTTTCCTACTACTACGGAGTTGTGTGGTTTCAGTTGGTTGTTGTTGTTGTTGTTCTTCTTCTAATTGTATGTCACCTACAACCTCATCGTGTGTACCCCATTATTGGGTAGGAGGATCATGGTACTCTTGGGCGGGCTCACTAATTGGAATAATTGGTGGCCTACGGGAAGAGGAGGAATCTTGCCCACTTTGGCTACAACCGCTACCGCGTCTAGACATAATGTAGTAATGTATCTAAAAAAAAACTACACAATGTAGGAACGATGAATTATAAAAAAAACTAGAAAACAAGAGGGTTGTGATAGCGAAGATCAAAAAACCAACAATAATTATAACTACAACAAAAATAAAATAAGAAGAGAGGTATGAAATTTTGATACCGTTCACCGTGGATACACGTATATAAAAAAATCCGTGAAAGTAAGAATAGAAGTAGAAGTAGAAATAAGCAATTCCGGAATTGAAGAGTTGAGGAGAGCTTGAAGGAGAGTTGACGACTTGATCACGTGGAGTTGGACGAGAGTTGAAGAGTTGAAGATGTTGTTGAATTTTGATTTCGATACGATCGAAAATTGATCGTGTATATGCCTTGAACACTTGTTTATTCAATACTTGAATTGTTCACAAATTGCTTAGAAATGAGTAGCAATAGTAGAGAGAGTAAGAGAGTAAGGTGTGATTTTTTGATGGGGTTTTGGGGGGTATTTATAGGCTTTAAAAAAAACCCAAAAAAAACCAAAAAATCCAAGCAAAACTTCTATAATAGCCGTTTTTGCTATCTGTTGTACAGTGTTGCCCCCCCCCAACGGCTCGTTTGACCTGCGGGTCAATGGTCGACCCGTGATGGGTCGAACGTTCGACCCGAACGGGTCCAACGGTTCATAACCCGCGGGTTGGCGTGCGGGTTGGGTGAACAGTAACAGGTTCGCGGGCCGGGTTATTCGGGTTCGATTCGTTATTTACGCGACCCGGGTCGACCTGTTACTATTTACGGGTTCGACCCGAACCCGCCAAACACTTTCACGGGCCGGGTTCAATGGGCGGGTCGCCGGTTGACCCGACCCACTTGCCATCCCTACTTCCGCGGGGGGGGGGGGGGGGGGGGGGGTATTGCAAACTTAACGTCATTTATTCATAAAAGCCCAAAGAAGAAATATAATCTCTCATGGACTGATATATGAAGCTCTGGGGACTGATACGCAACATATTCAGCTCGATACAGTCCCTTGATCTGTATCATTCATCCCCACAAGAAAAGCAGCTTCCATAATACTACGAAAATTAGGGAAGCAACTATGTATATTCTAAAAGTTCTCCCATGTTGCCTCCTCCTTCTCGCCTCCTTGTCATTGAACTAAAATTTCGGTTACAGCCACCCCTTTTCGGCCTACCATTCTTTTATCCAATATTTTCAACGGCTGAAGCTCTTCCGCCTGAAAATATGTTGGGTGCGTCGGAGATAGCTTGTTGACATCACCAATATGATGCCTTAGTTGAGATACATGAAAGACATTGTGGATTCGTGCAGTTGGGGGTAGTTGAAGCTTGTATGCGACCTACCCAATTCTGTTAAGCACTTGATATGGCCCATAATAAAGATGAGAAAGTTTATGAATTCTCTTGCCTCCCATTGTGTTGCAGCCTCAATTACACAAATTCCCCCACTTCAAATTCCTTCTCTGATCTCTTTCTATCAGCATTTTTCTTCATTCTTTGTTGAGCCTTGCTCGGGTTGTCTTTAAGCAGCTGCAGAGTAGTGTTTCTTTCCAAAATGCATTCCTCCACCTCTGGTGAATTAGCAGTATTGGGAATGTAAGTAAGAAGGGTTGGGGGTACTCTGCCATAGACAATCTGATATGAGGAGAGCTTGGTGGAGCTATGTAGTATTATACCAATACTCCGCCCACGGTAGAAGATCGGCCTAGCTTGTCGGTTTGTAAGAACAAAAGCAATGCAAATATGTTTCAAGGGTGTGGTTAACAATCTCAGACTGGCCATCGGATTGGGGGTGGAAAGAGGTATTGAGACACAGCTAAGTACCTTGCAAACTGAAAATCTCCTTCCAAAAAGAGCTAGTGAAAAATGAATCTCTATCGCTCACGATGGTGGAAAGAACCCCATATAACTTGATGATCAGTTGGACAAAGACCTCAGTTATTAGCTTAGCTGTATAGGGGTGAGATATGGGAATAAAGTGGGCGTATTTGGAGAGCATGTCCACCACTACAAGTATGGTAGTCTTTCCCCTACTTTGTGACAGTCCTTGGACAAAATCCATACATCATTCCATACTTCAGAGGGGGTTGGGAGAGGCTGCAATAGACCCAAAGGGGCCTCGTTATCATATTTATACCTTTGGCAGATGTCACATTGGTGAATGTAGTTCTTCAACATGCCTTTCATCCCTGGCCAGTAGGCCACTTGCTTGAGCCTCAACCATGTCTTCTCATAAACTGAGTGCCCTCCTTGCACTGAGCGTGCTGGAGTTGCATTAGCTGAGTAGCAAAAGCTGAGGAGGGATTGATGAGGACTTTTCCCATGTAGTAATAGAGACCACTCTGATAATTATACTTGGAAGGTTCTCCCTTGCTTATCTGAGGATCTCCTTGTAGTCTTGTAACACATCTGCCTTCAGAGAAATGAGCCAAGTTGGTTGTACAACCGATATAGCATGAATTTGAGAGTCTTCAAACATTCTTGAAAGGCCATCATCGCCTTTATTATCCTTCCCCTTCTTGTATTCCACCTTGAATTGATACTCGTGCAGCTTCCAGAGCCACATGTGTTAAGCCTCAGTGTCAATCCTTTGCTCTAAGAGGTGTTTCGAGGGTTTATGGTCGGTCTTGATCAGGAACTCTCCCCCAAGCAAGTAGACTTTTTTATGGCAAGTAGAATTGTGAGTATTTCCTTCTCATAAGTAGATAGATGTTTGTTCCTACCCTTCAATTCTCTACTTAGATAAGCTATAGGATGTTGTCACTGCATGAGTATGGCACCAATTCCTGTTCCCGCTGCAAGACATTCCAATGTGAATTTTTCCTTAAAGTTGGGCAAAGCCAACACTGGAGAAGAGGTGAGGGCTAATTTGAGTGAGTCAAATGCTCCTTGAGCTGCCATGGACCATTGAAATGCAACCTTCTTGTCAAAGCCACCAGAGGAGCTGTATGGTTGCATATTTATCGATAAATTTCCGATAGTAACCTGCAAGCCCCAAGAAACCTCGCAGAGCTCTGAGAGTTTTGGGTGGTGGCCAGTGTTGGATGGCTGCTATTTTGCTTGGATCCACAGAGACTCCCTTATCAGATATGATATGGCCTAAATAGGAGATCTCCCTCACTCCGAATACACACTTACTGTTCTTGGCATGCAATGTGTGCTTCTATAGCAACTGCAAGACTAGCTACAGGTGTTGTTCGTGCTCTTGCTGGTTTTTGCTATATATAAGTATATCATCGAAGAACTCTTGAACACCTCATTCATGAGGGATTGGAAAGTGGAGGGAGCATTTGTGAGACCAAATGGCATAACCACATACTCATAGTAGCCTTCGTGGGTTTTAAATTGAGTCATGTGAATGTTTTCAGGCTTCATGCGAATTTGATAATATCCACTGCGAAGGTCCAACTTCCTAAACACTTGAGACCCTTGTAGTTCATCTAGCAGCTCGTCTATGACAGGGATGAGAAATTTATCCTTGATGGTCATCTTGTTCAAGGCCTGATAGTCCACACACAAGCGCTAAAAGCCTCAGGCTTCTTGACCATGACAATGGGAGATGCATAGGAAATGCAATTGGGTCTAATAAACCCAGTTTGTAACATCTCCTTGATGAGCTTCTTAATCTCATTTTTCTGGCTTCAGGGTGCTTGTAAAGCCTCAATTTGACAGGTTGGGAGTTGGGCAGTAAAGGGATTCGATGGTCTTGTGGTCTACTTGGTAGTAGGGTGTGGGACTCTTGAAAAACATCTTCAAAGTTATCTAAAATGTGGGAGATCTGCTTAGCTTAGGTAGTGGTTGGTGCTATAGGAGTAGTCTCTGATGCTGTAATGGCATGGACTTGAAGAAGGAACCCTCCCTTTAAATACAGTAGTGTTTTTTTTGAAGAGCTTTGAGCTCAATTATCTCTAATCCTTTGCTGTTGACACCCTGTAACACCTTAACCTCCCCTCCTTGCTCATACACAACCAAATAATTTTTAAAACTCAACCATATTCTCTCCAAGTTGCGCATCCATTGGGCTCCAAGTATAAGCTGACTTGTTCTTAAGGGTAACACATAGAAGGTGGATTTGATAATCACCCCTTGACATATAAACTCAAGCCCTTCACAAATTCCCTCACACTGCAATTGTTTCCCCCAGCTATAGTTACAGAGAACTTGACAACATTATTGACAGGAATTATTGCCTTCTTCACCACTTGAGACTCTACAAAGTTATGAGTTGATCCTGTGTCGAGAAGGGCATAAACTTCATGACTCAGTACTCTCCCTCTCAGCTTGAGGGTCTGTAGTGTTCCCACTCCTACAATAGCACTTAATGAGATGGTGGGAGGAGTAGACTCTGGAAGCATTGCTTGCATACAATTGAGCTGCCCTCCTACTTGTATATCAGGCTCCTCCTCATTCTCTTCAGCTGATTCATCAACCACCAACTCCTCAGTGTCCAACTCACCCTCAATTTGCATAAGTGACCTGCCTCTACACCTATGACCCTTGGTCCATTTTTCATCTCAACGAAAACAGAGGTTCTGAGCCTTCTTCTCAGCTACCATTTTATCAAATGCAGTCAGTTTGGGGAATTTAGAGGTGGTAGTCTTGACCTCAGTAGCAAAGGTTCTATGAGTTGGAGTGGTATATGCTGACCCTGACTTCGTGTACGTGCTCAAATACTTAGTGGCTTTCTTCTGGCACATTGCAATTGTCTACCTCGCTACCGCTTCCCTATACGCAGCTGTGACTGACTGAGGATGCTTCAACAACACTTCTTGCTGGATCTTCTCTTTCAACCCTGATACAAAACAGTCTACAAGCACCGACATCTCCAAGGGTTTGCTGAGGTGGCTGTATTTGAGGAACTCTTTGTGAAAGTTTGACGAAGCTTAAGTAGAGTAGCGGTAGGGTTGTGTAGCTCAGTTGGCCCAAATTGAAGGAGCATCTCTTTCTTCAAAAAGTCCCAAGTGATTACCCCTTCGTGTTGACGCCACCATATTAAGGCGTCGTCCCGCAGGAAATAAACACTAAAGTTCACCTGGTATCTCTTTTCTATTTTTTGAGTATCAAAATGGTGTTCAAGATGAAATAACCAATTACTGATATCTTTCGTCCCATCAAATAATGAATCTCAAGTTTAGTATGCTCATGAAATATCGATTGATACTTGTCAAACTCAACTTCACCTCTTTGCCATGGCTGATTGAGATGGAGATCAGGGCGGGTAAGAGGGGATTCAGATCAGGGCAGGGTAAGAGAGGAAGTGAGTGCTCTCCATGGGGAGTATACACAAACCTTTCTCTACTGTAAACAACCCCTTCTCTACTTTGGAAATCCCTCTTAGTTAGACGCCGCAATAAACATCTAATATCGTCATTTTGTAGCTGCAGACCATTCATCTGATGCTGTAAAGTACCCATAGAGATTTCAATGCCTTCCACCCTATGGCTCAGATCGGACGACTGTTGAGGCTCGACACCACTAAGGGTGGAGCCTTGTGCCATCGGGTTCGGTGATCTGATTCCAGAGTTGCCCCCAGATTCAAGGATCATTGAGCGCTCGATCGGAACTCCTGGGTTCACAGGATCCATGTGCTCTGATACCATTGATACAGGACCACTTGGGGTCCTTCCTATTTGTGGAGGAGGAGGTGGTGGCTCACGCCGAGATCGAGTGTCCACCATGATTCCCTGAACAATAAAATAATGAGAATAGAAGAATGGAGTTGAGAAGAGGAAGAAGAGAGGTAGAAGAGAAGAACAGGATAAGAGAAGAAATTACTTAATTCATTTAATCATAAAAATCATTCTCTTTTTAGCTTGCTCTTATACAGTCAGTAGATCCACTAATAGCGTGTTGCCACGTAATACATGCAGCGCACGGAAAATGAAAAGAAATACAAAGAGAACCCAACTCCCTAACTGCTATCACTGTAGCACTGGGCTCACCAACTAAAGAAAGCTCCACTCATATGCTGCCATAGCAGCATGGGTATATAATCTCTCAGGGACTGGTATATGAAGCCCTGGGGACTGATATGCAACATCTTCAGCTCGATATAGTCCCTTGATCTGTATCATTTGGTTTGAAGAATAGGAGACCAACAAGAGCACCATTATCACAGGAGCACCATTATCAATGCCAATGGCTCGAGGAGTGGGTGGTGGCCAGAACAGTTGAAATCCTAGAACCCATGGCAGCAGAAATCCTTGAAGAAATGGGAACGTAGGAGGAAGCTGCTGAAACTCATGCTTTGAGGTTGAACGAGAGGGCATCAACTGAAGAAGAAGAAGCTTGGAGTGGTTGAGTAGAAGGTGGGAGCTTGCAGCGGAAGGAGGAGATTGTTGGATTAGATTGAGATTTTGAAACCCTAGAAACCCTAGGCTGTGATACCATGTCACTTTTTGTGGAATGGTTATAGATCAAAATCAATTACAATGAGACAAAATGCTTCACATATCTAGGTAAAGCCTATGTACAACTCACACATACCCACCCACATATGCACCCATACAAAAACCCAATATATATCTCATTCAACGAAAATGAAATTTGGTTTGCTCTGTTTTCAGGTTGGCTTTGGCTTGTAATCATGTTTAGATTATGAGGTGAGTGATAGAGAATTAGAGATGAAGAGATGCTTAATCAAACATTAGGTTGGAATAAGCTTACGGTACTGCAAATGTAGGGTTAGACCACAAAGTTGTAGGGTGTTGGTTCTTTGCTTGCTTGATTTATATCTATCAAGCACAAAAACACCTCTATTTGGTAGCCTGTATCATGTCGGGGAGATGAATCCAACACGTCAATTGAAATTTTAGGAATTTTAGGGTAGTGTTCAAATTCTTTCAGTGTGTCATGTCGCATCATGTCTGTGTCTATGTTCCTAAGATTTGTATGTTCCTTCGTAATTTTGAATGGAGTTTTGATTGGTTTTTGCTCAGGGGAAACTGAGGAATGGCGAAGTTGTGGAGATAAAAGTCATTTCAGATAAATCGGTACAAGGGGAGAGAGAGATTATGGCTGAGATAGACACAATCAGGGGAGACATGCATGAAAAATCTTGTTAGGCTTCGCGGTGATTGTGTGGAAGGGATCAAGAGAGTACTTGTGTAGGACTACATGGAAGGAAGAAGTTTTGCCCAAACAATACTACGTAAAAATTCCCTATTTTCTTTAATGTCATAAAACCCTGACAGTTGAAAAAATTTCTCTGTTTTCCCGTATTTTACATTATAAGAATTCTAACCGTTTGATTCTTATGTTTGGTGGAGAACTATATGATAAATGTAGTAATGTATAGTTTTTACAATGCATATCTTGTTCACATTTATTATACACAACACACCACTTTCTGTTAAAAGTCGAAATGGATGAGAGGTAACTTCTATTGTTATATTTAATATCAGGTGAAAGACTTCGTGGTATTGATTTTACTTGGGCTGTGCAAGAAAGATTTCGGTAGGAATTGCCAGCGGTCTTTGCCTATCTGCATGAGGAGCTTAGGCCACATAAAATTCACCGAGATATCAAACCTAGTAACATACTACTTGACTCCGATCTTACACCGCAGATTTCAGATTTCGGCCTAGCAAAGCTCTTCCCCGATAACATGACACACATCAGCACACGAGGTGCTGGTACAATGTGACTTTCATGAACTGTAATTTATGTTAGAATCTCTGCATCAGCATTTGATACGATTATTTTATTCTGTTTCATGAATTTGCCTATCTTGAACAATTGCAGAGGTTACCTTGCACCCGAGTATGCTAGATGCGGAAAGCTGACAAAAAAGTCGGATTTCTACAGGTATGGAGTATTACTTCTAGAAATAATAAGCTGAAGAACTGCCACAAACTATGCACTTGCGCTTGAAGAATACAATATAGTCGAGAAGGTAAGAATCCTTGCTAACACTATACTGATAACACTGATACATATGGCTTTTTTTTTCTGCAAGTGTTTTTCCATCCCTAATTCTTGCTCCGATGAAAACATTGCATATTGGGGGAAGATTATGCAATGAAGTTAAAAAATTGTCTTAAGGGCTCCTCATCATTTAAAAAATTGCTAAATTAGACCGGTATTTCTCACAATGAGAAGAGTTTAATATTTGAAGTGAGCTAATGTATATTTTGTGCTTATTTGTATGTATGGTTCAGGCTTGGGATCTTGTACAGAGACGATTGGCTTCTTCGGTTTGTGGATCAATCAATTTTACAGGAGAGCAATGAACAAGAAGTAGACAAGTTCCTGAAGGTAGCTCTTCTCTGTGTGCAAGAGATGCTCAATCTTAGACCGCCAAAGTCAAACCTAGTAGTACGGATGCTCACAACTACAGTCTGACGCCAACAGTTTTCAGATTTGTCAGCCAAGAGTGATCTACGATCTTCACCTACTAACTAAACCTCGGTAAAATGCCAGTACTTACATGCACTCCTACCGTCACTCTCCAGATGAATCAGCATCTTCTTCACAATCAACAACTGCGACATCTTTGCAATCATCAAAATGACTTGTCATGCCAGGAAGATTTAATTTGTAATAACATTCAGTTATCCATAACGTTGAGCAGATAACAATTTTTCTTTTCTTTTCTTTTTCTATTAGATTCATTCATTTTGTATGTTATTTGGGTTCTTGGAGGCCAAAAAGCTTATAGACAGTGCAGATTTTGATCTTAATAACGGGCAATATAAAACAGAATTGCAGTGTTGATCTCCAGATCTAAATTAGGACTTGGATACACCAAGACACTGATATTTCAGGAATCTTTCAGATCGGGATCTCTCTCTCTCCCTGTGTCTGGGTTAGCAGGTTATCTCTGAAATATACATGACTGTCGCATGAAAGCTGCAGGTATTACCCATCTGGATAAAAAAATAATTCAATTACTCCGTTATCACAGAAATATGAAGACTTTTTCCACCATGCACAACACATGTCTGACAAAACCAACAAATTTTGGCGAAATCAGATAAATACTGAATTTCTCAAAACTTTCCCAAATATTGAAATTCAAACTATCTCAAAATTGACTCAAAACGGTGGATTATGACCCACGCAATCTTGTAAAAACAATGAAATTCAAAATATTTTCAAATTAGTTGGAAAGTTTGGTTTATAAGCAACAAAATTTGGCAAAAACAATGAAATCCAGATATTTTTAAAATCGGCCAAAAAAGGGTAAACCATATCCATTAGATATTGCCAAAATAGTTAAATTCAAAAATTTTCAAAATTAGCAAAATGAGCGATGTACTACGGAATCTTGACATATCAGTAAAGTACATAATTTATTAAAATCAACAAAAAACGCAAGTAACAAGTTTGATCATCATTAAACAACAATGCTGAAACATTTGAACAATCAACTGTCAGTTGCCGCAGTGCAAAATGACAGTACTGGCAATTACAAACAGAATCACATTGAAGATTCCACACCTTACAAACCACCAAAGAAGAACAATTTTTATAAACCACAAAATGGGTAGAAACAAATTACTATCATAATTTTATCTTCACTTGCATCAAGTCAGAAAAATACAAGTGAACTCAAAATATAATATTGAGAAAAACAAAAGTAACCACTTTACAGATGTATCAAGGAGCAGGGGAAAAAAAACTGACAAGCATGTTCCACGTACAAGATCTACTCTTTTCTGCAACTCTAATCTGGAATTCAACCCTCTGCCTACGATGGATTAAGAGATTGAACAGCAATCTCTCATTTTGATCTGGCTATCCACCAAGTTAAATTTGACGGAATCATTCTCTCTTGACGAACTCTTGCGTTTGCACTGACACAAATATTCAGGGATGGGCCCATCTTCTTCGGTGACCCAAGGATGATCAGCTACAGCATGCAAGGTGATTCTGCGTTTGGGATCTGCAACAAAAGCATGTGAATGAACAATTATACAAATAATGCAAGGGTTTTTTTTTTCCATATCCACACTATTTCCATATTCCCACCCAACTTCTCAATTCCAATATTCCCACCAAATTTCTTGTAGTGATTCCAAAAAACCACCAAATATTTATTTTTCAATTAATTGTGATTAATATACTTTGGATATTCTTCTCACTGGGTCCAAACTCAATAAAAATATATTTTAATTCCCAAACTAACCTCATCAACCCAACCATCTTCTTCGTTTAAATATCTTTTTTTCTCTATCATCTTCTTCAATTCCTCCACTAATGTCTCGTTAAAATCTCAAATCTCTCAGCAATACAATTATAACCCAACACATCTTCTCCATCTCTTCAGTGAATGTTTCTTTTCATAAATACCATATTTAACTTCTTAGCCTTCAAATTGTCACAAAAATTTTTGAAAGAAATAAGAACCAAATATTTTCTATCGCGAAGAATTTGAAGAAAATTGGCATTCAGTGGTTATTAGGATGTCTTGAGCGTTGAAGAGATTGAAACGTGTTGCTAGGTTCTCTTTGGGTTCTCTCATAGATTTCATGGAGAATTAGAGAATGAAGAAAAAATCAAAAGGACAAAATAGTATTTTTAAATATCAACTGTGTTTTTGGAATCAACCTATTAATTTGAAGTGGTAATATGGAAATATAAAGATTTCAGGTAAGGATATGGAAATAGCAAAGATTTGAGGGGTAGATATGGAAAATACCCATATACAAACTAAAGATGAAATATGTCTGCTACAGAAGGAATTCCTAACAACAGTTCCCTCACCTTTGCAGAGAAGCCGTTCTAGCAAGTCCTTCAGTTGTGGATTGATGTCATTAGGTAGGGCCAATGAGTTATTCACAATCTAGAAAAACAGAAAGAAAAATATTGAAGTTAAAATTTGGCAGAGCAATATGTAAGAGAAAAAGATGGTGACAAAGTTAAGGAGAACAAGCAAGTAATAGGAGGAACACCTTGTCATAAGTGTCTTGTAGAGTGTCTCCCAGAAATGGATATTTACCCAAGACCATGCAATATAAAGTAACTCCTAAAGCCCACGTATCAGCAGCTCTACCACGATATGTTAAACCTGCAAATAAAAGGGAAATTAGCAACATGTTTTAAATCTGCACATCCTAAGAGCTCAAAACTATAACTTTGCTTTCCACGGATATGGATTTACCTAAACAACACTCTGGAGCAGTAAAAACAGGAGTCCCAGGAGACCTTCGGAGCTCATCATTGTCATCCTACATAAACAAGGCTATATAAATTACAAGTTCACAACATAACAAATGTCGAGCAGAAGTAACACATTTCATGATTTTGATTACTGCAATTAAATATCTGTTCACTTTCACATAAAAGTATTAGTACAAGGAACTTGGAACTATAAAACGAAATTAATTGCTCTTTCATTGGATTCATTTATGATGCAGAAATACATCAAAAGTGGAGAAACCTGCATCATATGCACATATGCAATAGCAGACAGTACTAGATACTCCAATACTAGATGGATGGTTATAATGGAGAAACTTGGGTCAAATAAATAACATAGACATATAAGCTATAACTAAAATGCTCGGATGCTTTGGGATTATGACTAAGATACTCTTAGCATATCCTAAAAACTATCACATTTCCACACTCATCCTAGATTAACTCAAAATCTATTCCATGAATAATTTAATTCACAGTTCAATCTGATATTTCATAAATTTGTTTGTTTCACTTATTGATAAACAATAGAATTGATTGAGCAACTATTGTTGTACTCTCTCCGTTCTAAAATGTAAGTTGTTTCAGGTTTCCACACTCTTTTAAAAAAACACCTAGGTTAGTGTATTGGGAAATAAATATCCCTCTTAATTGAACTTATTAATTAACTTATTTATAGTATACTAATGAAAATGCCCTCTTTTATGGAAATATAAGAGTTTACGTGGTAGTGAAGAAAATTAAGTTCAAGGGTAAAATCAGTAATGTGGTTAAAAAATTAATTAATGAGAGATTGAGAGTGTGAAGACATCGTGTGGAAAAGCGAAAACGACTTACATATTGGAACAAGAAAAAAAAGGGCTAAAATGTCTTACATCTTGAAACGGAGGGAGTACCAAGTTTTATATTTTATTTGTTTCTAGCAGACTGTAGGCTGGTGCTTACTTTGCTTGTGTGTGCATGTGTACACATATACAAACGAAATCATGCATATATACATGCATACCATTAACATGTGATGTCAAACAAACTAAAACTAACCAAATTATACTTTTTATCACTATATATGCAAAGCTATTTCTCAGAGTAGGTTGAAGACTACCTCAAAAACTTGACTAACACTGAAATCTGCAATCTTCACATTCCCAGTGCTTGTCAACAAAAGATTGTCAGGTTTAATATCACCATGGATAATATTCTGTTGATCAAAATAATGAGATAAATAACCAATAGATTCAATGACAAATATTAATGAGTAAACAATATAAAATCTCTCAATATAGAAAAACATAGAAGATTCATGCAACAAATATGAATTAAGGAATATAAAAAAGCAATGCTCCTTTCCTGTCAATTATTTAGCAATGGGTTGGAGGATATTATGTTTAGCCTAAATTCATCACAAATCAAGTATTACTTTATCAACAAATTTCTTCTAGATAGTTCATATATGTATTATGCCTTGTACTTTCAACAAGCAGAGACCAAACAGTTATCTCCAGTTCAGTAGAAATTGTGAGATCAAGGAAACCTTTTCATATGGTTCTTTCTAAGTTCTCCAACTGCAGTCAAAAGAATCTGTTATCACAAGGCTAATGCACATGATCTAGAAAATTAAGTCCATATCGAAATTGGTAGAGAGAAACTCAACATATATTCAAGTCCTATCTACATATTGCTGGAGATTAAATGAAGTCATAATTAAAAATTGTACTAAAGTAAAAAAAAATACACAGTAAATATCAATATATTAGCTTCTACAAAAGTTGCAGCAATAATCTCTTGAGTTCAGATATTAACAACAAGA
Source organism: Hemerocallis citrina (assembly GCA_017893485.1). NCBI lineage: Eukaryota > Viridiplantae > Streptophyta > Magnoliopsida > Asparagales > Asphodelaceae > Hemerocallis > Hemerocallis citrina. Next base: position 223,604,131 of record CM030365.1, read on the forward strand.
AGAACGTGAAAGAAATCAAATCCGATGAACATAATCTTGATGAGATCCTCACTTCAAATAACATTATGTGAATCAGCTTGGTTCCTATTATTAAGGGTTCGCATCAGGAATTACATGGGATAAAGTTGCTCTTTTGCTAAGGCTCTTTTCAAAAGGTTGTCTTGAGCTAACCCACAAAGTATAAAGATCTATTTTAACTTAGCTCCAAAACTAAAAAATATGAAACTGTACAAGGAAATCTGGATTGATAAACATTGACTGGCCTAAATCGAAATGCCCCAAGACTGAAGACTCTTCATGTACCCTACAACATTGACAAAAACTTTCATCCTGAGATCTGTACTTCTAAAATATCCAGAAAGGGAGCTGAAACTAAGCCATCTAAAATTTATTCTACTGAAATTTCTAGAGACTGAACCCAATGCAATCAAGTGAGATAGATTCATTCTGCCAATCAGGAAACATACAAGTTTGATGAAAAAATCCGGTTTCCATAAAAAACACTGTGCTTTCACATAACAAAGAGCTAAACGTAAGCTAAACCTTGCCATCTTATTCATCAAGTATTACAAAGGAAAATATTAGATATTGCTAATACATACTGAAGGGTGTTTGTCGAGTATATCTATAATTTGACCCCCTAACAATTTCAAAAGTGGACTTTACCATTTAGATCATTGAGTGAGATTACAGATTCTACTGACTGCAGTTGGATAACTCCTTAGAAAGAACTCTAAGAAAAGGTTTCTTTCATCTCATCTTTTGAATTAATCTGGATGTGTTCTACCATTTCTATTAATTGGGTGGGTGGGTGTTAACCCTATTTTTTCAGGTTAGGGCCGAACCCACCAGATGCACAAACCATGTTCAAATTTGCCAAGACAAATATTATGGTTAGTCTCAAAACTTCGATAATCAAATTTGCAAACTGTACAATATAAACAGCTTACATGAGCATGGAGATACATGAGACCAGCAACAACATCTCGTAAATATCTTCTAGATGTGCTTTCTCCTATGCCACCTCTTTGACATGAACCTTCCCAATCCCACTTGCCTGCTACATATTCTAGAACTGCAGATAGAAATGATCAACAGTACTCATATTAAACCTGCAATTCTGATCTAGAAGTCAACAAATAATAAACAAATCAACTATGAGCGAAAATCAAACATCCAAACTTCAAGGGATAATATGCTATAAACCTATGGAAGAAGAAGAGTGAATTAATACCCATATAGAAGTGATCGGTGAGTGGATCATCAATCACCTCAACAAGTTTAACTACATTGGGATGCTCCAATACTTTCATAATGGATACCTGAAAGTAGAAAAGCTAGGTTGTGAGTACAACTGCAGTAAACTTTACATTGGTTACATTTTCTAGAGATAATACACATAAAAAGCATGTCCCCCCATCAATGGGTTCCTGAATAAGAAGGATGGAGTGGCACAGGGACATTGATTTTGTTGAAGTGAAGGATATCATATTTCCGTAGATGTTGTTATCACGGTGCAAGTTGATATAACAACCATGGAATCAGATCTCAGTATCGGTATTGGGTGTTCCCAATCCCTCCTGAAGTGCAACTGTTTTTGCACGCAACAAGGCAATAAAAGTTGCAGCAATTGAAGGGATTCTACAAGGTATTCAAAAGAATTAAGTTTGAGGGAGCTCAATGAAATACTTATTACATATATATGCTATGTATTGCACGAGTTTTATAGCATTTGAAATAGACTTTGTCTTTCGTATTTGTTCTTCGCGGTAGTAAAATAAATATTTGATTATGTCCTTAACTGCATAAAAGAACCATGCATGGTGCTGTAGAAAATCTAGATTTTCATTGTTTTGTTGATATGGTAAATTTTCCATCATCTTCTTTCCCATGTCACCATGTCAATATATTTTCTTCTCTTCTTTATTTATATAGCTATATACACCAATGCAACATTATCTTTTGAAACTGCATCTAAATCATGGGGAAGAGGTGCAGTGTGTGTCAGCGCATGCAAAACCAGCTTTAATTACGGCTACCTACACAAATTCACAGTATAGCACATTGATTGGATAAATTCATGAAAATCATTCTAGAGGTAATTTTAATTCTACCAATCACAGTATTACGTATGTATGTTTCTATTAACATGAATGGCTTATTAAGTACTAGATTTATTTCCACGCATTTACCTATTTCAAATAACATAAAACGATAACCATTACTAAATTTATTTACACGGAATTGATTATCATTTTTCCTTCACCAGAATATGGATCATCCAAGGATGTCCTCTAACCCAATAATGAAAAAAGTATGTGAACTGCATTTGTAACCAGTTTTCTAAAAATTGCTAGGCAGTAGTGGGGCGGTCAATGGGGCCTAACGCCTAGACCTTGTAAGCGGGGCCTACGCAGCTAGGCACTAGGCGGTTTTTATATTTTAACACATTTATAAGAAAATCAAGATATATACAATACAAAAAAACAACTCAAAAAATCATAAATGGGAATTAGCTCAATGGTATTGCGCATGTTTTGCGTATTGCCCATTATCAAGATTCCAATTAAAAAGGGGCGACCAATTTGAAATTTTGACAATTTGAGATTTTGACGATTTGGGGAAAGCAAAAGCGATTTGGGAGATTTTTGATTTAGGAATTTGAATTTTTTTTGGGAGGGGGGAGAGAGAGAGAGTGGGAGAAGCACAGGGAGTCGGGGGTTTTGAGAATGGGGGGATTTAAGTGAACTGGTTAACTTAACAAAATAAAATTAAAAACCTGCCTAGACCCACTCCAGAGCTGCCTAGGAAGCCAAACCGATTTTTGTAAAATACCCAGGCCCTAGGCGAGTCAGCTAGGGATGGCCTAGTGCCTAGGGAGATTTTTAAAACACTGCTTGTAACTCGGTTTAACATAGAAATTGGCTTAAAGTCTTTTTGGTCTATGACAGTAAGATGTATGTATCTACATAAAAGATTGTCGAATGTGGAAAGAATTCTCCCGATTACGAAACAAAGAACAGAGCATACTCATTCTAATTCCATGGACAAGCACTGGTGAGAACCATAACTCGTAAGCTATTAACAGAAGAAAACCGATATGGTTCAAATGCATAGAGTAAGCAGACACATCTACTACACAACCACCAAAAGTGACAATTCTCATCGCTAAACTACCGAAGCACACAGTTTCAATCAGCACGTTTGCTGCTCTATGCTCTTATGAATTATTTCTCATGAATTCTCTAATGGGTTATAAGGAGTTGTATTTTTTCTTGCTACAGAAAAATTAATTCTGTAGGAAGATTGTTGAAACCAATAATATTTTACAAATATTGCTAATCTACTATTTCATTTTTCACTAACCAGTTTAACATCTCAGCACATCACATACATCACATTCATTCAGACCATATATTATCTTTCTTCTCTTCTTTTCTACAAAGTTATAAATCAATTCCCTAGGAGGATGGATTGTTGAGACCAAAAATATTCAAAATAAATTGCTAATCTACTGTTCCATTATTTGTCTTGCCAAATTATCATCTCAACACATCATACTCATTGAGTCCAAACATTATCCTTCTTCTCTTCCATTTGTTATAAAATAACAAGACAAATAAATCACAATAATATATGCTCACCTCCCTAAGAACATCAGTCATGGCAGTTTCTGAAGGTGCCACTCGCAACTTCAACAGATGTGACTTGTGGAAAACCTAAATGTAAGCAGAAAACAAACAATTGGTAGTGATCAATAATCATGTCCAGTTGAGTTATTTACCTATTCATATAATCTAGAATTGCTGGAATTAAGCTAAACCATTAAACCAATAATCAATTTAGATCCATGCCAATTAACTGCTATGAGGTGAAGTTGCAAATAGCTTGGCTGATCACAACCTCAACATGTAGAATCTCAAATATTTATACAACGAAAAACATAATACAGAAATAATGAAAAGACAACTCCAAATGGATTGGAGATAATAAGTGCGCATAAATAATGACATAATGTGCTTTCAGACCACTCAAGATATGCAGTATTCTCAATGGTGATATGCAACAACACTCCATGAATCAGCACTTCGGAGGTTAGGGCTGGATAGATGTTAGGAAGAGACTATTTCTGCACTTATTTGTCATTAACATGGTGGCAAGATGAGTCTCGCCCCATACCCAGGACAGGATACATCTAGTGGCGAAGAATTGTCTTCTAATAGAAATGAGGGGGTAGGAGAGCTAACTGCTAGAGTAAATGCATACTATATAAACCTATTGTATACATACATATAAAATACGAATAAGTAAAAAAGCAAGTTTGCAAATAAACAGAGATGACATAATGTGTAGTGTAATGTTTATAAACCTATTCAGAGATGTGGTTATTCCTAATGAGTAATGTTTCTAAAGCAGCTTGAAAATTTTACTACTATACAAATGCAGACACAATTATTAACAAGTAAAAAGGATCTAGTACCTTAATGTGAAGAAGGAAATCTACATATCAATTGAAGCAGTTCTACTTAGTAGGAATAGCATCAACATTTATTTAAAAAGGAAAGATCAAATGCATAAAGAATGTACCTTCATTGCATATTGATTGCCATCTCTAATATTTCGATACAAAACCTACAAAAAATGTAAACTAATTACTTGACAAGCTTTCTTAAAGAAACATTAGTTAACAAGCTTAAGCAAGTAACTGATAGTAGTAATATAACCAATCTTACCACTTTGCCATAGCTTCCAGAGCCAATTCTACCCTCCCGAACATATTCATTGACCATTTTATTTCCATTTTCATCCTGAACGAAGTAAAGACAGAACAAATGAGTTTGTTAGCCACATAAAGATCAATATACGGACAAATAAGTAAATAGTCACTCCAAAAATGAAAAGCACTGTATGAAAATATATGGGCAATCCGGCAATGACGGGAGTTTTCACAAGTTTACGGAGGTGCCTCGCCAAGAAAGATAATTCATGCCGGTCTGCCCTAAAAGATGCGTATAACGGTGCTCAAACTTTGCTTGAGTTGAACTTCAATTCCTAATATAGACCAAACCCACATGTTAGTTTGGGTTGGGGGTTTCAAAATGTGGTGATGTTTGGATTCGGGTGGCTTAGGGGCAGGGAATTTCAATCTGGACCTAAGTTGGGTTCGGACCATGGGGTTATCAGTCGTCCATCTTATCTCCTCCTTCCCCTTGCCTTCCTCAAATTTTGATTATCAATTTGCTCTTTATATTTTCTTTCTGCGGGAAATTCATCTTCTGATTGTGGTCTTCCCTAGGACCCTAGCTTCTACCGTGACTCCATGCCCGGATGGCTTCAGGTCATCTTGCTATGTCTTCCTTGAAGTGCATAATGCATGTGTGAGTGTCAGTAGTGGGGTGTACATGTGTGCAAGTTGGATCAGAAAGCATTCAATCAAATTTTTAAACATAGATTTAACAATGTTATATCCATTCAATTGGCTTTCATATTGGTGTACTCCCTATTCCATATTACATGTCTTTCTAGGTTTTTGCACACCTACTAAAGCTCTATAAACTCATGTAAAAGGCAGTTATAATCCTCCTAACCATTAAATAAGCAAGCGATAATAAAATTGTATCTTTACCCTCTTAGTTGTTATTTGGGAGAGAAAAGAGAAGTTTTACTCTCATTATAAACACAAGGGCATTATTGGTAGTTTGGGTGAATTGTATTAATGCATCTTTCAGTAGTTTAATACAGTTTCTTCAACCCTAAAATGGATTTATTATGAAAGAAGGGGGGAAAAAAGAACCCTTAAAAGACATTTAATATGGAACACAGGAAATACCTCAGAGAAAGTAACCTTTCGGGTTTCCTTCACAGGGACTTCCCTACATATTATGCCAATTCGAGCTCTTGCTAAGAGGATATCTTCAGAACTTCTACCACGTCGTCTTGAGCTACCATCACTGTCTCCATTGTACGAATAGGCATCTTCCATGGTCTGGGGGAGTAAAAAATCCTGGGAGTAGTGTCTGCCACCGGAACCATTAAACGAGAATAGGGACCTAGGGGATTTCCTAAAAAAACTAAAGCAACCACAACAACCCATCTCCCCAATTGTAAACCAAAAGTTTATGACTTTACAATTAGCTAAAGAACAATAATCAATAGGGTGTATCCATAGTGTTCAAAAAAATCCTGCAGGCAGTAGAACAGAGAAAAAGCCATCAACAGTAAAAGAAAATAAATGATCAAATAAATTAAGAGAAGTAAATTTCACTTAAAGTTTCACAATAACTTAAACAAATATGAATTCAGAAGTAAAAAAAGAAGTCCTTGACTTTAAACAGAGGTAAGGTAAGTTTAAGATGAGCTCATTTTTATTTTCTTCATAGCATAGTACACTAAATCTTCTTCAAATTACTGTGAAGTTAACCGAGCTTTTATATACAACACTTCGCTTAGAGAGATAAAAGATGCACTACATACCACAGACATTTAAAGGTCAACTATGAAGCACACTATTACGAAATCCGAAAACATATCACTAAAGGTGGAGTATGGTTCTTTCATAAAAACACAAGTAAATATTTAATCATCAATTATCATGTACATACAATCTAGAAATGGGAAAACACCGACATATTCATAAGCCCCCTAAACTGGGAGAAAAAAAGATAGTGGCCATCATTCATAAAGCCAACTAGCAATAGCAACTAGATTCACAACAGCTCTCTAGTACTCAATCAAGGGATTACTAGTACATATAATTATCAGAGGAACTTCTCTAAATTTATTATTGTTTTGCAGCGAATTATGTCTCAATAAAAATCAGACTTACTCTAAAATTTCCAATATTCAATTAAAAAATTTTGAATTTATCATCCTTTAACCCAATTCGCAATCAGGGCAACAATTGGCAATACTTTCTACACTAAAAAATCGGATCTAAAATTATTAATTTGCATCAAAATTAACGAAATTTTGAAAATTTACCTGACAAACAAAGCGAAATCAACGAACCGCTATAACCCCAATAAAATGGGATGCCACTCGCAAAGTGGAACAAAGAAATTCACAAGATCGATTCCCTTATCAAACCCTAACCGACTCATCACAAATTACACTGAATTTGTACCCCCAAAATCCCCAAATAAACAGCAAGACTCGACCTTTTTCTGAACCCGTAGTTATTTCTGGTCCCAACTGTAAACAAACAATCAAACCGCAAAATTTAATGGCAAAAAGTGAAACTGAAACAGTTGCCAACAAAAATCCTGATTGGCGGTTGAAAGGTGTGTACTAGTCGGAGAAAAAAATAATAATAATTTTGGGGAAAGTTGAGGGAAGATGGAAACCCTAATTTGAGAAATTTGGGGAATTGGGGATTTTAGAAAAGAAGACAGACTTGCGATGACTTGTGAGTCGTTAGTTTTTCTTTTATTTGCAACTTGCAAGCTTTTAATTTTGTTTTTCTTTTGCGAAAAGTATGCATCTCTTGCAAAGTGTAAAGAAAATTTATGCAAAAATGTGACAATTAAAAAAAAGTACTAACCAATTTCTAACATCTTTTTTTTTTGATGTAAGCGGATAGAGTCCAACGACTCCAGCTATATCAAAAAATATATTGATAAGCGATAAAAACTGTACAGGGCTGTCAAGATGGGTTTTACAAGAAGTAAAACAAGGGCGCTAAAACAATAGAGCGCGAGAAGCGAGTAACAATAAAGAGCAGACTAAACCTAAAGACTAACGAGCCACTAGAACTAACTATAGTAAGTACAGGAAAGGAGAAAGGAACAGCCGCGGATCAGCCAGTCGAGCAAGCTTGCAGCCCGTTGGAGCCCTCAGAGCAGGGGGAGGGGAGACATCTTGATGAATGACACAGTCTAGGACCAATCTCGGAGATAGCGCGATGGATGGCCTGAATCACCGCGAAACGCGATAATCACCCCGGAGACGTCTCAACGGAGACGGGAGAAGCAGGTTCAGCACCAGCACCGGCCAAGCACACAGGGAAACGCCCACACAGATGAGTCACCAAAGGCCCTTCTTGAGCAACTGAAGTAAACAAGAGACTAGGCAACACAGTAAACCGATTGAACAGATGAAAAGCTAGTAGACCGGAATAAAAAACACAGTAGCCGTGAAAGGCAGAGGTAGACCATAGAGTCCCGAAGAGGAAACAACTCAGAATACACAACAAACTAAAGCAACACAATAATAAACAAACAACGCAATAATCCAGTAGAAAGGATGGGCTCGGCCCTACAGCAGAGAAAACAGACCAAAATATAACAGAGCATAGAGATTACGGTGGTGGATGGCGCAATTAAGTAATACTAGTCGAGGAGCTAGAACGCTAAGAGAAATTAAAGTGCGCTCACCCACCTAACTAGATATCACCGATAAAACGGACAAAAGAGCCATACAATTCAAAAGCAAGAGCATAAAACTATAGTAGGGCTTGCCCAACTGACAGAGAACAAAAACCGATAGAATCCCCGACCAAAACCACAGCTGAGGCCAAAAACAGGTGAGCCTGCGAGCTCAACCTCAAAACGCCAGCGAAGAGGGAACAAGGAGTACCGCAAAAGTAGGCACAAGGGCCGATACTTCAATCCTGTAAACCAAACCCATACATCAGCGAAGAAAAAAGAGAGAGAGAGGGGAAAAAAAACTAGATAGCATGAAGAAACACTAACATCAAAGATTCAGAAAAAGCTAAAAGCTAAGGTAAAACAAGCATAGGAGAAAAAAAAGAACAGCCCTAATCAGAGGGCGTTGAGAGAGGTAAGGACAGAACGAGATTCTTCTAAACGGCTATAATAATAAGACTGCCGCTTATCCTCTTTAATCTGCGAAGTCCAAAATTTGAAAAAAAATAAAAGGTTATCTATAAGGGAGGAGATCGAGGCAGTTTTGTGGGTGAAAATTCTCTGGTTTCTCTCCTTCCAGATAATCCAAATAATAACATGAACCGAGAGAAACCAACCCTTACTATATTTAGTGAGACTGGAGTGGGAGCTCCAGCAGGATCGGAGATCTGCAGGAATCGCTGGGTTCCCCCAAGCGAGGGCCACAATTTTCCAAAGAGGAAGAATGATAGAGCAGTTAACGAAAAGATGATTAACGTCTTCAGTGCACTCTGAACAGAAGGGGCAACGTTGCCCCCACGCTAAGTTTCTGTGGTTCAGCACCTGAACAGTGAGAAGCTTGTTGTGGATGGCTAACCAAGAGTTAATTTTAACCTTGAGGGGAGCACAGGATTTCCAAATGAAATTAGCAGAGGGGGAAGCGATGCCTCGGAAATTGAGAAAATTATAGAAAGATTTAACCGAGAAAGAACCAGAAGCATTCCAACGCCAAGCTATGTCTTCCGAATGATGCCACTCGAAAAGATTGAGAGAAGCAATAAGCTGATGAAGAACCATTATAAGTGGGGGGGTTAACTGGATAATGAACGGGATATTCCATGTCCTAGTGGTATCAGTCCAAACGATCGATTCACCAACTGAGGCATCAGGAAAGGCAGCGAGCCTGAAGAGAGAGGGAAAGGCAGTGGCTATGGAAGTGTTGCCAAACCAAAGATCGGTCCAGAATTTGGCCCGCGATCCATCAGAACAAAGCCTGTAAATGCTGGATTGGAAAGCTGGGGAGGCCTTCCAGACACCCTTCCAAAATGGAGAGGCCAACCGGTGGGTGTGGGACTTGAAATGCCACCATGGAGAGGAGTCAAAATAATACTCTTTGATACATTGAACCCATGATAAATGAGGAGATTTATGGAATCTCCACAACCATTTACCTAAAAGGGCAAGATTATGATCCCGAAGGTTCAAAACACCTAGTCCACCGTTCGCTTTGGAAGAACAGATGATGTTCCAGTTGCAAAGGTGCGAGCCCCGCTTATAAAGAGCCTTACCAGTCCAAAAGAAGTTGCAACGAATTTGATCAATCCTCTTGATAACCCAGGATGGGAGATAATAGAAGGACATCATGTAAAGAGGCATCGCAGAGAGAACAGAGTTAAGAAGAATTAATCTTCCACCGCGCGAGAGAAGCTTACCAGTCCAGACATTAAGTCTGGATTCGATTTTATCAATGAAAGGGACCCAGTCAGATCTGTGGAGCTGACCCCATCTCAGGGGGATGCCAAGGTAAGAGATGGGGAAGGAGGCGATTGGGCAATTAAAAAATTGGGAGATTTCGACATGATGAGAGTCATCTCCGCCAAGCCAATACACGGAAGATTTGTTGAAGTTGATGGCAAGGCCGGAAGCCTGTTCAAAACAGTAAAGTAACAGTTTAAGGTTGCATAAAGAGGCCCAATCAGGTTTGGTGAAGATAATGGTATCATCTGTATATTGCAGGTTGAGAATACCGTCAAAATGACGTGAGCGACCTAAGCCCTCAATGACATGAGCTTCGCGGGCATTGCGGAGCAATTTACTGAACACATCCGCTACCAGAGAGAAAAGAAGGGATGAAAGAGGGTCTCCTTGACGTAACCCACGTTTGATTTTAAATTTGTGCCCCTCAGAGCCGTTTATGAGAATAGAAGAGGTACCAGCAATGAGGCTGGATTTAATCCATTCGATCCATTTCGGACCGAAACCACGGTGACGCAAGATATCTAAGAGAAAGTCCCAGTGAACATTGTCATACGCTTTTTGGAAGTCGAGTTTTAGAAGGATACCTTCTAACCTGTGATGATGACTAAGCGTGATGACCTCTTGAGCAGCTGCTACACTATCAAGAATGAAGCGATCCTTAATGAAACCCGATTGTGCTGGGTCAATCAGGGGCGAGATAATAGTACTGAGTCTAGTAGCAAGAACTTTCATAATAATTTTGAAAGAGGTATTGATAAGACTAATGGGTCTAAATTCCGTTACTGAATTGGCTCCCTGCCGTTTAGGGATAAGAACAATGTGGGCATAATTGATACGATCAAAGGAAAGGGATCCTCGATGCAAGTCATGGAACAGATCGAACAGGTCTTCCCGAAGCCAAGGCCAGAATTTTTGGTAGAAGAAAGCCGGGAAGCCATCCGGTCCAGGAGCTGAATCGCTTTTTAATGCAAAGACAGCCAATTTGATCTCTTCCATAGTGAAGGGGTCCTCTAGGGAGGATAAATCAATGGAGGGGGGACCATAGAGATGTTGCCAATCAAGAGAAATCAAATGCGGTTTAGTGGAACCGATGAGATTTTTGTAGAATGAATGGAATGCACGGTGAATATCCAGGTCAGAGGTTAACTCTGCACCCTGATCTTGAATCATTGAAATATGGTTGCACCGCCTGCGGTGAGAAGCAAAATGGTGGAAGAAAGCGGTGTTCCCATCACCCTCTTTCAACCACTGAATTCTAGCTCTTTGAGCCCATTTAGAATGATCTTGAAGGAGGATATCAGCATAATCGCGCTTGCAGGCTAGGCGCTCCTGAAGAGCAAGCGACGAAAGGGGAGCTTGCTCCTCCATCAGGTCTAAAGCCTGGATGGAGCCGAGCAAAACCTCTTTGAGGAAATTGGTGTTGGATTGGCGTTCGCGGCGCCAAATCTTACAGCCAAATTTGATAGCGTGCAGCTTAAGAAGCAAATTGCCTAGTCCGTGAGAACCAGTAATTGAAGCGAGGCATTCCTGGACCAGATTAATAAATAACTGATCTTGAATCCAAAATTTTTCAAATCGGAATTGTAGATGGTGGGGAAAATGGTAATCAGAAAATAGCGCGATAGGCGCGTGATCCGAGGAAGGATTGGGGAGGGCTTTCGCATAGGAATTGTGAAATTGTGAGAACCACGAATGTGACACCAAAAAAGGTCTAGTTTGGCGAGAGAAGGCAAGAGGCGCTGGTTTGACCAGGTAAAAGCCCTACCATTAATAGGGATGTCGGATAACTGGAGATCCCTGATGCATTCGTTGAAAATGTATGATTGGGAGTCAGAGGAGACTGAGGAAACAGAGGAAGATCTTTCTGAAGCGAAGCGAGTAACGTTGAAGTCGCCACAGAAGAAACCGATTCCCTGCACAAAGTGGTGCACGGAACGGAATTCTTGCCAGAAAAAAGGGCGCCGATCAGGAGTCGAAGGCCCGTAAACAGAGATAACTGTTAGAACACAATTGAGCACCTGCCAATGCAGCTGCACAATCAGGAAAAAGTTAAGACGATGGACCTTTATTAAAGAGAAAATCCGGTCTCTAAAACTGAGAAGAATCCCGCCTCTAGAGCCTGAGGCATCAAGAGAGATCCAATTCGAGATGGATGAGCCTCCTAAAGCACGGAAAAGATGAGGGGAGGGGGCTTCAATCTTAGATTCTTGGATAGAGATAATATCACAGTGGGAAGAGGCTATAAGGTCAAAAATAGACCTTTGTTTGGCGGGGCAATTGAGGCCCCGGATGTTCCAAGAAATGCTAATCATGAGAACGACGGTGCTCCTGGACTCGGGAACGTTCTAACTTTCTAATGCAGGAAATAGGGATAGATGAGTCGGCATTAAGGGAAAATCCTAAGGACAGGGATAGTGCTAACAACTCGGAATCTGACAGAGCATCGAATTGAGGATGGTAAAGAGAGCCCAAAGGAGGGGGCGATGAGATGGGGGGGGGAGAGGGAAAAAGCTATCGGGGATTCTGGACGCTTCGCCTTAAGTCGGGCACTCGAACGGATCAAACGAAAGGATGTACTAGTAGAGATGGGGGAATGAGAGCTACAAGGCAGCACCGGCTCAGGGATGGGGACGGGCTTTGAACCTACACAGTCCAATACCGGAGCAATAATAGAGTCCTGAACAGGAAGGAAAGGAGTCGAAGCGAACATAGTCGAAGCGAACAGGAAGGAAAGGAAAGGAGTCCTTTCTAACATCTTTTTAGCTTGTTGTATTTGTCCAATCTTCTGGGTTGTTTTATTTTTTTTTGATGAATCGGATAGAGCCAAAAGGCTCCAGCCATCAAAAAATATATTAATCAATAAAATCAGATAATGTACAAAACAGTAATCACTAGCTTTACAAGATGTAAAACAGAAAAAAGCATACAAAAAGGAAAACCAAAAAAGACTGACTAATCCAGTAAAACAGGGAGACAGCGCAAGAAACGAAGCAGCATTCCGAACGGGCTTGATAAAAAAAAAACACTAGTGGAGCCAAGGCAACTTGTCGCACCCAAGAAAGACTAGGACCTAAGCCACTGAGCCGTGAGACTAGGTGCCAAAACCTCCCCACACGATGACAATCACCTTCAATAGCTGTCCATGCGAACTATTGCAGCACAATGGGGGAAACGCATAGCCTAAGAGAAGAGACGGCTCTCGCAGAGGGACACAACTACCAATCCACAGGAGGCAAACACCAACAAGAAGGGGGGGCCTGTCTACCTGGACTGCGGAGGCGAGGTGGATGACAGCTCAAACGTGCACAAGCTGGAGAGACGAAATGGAAGCTGCTTTCCTAGCAAGAATACGAGCACTCACACGTATCTGAACTTTATTGACAACTTTCTTGTTGTATTTCCGCTTAATGGGGGGCAGGGCTACCTGCACCAAAGTGGATGAAATAGCATCCGGGGTAGGCAAGGAAACTTCATCTTTGATGAAGCAAGACGAGGGAAAGAGAAAACTGCGGGGGAAGGGGTGCAGGAAATCCCTCACCCCCGTAAGGAGATCATGTATCCAAGATTGAAACCCTAAACCTTGATACATCGAGAAGATACATCCCGAGAAATGTAGGGAGAACGTAGGAAGATTGGGTGAAGAGATCAACATAGTACAATGATAAAGATAATCTAAAGAAGGAACCTTTATATTAATAAATGCATTGGCAGTTGGCGCCTGAGGGGCCGAAGAGCTGCGATGCAGGGAGAGCCCCATCGCACTGCAGCGCCAAGAGTGGCGCGAGGCAAAGGATTTAAACAATCCTTCGTTATAACTCGAATTCAAGATTAATGAGGATGCCACCGAAACAGTAGGAGGACGAGCCTTGTGGACGCTCGATCGGGGGAAAGAGATAAGTTTCGTATAAACCTTAAGATCCTTAAAGCGATTAGCAATATTAGGAGGCTGAAGAATAGCCCTCAAATCGCATAACACAGAGGAGGGTGAAGAGGGGAGCCTAGCTGGACTGGAAACAATCACAGAGGAGTCTAACTTCTTTCCAGAATGAATACTAAGCTTCTTAGATGCGCAATCATGAAGTATGCGCTTTAAGTGAGGATAATTAAGAAATGAGAGAAGTTTGGCCGGTAATGGAAAGCCTGTGGGCAAACCAAGGAGTTCTTGGAGGAGAAAACATCTACTGCGTGAGTGACCAAACTTCTCACAGAAGAGGCACTTTATTTTGTTCACGCACTCACGTTTAAAGTGCCCAGAAAGAAGGCACCTGTGACAGGACCGAATAGGGTCGGCCTTACCAGTAGAAGGAGAAATGGTGGAGCAAGGTGAGCTAAAGGAATGAAAGGTATTACCCAGGAGAGGAGAAGATAAGTCGCTATTCAAAGCCCGAAACGACACTAAACTCTTAGGTCTAGCTTTAGGTTCGGTGGGTTCCATGCCAGCAAACAACATGATAAAATCTTAATACAACCACCAACAAGAAAAAGGCAATAGATACTAGTACCAGAAGCACAATAGATATTTACGAACTTCACCAACACACCACAACCGAGGAATCAAACAGGAGCAGTACTAACCAGTGCGACAACACCCACAAATAAGAGATAGCAGGGATGGGAGAAAAATTAGATAAGAGAAGAAACACTTAAAGAAGAAGAACATGAGTCAACTGGAGCTCAGAGGGAGCAACAAACCAGTGACTAAACAGGGAAAAGAGAAGATAACCAGAAGATAACCAGTGCAATACAAACCAGTGATTAAACAGAGCAGTACAAATAAGATCAACTCCAGAATATAATCAGGAGAAACACCTCCCAGGGAAAGCACTAACGGTCCCAGAAGAGGAAGACGAAGTAGCTTAATAGAGCAGGTTGAAAGGAGGAAAAGACTAATGTCTAAGTGGTAACCAATGATAATCTAAGGCCCCCTATAATAGAGAGCCTCTCCTCCAGAAGGAGGAAAAGAAAACCGTTTATGAAGAACCAAAGATAAACCACGCTACCCTAAAATGGAAGCCTCACCTCCAGAATACAGAAAGCGATAGAGATTCTTACAGTGGTATCATGGGCAAGCATAGTAAGAAGGTGAAGGAGACGTCGCTCACCAGGGGATGCGCACTCAGAACACAGCCAGAAACCAACCAACGCACAGCTTGAGAAGGAGGAGGAAAGGAGCGGAGTCCCGAAGTAAGGAGGGCGAAAACCTTGGAATCTGACGGACGACTCCGCAACGGGAAGGAACGGGAGAGGACAGTAAACAAGAGTCTGAGGATGGCTCCGACGACAAACGATGAGGATGTCGCTACTGAGGAGGGCGAAAATAACCGGAGCTCGAAAGAGGGGAAACCATGAGATGGTTGTGAAGAGGAAGATGAGATCTACAACTTTAAAGAAGGGAGGGAGGTCGATGGGGGGGTGTGGACGGCGGATCTGGGCTGAGAAAGGCGGACGAGGAGGAGTTTACAAAATCGCTTTCAAAAATCTACTAATTAGAGGCTTCTTCTGGGTTGTTTTGTTAACTCCTTCTTAATAAAATAGAGTGGTTATGCTCTATATAATTCTTTTTTTAAAAAAATTATAACCTATCAACTAATGCAACTTCTTTTTCAATAGTCTTTTTATTGTTAAGTCAAATTATAAAGACATTCCATCATATTTCATATCAAAATAATGCTTGTTATTATTATGTGTTTTTTGCACTGTGTTCAATGTTTTGTAAATCTCTAATATTATATGGAAGAATGTCTTAGTGTCATTTATAAATCTAGCAACGCGTGCAACACACGTGCATAACTATTATAAAGGATGGCTTAGTTTCAAACCCACACTATGTCTAATTTTTTACTTTAAAAAATATATGTTTATTAAGACGTGCATCGCCCGTGTAAATTACTAGTATTATTTAAAGAATAACAATAAATATGACATTATGTAATATTTTAAGATTAATCTAAAATGGGGGTGTGTGTGTGTGTGTGTGTGAAGAAAAACTGATTTAATCAAAGAAAAAAATGGTATTTTAGAACTTTTTGTTGGCTGTCTGTCGACATTCTAGTCTAGCAAATTTTAGAGAAGGAAAAGATGGGAAGATGTGGTTTGTTGGCTATTTCGCATGCATATGGAGATCAAAGAAAAATAAACCCTACCATGATACTAACCTATTTAGCCTTACATTGGTTTTGTGCGGTTGCAAAAGCAGAAGCTTTGATCTTCTCAATAGCCAAAACTCCTCAACAATCTGCTTGTGCGATGCACTAAAGTGAGGTCCATGTCTTCAACACTAATGGGAACAGACTGAGTAAGGAAGATGGTAACAAAGAGAACTTTCTCTTTATGAGAACTTGATGGAACTAATTATGGGGATTCAATCTATTGTATATAGTAGTTCTAACTTTATTCTCAATCTATCTATTTATAGGGAGAATTGGAGCAATAATACAAGGCAAATTTTTTTTCCATATATATTCTTTATGCCCTTATTTATCCATTGCCATAAGATGGTGGATTACTATGCAAAAGATTTCATCAAAGACAAGAGGAGTCGAGTGCCTTTATGGTCTACCAATAAGTCTCTTAGCTAGTGAGCAAGGTTTGGGAGATCAAATCCTGCTTGCATCATTCCCTTTATTATAACATGATTGTGAGCTCCTGGAGATTGTGACTCCATTATTTTTTGGATCTAGAGATTGTTCATGAATCTCGGGAGATACTCATTTCTTAAGAGAAATACACATCAGACATTATCTTCATTGCATGTCTCTCTGACAGTCAATCAACCGATACTTCTTAAAGCTTCACGTGAAGCTTTGTCCTACAGATGGTATGCTCCTTTCCGATCCCATTAAACATAGGCAGATTGTTTGACAGCTTGTCTATTTATGTATGACCAGACCCAATATTGCTCATGCAGTTAGTATAGTCAGTGAGTTTGTTTCCGCTCCTACATCAGTTCACTGCAGTGCTCTTCTTCGGATCATTATATATATCTTCGGGGCAATATCACTCGCTCATTATTCATGCCATCTACATCTAAATTAGAGCTTAGTGCATTTTCTGATTCAGATTTGACAGGTGATCCTACTACCAGATGATATACCGCATGTTTCTGTCTATTTTTTGGTGATTCACTGATCTCATGGCGAAACAAGAAACATACAGTTGTTACATGTTCTTCCACAAAAGCTGAGCACAGAACGATGACAGCTGTTACTAGATAGATTGTTCATGTTTGTTGGCTGTTATCAGATATGGATGTCACTCTTACATGAGCTACTCTTTTTCATTGTGATAATCAGAGTGCATTGCACATTGCAAGCAATCTGGTCTTTCATGAGCGAACGAAGTACGTAGAGATTGATTGCCACTATGTTCGTGAGCGTTTTGAAGCAAAGACCATTTCACTTCATTCTGTTACCTCTTCACAGCAGACTATTTTTACCAAATCCCACACTCTTCAGAGTAGGGGTGGCAACTGGGCCGGGTCAACCGGCGACCCACCCGCGACCCGGCCCACGAACCCGGCCCGGTTAAGGCTTTCGCGGGTTCGGGTCGAACCCGGTGAATAGTACCGGGTCGACCCGGGTCGCTATTTATGCGAATTGGATTCGCGAAACACGGCCCACGAACCCGGTCAACCCGCGAATTGGACCCGCCAACCCGCGGGTCGACCTGCGAATTTCGACACTCGACCCGTGAATTGAACCCGCGGGTCGCCCGTTGGGTTTGGTGCCGTTGGGTTTTCTAGCCGTTGGATTTCTTCCGTTGGATTTGGTTTGGGCCGTTGGGCACGGCAGCAGCAAACGGCTCTTAGAGCTGTTGCTTGCTGCTGGTGTTCTTTTTTTTTTTTTTTTTTTTTTTGTTTTTACCCAATTCTAAGCCTATAAATAGCCCCCAAAAATCTCCAAAAAAATCACACCTCTCTCTCTTACTCTCTCTACTATTATACATCAAAAAAAAAAAAATTTGAACAATTGTAGTAATCATCAAACAAGTGTACAAGGAGGCGTATACACGATCAAATTTCGGTCGTATCGGAGAACAAAATTCAACGTCTTCAACGTCTTCAACTCTCTTCAACCATCGACTCAAATCTACTTCAACTCTTCAATTGCGCAATCGGCAAAGCGCTCCTCCATCTTTTCTATTATATTCTAATTTTCACGGTTTTTTTTATACGCGTATTCCACGGTGAACGGTATCAAAATATCTCTATCTCTCTTGTTTTTTTTTTTTGTTGTAGTTAAAATTATTGTTTGTTTTTTGAACTTCTCTATCTCAACCCTCTTGTTTTGTAGTTTTTTTTGTATAATTCACCGCTTCTACATTGTAGATTTTATTTACATACCACATTACTACACTATGTCTAGATCACGCGGTAGCGGTCGTAGCGGACAAGATTCTTCCTCATCTTCACGTAGGCCACCAATTGTTCCAATTATTGAGCCCGCCCAAGATTACATTGATCCTACCATGGAACAATGGGGTACACACGACATGGATGTTGTAGGTAACATTCAGGTAGAAGAAGAACAACAACAACAACAACCCGAAACCACACAACCCCGTAGTAGTAGGAAAAGTAGAGGAGAAACTAGCGATTGGCACAAGTTTTATGAGTATATCCCGGACGAAAATATTCCGGGTGTAGGTTTGAAAGTGTGTAAAACATGTAGCAAAACATACAAATTCAAGAGGGGTGACGGCACCGGTACAATTAGTAGACACATACAACATAATCACAAAGAACTCCTTGATCAAATACAAGGCCAACAAAAAATTAACCCTAGGACCGGTCAAGTAGATAGCCACCCTTATGATCCCGAACTCGTTCGTCGGGAAATGGTCCGATTAGTCATTAAGGAAGAGTTGCCATTTTTCTATCCCGAGAGTAGGAACTTGGAAAATTTTAATCAAACGGCCTTAAACCCTCATTTTAAAAGAATTCCGAGAAATACTTGCAAATCGGATTGTTTTAAAATGTACGTTGAAATGAAGGACGCGTTGATTGCAATTTTATGGAGTTTAACTTGTAGGGTTAGTTTAACTTCGGATTGTTGGACGGGTGTCAACAATATTCCAACGATGGGAATAACCTGTCATTGGATCGACAATGATTGGATTCTTCAAAAAAGAATCATATCACTTGTGGCGTTGCCATATCCCCATAGTGGCTCTGAAATAGCAAACCGTATTATAGAAATTTGTGATGTTTTTCATATTCGCGATAAAATTATGGCTATTAGTTTTGATAATGCATCTAACAACAATGTAGCAATTACTACTTTAAAATCTGTATTAAACCCTCCAACTGACAATATTTTTCATGTTAGATGTGCATGTCATATTATAAATTTATGTGTTCAAGATGCATTAAAAATAGCTGATCCATATATAATTAAAATTAGAAATTGTGTACATTTCATTGCATTAAGTCCAAGCATTTTACAAGAATGGAAAGCTTGGTGTAGGGTTAGAAATGTTCCTTTTAGAAAATTTCCAAAGGATGTTAGACACCGATGGAATTCTACTTTTGATTTATTGAATGTTGTCACCGATTATAAAGCAGTTGTAAATGATTTTTGTATCGCAAAAAATATGCACAATTTTGAAATGACTCCGCCCGATTGGTATTTTGCCGAAGCTTTGTTGAAATTTTTAGAACCTTTTAAAACCGCAACTTTAAAGTTTTCATAAACATATGAATCTACTTCTAGTAGCATTTTTATTGAATTAGTTAGCATGATGCAAATATTTAACGAAATGTTAAATGATCCCTATATTAGTGACATTGTAATACCTGCATTTCAAAAATTTTTGAAATATTATTTTCCTCCTTCTATGTTGATTTGTGTTGCTACTGTTATGGATCCTCGTATCAAATTAGAAGGTACGAAGAATTTGATAGAAATGTTTTTTGAATGTTTAGATGACAATGTAGAATTAACAATTGATTGCGCTACTTTTTTAGTTCAGTTTGAATCTACATTAAATAACTTGTATGATTATTATGATAGACGTTTTGCTTCTAGTAGTACAACTTCTGTAGTTAGTTCTTCTTCTGGTAGTTCTAAAGGTAAAAGTAAAATTGGTGATAGAACATTTAGTCTACTTGAACAAATTCAGTCTAAAAAACCTAGGACTAATCAACCAAATGAATTAAATTGGTATAACCAACAGGATACTGAGCCTACTCTTTTCCCACTAGATATTTTACAATGGTGGAAAGAACATGAACACACTTTTAGTATTCTGTCTATTATGGCTAAAGATTTGCTAACTCCTCCTGTCTCTACAGTTGCTTCTGAGAGTGCATTTTCTACAAGTGGCAGGGTTCTATCTGATTACAGAAACCGGTTGAAGCCCGAGGCGTTGGAGATGCTCGTTTGCACAGAAGACTGGCTGAAGGCTGAAGATAGGACGCAAGGGAAAGCACTATCAAGTTCTATAAGTGGGAGCAACTCGCCCGAAGAACAACAACAACAACAACAATAGCTTTTCATCTTATGTTAAATTAGAAAAATTGTAGTCAATTAAAATTGTACATAAGAAATATGTTATTGTATAAAACTTATTTGTGAATTGAATTCTTCATTTCATTTCGTTATAAATTGTTCAAACTGTATCACTTAAATTCGTATGAATAAAATTTTAAAATTTGTTGTCAATTTCACTCTTTCAATCTTATTATTATTATTGTCACGATTTTTTTTGTTTATTAGTATTATTACTTACTTAGTATTATAATTAAACATTATTTGGGGATATTTGATTCAATTTGAAGAATTGTAGTATTATTACTTATTAGTATTATTACAAAATTTAGTGAATTACATACTTAGTATTATAATTAAACATCATTTGGGGATATTTGAAGAATTGTAGTATTATTACTTATTAGTAGTAATGTAGTATTACTTACTTAGTATTATAATTTTAAACTACCAAAAAAAATTACTTACTTAGTATTGCTTACTTACTTACTTACTTACTTACTTAGTATTACTTACTTACTAAGTATTACGTACTTAGTATTTTTTTTTTGGATAAAACTTACTTACTTAGTATTACTTACTTACTTACTTAGTATTATAATTTTGAAGAATTGTAGTATTATTATTACTTATTAGTAGTAATGTAGTATTACTTACTTAGTAATGTAGTATTACTCACTTAGTATTATTATTAGTAGTAATGTAGTATTACTTAGTATTACTTCAATTTAAGCTACCACCAAAAAAAAAAAAAAATAATAATAATAATAATAATAATAATAATTATATATATATTATTAAACGGGCCAACCCGCGGGTCGACCCGGCCCAACCCGGGTTGAGCCCTAAAGGGTTCACGGGTTGGGCGGGCCACCCAATTACGATTCTGACCCGGCCCGGCCCGGCCCGTATAACACCCCAACCCGGCCCGGCCCGCCTACCCAAGCGTGCCAACCCGCACGGGTTGGGCCCGGCCCGGCCCGGTCGACCCATCTGCCACCCCTACTTCAGAGATTTCGATACTTGGTGGGCAAACTGACACTATTAAACCCACTGTGAGTTTGAGAGGGGGTGTTAAATATTATGTTTAGTCTCATATCAAATTATGTATTAGTTTAGTATTTGGTTCTCTTCTATATATATGAGATATTGTACTTAGTTATAATCAATCCAATAACATTTTTCAATCTCTATGTTAACCTTAACATAATTATATTAGAATCTATATAATAAATTATAAGGCAATTTGAAAAAAAACTATCAAGTGGCTATCATTCAATTGAGACAAAATCAATGGCTCACATTCACCATTCCAAGACATTTTCTCTCAAAAAGTTTTTCCCTCAAAACAATTTTTTTTCCCCCAAAACAAAATATTCCTCACTTTATTATTATCTCTCTCTCATCTTTTCACTTTTTCATATCTCTCTCTCTCTCTCTCTCTCTAAACTCAGAAATTTAGATTTTCAGATTTGAAGTTTGTAAATTTCTGGATTTTCAGATGTTTTATGTTTTTTATTGCTCATGTAGAAAAATTTTCTGAGTTTCCTGGTTGATTTCAAATGCAATAGAAGATTTAAATGGATATTCATTTGGTAGATTTCAACCTCTACTAATACACTGAAAATAACAAATATCTCCTCAAAAGTTAAATTTCATCATAATGCACCCTCAAAGTTCCAAGAAGTTTGATTTTACACCCCATTTATAATTATTCAAGCATAGACTTTTATTTACAACTAATTGTTGCCATACTATTCAAACTTGAGATACATAAACTCCATGATGGAGGTTTCAGATTCATGCATCTGAAATGCTGGAAATTAAATGTATCCAGTATTATACATGAGCATTATTATAGTACACATCTCAGAAAGTATATTAATATCTGATAGTAGAATACACTGAGAACACCAAAGTTAATCGTCAAATATTTTTCATGCTTAAAATATAGTGCAAGTTCTTCATTAGAACTAAACAACAACATCTGTCTGACTTCTCACTACTTCTTGCAATGGATAACATCACTATATATGATAATGTAAGTTTTTTTTTAAAATTAATTAATTAATTAATTAATTAATTAATTAATTATTATTATTATTATTATTATTATTATTATTATTATTATTATTATTATTATTATTAAAAAAAATTGGGTATAACATCTACAACTCTTTCATATTAGGTCAATTAATTATTTCTTTTATATTCTTGACATTATCATACTTACATCATATGTTGCATCATTCCGAAGACGTGCTGTAGATATATGCACAAGGGCAAACCTAGTCTATATAATAAATCACAAGACATTTTGAAAAACAAAATTTATCAAGTGTCTCTCATTCAATTGAAACAAAATCAATGACTCACATTCACCATCAAAAAAGATATTTTTCCCCAAAAGTTTTCTTGCCAAAACTAATTTTTTTTTCTCAAAACATAAATTATCATCACTTTATTACTCTCTCTCTCTCTTTCTCTCTCATATATCTTCACTTTTTAGAAAAGGATGAGCTACAATTTTCAGAATAAAATGAGCTATAAAATCAGACATTCTTCAACAGTTGGATGATTAATAGTAACACTAGTATGCTGGATTTTTTCTTTGACTTCTTTATGTGCTTTACCTGCATTTTCTTTATGTGCCTTGTTTTGCCTACATTTTCTTTATGTGTTTACATGGTTTTTCATATGCTACATCATTTACGAAAACGTATCATAGGCATGTATCCATGGGCAAACCTAGTATATGTTAGAAAATGGGTATTTTATACACCATTTACGAACCAGTTTTAGAGTAAGTTTTAGAGTAAGATCCTCTATGAATTAGTGAGAGATCTTGATGGATTTGTGTTCTCCTTCGTGAGTAGATCAAAATCATATATTTACTTGCTAAAAACGGTTATCTGGTGAATGAGAAATTGTTTTCCAGAGTGTGGCTGTTTCATTTCTGAAAATAAGTTGAGAGATTTTAGTCCCACATCGGAAAAATCAAAGGAATTAGAAGATGATATATAATAACATTTTTTGACATTGTAAGATAGTAAGTCAAGAGGGTTTCTCTCGCCCGTGTAGGGGGGGTGCAAATCTAGGACTAGATTACATGCGATTTGTGTGCGGATACGAATGTCGGACCGATATGAACTCACCCCGTGGGAAAGCCACTTTTTACTACAGTTTTTTTTCCCGAACTGTAACGGCTGAAATAAATGCAGAAACGATTTTGTCTATCATTTATTCACACTTTAAACTGCGGTAACAGTTTTGTTTGCTGTTACAATGGTGCATTTAAACTCATGTCTGTCGTTACAGTTGATGCGGTCAATGAGTTGTCTGTCGTTACGATTTTCACCCTTGGCCCTGTAAAATAAAGGTCCCTTTCCCCTAAATCATCACACTATAAACTCTTCTCTTCCTCAAACCCTCTGTTTTGTGCTTAAAGTCGAGTTCCATTCTATGATCGTGTGGTGATAGATTTCAGATGATGTCCAGTTCGAGAGTATGGCGTGGTGCCTGCGCCAACTCTTCTGTCGTTGCATCGTGGGAGACATACGCCTACTCAAATTCCAGCACCTGGAAGATGCGAAATCTGTTTTAAGGAGTTTGTGTATTACACAGCCTCGAAGCAAATTATTTGGTTTGTAATTTAGTTATTTCCTATTTCTTTTCTATTTATTTGTTGTTTTTTTCTCTCCCTCTTATTCTTCTCCGATTTTGTGTCTCAATCATGTTTGGATTTATTGCAAACATTGTGTAACCAAAGAGAATAAAATTTTTCTAAGCTGATTTTATTTTAAACAAATATTGTAACAGAATATACGTAAGATGCCTATAACCTAAACATAATGTTGGAAAGACAAAAGGATTTTGCACGCCAACTGCAATATGGCAACAGCAATGAAGAAGATGAAACTGTAGGTAAGTATCAAACTTAATAGTACATTTATCAAGACACAGCAAGTGACTTCACATATAATGATGATGATGAAGATGATTTCTCATAGTTTACAGAATGAAGCTACAATATAACTCTTCACAAAATGTCTCTTGGGATCAAAACATCTCCGATGTTGTTGTGCCACGGGTCAGCCAGGTGAGTCGCCAAGTTCTCCAATGGCCCTGTTCCAGGGTAAGCCGACTGCTGAACGCAGAAACCAACAAAAGCCAACAACGCAAGCCGACCTGATAAACAACATAAATAAAGTTAATAATAACAACGATAACAAATTAACAATGAACGGGAAGTGATACTCGAGGTCAAGGAACAAACCATTTTTGATCTCCTTAACTTTCAACTCCTTGAGCTTTTCAGGGTCGTTGGAGTAGCCCAAGGGGTCGAAGGCACCACCGGGGTACTTTTTCTTCTCGGGATCTTTCTCCATGCTGCGTTGGTGCTCAACAAAGGCGATTGCTAAGAACTCAATGACGAGAATGGTAAGGAGGGTGCCCCATGGGACTGGGTTGCCCAAGTACGTCGCTTGCCCACCTGGGAGCGCTGCCCATTCCTGAGCCTTCACCCAGTTGCCTAACCCCAAGGCCTCTGGAACTAATATCCCAGGCTGCATCCAAAATATTAAAACATAATTTAGTTTTATAGAAAATATTTCAATACTTCTTATTAATAGCTCCAATGGAAAACCAACATTAATCACTTAAAAATTGGGGGGAGTGTTTTTTCTTTCTTCTTTCTTTCGATCACTATATTTTTAATAGAAATCTTGAGTTTATGGTGTTAAACTAGAATTATTTTGGTTGTCTTTTTTCTCCGACGATTATTTTGGTTGTTTCATAGCCTTCATTCTCTTTGCTAGTTTCGATTTATAATGCTAACATGTGCAACATTACCTGGAACGTGCTTGTTTTCTTCTTGATAACACAACAGTAGTATACATGTTTAGTACAAGTGTTCGACTAACACTGCTTTACACAAATTTGACGGAGTAAGCTAAGTCACTGCGTAATCCTGCATTGCTATTATACATAGTCGAAACTTTTATATGTGCAAGTTGCTGCGCGCATTTAGTTAGGGATTATGTCAGCTTTTGGTTAAGATAAGATAGAAAAATATAGCAAGGATGATTCATCATCATTCAAAGCTTTCTTAGACTAACACATCCAGATAAGCAGGAATTGGTTGATAAAGGATGAATTATTAAGCGAATAAAGAACTGAATACAAGGGCGTTGGGAGCATTGAAAATACAATTATTAATGCTGATTCTTTCGTCGCTAAGTTGAGAAAATCTCCTTAACAGATAACAAGAAAAGCTAAAATTCGAAAGGTTGCTGGATTAGGTAATCTGGTTGTCAACTCAACTCTTTGATACTAAATTAAGATTCTAATTCTTCGAGCAAATCTGAAACAAAAGTAGTTTAAACTTACTACTGCAAGCATTGCCCATCTGCAGTGAATGAGCTCTGACTCCTTGAACCTCTCCAAGTTCTCCGGTACTTCTCCAAGGCAAAGTGGGTCGAAACCAAAGTCACTGAAAATATAAACAGACTCAGCAAAAAATCTTACTAGAACAAATTATAATTGACACCCTAAATCATTTGTTTAAAAAAAAAATTTTATACCCAGGAGCAGAGCCATCAAGGTAAGGTGGCCGGGGCTGGCCAGGCATCCACTCAGCCGACATGGACAATCTAGACGAGACATTGGTTCCGGGTAGGACTAGAGAGCACGCAAACTGAGATTTTGAAGATGATAGAAGGCACGGGTAAACCACCGCATAGCTTCTCAATCCACTGGCTGCCATTTGTCTCTGTTCTTCTTTTTTCTCTGTTCTTGAGTTGAGATAAAGTAGTAGTAATGGAATAGTTATTGAAGGAGCGATATAAGTGAGGTTTGAAGGAGATGAAGAGGCAAATCTGGAAGTGGATTATTATTGGTTGCGATATCCTGATTGAAGATGAGCTATTGGGCTAGTGGTAATCTAGCAATCCAATGTAGTTTTTAGGTGGCATGTCTTCCACTCTTCACTGAATCTGCTCATTTCTGAGGCTCAGGATTGGCCTGAGACTTATGGGCAAAGTAGACTCACTCACTGGATCCTAAAATATCAGGAAAAAAGAAGGAAAAAAATCTTTTATTTCCTTTTAGTTTGTTTTGTTTTGTTTTTGTCTTAGTCAGTTCAAATTAGAACTCACTCAATGCTAGTTAATGTCTTAGTCAGATGAGAGAGATGATAGAAAAGTGAAAAACTCACGCGAGAGGGGATATAGTGTAATTTTTGGATTTGTCAGGATTTTTACAAATCAAAGTCGGAACGTTGTAGGTATTTTATGATTGTTGCCCAAACTAATTTACAAAAACTAAGGACTTTTTAATGTTTATATAATCAACTAAGGATATTTGTTAGTGCAAAGGTACTTTAGTGCTCCTAGTGAAGTTTTTGGGGCTAATTCAAGCATGGTAAAGAAAAATAAAAGCATAGAAGAGTGTTCGCAGTCCAGCAGACCATTTAATCCTGATCTTGGTTAACACAATTTCCGCTACTCCACCCACGAGTTACGAATACATTTATGAAAGCCAAGAGATTCATATGCGCGCAGTCTCGCCTTCATTGAATCACAGACGACTTCTACGAAAGCCTTTCAGCAGCCGTATATGAGTAGCTGTAAACTCGATGGTCAGTCGATGCTTAGGCTGGTAGAGGATCTCATCCTTGTGGATGTAGCTGTAGTCTTCTAACAGCTGACTAACAAACTCGTATGTGACACACCCACATTTCCCTGACTTATACACTAATCTTTCTTTTGTTTGCAAAAAAAATGTCTGCTTGAAGAAATTTTAGTTTATTTATTTATTTTAAAGTTTGTTCTACATTTGAGATCTCTATATAATTGACAGAGCCACATACAATAAATAGTACATACATCAGTTAAGTACAGATGTAATAAAGAAGTAAAAGATTAATCATTACCTAACTGTACCCACAATGAACACTTTGTAAAAACAAAGTCTCTCTCGGAGTTCGTGAGTCATGTAGAAAAGCTCATCTGCAAGGTAGCCCTAACCAATATGAATTTAGAAAAAAATAACAATGGTAATATAATTAAAAATAGGGTGCTATAAATGAAAGTTGAATAAAATCTTAAACTTACCACCTCGAGCTATTTCTTCAAATTTCTATGTGCAATAAGATAGCGTAGGTCAGCAAGAAAATTGTCGCTCAGTGGCTCCTACATGACTTCGTTACCAGTGCCCGCACCACATAAAACTATGCATAGTCCACCAAACATCTCAATATTTATGACAAAACTGCTAGGAAGTGTGACTTCAAATACATGTAGGCAATAGAGTTTGAAGTTTGAGAAGAAGAAGAGAAGACGAAGACGAAGACGAAGACAACAGAGAGAAGACAACAACAACTGAAGGAGTTGCAATTGACTGCAAGAAGTGCAGTCGACCATAGTGGACAGTCGACTGCTTGGTTCTCGGGTCTTGGCAAGACTCATTGCAGTCGACCGCATGTTTGTGCAGTTGACCGCAGCGGCGCTGTATGTTATTTAGTTTGACAGATTTCGGGTCTAATAAACTGTATTTGTGTATATCTTTTAGAGTTTGTTTAGGAGCTACATATATAACAATAGATGTGAACTCTAGGTTTAACAAGTATCTTAGTATAAAGAGAATTAGTGAGCCATTATCATTGTACAACTTTAAGAGAGGTGAATGTCGAGTGCTTCAATGGTCAGAGAGAGAGAGATTGAGAGTTTTTTTAATCTCTTTGTAATCTTTGTATTTCTTGAGGATTAAGAAGTATTGGTTATCTCTGCATATTATTGTGTTCGTGTTCTTGTAAGATCTTGCGATTATTATGGTGGCTTGTTCTTGGTGCATCTAAGTATTTGGCGTTTCTGTTTCTTGTAGTGCATGTCTCGCTATTAGCACTACAGGTGGTATCAGATTCTCTACAAGTGGTATCAGAGCAAAGCTTTCGTGATAACAGATAGCAAGTCGAAAGTCGAGAGTTTCGATGAGAGTGACTTCGCGATGTGGAAGATTCATATGATAGCGTATCTTCGTCAGAAAGATCTAGATGATCCGTTGTTTGATGAGAAGCCGGAAGGTGATGACAAGGATGCAAAGATCTTGACGGTATGGAATCGTTTGGATCAGAAGGCGGTAGGAAAGATTCAGTTGAGACTGAGCAAGAAGGCATTGTTTCATATCTCGAAGGTAAAAACCACAAAGAAGGCTATGGAGATTCTCACAGATTTGTATGAAAAACCATCGGCATCTAATCAAATTCTTCATCTGAAAAAGTTGGTTAATATGAAGTTAAGAGAAGGGGGTTCAGTAGCAGAACATGTGAACAATTACTGTATGGTTTACAACAAGATGGAAGCTGCCGGATTGAAATTTTCAGAAATGGGACAATCATTGTTACTTCTATCTACAGTGCCCGATAGTTATGGTACAATGGAACAGATTATTACATGCACAATGACAGATTCGATGACTCTACTAGATGTGGTGAGTTGTATTCTAAACGAGGATGTGAGAATGATGGAAGCTGCAGGATTGAAATTTTCAGAAATGGGACAATCATTGTTACTTCTATCTACTTTGCCCGATAGTTATGGTATAATGGAACAGACTGTTACATGCACAATGACAGATTCGATGACTCTACAGGATGTTGTGAGTTGTATTCTAAATGAGGAGGTGAGAATGGTGAGAAACAGAGGATTTTCACCATCATCTTCTAAGGATTCTGCAATGTCAGTTGAGAAGAGACGTGAGAGATGTAAGAGCAGTCAAAAAAGAAAGAATCAGAGTAGTTTATCTGAGAGTGGATCTGATGACAACGATGGGGGACATAGACCTAAGTGTTGGTATTGTCAAAAGAGCCCCACATGATGCGTGGTTGTAAGGCCTATATGAAGAAGAAGCAAGAAAAATCAAAGTAAGCCAATGTGGTGTCTATTGAAAATGACGAGTTATGTTTATCAGCTAGGGTGGAGTTGGACACACGAGATTGATACATTGATTCGGGAGATTCTTTTCATTGCACTTCGAGAATGGAGGTATTTGAGGACTACAGAGAGGGTTCTTTCGGAAAAGTGATCGTGGGGAACGGTCAGAGGTGTCCTGTAAATGGGGTTGGTACTGTTCGAGTGAAAGCCAGTGATGATCAGAGTATTGTCTTGCGGGAGACAAGACATGTTCCAGACTTGAAGGAAAATCTTATCTCGATGGGAAGGCTAGAAAAAGAAGGTTTGTTAACTATATTTAGTAGTTAGAATTAGTGTATGGCTGCATGTTCAAGGGTGATAGCAAGAGGGAAGTGTGAAGGAACGATGTATTTGCTTAGAGATGTGAGAGACGTTTCTCATGTAGTTGACTCTCAGCAGGGATCGAGTAATAGGTTGTGTGGGGTGCAACCGAGTTCTTTCAGTTGTGAGGTGAATTCAGAGAAGGTTGCATATTTAGTGAGAGCTCTGGACATAAGAGGTATCCTAGAGAGCAAGACGTTGTTGTGATGAGGGTTCTTTGTGGTATGACAGAAGAAGCTTCAAGTTGCTCTTTTGAGGTAGAGAATACTGGTATCGATATGCGAGGTGATGTCGATGAGTGTAACCGAAATGGAGCTGTAGGGTTGAGCAGTCTGCGGATTTTGTGGAGGTGTCATCCACGGAGACTTCTAGTGCAAATGGTGCATTGAGAAGCTTTGAACCATGTCCGGGGTTAATGGAGATTCTGCGAATTAGGGTGTCTTGTAACACGGAATCTGACACGAAAATTTGTTTCTCTGTTATTCATGCCCTATGCGATTGGTGTGGCACATCCTTCATGAGCATATGAGGGATGGTTGGTGCACTCCACGTGGTGGAGTGACGGAGATGCTTTTCATGAGAGTGAAGAGTACTTGGGTCTTTCATGAGTTATGGGAGACTGGCATAGATAATGTGAGGTAAAGATACAATAATTTTGAAGTGTGGTGTATTTGGTCTAAGTGGAAGATTGTTGGGAAGTGTGGCCTTAAATACACGTAGGCAATGGAGTTTGAAGTTGGAGAAAAAGAAGAGAAGATGAAGATAGCAGAGAAAAAAGAGCAGCAACTGAAATAGTTGCACCACAGTGGACAGTCGACTGCCTGGCTCTCGGGTCTTGGCAAGACTCATTGCAGTCGACCACATGTTTGAGCAGTCAACCGCAGCGGTGTTGTATGTTATTTGGGCTGACGGGTTTCAGGTCCAAGCTATATTTGTGTATATCTCTTAGTGTTTGCTTGGAAGCTATATATATATATAACAATAGATGTGAACTCCAGAGTTAACAAGTATCTCAGTAAAAAGAGAATTGGTGAGCCGTTATCCTTGTACAACTTCAAGATAGGTGAGTGCCCAGTGCTTCAAAGGAGAGAGAGAGAGATTGAGAGTTTTTTTTAATCTCTTTGTAATCTTTGTGTGTCTTGAGGATTAATAAGTATTGGTTATCTCTGTATATTATTGTGTTCGTGTTCTTGTGAGATCTTGCGATTACTGTGGTGGCTTATTTTTGGTGCATCTAGGACTTGTGTGTTTCTGTTTCTTGTGGTGTGTGTTTTGCTATTAGCACTACAAGTTGTAACACCCTTGCCCCTAGCTCAGACAATTTATACGATTTAGAAGACAAATTAGATACTATGTAGTACAACTACCCACCACAGGTTGCCTCTCAAAAGTTGGTTAACCGATTAGGTGACTCTTGATCATAGGCTATTATTATTTATATATTATTTAATTCAATTACACTCCCGATATGGGACATTGTCTCAACTTCTCTCTTCAAGATATTGCACAGCCGAAATACAATGTTAATACCCGGGTGGGCCCCATTGTAGAAAGCCACGTCAGCTTCCTTTTTGACCAAAGTCAATAGGCAAATCAAGCTGTTTACCTTAACGTGTGGCCCCCCTCCCTCCCCCCCCCCCCCAACCTTACCAGATACATTTCATCCATGCATTTTTTCCAAATCATGTAAACTGCCAACTCATGACCTTTTCAACATATATATATATATATATATATATATATATATATATATATATATATATATATATACTCATGACCTTTTCAACCTTTTCAACATATATATATATATATATATATATATATATATGTTGAAAAGGTTGAAAAGGTCATGAGTATATATATATATATATATATATATATATATATATATATATATATATATATATATATATATATATATATACTCATGACCTTTTCAACCTTTATATATATATATAGGTTGAAAAGGTCATGAGTATATATATATATATATATATATATATATATATATATATATATATATATATATTATATTATATTATATTTTTTTGAAAACTACGGGGTGTTACACAAGTAGTATCAGATTCTGTACAAGAACCAACATATGAGACTGTCGTATGGGGGGTCGGGCAGTAGGAGGAATGGATCAAGAAGTGATTCAGAAGACGGTTCTAAAGTGGTTAGGTAGGGCTGCAGAGGTGTCCCTTTTTGTTTTCTCATATATGAAGAAGGCTGTTTGGTTGGTGATGATGTCATAGGAGTGTTGAGTGTATGTCTTGCATACTTTAGTTCGATAAGAAGAGAAGACGTTGAAGTGAAAGATGCCAAAACGTCGTTGGAAGTAAGAAGAAATAGCAGCAGCAACATGTTAATTAAATTAACAGTGGACAGTCGGCAGTCGAAGTTGTATGTTTGGGAGTCTATCAGTTGTGGTTGACTACGCATAAGGACAGTCGACCGTCGATGGCGGCTGGCAGCAATTGGGCCTGGTCTGGGTGATCTTTTGAGCCAATCTTCTACACCTAGTTAGATCGTACGATTCATATCATGTGGCTCTCTCTTCATTATATACCAGACTGTTATTGTATCTAGACTAAAGTTAGAGTTTTTCTAGATCTCTATATAATGTAATAGTCTCTATTGAGTGTTACTTCATTGAGAAATCTCCATTGTAATCAACAAATTATCTTCTAGTTAGGTTCGAGAGATAGATAAGTTCTATGTTAAAGTATTTGTAACTCTTATAAACTTTTCTAGTTGAATAATATCTCCATTATTTCCCCCCCCGTATTAGGTTCGCACGAACTGGGATAAATATTTGTGTGCTTTGTGTGCTTTGATCTACTTGTTTGATTGTTCATCAGATCGGTTATCACTTCTCACTACTAAAACTCCAACTCTATTGCGCCAAATTCCTAACAACTAGTGTCAGAGCTATGGTTGACGAGTCTCTTGGTCAAGATGATAGGTCACAGCTACGTGAAGATCAAGGAAATTCGACGGTAAGATCAATTTTAATCTCTGGAAGGTGGACATGTATGATGTATTGGTTCATTAACATCTACATCTAGCCCTAGATGGAGATAAAGGAAAGTCATCTGACATGAAGAAGAAGGAGTGGGATGAGATTTGTCTAAGAGCCTTAAGTTTAATTCTATTATCACTGGCAGGTGAGGTCATGTAACACCCATCCCCTCTCCGTTCATCTTCTCCGGCGAATCCCCACTCCGACGACCATACCCTGTCGCCACCTACTCCTTGTCGACGCCGTCTACGTCCCACCGCCGTCGAGCGGCTAGACCCACCAGCCCATTGACATTACTAACCTTGGTGCTGATGTCCCTTTTATTGTGTTGCTGCTTTGTCTCTCTATTGCACGTATATTGCACGTGCTATTGGGGATTGTGCTAGTTCGTGAGTTCGTTGCTTCAGGATCCTTATCCCGTTATTCTTGATATTCGTTTTCACCGTTTATAAGACAAGTCACCGTCCTCTTGAATTGCTAATTGTATCAAATTCAAGTCCCATTGAAACTCTTGCAAGTAGATCCCTTGTTTATCGAATTATACTTTGTTCATCTCTTCGTTGGGTTTATTGAGGGTTTACACGATCTAACCCCAATATTCTTGATATCGTGCCACTTTTGACTCTAAAGTTTGGATCTTTCATGAGTGCATATAGAAGTGATAATAGGGTTGTTCATATAATCGTCACATAAATAAATTATTGTAGAGACAATTAATAGGTTGTATGTTGTTTGATCGATTGATGATCGATTGATGATAAATTGATGTATGAGCGTGTTCTAGTTTTATTTAACATATTTTGACACCCATCCTGTTGATTATATAATTTATTGACTAAAGAATCGATACCCAAATAGTCTAATTAATTTATTTTCAAGAAAACTACCCAAAATCATGTATATGCTTGCTGACCTGAATGTTAACTGTTATTTTCGAACCAGTAAACGATCTTAAAATGAATTACTTTCTGAACAAGAGTTGTAGCCTATTCTTTCTAGTTTCCAGAATATCTTGAATTTTTGAATTCCGAGTTTTGTAGCAAAAGTTATGTCCGTTTTACTACAACTGTGTTTTTATTTCCAGAATTATACTTTTCAGATTTTCTTGAATTAATTATTCCTATATTATTGTATTACATGAATTAATGTGTGTATGTTGCATTGCATGATCCTAGTGTCTTATTGTCACCATTCTAATTGTTCTATTTTATGTTACCATCCTATTGTTTTCCTATTGTTATTATTGTTCATCTCATGTCACTTAATTGCATATTGTATTGTTGCATTAACAAAATAATTAATAAGCCGGGGTTTAAGGGATTAACTGGAGTAGTTGATGATATTATGACTGTACTCGGAGGAGGAGCCCATGTTTCCCATATATTGTTCCGGCTATTGTTTTATCGTGTGATTGTGGTTACGACGGTAACCCAATCTATCGTGTATTGTATCGTTGTCAATGACCGTATTGTTCCAGCTATTGTTTTATCGTGTGATTGTGGTTATGACGGTAACCCAATCTATCGTGTATTGTATCGTTGCCGATGACCGTACCGTACACCGAAAGGTGGATATTGATTATCGTTGTCGAGTACATGATCTATAAAATCTTCCACTTAAGTCTAAAACAACATTGATTGTATGCATCGAACCTGTAGTATGAGATGCAGCAGTACGTGCATTAGTTATGATTAAAATGAATAATAGACTTAAGGGTTTGCATCACATCGACATTGCATTTTGTTCATCATTGTTCCTAGTGATATCGATTATTGTCTAAGTGTTATTGATACCGAACCATTGCATCGATTACCATGTTATTATTTATTGCTATCATGCCATATTATTAATTCCTATTGACCCATTGACTTCATTGTTATATCGTTATTCCATTGTTCCATGCTTTCTCTACTTGCTGTCCATGACTTACTCTTAGGACAATTTTTCTCCTATTTTTAGATGAAGTGTTTACAGGTGTTGATGGAGAATTGCATGCTGGAATTGGAGAACAAAAATTCTGAAGATTTAATGCTTTTTAGTTGCTCATTATTTTATTGAACTATTGTTATTCCATTGTATTGGGCTTATGACCCGAATATTGCTATTTGTTTCCAGACGTTCGATTATTATTGTATTTGAATATTTTTATTGCTTCATTCCAAGTATTATTGTTTATGAGATTATTATTAGTGCATGCACAATTGTTCTGTATTGGTTATATTGTTGAGTTGATTGGTAAAACAGAATATGGGTGACGTTAGTCATTCGCTGGGCCAATGTTACGTGCTCGTATTCCGTATTTTTGGGAAGCAGTGCGTGACAAGGTTTTTAGTGGTATCAGAGCCCGGTTTGGATAGTATATCAGTCAAACGTGACTAACGAAAGGAAGTTGGCTTTAAAATATATATTAATCAGATTTGGGTTTTTAACCGGTTTAACTCAATGGTATGTGCAATACAGGAATCACATGAACAATTGATAACCAACAATCTGGAAACTAGTCTCCTTTGATTCCTCTTTGATCCCTTCACATTCAGTTCCTTCAGTTCTTGTTGTCTTTTGTCCATTTTCCATTCATTGATTTCTTATTAGGTATGATGTCATTTTTTTTCATACCCATATTCTTTTGATTCCGGTGTCATCCGTTCTTCTTCTTCCTGCTTGATCCATCGATCGACATCGCTTGATCTACAACGACATGTCTACAGCTTGGAGCTTCACCATCAGAGTAGCGCAGCGGAAGCGTGGTGGGCCCATAACCCACAGGCCTCAGGATTCTCTTGTTGCTTCTCTTTCTTTGCATTGTTTACTCCCTTATTCATTCATTTGCATTGCCATCATTCATTGAATCTTTATTCACATCATTCTTGATCACTTCATTCATTTCAATGTCCCTTCTTGTTCTAGTGTTGCCACCATCTCGTCTTTCCCTTTGAATTCCATATTTTGTTACCGATAATTTTGTCTCTTTTCCTTTATTCTCTGTTTTGTAATTTCACAAGTTTGCTTTTGCTTTGTCCTATGTACCGCCTGAGCAAATTTCGTAGACGAAATTTGGTTGTAAGGTGGGTAGGATTGTAACACCCATCCCCTCTTCGTTCGTTTTCTCTGGCGAATCCCCACTCCGGCGACCATACCATGTTGCCACCCTACTCCTTGTTGATGCCGTCTACGTCCCGCCGTCTTCGAGCGGCTAGACCCGCCAGCCCATTGACATTGTTGACCTTGGTGCTGATGTCCCTTTTACTGTGTTTCTGCTTTGTCTCTCTATTGCACGTATATTGCATGTGCTATTGGGGATTGTGCTGGTTCGTGAGTTCGTTGCTTCGGGATCCTTATCCTGTTATTCTTGATATTCATTTTCACCGTTTATAAGACAAGTCACCATCCACTTGAATTGCTAATTGTATCAAATTCAAGTCCCATTGAAACTCTTGCAAGTAGATCCCTTGTTTATCGAATTATACTTTGTTCATCTCTTCGTTAGGTGTATTGAGGGTTTACTCGAGCTAACCCCAATATTCTTGACATCGTGCCACTTTTGACTTTAAAGTTCGGATCATTCATGAAAGCATATAGAAGTGATAATATGGTTGTTCATATAATCGTCACACAAATACATTATTGTAGAGACAATTGATAGGTTGTATGTTGTTTGATTGATTGATGATTGATTGATGATAAATTGATGTATGAGCGTGTTCTAGTTTTATTTAACATGTTTTGACACCCATCCTGTTGATTATATAATTTATTGACTAAAGAATCGATACCCATATAGTCTAATTAATTTATTTTCAAGAAAACTACCCAAAATCCTGTATATGCTTGTTGACCTGAATGTTAACTGCTATTTTCGAACCAGTAAACGATCTTAAAATAAATTACTTTCTGAACAAGAGTTGTAGCCTATTCTTTCTAGTTTCCAGAACATCTTGAATTTTTGAATTCCGGGTTCTGTAGCAAAAGTTATGCCCGTTTTACTACAGCTGTATTTTTATTTGTAGAATTATACTTTTCAGATTTTCTTGAATTAATTATTCCTATATCATTGTATTGCATGAATTAATGTGTGTATGTTGCATTGCATAATCCTAGTGTCTTATTGTCACCATTCTAATTGTTCTATTTCATGTTACCATCCTATTATTTTTCTATTGTTATTATTATTCTTCTCATGTCTCTGAATTGCATATTGTATTGTTGCATTAACAAAATAATTAATAAAACGGGGTTTAAGAGATTGACTGGAGTAGTTGATGATATAGTGATTGTACTCGGAGGAGGGGCCAGTATTTCCCTATATATTGTTCCGGCTATTGTTTTATCGTGTGATTGTGGTTACGACGATAACCCAATTTATCACGTATTGTATCGTTGCCGATGACCGTATTGTTCCGGCTATTGTTTTATCGTGTGATTGTGGTTAGACGGTAACCCAATCTATCGTATATTGTATCGTTGCCTATGACCGTATCGTACACCGAAAGATGAATATTGATTTGCCGAGTACATGATCTATAGAATCTTCCACTTAAGTCTAAAACGACATTGATTGTATGCATCGAACCTGTAGTATGGGATGCAGTAGTACGTGCATTAGTTAGGATTAAAATGAATAATAGACTTAAGGGTTTGCATTACATCGACATTGCATTTTGTTCATCATTGTTCCTATTGATATCGATTATTGTCTAAGTATTATTGATACCGAACCGTTGCATCGATTACCATATTATTGTTTATTGCTATCGTGCCATATTATTGATTCCTATTGATCCATTGACTTCATTGTTATATCGTTATTCCATTGTTCTCTGTTTTCTCTACTTGCTGTCCATGACTTGCTCTAAGGACAATTTTTCTCATCTTTTTAGATGAAGTGTTTACAGGTGTTGATGGAGAATTGCCTGCTGGAATTGGAGAACAAAGATTCTGAAGATTTTATGCTTTTTAGTTGCTCATTATTTTATTGAACTACTGTTATTTCATTGTATTGGGCTTATGACCCGAATATTGCTATTTATTTCTAGACGTTGGATTATTATTGTATTTGGATATTTTTATTGCTTCATTCCAAGTATTATTGTTCATGAGATTATTATTATTGCCTGCGCAATTGTTCTGTATTGGTTATATTGTTGAGTTGATCGGTTAAATAACTTATGGGTGACGTTAGTCATTCGCTGGGCCAATATTACGTGCTCGTATTCTGTATTTTTAGGAAGCGGGGCGTGACAGGTCAAGTGCAACTTCCTTGAGGAGAAAAGCATGGTGAGTCTATGAGAAACACTGATAACTGACTAGTCCGGATCGTTGTTATTGGATTGGATGTACTAGAAGAGAAAGTTGTTTCGTTTCTCAATGAAGAAAGGTACCTCTCTTCAAGATCATATTACAGAGTTCAATCAAGTGTTATCTGAGCAGGGCGATAAACACAGATGATCTAAGAGAAGATGATAAAGCTTTCAACTTTGGTATTTACTGCCAGATTCGTATGAGCATTTGATAACTACCATGCTACACGTAAAGTCTGTCAAGGAAAATCTTTCAGTGGTTGAGGTTATCAAGGGCTTGAAGGAAGATCAACTTAGGAAGAAGACTCAGAAATCATTGTCTTCATCCACAAGTTGCTTAGCGGTGGAAGATTCTTTAATTGAAAGGGAAAGTGCACATAAAGGTGTGATCTGTTGCCGATATTGCAAGAAGGTTGGGCATAACAAGAAGAATTATTGCAAGTTGTTGAATCAGAGGAGTGCCAATATTATAAGTGCATATGAGTTGTGGAAATTTTGTTTGTCTTCTTGTTTCAAATTCTTTAGATGTGGACTCTGGTTGGTTTCTTGATTCGGGTAGTTCTATTCACATTTTCTCAGAGAAGGAGAATTTTTCTACTTACAAGTCAACAACGTGTCATTGTGTGAGAACGAGTACTGGTGAGGTTTGTGATATAGTTGGTGAGGGAACAGTTGAGTTGGAGATGTCAGATGAAAACTTGTACTCTCTAAGGGAAGTCATGCATAT
This sequence comes from Hemerocallis citrina, assembly GCA_017893485.1. NCBI lineage: Eukaryota > Viridiplantae > Streptophyta > Magnoliopsida > Asparagales > Asphodelaceae > Hemerocallis > Hemerocallis citrina. The sequence goes on from CM030365.1 coordinate 223,643,057, forward strand.
ACCTATGCTAAAATGGAATATGATATTCTTGGGAACTCTGAAAGCACGCGAGTGCATGTAAAGCTCGAGGTGGAGTTTTGTGATTTTTGGAAGGTTGTCGTAAGGTTTTCGTTAGGTTGTCATAAGGTGTCATTTAGTTATTAATTATGCATAATTTTTTAAAGTGTTTTTGTTATTTTTATCACCATCATTTTAAAGGTTGTGCAATATTGCACAGGGCTACACTAGTATGAGTTTAAGAGGCTCAAAGAAGAATCCTGACATGAATGTGTGAGAGATAACAAAAGCGAAAGAGATAGCTCGGAAAGTTAAGAGGGAATATGTGTATGTAGGGGTGGCAACCGGGTCGGGTCGGGTCGACCCGCGACCAGCCCGTAACTGCCCGCTCCCGACCCGAATCGGTTTGACCTGGTCTGGGTTCGGGTCAAACCCGAACAAATAAACGAGTCGAACTCGGTCGAAGATCCACATGGAAAAACCTGCTCGACCCTGCCCGCGTAACCCGAAATCTGAAGCGACCTAACCCGAACCTGAATCCGAATCTGCCGAGTTTGCGAACGTTAGACCCGGAGGGTCAAACCGGCAAAATGCAGTTGTTGGCTGTTGTTTTTTTGTTTTTTTGTTTTTTTTGTTTTGGTTTTTTTGGGTTGGGGGGGGGGGGGGGGCTAATTTCACTCATTTTTTTCACAACTTCACCCTACTATCTATTTATCAACTATCTTACTCTCTGAACTCTCTACTACTACTCCTCCTCCCCCGCTCAATCTACTTCAACAAAGAAGATACAAAGAAGTGAACAAGTTCGATCGTGTCGAAGCAACTACGTATACTACCAACTCTCTCTACTACTCAAATTATTGTCGAAGCTCAATCTCTTTCTACGACTCTACTACATATTTTCTGAAGTGAAGATGCTCAATCATTTGAATTCTCGTCATCTACAACTATCATTATTATTTTCTCTCTCAACTCTATATTCGGTTTTTCGTGAAGTATAGTATCAAAATTTCTCTCTCAACTCTTTGTTATTGTTGCCGTTTTATTTTTTTATATTAAACTTGTTTGTTAGTTTTTCGCTACTCTCTTTTTTTTTTTTCAACCCTTCTATCATTTTTTAGATTTTTTTTTTCACATATACTACTACCTCAACTCTCTCAACCCTCTTATATTGTTTTCTGTTTTTTTCACATATGTTACTGAAACACTAGAAATTATTTTTTAACATATACTACTACTACACTACACTTATCATCTCACGATCACGAGGTAGCAGCCGTAGCAAAAGTGGACATGATTCCACTAGTTCATCTCGTCGGCCACCAATAATCCCACAATTAGAGACCGAATATAATCTTAACCTTAACATAGGTTATGAAGGTGTTCCTCCGCACGATTATGATTCCGACACACAACAAGAAATGCACTATAGTGACACACAAACACATGAAACTGAACTCGCACAACCCACATCTAGTAGAAAACATAGAGGTAAAACTAGTGATTGACATAAATATTATGACTACATCCTGAACGAGGAAAATCATAGTATAGGACATAAGATTTGTAAAATATGTAACAAAAGTTACGAATGGAAGAAGGGGTGAAGGGATGGGTACAATTAGATGACACATTGCAAGTATATAGCCCTAACTAGTACAAGACCAACAAACACAACAAAAGATCAATCTTAGGACCGGGCAAATAGATAGCCATAACTATGATCCCAAAATTGTTCGTCGAAAAATGGAAAAACTAGTTATTAAAGAAGAGTTACCTTTCGTTAGATCGAGATGAGTAATTAGGGTTAGGGTTTATATCTCATAGTAATTAGGGTTAGGGTTTATATCTCATAGCCGCTTAAGATATTATACCCTGCTTATCAGTATTGGAATATCACAGAGCACTACCTCTAGACCAGCTTTTATATGAGATGAACTGGGTTTAGGGTACTGGGCTTTATGCCCACTCAACCCGGTCCAACAATTAAACAGATAACACGTGCAAAACACGTGTTGCCCCATAGAACATTATACACAATACTATTCTATTATATTGAGAATATACATATATATCCAACATTCTTCTCCTATATTCTCAATATATTAGGCAATGCCCCATTAAATCATTGGCTCACAAAAATAATATAGTTCACAGACTAAATCAATTATAACTCGAATAGTTCAAATGAGACTAAACCAAAATAATCAAATAGTTCAAAGACCATATCAAAACAGAATAGTTCACAATGACTAAACCAACTAGAGAAACTTGTCATGGTTTCAAAATCAACCAAAGCAAATAAACTTCAAGAACAAAATATGAGTTTTAAGCTCATGAACACAAAAGTCTTAAACTCAACAGAAGTTTTACCAAGCAAGTGACAAATTTATTCTCGAGAGAAATAAACCAAAACTATATCCTTACAAACTGATTTTTGTTTACTCCTCCATTGAGCAAATCATTATGCTGATTTCTATATTGACAGATTCAACACCTCCATCTTTGCTAGCTTACTGAAAACAAGAATATCAAGAGACACATCTCTAAGAATTCTAACAAATTTTATAAAGTATCTAGTTCTACTAAAGAACTTAGTACAATTCAACGATAGTTTAGCAAAATATAAAGCAAGCACCACAATCAAGTTTCTTTAACAAAATAAAGAACAAGAACTATTATAGTTTCTGCACAAGAACTATACTATGTTTCATATTGGAATGATAGAACAGTCAAATCAATTATGGTTTATTCTGAATCATCAAAGTTGGAATGAATTATGAAACCATAAAAGAGTTATATCATCAAAATTGGAATGATATAACAATAATTCTAAACATCGGAAACACATCGACAAGTTTTCATGCTTTCTTTTAGAATGAGATGATTCTAAGTAAATTATGAAAATATATAGCATCATCAAAATTGGAATGAAATTATATATTAACAGAATTTACATAGAACTTTTCAAATTATCTAAAGCATGCCAACTGCCTAAAATTGATGCTTCAGTTTGAACTTCTCTATGACTCCAATTGGATTCTAAATCTCAAAACAACTTGAATGTTAAAGCTTTTAACTCCATTTTTCCTACAGTTTTGATAATTAAATCACTTTCAAGTCTCTTAGCAAGAGCATTAGCCATACTTGTCGCAATTGCACTTTATCTATGAGAAAGTTCAACTAGACTTCTTTTAGTCTTAATATACTCCTCTTACTATTATAGAGTGAGTAATGAGCTACAGTGCATTATAGATTGATAGTCACATAACAAAATTAGAGAATTTACGTTGAACTTCTCAATGGATAATTAGCAATAAGTCATTCAACCCACCCAGCCTTTTCCCCTACAGAGGATAACACATAGATGTCTGATTTCTTAGATGAGAACGCAATGCTTGTTTTCATTTTAATCTCCATGATTTTTCTGCCTCCCCCAGTGTGAACACATATTCACTAGTTATCGACTTACACTAAACTTTGAGTAGCACAAAGCAAACTCTTGAGTACCACTCAGGTATCTCATTAGCCTCATAAGAGCACTCAAATGTGTATGAGATTATTAGTGAATCTGCAGATCATACCTACCTCAAAGGCTATATCTATTATAGTGCAGATCTTTGTATACATGAGACTTTCAATTTATTTAGAATGATCTATCTGTCTCATAGTTGCACAATCATTAGGTATCAACCTTTTATCATAATCATACGGTATTTCAAAACACACTTTCAATCACTGTATCCGCACTTTTGAAACACATTATTGATTTGATGAGTTTGACTAAGGGTTATCCCTTGTCAACCGAAACTCACCCTTACACCTATGGTGTCTACAATACCTAGGTGTTTCATGCTGAATTCTTTGGATAACACAATTTTAACTCCATTTGTAATAGGGAGGTCACTTCTAAGAACAAGCATGTCAACAAAACGAGTAAATAATAGTCATTATGTTTGACACCCGACAATGTTAAAGGCACTGATCTGAATTACTTGATTCATATACTAGGCTCTTTAAGAAATTTGTCAAATTATATATTCGTCGGCTATATATGTTTTAAGAACATACAATGATTTTACTAAATTGTAAATCTTGTTCACTAAACATATTAGTTCAAAACTTTCCAGTGCAAGACATCAAGTACAAAACTTTTAGTACAAAATTGTTTAAAAATCTTTTATGAATAACAAAATTTTCAATAGATTTAAGGGTATGAAGAATATTATTGTAGCAATATGACAAACATGTGAGTAGACATCAAACAAACCTACACCATTTATCTCAGTCAATCCGTTAGCTACTAAAATGCATTAAAATTACCACTGAACAATCAAAATTGAGTTCATTCTACAAAACCCCACTAACTATAGTTTTAGCACATTTCGGCAAATCAACTAATTTAAAATATTATTATATAACACAAATTTATCTCATTGTCTACTAAACACTCTTCTTGGCTCATTTGCCATTGAAGTTTAAGTGTCAGTAACACTGGTTCTTGATTCCAACTGTGAATCATTGACCGTGACAGTAGGATAGATAATTTTATAGATCTATTTTTGATGAACACATCCTCAAAAAACTTTCAAGTCCAAAGTCTACTAACCCAAATTAGATAGATCCAAAACTGTCCATAGAACCACATTCTGCACTTTCTAAGTATACACAAATATTGTTATAGGTCCTACTTTAGGTCTTCTAGGATCATGTACTTTAACAAATGTATCATACCACATTTTTCACTTTGACAAAATTATTTGGGTTTTTATACCGTTAATCTACAAGGTGTAAGTAACTTAGAGTGTTGTAACAAATTAGAAATATGATTGATAATATAACATCTCTCATAATTACACAGTCAAACTAACAGTTAATAACATAGAATTCAACATTTCACTCAGTGTTTGGTTCTAAATTTATCAATACCGTTTGACAATGATAAATAGAATGCACTAGAGATTATGCCAAATGCAAATTACTCTAAAATTATTAAACATATTCACCACCTCCATCAACACCAACCCTTGATCTTAGCACTTAACTAGAATTTTAAATCATTAAGAATAACAAGTGCTTCATTCTTCATATATATATGACAAACTTATACTAATCATTTACCAAAGCGATTAAATACTTCTGACCAACAATTATCTCATATAGTCACAAGACTGCGGAACACGCGACTGCAGCGGCCGCGACGCGGGGGTGTCGGCGGGTGTCGGCGACAGCGTTGGGGTCCACCGATCGACCAACTCCAATTAACTCTCTTAATCTCAAAAAATTAATATCTTAAGATAGTTAGATCAAGATGAGTAATTAGGGGTTACGGTTTATATCTCATAGCCGCTTAAGATATTATACCCTGCTTATCAGTATTGGAATATCACAGAGCACTACCTCTAAACCAACTTTTATATGAGATGAACTGGGTTTAAGGTACTGGACTTTATGCGCACACAACCCGGTCCAACAATTAAACAGATAATACGTGCAAAGCACGTGTTGCTCTATAAAACATTATGCATAATAATATTCTATTATATTGAGAATATACCTATATATCCAACACCTTTTTCCTATTCCAATAGTAGGTACCTAGAGGTCTTTAACCAAAATGCACTAAATCCACATTTCAAAAAAATTACTAGAAACACACTTAAGGCCGATTGTTTTAAACTTTATTCCGAAATGAGAGATACTTTAATTGCACATTTGTATTATTTAACTTGTAGAGTATCGTTAACTTCCGATTGTTGGAAAGGTTGTAACGATATTCTGATGATGGACATAGCTTGTCATTTAATTGATAGTGATTGGCTCATTCAAAAAAAAATTATATTACTTGCCGCTTTGTCGTACCCCCATAGTGGTATGGTTACGCAACACATATATTAGAAGTTTGCGATTTATTTCATATTCGTGAAAGAAAAAAAAATATCTGATTAATTTTTATAATGCCTCCAACAACAATAGTTTGATTAGTACATTAAAACAACAGTTAACTCCTCCATGTCCTGAAAAATTTATGTGTTAGATGTGCATGTCATATTCTAAATTTATGTGTACAAGATGCTTTGAAAGTAGCTGATCCATATGTGAATACAATTATAAATAGTGTACATTTTATCACTTTGAGTGGTACTATGCTTCAACAATTTAAAGAATTGTGTAATCTTAAGGGAATATGTTTTAGAAAAATTTCTAGAGATGTTAAACACTGATGAAACTCTACTTTCGACATATTAAATGTTGTTACTCAATACAAAGTGGTAATAAATAATTTTTGTATTGTAAAAAACATGAAATTATTAAATGACTCCTAAATCATGGTATTTTGCTGAGAGTTTGTTAAAAAATTTGAAATCATTTAACACTGCAAATGTGAAGTTTTCAGAATCTTATGATTCCACTTTTAGTAGTATTTTTGTTTCAATAATTATTATGATGCAAACTTTTTCAAGAAATACTTTTGGACTTACATTAGTCATATTGTTATTCCTGCCTATGATAATTTTTTGAAGTATTTTAATACTCCTCCTATATAGTATTGTATTGCTATTGTAATGGATCTTCGTATCAAATTAGCGGGTAAGAAGATTTTGATTGAAATATTTTTTAGTTTACTTGAAAAAGACCCTGATTATGAATGTAATGATTATTTAGCTACATTTGAGCCCAAATTAAATAACTTGTATGATTTTTATGATAGAAATTATGCATCTAGTAGTACAACACGCCAATCTAGTATATCAACTTCTTGTTGTTCTTCTTCTTCTAAGGTAAAGGGTAAGAGTATATTAGAAGATGTCACTGCTAATTTACTTGCCCGTATTCAATCTAAAAAACCTAGGACTAATGCACTTAATGAATTAAATTGTTATAATTCAAAAGATAGTGAGAGTTCTAGTTCTAAGATTGAAGTGTTACAATGGTGGAAAGAACATGAAACTCATTTTCCAGTTTTTTCACATATGGCTAGAGATCTACTAACCCCTCATGTGTCTACAATTGCATCAGAACTTTTTTCTTCTTCTTTAAGTGCCAGAGTTTTAACAGATGACGGGAATCTCTTTGAGCCAGATTCTTTGGTGATGCTCGTATGCACCGAAGATTAGATGCAAGCTGAAGACAGGACTCAAGGAAAATTGGTCGACACCTCAACAAGTGGAAGCAACTTACCTGAAGATCAACTAGCTGGGTAGAGAATTTAGGGTTGATGAGATCCCAGATTCAGTTAAGTTGAGGTGCACGACAGTAGTCCAATACCCTCTCTTCAATCTAACTCTAGACTATCTCGAACTCTAGATTATCCCCTCATGAAATTCAATAAATTTGTATGATTTTTTAGTTTTTATTACATGTATTTGTAAGTAAAAAAGTTGTAAAAACTTATTACAAATTGAAACGAATAATATATACAATTTTGTTTCACTCTTATACTTGTTGTACTTTTTTTTATATATTAATTTGGAGTTAAAAAATCCTAAACACGGGCCAACTCGCCTTCCAGCCTGGCCTGTGTCGGGTTCAACCCGAAGGGATTGGCGGGTCGGGTCGGTTCGAGTTTTTGAAACATCAACCTGGCCCAAACCGGACCGGGTTTTGACCCAAACCGACCAGAGCCCGCCCCCTCCGTGGCAAACCCGACAGGTTGGGGCTCGGCCCAGCCTACCCGCCCGAAATGCCATCTCTAGTTGTATGTGTAATCTTTATCATTAGAATTGATGAACTCCTTTTGATTGGGGGATTCACAAATCTTAAAGCCCACCGTTACATGATTTTCACTCGTTTACTGTCAATCAGAGATCAACAGTTGCAAGTGGGACTTAAACTCTCAACCTTTTCACTACCGAGGAGGCTTACCGCTATACGTCTATACCTTAGAGCATCTGTAGTCGTTAAGACTCAAAATTTTCATATTTGAGTTTTAGAAATAGGAAATTTGAGTTGTGCTTGTAGTCGTTGAAACCCAAAATTTGGTCGTTGAAACCCAAAATTTGGTCCAACGGTGGATGATCTTTTTAACCAAAATTTGGTCCAACGGTGGATGATCTTTTTAATCTTGAATCTCAGCCATTGAATATATATATATATATATATATATATATATATATATATATATATATATATATATATATATATATATATATATATATATGAGTTAAACACATTTGAAAAATAAAAAAAATTGTATACATTTGAATACATAACAATTGCTTTAGGCTCATTCCATCTCATCCGCTGATCAAAAAAATCAAACCAATCTCAAACTAACTTCATATGCATAGAAAATCATGTAGGCTATATTACATAGAAAATTTAAAAAAAAACAATAGGGAAATCTCGGAGGCAAGACCTTTTTGCGTCTGTTTTGATTTTTTTTATAAAAATTTCGTCGGATGCAAAATGATATTGCGTCCGATTTCTTTTCAGATTTTTTTTTGTTGGGTCAGACGCAAAATGTTCTTGGGTCCGACACATTTTTTTAAAAAACAGATCTTGCGTCCGATATTTTTTTTTATCACACGCAAGATCATCTTGCGTCCGAGAATCTTTTAGAACGGACGCAAGATGATTTTTCGATTCCTATATTTGAGAATTTTCTATATATTCTCTCAAATATAGACGGCTACTGTTGTTTTTTTTCTTTTCTTCCGAAGTATGAAAATATAGGAAACAACTACAGCATCTTATCCCCTATATTTTCCAAAATTTTGGGAAAATATAGGGAATGACTACAGGTGCTCTTACTGGCACGCTTTAGCTGTTCGGGTACAACAATGTTAAAACATTTTAGTGGGCCTCCGAAACAAGAGCCCAACACCTTTTTAGGAGACAAGAAGCCCAAATCACGGTTCATTTATTCTTTATTTGTTGGCCTTGTTCAAACAAACAAAAATATATACAATCAAGTGGCCCATGGATATCCATTATGTTCACTTCTCTCCATTTTCAGGCTCTGTGATGGCGCTCAGTGTTTTTTGCTGTCAAGGGACTTTCCAACGAACGAACGGGCTCTGATTACCAAAAGGTAGGAAATCGGTAATAAGAAAGGATGACACTAACTGTGAAAAAGACTCAGCTAATTTTAGTCATCTAAACTTTTGAGCTGTTTGGGATCCGTTTTGAAGTTGAGATAACTCCAGTTATACTACCTTTAGAGTTAAGATAAAGGTAGTTCTATTCTTAATTTATTTCTCAATTTTTGGAGGTATAGATAGATAACTAAAGGTAGAACGCATGTACCTCCACTTAAAATTAATTTGAGTTATTGTAACTCTGTTTCCAAACACGCCCCTATTGATGAGAGTGGGATACCCCATAATTCTAGTTACATTCAAGTTACAAAAAAGAAAATACCAAGAATTAAAGGAATAAAGAGTTACGATCTTGTACCAATATCAACGTTAAAAACAAATTTTGCCAACATTAGTATTACTCTTATATTTTGATTCATATTGAATATGTACTCATTCAGTAGAATTAGTCAAACACACTTCTTTCTGCAAACTGCAAACTTTTATGTGAAAGTCCCTGCCACTAATAAAACTTCGAAGTTGTAGAAGGGTTGAGGGAAATTGTACTTATATTCTAATAGTATCTTGAATGAATGTTATTATTGACAGTGCCTTCCTCAGTTACTACACTTACTACAACTCTTCCTCTCTGTACCTATTTATTGCAGAACTGTGAACAATTCCTCGGTCAAACCTATGAAGAAGGAGCAGGAGACTGGGTTATTTCACTCAGCATCTTTAATGCAGCACAAGGGTTCTCAACAGGTACCTGCACAAACCCAAATTCATGTATCAGACATTCAATGAAGTTCCTGCTTATGGTCATAAATCAAGTGGTTGAATTCAGTTTGTGTCATAGGTAGTTGACACAAACTAATACTACCCTCATTTTTATTTTTTTCCCGTAAAAACTAAAAACTGTGAGGAACATTCCCGCCGTGCTTTATTAAAAAGATATTAACGAAACTGAATACAATCAAGAGAAAAGGCACGATGATGGTTTTAATATAAAGAAAACTGCAAATTATGATTGATCACATTACTCAACTGTTGCATGTTGTTTTGTTAGTAGTGTACAAGATTCCCAAAAGTTTATGAGAGAATAGTATATGAAGAATGGTATATAAAGATTGGCCAAGTACATAATGGAATATACATACTGACAAGTTTTGTATCACTTGTTCAATAATTGAGGGCAGAAAATATATAATTATTGTCAAAAACATGTTATTTTAAATTGTAACATTATTGCTCTGTTCTGTTTCTGATGCAGAAAATAATGGTTGGTAGTGTTGTCTATTGTGATGGATAATACTTACAAAGTGTCCTGCTCCCATAATCCAATAGAAATGCAGGTTCTGATAGGACTTGTAAAATCCTTTTGTGTTCCCACTTCCTTCACAGTAAAAAGGGTTTCTATCCAACTTGGTGAAACTGGGAAGTCCTGGCCATCTGAAAGAAGCAACAAACAGATTTATTTAATCTGACTGTATGATATATGAAATTAGGCAACTATAAGAAGCCAAAAAAATTTTGATAAAATTTGTAGTGCTCACTTTAGTTTCTGAACCCAGGCTTCTGTACCCTTAGTTGCGCAAATTACATCAAGCTACAAACAAAGCAAAACTTAACATCATGAGTTACTAGATTTCATCCTTCATTTGAACTCTTCCATTTAGTAAGCACATGATGAAGATATTGTTAGCACCCAAATTCGCGGACAGAGTCACTAACATAATATTGGAAGATTAGCAAGAGTGCAGTTGCCATTTTGTCCCTGATATTATTTGTGTGTTCTTAGAAGTCTTTAGTTTGTTGGCTTCAGTTCAAAAGATAGTACAGCTTGTTGAACATGTGATTTTCTCACCCAATTTTCTATTCTTGTTCCAAAATTGACAGAGAAGAATGATTAGATAATCAGAAATTGTGTTATTTGTGGACTCCATCACTTTCTTTATTTCAGCAAGTCTCTAACCACCTTAGGTACCCACCATTTGGTAAGGATATTAACTATGGAATCTTTTTTTATTTATTCTCTTGATGTGTATATAATTCTTGCATGGGCCAACAAAAGATTAGTAATTAGTATTATCTAAATTAAGAACATGTATCATATATGTCCCTACATTGTTTCTTCTTTACCCGAAAGAACTTGCATACAATCAACTACAGAATAAAATAACTGGTTGTAAGCTGTAACATATGTTTCTGCTGTCTTAAGTTTTGTATTATTAACATTGGTATATAGGGTATATGATACTGCAAAAGCGGAAAGAGATCCACCGTTATGAATTATTGAAGTGATTTACTAGTACATTGAGAGAAGATCATGCATGAGATATGATAAGTATATGTCTAACAGCATTATGTTATCTGTCTAGAAATGAAAATGATTTAACAAATTTCTACCAAACAATGAGACTTTATTTGCAGAAGAAAATGGAAGGAACTATTTGTAGAGTCAAACCATAGATATGGACCAAAATAGGCAACTACAGAAACATTGCACATGGTGTGAGTTGTAAAGTCTTTGCTTCATAGCTACATTTCCTTTCTGGAACAATGAGTGGATTACAGCATCTCATACATCCAAATTTGGCTTAGGTTGCTTATATTATCTAAGTTTGAGGTAACATGATGATTGAATGCATGCATGATATTGAGTACATGAGTGGTGATCATGTAAACACCCTTACTTCATTGACTTGAAAAGGATAGAATTTAAGCATTGCAAGTGATAGAATTCAATACCTGTCCATTATAGATAGTGACATTGACTCCCATAGACAACAGTTGATCAACCTGTAGTTAATTAAACTCAGTATCAATGGCAACAATATTAAAGCAAATTGAAACTTATTAGCAGAATTTATTTATTTGCCTCTGCAATTCTTGGTTTCATGAAATCGTTGGCCATAGCAGTGAAGACAAGGCCACCTTGCGCTCCCCAACTGTAACAAATAACAGGTTAATATCATGTCTTAAATCAGGTATATGTCTGATTACTGATACGATATCAAAATAATGTGTTGACTGTGCTACTGAAATATTACCTTACGTTCTTCGGAATGATCTTTAACTTTTGTCTAATGGGACCATTCATGAAGTCAGATATATCACCATTGGAAGAAGAAGAAGCCTTAGAGCTCAGATACCTCAAATATCTAGTACTTGACGCCTTCGTTGTCAACGTAGACGATGACAAAGTAGATAAAGGGTCCTGATCTGAATCCAGCAGGAAATTATAGAAATCCTGCAATGTTTCAGACAAAATTAGAATTCATAATCTGAACTTATGCAATTGGATGGGATTGATAACCTGATCTTAAGATTTATAAATTGAATGGCTACTTACCACTTGATTCGAGTGGTCGCCAACCACGTTCTCAAGCTTGTCCCAAGTTCCTGTTGCTTCAGCGTATTGCCCACTCCCTAATTGGTGCTTGATTTTCTCAGCCAAACTGGACATCGAGAAATTGAGACACTCATTAGACTTAGAAAACAGAGATGATACTGTTTTGATAGTTTCTGTTCAGTGCTGAATTTCAACCTGTTGGCCTCTTCAACTCCATTGTCATCGAGTCGAGAAACGTCTTTAAGCAGAGGAGCCCATGAGAACTGCATCACAAGGTAAATAAACATCAATCTATTTCAGTTCAACAACAAACAAAAAAATTCCTGAATTATTTACAAGAACTAACCACGAAATCTTCAGGGGAAATCCAGCTATCTCCCAAAGCAACACCTGAACATCGAAATTCCGGTAAATGCTAGATCCCAGACATACACAGAATAGAATATGTGGTGAATTGTTACCTCCAAATTTGATCTTCAATTGTGCAGCTTTTATTGCATTAACAATCGACAACCCGAGAGTGACTGCAAACTTTCCTCCATAAGATTCAGCAACAACATACAGAGGACTAACCTGAAGCTTGGCATTTGAATTGTATAGAGATTTCAGAAGCGTAGTCAAGTCAGTTGCAGCTTCGACATCAGTCTTCACCAATGCACTTTCATCGTCCACAAAACTAAACCCGGTTCCTACTGGATTATCCTACAAATTATATAACATAAAATTGTTCTTTTAAAAAAAAATAACATAAAAAATGTGAGATTAGAGAAAACTCAGAAAGGATAAGAATATTCACCACAAAGAGAAGATCAGCTTTTTGCAGCCATGTAGTTTTGCGAGGTTTGAGATTGGTATCTAGTGGCCCAACTTCTTGGAAGTTTCCGAATGCAGTACCCGAAGCACCCTATATCCAATCAATTCAAAGCACAAAATGAAATCTTAGTTACATATAGACTACGAAAATTCAAATTCAGTTCAGTAACAAGTTACATATGCAACAACTTACAGGTCCGCCCTGTAACCAGAGCACAGTAGGCCATGGTTTGGTTCCATTGTCGACGCGATTCGGACTGCTGAAGAGCCAGTAGAACATGTGGGCTTCTGCATTGCCACGAAAGCACGCAAACCGATCAGTTCAGATCAAAGAAAGCATGAACAAGAGAAAAAGGAAAGCTTACTTGGCCTAACTTGAACATAACCCCATTCTTCAGACCCATCAGAAGTTCGCTTAATCGCAGTAACCGAATGAACAAAAACAATGAACAATACGCAAATGAGAAGAGAAAGAGAAGGGGAACAAGCCATTTTGAATTTGAATTGAAAATGAATGAAAATTTGAGAATGGGGTCTCTATATATAAAGGTTTGTTATAAGAGATGTAGATATACGAGTGTTTCTTCTTCTTCTATTGTTCACGGCTGTCTTTTTCAACTGAAAATAGGAAGCGATGACGTACAAGAAATGTAGATGAACATAAACTCTTTGATGTATTTAGTCTCTGTGATGTTTACATAAAGGGTGTTAAAGAAGATATCACAACTCCTAGTGCTAATAACTAAAGTACACCACAAGCAATAGAAATTATCAAGACTTAGATGAAACAAAAACAAGTTACCACGATATATGCAAGATTTTACAAGAACACAATCAATATGCAAAGATAACCAACAGTTCTTAGGCTAAATTTGAAAAGAAAAAAAAAAAAAAAAAACCCTGAACTATCCCCTTTATGCAAAAAACCTCACAGGAATTTTTTGTGTGCAAAAAACAACACTTAAGTATGGTTGCAAAAAACTCACTCTGACGGCTGGAGTTTTCTGGTAAAGTTGAGTGAGGTTTTTTGAAAATAATGAGAAAGATGCATGGTATTTTCTGAACTAACTTGTAAAGATAAATGGGGTTATCTAATAGAAGCAGAAAAGTTAGATGTGTTTTTTTTTTTTGAAAATATACTTCTGGGGGGGGGGGGGGGGGGGGGGGGGGGGGGGGGGGGGGTGGGGGGGGGGCACATACTTAGGTGTGGTTTTCTGCATAAAGGGGATAGTTCAAGGGGTTTTTTTTTTTTTTTTCTTCCTTCAAATTTAGCTTGCTTCTTATTCCCCAAGAAATACAAAGATTACAAAAGAGATTACAACTCTCAATCTCTCTCTCACCTTTGAAACACTCGGCACAATCCTCTCTTGAAATTGAACAATGATAACGGCTCACCAATTCTCTATAACTAGTATCATGCACGTGCGATGCACGTGGAGGAAGAAGGAAAAAGACAAAAAAAAAACCTACCAACACGTGCGCTGCACGTATTTACTAACATACAAAAAACAATAAAAAATTGTTTATTTGTTTGGAACCCCATCTCTCCCATTATAATAGTTACAGATCTGTTGATCGATGGATTAGATCCACACAAACCCTAGAGTCTACAGTCATATATATAGTCCCCAAGTAAACACTAAAAGAGGAACACAGATCTAGCTTATTGGGCCTTAAACTCGTCAGCCTAAATAACACGCAACGCCGCTGTCTGTCGACCGCACCCCTAGGTCGGTCAACCGCAACGTGTAAAGCTCACACTCGAGACATGACCGGTCGACCGTATGGTCGACTGTTCCTCTCTCTGTTGGACCCTGTATACTCGAAGAACCTCCTACAGTCAGGGTCAGTCGACCGCAACTCTTCAGACTGCACATCTTCTACTTGTTGTTGTCTCTTACTGTCTTCGTCTTCTCATCTTCTTCTCCAACTTCAAGTACTCCGTGCCTACGTATATTTTGTACCTATATATATTTGAGGCCAAAATCCTAACAATCTCCTATTTGGACCAAATACACAACGCTTCAAAGTTATTGTGATCTTTACCTCGCATTATCTCTACCAATCTCCTACTTTCATGGAAGACCCAAGTACTCACAACTCTCATGAAGAGCACCTCCGCCACTCCACCACGTTGAGTGCACCAACCACTCCTCATTGCCTCATGAAGGATGTGCTCTACCAATAGCATAGAGCACTAATACCAGAGAAATAACCTCACGTGTCGGATTTCGTGTTACAAGACTCCCTAACTCGCAGTAACATCGGACATGGTTTAAAGCCTTTCAATGCATCCTCTGCACTAGAAGTCTCAGTGGACGACACCTCTACAATTTCGCAGACTGTTCTACTCCTATTGTCCCATTTCGGTTACCCTCATCGACATCACCCCGCATATCGATACCAGTGCTCTCTACTTCACAATAGCGACTTGAAGCTTCGACTACCATATCGCAAAGTACCCTCACCGCAGCAACATCTTACTCTCTAGGATCACTTCCATGGCCAGCAGCTCCCACTAAATTAGTAATCTCCCCTCCACAACTGAAAAAACTTGGTTGCACACCACACAACCTACTACTCGATTCTGGCTGAAAGTCAACTACATGAGAACCGCTCTCCACGTCTCTAAGCAAATATAGCGTTCCCTCACGCTTCCCTTTTGCAATCACCCTTGAACCTATAGTTATACACCACGCCCAACTACCAACTGTAGTAGACATACCCTCTTTGTCTAGCGTTCCAATCGAGATAATAAGTTCCTTCAATTCTGGAACATACCTTGTCTCCCACAAGACAACACACTGATCATCATTGTCTTTCACGCGAACAGTATCAACCCCACGTACAGGACACTGGTGACCATCCCCCACGATCACATCTCCAAAAGAACCCTCCTCGTAGTCATCAAACATCTCTTTCCTCAGAGTGTAATGAAAAGAAGCACCCAGATCTATACACCAATCTTGAGTGTCCAACTCCTCCTGAGCTGATAAGCATAACTCTTCAACAAGCCTCACTTGAGCTTCTTTTGGGATATCTCTATTCAGTTTCTCCTGCTTCCTCTTCATATAAGTCTTGCAATTGCGTATCATGTGACCCTTCTTGTGACAATACCAATACACAGGCCCATGTCCCCCATCGCTGTCATCAGACTCACTCTCAGATGAACTACTCTGATCCTTTCTTCTTCGATGGCTCTTAGATCTCCTACATCTCCTCTCAACAGACATTACAGAATCTCTAGAAGGTGATGATGGATATCCCTCGTTTCTCACCCTTCTTACATCTTCTTTCAGAATGCTACTCACCACATCCTGTAGAGTCTTTGTATCGTTATAGTATCTGTAATAGTCTGTTCCACCGTACCATAACTATCGGGTTAAGTAAATGGAAGTAACAATGACTGCTCCCTCCCTGGAAACTTCAAATATGCAGCTTCTATCTGGTTATAAACCATACAGTAATTATTCATATGTTCTGTTACTGAACCCCCTTCCTTCAACTTCATATTAACCAATTTTTTTAGATGAAGAATTTGATTAGATACCAACAGTTTCTTATACATATCCGTGAGAATCTCCATATCCTCCTTTGTGGTCTTTGCCATCGAGATATAAAATAACGTCTTCCTACTCAGCCCCAACTGAATCTGCCCTAGCGCCTTCCTATCCAAACGATTCCAATCCACCAAGACCTTCGCATCTTTGACTCCACCTTCCGGCTTCTTATCAAACAACGGACCATGAAGATCTTTCTGGCGAAGATACGCTATCATCTGAATCTTTCACATCGCGAAGTCACTCCTATCGAACCTCTCAATCTTCGACTTGCTATCGGCCATCTCGAACCTAGTGCTTTGATACCACTTGTTGAAGAATCTACCACAACTCGTAGTGCTAATAGTGAAAGTACACCACAAGCAATAGAAACTACCAATATTTATATGAACCAAGGAACAAGACACCACGATATATGCAAGATCTCTCAAGAACACAATCAATATGCAGAGATAACCAATACTTCTTATTCCCAAGAAATACAAAGATTACAAAAGAGATTACAACTTTTATCCCCCCCCTCTCTCTCTCTCCTTTGAAATACTCGACACAATCCCCTCTTGAAGTTGAACAATGATAACGACTCACCAATTCTCTCTAATCTGTTGATCGATGGATTAGAACCACACAAACCCTAGAGTCTACAGCAATATATATAGTCCCAAGTAAATCCTAAATTCAGCCCAAATAACACACACGCCGCTGTCGGTCGACCGTAACGTGTAAAGCTCACACCCGAGACATCACCGGTCGACCGCACGATCGACTGTCTTGCTCTCTGTTGGACATTGTACACTCGAAGAACCTCCTACAGTCATGGTCGGTCGACCGCACCCCCAGACAGTTGACCGCAAATCTCCAGACTGCACATCTTCTACTTGTTACTGTTGTCTCTTACTGTCTTCGTCTTCTCATCTTCTTTTTCAATTTCAAGAACTTTATACCTACGTATATTTGAGGCCGCAATCCTGACAAAGTGGCCCCAAAATTCTTTAAAATGTTGGATCAAAACAATTTTCAAAAGCACTTGTAGAGTAACTTGGTTATCATTTTCTGACTACTTTTTAAAGATAAACTGTAGGTTAATGTTTATGTTATATGGGGGTTAATTCGTAATAAAATTTGTATTTAAATATTGGTTCTTTATCTTCACTTTGAGTCTTTGAGCTTCAATCCTAAGTTGCCTCATCAACACAAAATCTTCACGTGATTTTGAACTCCATTCAAATTTTTGGTAGTTCTGAAAGTAACATGCACGATTTTAATACCCCCTCTCCAAAAAAAATAAAATAAAAAAAAGGCACGAGATTTTCGGCAGTGATTTCCAATTCTAAATTAATTAGTTATTTTGATCAGGTGAGTATTAATGCGGAATGGAAATTTGGAATATGTCTTTATCTTGATAGAATAGGATATTTGACATTAGAACGATATCATGTTCTATTTAGATCGTGTCCAATCTGACCTCAAGGGTTTGAGGTGGTGGCTGGTGGCCGGCATGTTTAGAAATTTTGTTTAGTGCGTATAATGCACATATTTTCGGGGATGACTACACATACATGGGTTTTTACCCCAAACATACATTACAAATACATTGGGGTCCAATTTTTACTAAAAGACAAGGTATTAACCTTGTCTTTTAGTAAAAATTGGACCTCAATGTAGGGGTGGCAGATGGGTCGACCGGGCCGGGCCGGGCCCAACCCGTGCGGGTTGGCAAGCTTGGGAATGTGGGCCGGGCCGGGTTGGGGTGTTATACGGGCCGGGCCTGGCCGGGTCAGATTATTAATTGGGTGGCCCGCCCAACCCGTGAACCCATTAGGGCTCAACCCGGGTTGGGCCGGGTCGACCCGCGGGTTGGCCCGTATAATAATATATATAATAATATTTTTTTTTTTTTTTGCTTAAATTGAAGTAATACTAAGTAATACTACATTACTACTAATAATAATACTAAGTGAGTAATACTACATTACTAAGTAAGTAATACTACATTACTACTAATGGCTAATAATAATACTACAATTCTTAAAAATTATAATACTAAGTAAGTAATAGTGTAATACTGAGTAAGTAATACTTAGTAAGTAAGTAATACTAAGTAAGTAAGTACAATTCAATTTTAAAGTAATACTAAGTAAGTAAGTAAGTAATACTAAGTAATTAATTTTTTTTGGTAGTTTAAAATTGTAATACTAAGTAAGTAATACTACATTACTAGTTTACTACTAATAAGTAATAATACTACAATTCTTCAAATATCCCCAAATGATGTTTAATTATAATACTAAGTATGTAATTCACTAAATTTTGTAATAATACTAATAAGTAATAATACTACAATTCTTCAAATTGAATCAAATATCCCCAAATAATGTTTAATTATAATACTAAGTAAGTAATAATACTAATAAACAAAAAAAATCGTGATAATAATAATAATAAGATTGAAAGAGTGAAATTGACAACAAATTTTGAAATTTTATTCATACGAATTTAAGTGATACAATTTGAAAAATTTATAACGAAATGAAATGAAGAATTCAATTCACAAATAAGTTTTATACAATAACATATTTCTTATGTACAATTTTAATTGACTACAATTTTTCTAATTTAACATGAGATGAAAAGCTATTGTTGTTGTTGTTCTTCTTCTTCGGGCGAGTTGCTCCCACTTGTAGAACTTGATAGTGCTTTCCCTTACGTCCTATCTTCAGCCTTCAGCCAGTCTTCTGTGCAAACGAGCATCTCCAACGACTCCGGCTTCAACCGGTTTCTGTAATCAGATAGAACCCTGCCACTTGTAGAAAATGCACTCTCAGAAGCAACTACAGAGACAGGAGGAGTTAGCAAATCTTTAGCCATAATAGACAGAATACTAAAAGTGTGTTCATGTTTTTTCCACCATTGTAAAATATCTAGTGGGGAAAGAGTAGGCTCAGTATCCTGTTGGTTATACCAATTTAATTCATTTGGTTGATTAGTCCTAGATTTTTTAGACTGAATTTGTTCAAGTAGACTAAATGTTCTATCACCAATTTTACTTTTACCTTTAGAACTACCAGAAGAAGAACTAACTACAGAAGTTGTACTACTAGAAGCAAAACGTCTATCATAATAATCATACAAGTTATTTAATGTAGATTCAAACTGAACTAAAAAAGTAGCGCAATCAATTGTTAATTCTACATTGTTATCTAAACATGCAAAAAACATTTCTATCAAATTCTTCGTACCTTCTAATTTGATACGAGGATCCATAACAGTAGCAACACAAATCAACATAGGAGGAGGAAAATAATATTTCAAAAATTTTTGAAATGCAGGTATTACAATGTCACTAATATAGGGATCATTTAACATTTCGTTAAATATTTGCATCATGCTAACTAATTCAATAAAAATGCTACTAGAAGTAGATTCATATGTTTTTGAAAACTTTAAAGTTGCGGTTTTAAAAGGTTCTAAAAATTTCAACAAAGCTTCGGCAAAATACCAATCGGGTGGAGTCATTTCAAAATTGTGCATATTTTTTGCGATACAAAAATCATTTACAACTTCTTTATAATCGGTGACAACATTTAGTAAATCAAAAGTAGAATTCCATCGGTGTCTAACATCCTTTGGAAATTTTCTAAAAGGAACATTTCTAACCCTACACCAAGCTTTCCATTCTTGTAAAATGCTTGGACTTAATGCAATGAAATGTACACAATTTCTAATTTTATGTATATATGGATCAGCTATTTTTAATGCATCTTGAACACATAAATTTATAATATGACATGCACATCTAACATGAAAAATATTGTCAGATGGAGGGTTTAATACAGCTTTTAAAGTAGTAATTGCTACATTGTTGTTAGATGCATTATCAAAACTAATAGCCATAATTTTATCGCGAATATGAAAAACATCACAAATTTCTATAATACGGTTTGCTATTTCAGCGCCACTATGGGGATACGGCAACGACGCAAGTGATATGATTCTTTTTTGAAGAATCCAATCATTGTCGATCCAATGACAGGTTATTCCCATTGTTGAAATATTGTTGACACCCGTCCAACAATCCGAAGTTAAACTAACCCTACAAGTTAAACTCCATAAAATTGCAATCAACGCGTCCTTCATTTCAACATACATTTTAAAACAATCCGATTTGCAAGTATTTCTCGGAATTCTTCTAAAATGAGGGTTTAAGGCCGTTTGATTAAAATTTTCCAAGTTCCTATTCTCGGGATAGGAAAATGGCAACTCTTCCTTAATGACTAATCGGGCCATTTCCCGACGAACGATTTCGGGATCATAAGGGTGGCTATCTACTTGACCGGTCCTAGGGTTAATTTTTTGTTGGCCTTGTATTTGATCAAGAAGTTCTTTGTGATTGTGTTGTATGTGTCTACTAAGTGTACCGGTTCCGTCACCCCTCTTGAATTTGTATTGTTTACCACATGATTTACACATTTTCACACCTACACCCGGAATATGTTCGTCCGGGATATACTCATAAAACTTGTGCCAATCACTAGTTTCTCCTCTACTTTTTCTACTACTACGGGGTTGTGTAGTTTCGGGTTGTTGTTGTTGTTGTTGTTCTTCTATTTGAATGCCACCTACAACATCCATGTCGTGTGTACCCCATTGTTCCATAGTAGGATCAATGTAATCTTGGGCGGGCTCACTAATTGGGACAATTGGTGGCCTACGTGAAGAGGAGGAGGAATCTTGTCCGCTACGATCGCTACCGCGTGATCTAGACATAGTGTAGTAATGTGGTATGTAAATAAAATCTACAATGTAGAAGCGGTGAATTATACAAAAAATAACTAAAAAACAAGAGGGTTGAGATAGAGAAGTTCAAAAAACAAACAATAATATTAACTACAACGAAAAAAAAAACAAGAGAGATAGAGATATTTTGATACCGTTCACCGTGGAATACGCGTATAAAAAAAACCGTGAAAAATAGAATATAATAGAAAAGATGGAGGAGCGCGTTGCCGATTTCGCAATTGAAGAGTTGAAGTAGATTTGAGTCGATAGTTGAAGAGAGTTGAAGACGTTGAAGACGTTGAATTTTGTTCTCCGATACGACCGAAATTTGATCGTGTATACGCCTCCTTGTACACTTGTTTGATGATTACTACAATTGTTCAAATTTTTTTTTTTTGATGTATAATAGTAGAGAGAGTAAGAGAGAGAGGTGTGATTTTTTTGGAGATTTTTGGGGGCTATTTATAGGCTTAGAATTGGGTAAAAACAAAAAATAAAAAAAATAAAAAAAAAAGAACAACAGCAGCAAGCAACGGCTCCTAGACGTTTGCTGCTGCTGCCGTGCCCAACGGGCCCAAACCAACGGGAGGATCCAACGGCTAGAAAAATCCCAACGGTACCAAACCCAACGGGCGACCCGCGGGTTGAATTCGCGGGTTCAATTCACGGGTCGGAGGTCGAAATTCGCGGGTCAACCCGCGGGTTGGCGGGTCCAATTCGCGGGTTGACCGGGTTCGTGGGCCGGGTTTCGCGAATCCAATTCGCATAAATAGCGACCCGGGTCGACCCGGTACTGTTCACCGGGTTCGACCCGAACCCGCGAAAGCTTTAACCGGGCCGGGTTCGTGGGCCGGGTCGCCGGTGGGTCACCGGTTGACCCGGCCCAGTTGCCACCCCTACCTCAATGCATTTATAATGTACATTTGGGGTAGAAACTCATGTAGGTCTAGCATTTTGCCATATTTCCAGTCAACTTTATAATGCGGGTGTTAAGATCGAGGTGTTTCTTTCAAGACCATAAATTTAATTTTCCTGCTTTGGTACATCATCATTTTCGATAATTTTGTATATAGGTAGTGTTTGTTTCATATGAAAGACCGTAAATTTGCTTTTCTTATATCACTACATGTTGATTTATTCTACTTTGTTTATTTCAGAAAAATGAAAATTGGTAAAAACTTTGACAATTCGGCAGAAAAGTGGAAAAAATGAGAATGGAGAGAGAAAAAATTTAAAGAATGATAAAGAGAAAGAGCATGAGAGAGAAAAAAATTAAAACATGGAAGCTTTTGGTACGTAAAAATGTGTAAAGAAAACTCGTATTCTCTTTTTAGATTTGTAAGTCAAAATCACTTTATGTAAATCAAATGTATGACAAAACAAAAAAACAAAATTTCATGTATACTCTAATCGCCATATGAATATACATGAATGGAAACGGAAGCGATAAAATGAAATCGATAATCGTACCTTCAGCCATTGCCGTTTAAAGTCTGAAACCGTTTTCGCCAAAAGCCTCTTGATGTTGTCAATCTCAATTTTGGTTCCAAACTCCTTTCTCACTTTAGATGGTGTATATCAGAATTGTATGAGAGAGTGTATTTGGTGACCTTTTCATTCTCATCTTTATACTACTCTAGCCATCATAGAGTAGTTATGATAATTGCAAAAATAGTGGGTGATTTCCTAAAATGATGGGAGAGAATCATGGGGAAGTTTCTTTAAATAGTTGTAACTTCCCATTTAAATGGATCACATAAATCATGGGGAAGTTTCTTTAATTAGTTGTAACTTCCCATTTAAATGGATCACATATTTGTCCACATAATTAATTAATCAAATTAATTATTATATTTGATTAAGTGGAAAATAAATAAAACATCTAACATTCTCCCACTTGATCCATTTAACGAGAGAGACTCCGTATACGAATCATGGTGACTAATTCTCTTTAAGAGCAAGACAATAATTAATCTTCCATGTATCACAATATACTTAGTCTTTCACCACTCACACTTAACTTAATGAGTAGACCATATGTTTACTCTAGGTCAAACATAATGATATTTCTCAACAAAATAACCAAAATAAGTACGTACACAATTCCAAATGAGAAATAATCCAACTAAATGAAAGTTTCAGACAAACACAATGAATGTGCTACATAATGGAACCAAGTCCCATCCTGATTACATGATCCTTGAATCCTTTAACATGCATGCCTTTAGTCAAGGGATCAGCTATCATCAATTCAGTGTTAATGTGCTCAATGATCACTTTCTTTTCCTGCACACGGTCCTTTACGGCTAGATATTTTATGTCGATGTGTTTACTTCAACTTCCACTCTTATTATTCTTAGCCATAAAGACAGCAGCTGAATTGTCACAATACATTCTTATCGGTCGGCTAATAGAGTCAACAACTCTTAGCCCAGATATGAAACCTTTCAGCCATACACCATGTGAGGTAGCCTCAAAACAAGAAACGAACTCAGCTTCCATCGTAGAAGTGGCTGTCAAGGTCTGCTTGGCACTCCTCCAGGATGTAGACCCGTCAGCTAGCATGAACACATATCCTGATGTGGATTTACGTGAATCATTGCAGCCACCAAAGTCAGAATCGGAGTAGCCTACCACCTCAAGACTATCAGTCCGCCTATACATAAGCATGTAATCCTTAGTACTCTTAAGGTACCTCATTACTTTCTTCGCAGCCTTCCAGTGATCGATGTCTGGGTTACTCTGATATCTTCCTAATACTCCAACGGCATATGAAATATCGGGTCTAGTACAGACCTGAGCATACATAATGCTACCAACAGCTGAAGCATATGGAACATTTTTCATTCGTTCCCTTTCAATGTCATTCCTGGGGCATTGGTCCAAACTGAACCGATCACCTTTCACAATGGGTGCTACACTTGGTGAACAATCTTTCATACCGAATCTTTTTAAGACCTTGTTGATATAGGCCTCTTGAGACAAACCCAAAATGCCTCGAGATCTGTCTCTATGGATCTTTATGCCGATGACATAAGATGCCTCGCCCATATCTTTTATATCAAAGTTACTTGAAAGAAATCGTTTCACCTCATATAGCAACCCTTTATCATTGGTTGCTAGCAAAATATCATCCACATATAACACAAGGAAACAAATCTTGCTCTCACTGACCTTAAGATATATACATTGATCCATAACATTTTCTTCGAACCCAAATGAAGTAATCACTTTATGGAGTTTCACATACCATTGTCGGGAAGCCTGTTTCAACCCGTATATGGATTTATTAAGCTTACAAACCAAATGCTCACCCTCTTTAGAGAAGAATCCTTCAGGTTGTTTCATATAAACCTCTTCCTCTAAATCACCATTGAGAAATGCCGTTTTCACATCCATTTGGTGTAGCTCAAAATCAAAATGAGCTACTAATGCCATCACCACTTGGAAAGAATCTTTCTTTGATACAGGAAAGAAAGTCTTGTTGTAATCGATTCCTTCCCTTTGAGTGAACCCTTTGGCAACAAGTCTAGCTTTATGTCTCTCGATGTTGCCATGCGAGTCTTTCTTTATTTTAAAGACACACTTGCATCCAATGGCTTTTTCACCATTTGGCAACTCAACAAGATCCCAAACTCGGTTAGATGCCATAGAGTCCATCTCATCTTTCATGGCATTCATCCATAAGTTTGAATCTGTAGAACTTATGGCTTGTGAAAATGACATAAGATCATCGTCGGCTCCAATATTATAATTCGATTCTTGTAGATACACTAAATAGTCACCAGAAATAGTTGATTTCCTTGTTCTAGTAGATCTCCTCAATGGAACTTGTTCATCCTCAGGATGAACTGTTTGTTCCTCATTACCATCATGATCTATTAGATTGTTGTCAACTTGTGGAACCTCAATAGTTGGCTGTCTAACACGCAATTTAGCTTGAGGTGCGTTAATGAAAATCAACTTGTCACTTGAAACAGTGGGTGGAAGTTAATCATAATCCTTTTCAGGAACAATGTCCTGAAATTGATCACTCCCACTAATCAAGTCATTCTCAAGAAATTTAGCGTTTCTTGATTCCACAATCCTGGTATTATGAGACGGACAATAGAATCTATAACCCTTAGACCTTTCAGCATATCCAATGAAATACCCACTAATGGTCCTTGGGTCTAGCTTCTTCTCTTGTGGGTTGTACACTCTCACCTCAGACGGGCATCCCCAAATGCATACATGCTGCAAACTCGGTTTCCATCCTTTGAATAGCTCAAAAGGCATCTTTGAGACGGCCTTGGAAGGAACCCGGTTTAATATGTACACTGCCGTCTTAAGAGCTTCTACCCATAAAAATGATAAAGTTTAACATTACTCCTCATACTTCTCACCATGTCCATTAAAGTTCGATTTCTTCTTTCTGCTACACCATTCTGATCTGGAGAACCAGACATGGTGTATTGGGCAACAATCCCATGCTCTTGAAGAAATCTTGCAAATAGACCCGGTGCTTGTCTGTTCTCGATGTATCTACTGTAGTACTCTCCACCTCTATCTGATCTCACAATCTTAATGTGCTTATCACATTGTTTCTCTACCTCAGCCTTAAACAATTTAAAGGCATCCAAAGCTTCGTTTTTAGAACGAAGTAAGTAAAGATACATATATCGTGAATAATCATCTATGAAGGTGATAAAGTATTTCGGATCATTAGCGTTCATGTCTGGACAATAAATATCCGTGTGTATGATCTCTAATAGGTTTGAACTCCTTTTGGCACCAATTTTGTGTTTATTAGTTTGCTTTCCCTTAATGCAACCAACACAAGTATCGAAATCAGTAAAGTCTAAAGTACTAAGTACCCCATCCTTTACCAATCTCTTAAATCTCTCAATGGAGATATGTCCCAATCTCCGGTGCCACAAAATAGAGGAGTCCTCATTTATAATACATCTTTTTAACCCAGTATTAACATGCATAGAACTATTAGTAATATCATTTTGCAAACAAAGATGATATAAACCATCAGAAAAAATACCATATCCAATAACTTCAGAATTTCTGAAAATACTGAAACCAGAATCTGAAAACTAAAGGAAATTCCCAAAGGTACAAGTCTTGAAACTGAAATCAAGTTTTTAGTGAAACCTGGTACATAAAACGTCTTTTCTAAATGCAAACTAAAACCACTACTTAAAATTAAACTGCATGTCCCAACGGCCTCCACATGTGAACTGGTCTGACTACCCGAATAGATGTAGTGTTCACCTCCCATCGGTTTCCTTAGGTTTGTCATACCCTGCAAGGTATTCGAAACATGGATTGTAGTACCAGAGTCAATCCACCATTTATTATAATTAATATTAACCATATTAGATTCATAAACAAACACTAGAAAATTACCTTTCTTCTCAAGCCAAGTCTTAAACTTCATGCAGTCTTTCTCCATGTGTCCCTTCTTTTTACAAAAGAAACACGTAGACTCCTTCTTTATGCCTTGGTTTGCTGAAAGCTTTCGCTTTCCCTTTTCCTTAATGTGATCCTTTCTCTTCTTTGAAGAAGAAGCAGTATTAAGGTTCACCTTTTCTCCCTCTTCCATCCTCAATCTGCCGTCCTCTTGAACACACATGGTCATAAGTTCATTAATTGACCATTTATCCTTATGTGTATTATAAGAGATCTTAAAAGGGCCATATTGTGGAGGGAGAGTGCACAAAATGAAATGTACTAGGAAAGATTCAGACATGGTAACTTCCAAATCCTTAAGTTGGGCCGCAATATCCCTCATGCGCATGATATAATCACGCACACACTTAAACTCATTGTGCCTCATGGATGAAAACTTCATAATTAAGGTGCTAGCAAAAGCTTTGTCAGAATCTACAAACTGCTCATCAATGGCTTTAAGGAGATCTTTAACCTTAGTATGCTTATCGACAGAACCCCGAATACTAGCACAAAGTTTGGTCTTTATGAACATAACTGAGAGGCGATTAGATCGCTCCCACCTTTTATAAAGATCAACTGCAACTGGAGTGCTAGTCTCAGTTATACTAGGGGGTTCGTCTTTCCGAATAGCATAGTCGATATCCATCCACCCCAATTGCAAAAGCACTCTTTCTTTCCACACCTTATAGTTATCACCCTTTAATTCAGGAATGTCACAATTGACATCAGAAATGTTCCCGAATAAAATTGCTGCAAAGAAATATACATACATGCTTGTAAACAAAAATTTGAGACTTAACTTTATCATGTTTTACCAATACAAATCATGAATAAAAATATGAATCTAGTGACATAAAACCTGCCTGTGGGCTAAAGTCCTACTCAAAATTAGATTCATAACTGTATGATAAAACTATTAAACCATATTCATTCCTTAATTCCTGTGGGTAGATTAAGGAACATAATTCAATATTTCACCCTAATTAATCATACAAATATAATAAAATTTCCTGTGGGCATATTTCATCATATTACATATGATTAATTACAAATTAATGTCTAGTTTCCATATGTGATTTCATAAGAAATTTTAAATAACTAGAGATGCTGTGGCTACTCTCCAATTACTAAAATTAACAAATCACTCGACATATTTTCTTTAATAATTTGATCATGTACAATTAAAAGAAGCAAATTCTGTAAAGTGCTTTAATTGTACACCTCATAATGTTGACCAAATTCATTTATCTACATGATACTGGTAGCAAGAACAAAAGAATAACCACTAGCATTAGTTTCAAAAAAAAAAAAAAAAAAAAAAAAAACTTTCATTTCAACACGATGACACTTATCATTTTTCAAATGTACCAGTACTACTTTATGTCAATTTCAACTGAAAGCATCATATGAACTTTGATTTTTAGCGTTAATTAATAGAACACAGCGACACGTATGAATTACGATCGAACAAAGAAGTGTACTGTTAGTTAGACAGTACATATATTTGTCACTGTATAAATTATATTAATTAATGTTCAAGTACTCGGCATTAGAAGGAGTCAATTCAATATATTCTAGTTATTTCTTTTGTGAAATGAAATAACAAGCAAGGCAGAGATAAGTTTTTGGCTCTGATACCAATGTAAGTCAAAACCACTTTATGTAAATCAGATGTAAGACAAAACAAAAAAATAAATTTTCATGTATACTCTAATCGCCATATGAATATACATGAATGGAAACGGAAGCGATAAAATGAAATCGATAATCGTACCTCCAGTCATTGACGTTTAAAGCCTGAAACCGTTTTCGCCAAAAACCTCTTGATGTTGTCAATCTCAATTTTGGTTCCAAACTCTCCTTTCTCACTTTAGATGGTGTATATCAGAATTGTATGAGAGAGTGTATTTGGTGACCTTTTCATTCTCATCTTTATACTATTATAGCCATCATAGAGTAGTTATGATATATGCAAAAATAGTGGGTGGTTTCCTAAAATGATGGGAGAGAATCATGGGGAAGTTTCTTGAATTAGTTGTAACTTTCCATTTAAATGGATCACATAAATCATCGGGAAGTTTCTTTAATTAGTTGTAACTTCCCATTTAAATGGATCACATATTTGTCCACATAATTAATTAATCAAATTAATTATTACATTTGATTAAGTGGAAAATAAATAAAACATCTAACAAGATTACCTTATTTGATATGTGACATTCATAATTTTAATGATGGAATCCTCAATGAATCAATTTTTTTGTTGTTGAGAATGATTTTTATTCCCCAAAAAAATCATGCAATTTAAGAATTTTCATAGGATTTTCATAACAAACAATAAAATAATAAAAAATAGAAAAAAAAGCCCCCCCCCCCCCTAAAATCATGGGATTTGAGAATTCCAATCCATAACAAATAATTAAGGGTCCGTTTGTTTCACTTTTTTTTTCTCCTGAAAACCCTATCCTGAGTTGGCGTTTGTTTTAAGTGTTTTTTCCAAACACTATTCAGAATACTGATACTCCCCTCTTTTTCGAAAACAACTCCACCCTCTCTTCTCACATCACTCACGAGCCCTTCGATATCTTTTCTCCCGTTCGTTGTCTTCTTCCTCCGGATTTTCCCATTCCAGATCTGAGTCTCCCTCACTATCGGCGATACCTCCTTCACTCTCTTCTCGCCCGTTCTTTCCCTTCACGAAGCTCCTCTATTCCTCTTTCCCCGTACGGCATCTTCTTCCTCCCTTCTTTTTCAGAACAGATCTGATCTAACCCCCCCAATCAACGTTTTTGGAATGATTCTACTGTGAAATCTAGTCCAAACGTCTGATTCTCTGTCGCTGGCGACTTGAATACCACTCTCCGTTCTGTCGATTTGGTGAGGGGTTGAGGGGTTTCGGTTGAGGGATTAATGGTGTGTACAACCCGTACTGCATACAGGAAAAGAGCTAGGGAACAACGGGCAAATCGAATCAAAAAGCTACTCAAGGTTGAATCCGTTGCTGACAATTTCTTCCTTGTTCAATTCCAATCGAAGGTATGATCCGTGGGGCACTTTATTTTGTTGTTTTTCTTTACGAATTTTCGTGAATTTTTAATCTGCTTTTGGACCCAAAAAATTTTGGCCGGCCGTCCAAACTGCATCTTTTGACGAATTCTCTGTTGCCAATTTTTTGTTTAACCTGTGGCTCCTTGCAACCTACAGTTATCTGATCACAAGGGCTAATTGCTGGATTTTGGCATTTTTTTTATTTTTATCGGTATTTCTTCAATATAGATGAGTAGTATGGGTAGGGGGAAATAGAAGGCAGTGGAGGAGGATTATGGGAAGTGGCCTCCCTATATTGTGCATTGTTTTGTCAACCTTATGGAGGCTGCAGTTGACAGTGATAGCCTAAAAAGTAACACATTCGACACAAAAACTTGGAGTAATTTTGCTGTACAAATGCAACTCGCGTGTGGCCGTTCATTCACGGTAACACAATTGAAGACAAAATATCAGAGACTTAAATCATAATGAAAGGTGTTTTCTGATATGAAGAAACAGAGCGGTTTTGGTTGGGATGAAGTCAACGAAACTGTTACTTGCGAGAAACCAGTTTGGGAACAATATCTTAAGGTTAATTTATATAATCTCAAAGTTTGATTTTTGTTTGTGAATCCTTTTTATTATACTTCATCTTGACTCTAATACTTGCATAGTAACAACCAATTCTATGATTAGATACATCCTGCCGCCAAAAAATTTGCTAACAAGGGGTTGGCAGATTTTGATGCTTTGACAAAAATAATGGAAGATTCTACTGCCCAGGGCAATGTGACAAGGGCTTCCACACAAAGGGTGTTGGATGATGATGAGGAGTGGAGGATGAATTATGAGTTTGGCCACCCTCATCAGTCAAATGTACATGTAATTGATGACGATGATGATGTACCAATAGGTTCGGGGTCGGGCTCTCGTAAGAGAAAATCCGGTACCTCAAGTGGCCGGAGATCAGCTATGTCAATTGTGAAAGATTATATTAGCTTCTGTATGGAAACTCAGGAGGTAAAAAGAAGCAGGTTGAAGAACAAAATAGAGGTGGAAAGTAATGTCACGGCTGACCCTACTTTGGCCGAGTTGGATCAATGCCACGATATAATCAATGCGATGACATGGATTGATCCCAATGAAACTTTGAAAGCACTAGACCACCTAATTTGTAATCCTCGTGCCTGTCACAGTTTCATTCATATGACCCCAGCACATCAGGAGGCTTGGGTCAGGATGTATGGTCGGCAGTAGCCATCCCATTCGGTTGAATGGGATAAAGAAATCATAATGTGTACTATTTTTTACTGTTATTTGCGTATTTGCGTGAGATGTATGTACTATGACTTTACATTGCGGTTTTTATTTCATTTACATTGAGTTTTATTTTTTTACCAAAAGTGATTTGCTATTAGTAGTGAACTTTATTACTTTCTCAATTTGATTTCTATCTTTTTGTCATAGTGAGTTACTACTGCAAGTACAACTTCTGTTATGGACACTTCTTCATCTAGTAGTGACGATGTTGATGAGTTGATGAATATAATCTTCCTACCTGAATTATGTGAAGAACTTGACGCTGAAGAAAGTACAACGTCCTCTCAAAAACAAACAGGACGTGAATATCTGAATGAAATGTTAGAGGGTTTCCAGTCCACGTTTCATGGAATATTCCGTATGAACCAAGATTGTTTTATAGCCTTGTGTGCTTTTCTAAGAAATGAGAACTACCTTGACGAAACAGAGGAGTCTTCAAGACGCAGACGCGTGTCTTTCGAGGAAAGTGTGGCAATTTTCCTGTATATTGTAGGTCACAGTTCAAGAATGCGACTAGTCGCTAATAGGTTTAACCACTCACTTCAAACAATCGAAAGACATTTTACACTTGTATTGAAAGGTTTGGTAAGAGCGGCAACAATACTTATCACCCCCCCCCCCCCCCCCGACACTACACAAGTACATCAAAGGATCCTCAATTCTCCAGACTTTTATCCGTGGTTTAAGGTATTCTGTTACCTTCACCCGTCATGTATTATTATAGTTTTTTCAACGTTTTCACGTAATATCTATTATTCGAATTCATTAATGTAGGGAGCTATTGGTGCTGCGATGGCACATTAATCAAGGCTACTGTACCTGCTACTCGAAGCAATGCTTGTCGCTCACAAAAGGGTATTATTAGCCAAAATGTTCTTACAGCATGTGATTTTAACATGTTGTTCACATTTGTTTACGCGGGATGGGAAGGCAGTGCTAACGATTTCCGTGTAATACAGAGTGCATTAGCACAAAGACTGTTGGAAATCCCACCAAACGATAAATATTACTTAGTAGATTGTGGTTATACTAATATGCCTGGTTTTTTAGCACCATACCGTGGTGAGCCATACCACTTACAGGACTTTCAAGGGGCCAACCATGCACCAACTCAACTGAGACAACTTTTTAATAAACAGCATGCTAGGCTACGGAATGTGATTGAGAGAACGTTTGGTGTATTCAAGAAGATGTTTGCCATCTTTAATGACATGCCAAACTACCTGTTTACAAGACAAGTTATGATGGTCACAGCCTGTTGTGCACTCCATAATTTTATATGTATGCACTCACAAAACGATGCTTTTTTTGAGGAACTTGACGATGAACAATTAGTACATCACCAACACACTGAAGATATTGCCTCCACATCTCAGGGCTTGGATTTATCATCTTCCCAATTGAATTGTATGAATAGGAAAAGATATGATATTGCCATGGCAATGTGGAATGCAACACACTAATGTAATTTGAATGTAAATATTTTCATTGTATCCTTTTTTCGAACTGTTTCGAATGTAATGTTTTCTGCAAGGTGTGTGATTTCATCTTGACAATTTATGGATGAACAGGTACTGCACACGGATTCAATTTTGTGCACATGATTGGTAAGAAATATGGATGGGTCGGTAGCAGTAAGTGATTTGAAATACAATTTTTTAAAACTTAACAAAGATGATGTCGTAATAGGCAATGATGATAGGTTTTCATTCAATGTGGAATGTGTCCCTCCCCCACCCCATTGCCGCTTTCTGCTTGGTTGTATCGACAAGCAACGGATATTGAGATTGGACATTATATGTGAATAACCACTGAAATGATGTATAATACCCTTTAAACTGATTTGTGGTTGATGTTTGGAATGAAAGGTTAAGTAAGAATGAATCCATTGTGTCAAACAATGATGATGAATTCAATTCTTGTTTACGACAATGTGGGAAGGGGATGGGGGGGGTGGGGGGTGAACATTGTACTTAGTGCTAGTAGGCGTGGCATTGTAAAAATGCAGCCATAGTGTGGAGTTTTTATCATTGATTTGAACAATCTGAGCCTACGACAAATATGATTTTATTTTGTCTTCACAGCAAATTTGAGGATGAATTATGAGGTTTCGGCCTTGCATTGGCCTTGCATTTGGGCAGTATTCTTTCTGTTAGAATGTGTTTTGAGATGGCGTTTGTTAGAAGTGATCAAATTTGTTTTAGGTCTGTTAGAAGTGATCAAATTTGTTTTTAAACCTAACGATGATGATGTCGTTATAATCAATGATGAAAGATTTTTAGTCAATGTTGAATGTGTCCACACCCCCCCTCCCCCCCCCCCCCCCCCCCCCCCCAACCAAAAAACAGATATTCAAAATATATTGGTAACTATATGTGTGAATAACCACGGAAATGATGTGTAATAGTACTTAAGCTGATCTGTGGTTGATGTTTAGAATTATGTGAAGTAAGAACGAATCCATTATGTTAATAAAGAATGCTGAAATCAAGTCTTGTTGAAGACGATGTGGGAGGGGGGTAGGGGGAGGTGTTGGACATTATACTTTGTACTAGTAGGCGTGGCATTGTAAAAAATACAGCTCTAGTATGGAGTTTTTATCATTGATTTGATGAATCTGAGACTGCGACTAATTTGAACTTTGTTTTGGCATTATATTATTTTCATGGTTTTGGGCAGCATCTGATATGTTCTTATCCAATTTTGTTGGTAATATGAATGCTACCCTGATTGCTAAAACATGGATTCTGTTGTTTTTATGGTTTTGGGCAGCATCTGATATGTTTTGATGAATTGGGCAGTATTTGTTGGTGTGTTTTTCCAAAAAAATGGGCTGTGCATATGGTTGTATATGTTGGGTTGTGCATTGAGATGCTTCTGATGTGTTCTGATGGCTGACACAGTGAGGGGTGATGTGTTCTGATGTGTTCCCCTGGGTATAAATTTATTTGCATTACTGTTTTCAAAAAGAGGGGGGATAACAGTATTCTGAATAGTGTTTCCAAAAAACACTTAAAACAAACGCTAACTCAGGATATTATGTCAGGAAAAAAGGAAAAAAAAAATTTAACACAAACACACCATGTTTTCATGGTTTGGGGAGCATCTGATATGTTCTGATGAATTGGGCTTCATTCTATGATTCTGCTGTGTTCTCTGATTCTGCACTAGTCTGAAACTGAGGAATCTCTGATTCTACCCATGCCTTTTTAAACCTGGTTACTGTATACAATAAATTCATGCTCCATTGAGGTTGGGTTGTGCATTTGCATGCTGCTGATAGGTTGCTCATGGTTTTGGGCAATATTCTGATGGCCCCCAATACTCATCATAGCACTGTATTAGATTGTGTACAATGTGAACCATCAGAAGGTGATAATCTCCCACCATGTTGTTACTAATATATAAATCATCAGTGGGTAATAATCTGCCACCATGATAGGCATCAATACTCATCACAGCATTGTATTAGTTTGTGTACACTAATGAAAATTATACCCAGTTAAACTGATACCTTCCTCAAAACCAGAAGATCTCATCACAGATTTCAGGAAGCCATCAGAATAATGTTGGAATTTGACAAATAAGGCAATTACTGGATATGATGAATTTTGTAATGGATACTACCCACTTTCAAAATTTGGAAGTGATGATGTTAAATTCTGTTCCTTTAATACTCTTTGGAGTAATTATTGTTGTTTGCTTTAAACGATAGTAAGGCCTTAATTTTATATCAAATTTGAGGATGACTTCTTCTGTGATATGAGAAAGCAGTTTGAGTTTAACTTTGTTAATTTCCATATTGTACACAAACTAATACAATGCTGTGCTGAGTATTGGTGGCCATCATGTTGCAAGATTATCACCTACTAATGGTTTATGTATTAGTAACAACATGGTGGGAGATTGTCACCTACTGATGGTTTACATTGTACACAATCTAATACAGTGCTGTGATGAGTATTGGTGCCCATCATGGTGGGAGATTATCACCTACTGATAATGGTTTATATATTGGTTCCCATCATGGTGGGAGATTATCACCTACTATTGGTTTATATATTGGTAACAACATGGTGGGAGTTTATCACCAACTGATGGTTTATATTGTACGCAAACTGATACAATAATGTGCTGAGTATTGATGGCCATCATGGTGGGAGATTATCACCTACTGATAATGGTTTATATATTGGTGCCCATCATGGTGGGAGATTATCACATACTGATAATGGTTTATAATGTACACAAATTTGATACAATGTTGTGCTGAGTAATGGTGTTTGATCATGGTGGGAGATTATCACCTACTGATGGTTTATATATTAGTAACAACATGGTGGGAGATTGTCACCTACTGATGGTTTATACTGCACACAAACTAATACAATGCTGTGCTGAGTATGGGTGCCCAACATGGTGGCAGATTATCACCTACTGATGGTTTATATATTAGTAACAACATGGTGGGAGATTATTACATACAATATGGTTTATACTGCACACTTCCTAATACAATGCTGTGATGAGCACATAAAAAACGGTGGGAGATTATTACATAAAAAAATTAAAGATTGCATACTGTTGTATAGGTATGCAACAACTGTGCAATTGGGCTGTGCATTGAGAGGCTTCTGATGTGCATACTGCTTCTGATGTGTTCTTTCAGATGCTTCTGATCTTGTAACTTCTCATGCTTTGTTGTACCATCACACATTTTCAGAATGTGTATTTGGGTAATATTCTCAGGTGCTCGGTTGATTTGGGTAATATTCTTTTTAGTATGAAGTTTTTGAACATATTTTTGTTGTGAAGGAAGATACAAAGTGGGAGATGATGGCAGCTGATCCCGTATTTTATTTTGTAGTCTATGCCTCCAAGTCAATACAAAGTGGGAACACATGCTCAGAAAAAATTAACAAAGTTTCCAATACAATACTTTTGTAATGTTTGCTTTCAGTTTCTTTACAAAGTTTCCATTGTTATCTGCTTAAGCTGGTTTCCAGCTTCTTATTAGCATTGTTAACATTGTTATCTTACACTTTATATAATCTTCTTAGCATGGTTCAGAATGCTTCAGGTTTCAGGTTTCCTTATTGTTATCTACAAAAGAAAGAGGGTAACTGGGGGCCTCAGTCTGCACATGTTTGGTTAAGCAAATTTCAACTTTGGTTATCTTTTTCCTTTGCATTCTATGGTTAATGTAGCAAGTTTCTGCTGCACAATTTATTCTTCCTTGAATATTTTTGAATTTTAATGCAGCAAGTTTCTCATATTGTTTCTTTGTTTATATATCTGCCTGCTCTATAGTTTTTAAATCAAGGAGTTAAGAAGCAACAGTAGCAGCTCCAGGCAGCATGCAGTGACTGTAGGCAACAAATGGGAGATTTAACAGCATGCTTGTTTGTAATGATTGCTGACAACAAATTGTAGAACTTATTTTCATAATATATGTATCGATCCCATGCCATTAATAATAGTTTACATGGGATTGTTGAACAATGTAAACAAAAGTAATGAAGTAAGCTTGCTTTGTTGAATAAATTGGTTGAGTATAGTTGAATGGGATTGTTTTTATTTTGAATATGTAGTGCTTATTTTTCTGAATAAATTGTTTGGCTCAGCCTTTAGAAATTTTCTTTGATATAATCTTTTCAAAAACTGCAGCCGACAGGTTGAGCAGATTCAGTTTATCCAAATAGTTATTGTTATCCAAATACTGCACGCAATCCAAGAAATCCAAATACTGCTCACATCCAAAAAAAATAGATCCTATTTGTTTTCACATGCAATCTTCTATCCTACTACTGCTACTAATTGCTCTCACATGCAATCTCAGCAAAACAAACTAAAAAATACTTCTTCAGTTTCTGCAATTACCAAAAGAGGCAGTGATAACATCAAAACATTTATCCAAATTGCATAACTTATACATGAACTGAGATTAGTTGCTTCACAAAAACCTCACTGATCATAGTATGTTCATACAAGATTTTCTTTTAATTTTGTACTCTAACGTGACGAATCAATCTTGGAGATGATGGCGTCTGATTTTTGCTCCATTCACATGCTGCTCAAGTTTCTTGTTCCAATACTTGTACAACATTGCAATCTAACTGCAACAATTAAAAAAATGTCAGCAAATGATGAATGCAAATTGATTTTAAAAAATTTCACAAATATAACCGAACAGCTTTTAAACTCTCTTTTTCAGGAAAAAAGCTTTCAGATAACAGTTTTTAGCTAGAAATATAACCGAACAGCTTTTAAACTCTCTTTTTCAAAAAAACAGCTTTCAGATAACAGTTTTCAGCTAGAAATATAACCAACAGCTTTTAAACTTCCTTTTTTCAGGAAAACAGCTTTCAGATAATAGTTTTCAGCTAGAAATATAACCGAACAACTTTTAAACTCTCTTTTTCAGAAAAACAGCTTTCAGAATATAGTTTTCTGCTAGAAATATAACCGAACAGCTTTTAAACTCTCTTTTTCAGGAAAACAGCTTTCAGATAACAGTTTTCAGCTAGAAATATAGCAGAACAGTTTTTAAGCTCTCTTTTTCAGAAAAACAGCTTTCAGATAACAGTTTTCAGCTAGAAATATAACAGAACAGCTTTTAAGCGCTCTTTTTCAGAAAAATAGCTTTCAGATAACAGTTTTCAGCTAGAAATATAACAGAACACCTTTTAAGCGCTCTTTTTCAGAAAAACAGTTTTCAGATAACAGTTTTCAGCTAGAAATATAACAGAACAGCTTTTAAGCTCTCTTTATCAGAAAAACAGCTTTCAGATAACAGTTTTCAGCTAGAAATATAACAGAACAGCTTTTAAGCTCGCTTTATCAGAAAAACAGCTTTCAGATAACAGTTTTTAGCTAGAAATATAACAGAACAGCTTTTAAACTCTCTTTTTCAGAAAAACAGCTTTCAGATAACAGTTTTCAGCTAGAAATATAACAGAACAGCTTTTAAGTTCTCTTTTTCAGAAAAACAGCTTTCAGAATACAGTTTTCAGCTAGAAATATAACAGAACAGCTTTTAAGCTCTCTTTTTCAGAAAAACAGCTTTCAGAATACAGTTTTCAGAAATAAATATAACCAAACAGCTTTTAAACTCATTTTCAGAAAAACAATTTTCAGAATACAGTTTTCAGAAAATTCTATTCAGAAAACTCTTTTCAAAACAACAAAACAAACACAACCTAAATAACCCAAAAAAATAAAATGATAAAGAGTTTCCGGAAATGCAATGTATTATACCAAACGTGATAATGCAACATTTATGAAAATCTTCATTCTCACCTTCACATTTCCCGCAATCCTCTCATTCCCGAGAATCCTTCAATCCGTGTAACTAATCTCTCTCTTAACCAATCTCTCTCTCTCTCTCTCTCTCTCTCTCTCTCTCTCTCTCTCTTTCTCTCCATGTGACAGGGTGCCCCACTTTGGTAATCTCTAATTCTCAAATCCTCACTGGTTCATAACTACCAGAACCAATAAACTTTCTTTCACAACCTAGCGTGACACAATCTTCATTACATCGCTAATATTATAATGGAAAAAGATGAGTTATCATTTGTAAATCTATCACCTTCCATGCACTGCATGTACACTTCAAACTCTTCTATTAGAGCATCCACTATTGTTGGCTAAAGCTATTCTAATTTTAGCAATGAGATTTTAGCTTTTAGGAAATGTCGCTGCTATCGTTATTTCTAATTTTTAAAAAAATATTGTGTTGAACGGATCTTGTTCATCCGTCTAACCCTTTTTTTAATTTTTTTTATTAAAAAATGAGTAGACGGTGCTTCTTCATCCGTTTTAGAGAAAGGACGAAGTAACATCCTCCATCGCCATATTAAATATTTTTTTCTTATTTCGTTTCCAAAAAGAAAAGAAAAAAAAATCAAGTGAACAGTGCCAGACGGATGATCATCCGTCTGGCACATTGACTTGATTTTTTTTTAATGTTTTGTCACCTTTAGCAGATGACATTAATACCCTTGCCATTTGAAAACAGACAAAAGCAACCAGAAGGATGTTCTTCATCCGTCTGGTGCATTTCAATTTTTTTTTATTTTTATATGGTCAATAGCCGTTGGATTTTTTTAAAAAAATTAAATACAATTGTGACGTTGGATATTGTCTCCCACAACGGTTAAACCTTAGGGGTAAAAGGGTAAATGTATGCCTAAATAATGTTTAGCAAAAGTGAGGGACGGATGAACTTCATCCGTCTCTCACTTTTCCTTTTTTTTTATAATAAACTTAACCTATTTAATAAATTAATTTTATATATTCAAAATGAAATTTACGAATAGACGGAACAACTTCATCCGTTTTTCAAATTTTTATTAAAAATCGAATTGAGACGGATGATCTTCATCCGTCCCTATCCTTAAACGGATGAACATCCTCCGTCCCCTATATTTAGCAATCTTCTAAAGTGGCTCCTAAGAGCATCTGTAGTCGTTATCTATATATCGATAATATCGATATATAGCTTAAAAAGTAGCTGCAGTCGTTTGCTATATATCGATATTATCGATAAATCGCTACAGTCGATTGCTATATATGAGAGACGAAATAGCTTTATCGATAAGTCAACGACGGTGGTCGAAGAGCCGTCCCACGCGTGCAAACTACTGTTCTAAGCGTCGGACGGCACTCGAAATGCCGTCCGTTTCAAAAATTCCGCAATTAACCGGATTAATTAAATCCCAAAATCCCAATATTTCCCACCGTCGGACGGTGCTTGGTGTTGCGTCTGAGAAGTTGCCGCCTTTCCCGGACGGCACTCGATGTGCCGTCCGTTGGGATTATATTAAAAAAAAAAAAATTTGCCGAATGTACTAAACTTACCCTCAAATCTCATTTCAAAACTTATAGCTGGTTGGGTTACTGGAACTTGGGAAAATTATACAAACAGGGGGATATTCTAGAATTTTTTTTTTAAAGATTTTAAAAGTAATATATTGGCATTGATTGTACTACACAGCTAGCCTACACTCAAAGTGAAAATACATATTATCAGTCGGACGGCACTTCATGTGCCGTCCTAGACATCCGGCGGACTAATTTTTTTTTTAATTTTTTTAATTTTTTTTATTTTAAACGGACGGCACTTCGTGTGCCGTCCGACGATTCCGCAGTCGATTTTTCCACTTTTCGGCCTCCGACGGCATACGAAATGCCGTCCCTTAATATTAAATAGTTGTTTGCTATAATATAGCTTACGACGAGTGCAGCGAAATCCTAATA
This sequence comes from Hemerocallis citrina, assembly GCA_017893485.1. NCBI lineage: Eukaryota > Viridiplantae > Streptophyta > Magnoliopsida > Asparagales > Asphodelaceae > Hemerocallis > Hemerocallis citrina. Next base: position 223,683,628 of record CM030365.1, read on the forward strand.
TCTATTTCTATTTATCGATATATGGATAAATTTATAGAAAACGACTACAGATGCTCTAAGTTTAGCAGTCTACTGTACATTCCTATTCTAAATTTTGAGTTTTTAGCGAACGACTACATGGCTTTTTCCTAAAGCTATTTCTAATTTTTGAGTTTTTAGCCAACGACAGTGGATGCTCTTATATACTTTAAATCTACCAACTTACGTATATCGTACATACAACTCAAACTCTCCCATTATACTCTTTATATTATTTTTTAAAAATTTATTTATTAATATGTAGCTATATGTGCTATATTATATTACTTCAAAAAACTATATATTTATTAAAATGTGTATCCTACTTGCTAAATGCTAGTTATTTTTTTTTGATGAAATTAAATACTAGTTATTATTGAATAATTAGAAATATAAAGATGAGTCAAAATTGTGACGCATCAAGTAGTCGAATAAATTCTAAGCAAAAGATGGTGCATACGTCATTGTCCTTCGTTGATGATGTTGTTTTTTGAGCAAGAAATGTCATAATTAAGCCTACCCTAATTAATAATAAATCCATAGACTGTTTTAAATGGTCAAGAATGAAAATAATTCAGAAAGAATAAGACAATAATTGCTTGGTAGCTGTTTGTTGATGGAATAAAAATAAACTCATATCGTTTTTTCTTCGGGAAAAAAAAATTGAACTCATATCATTTAAGGTCTTGCAAGTAGGAAGAATTGAACAGATTGAGAAAGACAAAGTTGGACTTTAGTTATCCTAAAGGTGTGAATGTAGAGGAAAGAAATAAAAGTTAGGGCTAAAAGGAGCAATGAAAGAAGAAGCACATAATGTCAGTTAAAGTTGGGACTAAAAGTATAAAAGGAACCTTTTGAGAAAAAGCCTGGACTGTGCAGGGCCGGCCCCCACCTCAAGGCCGGTGAGGCAGCCGTTCCAAACCCCCGATTTTTTTATACTTTTAAGGAGCTTCAAATTTGTATTCCCCTTATAAATACTAATAATTTACACGTGCGATGCACGTTTTAATAATTTCCAAAAAAAAATGAAAACTCTGACGTAGGGAGGATTTGAACCGGAAATCTCCTTTATATTAGTTATGTACCTGCGTTGCACATGTTGGTAGAATGACAAAATGACAAATGACACTAAGGCCTTCTCCCATTATAATATTAGAGATTAGAGATATGTACATATGTTCCGCGTAAAAAATTATATTGCAATTAGGGGCCCCAAAAATAATTATTTGGGCCTTTCGCCTTGGGTCCTTGGGAACTCAGGGCTGGTCCTAGGACTGGGGATCGAGACTTGACTTAGATTCCCACACTAAAAAAAGTTGCTGAAGAGATCTCTTTTTTTCCGCTTCATGTACCCTAGATGTTGCTTTTCAGTTATGAATTTGTCTCACCCTCTTAAAGATGTGGGAGATTTTAATGTTTACTTTATATGTATCTTTTCTTTCTTTGTACAGTCGAACTCTTCTCAGATTGTTTCGTTACCATCTTATTAATGAAAAAGAGTGGTTATACTCCATTTTTTTCCTTTTAAAAAAAAATTCTGAGAAGAAACACAATAATGTCAATTGAATTGAACAAAGACTAAAGTTATCAAAGATTTTTATCTATAATATTTATCAAAAATTAATATATAAAAAACTATGAGATGATTTTCTCATCTAAAATAGTTGTACACATGCAAAGAAATTCAAAATAGACGATCAGTAACGTTCACATTGATTTACATTTCATAATCTATATAATAAAACACAAAGAAAGCTATCAAGTGGCTCACATTCAATCTATCCCAAAATCAATGGACCAGATCTACTCTCACAAAACATATTTTCCTAAACAACTTCATTAATTAATCAGTCTTCGCGATAACGTGCGGTGGGAAACAATTTAGAGGTGATTGTATTAGAAAACTATTTGGAAACAATATAATTTCAAAGGAGGCCGTAGGAAACAATTTAAACGCGCCATAGGAAACAATTTAAAGGTGATTATATTAGATTAACTCAAATAACTACAAATAAATTTATATGCAGTCCCGAATACGTGCCGTAGGCACGTCCCACGGGCAATCCTAGTCTATATAATAAAACACAAAGAAAGTTATCAAGTGGCTCTCCTTCAATCTCCCCCAAATCAAAGGCCAAGATCTAACCTCACAAAATACATCCCCCCTCCTAACGGTTTCCTTCCAAAACTCAAATTCAAATCCCCCCCGCCAAACAATTCTTTTATTTATTTATTATTTCTCTATCTCTCTCTCTAAATATATATATATATAATTGGGTGGGGGGGGGGGGGGGGGGGGGGGGGGGGGGGGGGGGGGGGGGGGGTTTGTGATGTTAAATTTGGGCCTTTGATTTTGGGGGAAATTGAAGAAGAGCCATTTGATAGCTTTCTTTGTGTTTTATTATATATATATAGAAACATGAAATTTTATACCGCAATTTATAATTATTTTCACCATATACTAATGAAAATATGGGTTTTTATTTACAACTAATTATTGTCATACTATTCAAACTTCAACTACATAATTGTTGATTTACTGTTTATAAGACTTTTTATATGCTGTACATTCTAAAGACGTGCCGTAGGCACGTGGCCACAGGCAAATCTAGTATATATAATAAAACACAAAGAAAGCTATCAAGTGGCTCACCTTTAATAGGGTTGAAATCAATGGTCCAGATCTAACCTCACAAAACATATTTTTCCGCCCAAAAGTCCCCCCCCCCCCCCCCCCCCCCCCAAAAAAAAAAACTCAAATTCAAATCCTCCCAAAACAACTCATTTATTTATTTATTTATTCATTTCTCTCTCTCTCTCTATTTACTCAGAAATTTATATTTTCATATTTCAGGTTTGTAAATTTTCAGTTTTTTTACGCATTTTTTTATTGCTCATGTTACATTGAAAATAGCAAATATCTCATCAACAGTTAAATTTTATTATTTTCCACACTCAAAGTTTTAAGAAGTTGGATTTTACACCCCCATTTATAATTATTTTTCAACATATACTAATGGAAACATGGACTTTTGTTTACAACTAATTATTGTTTTACTATTCAAACTTGAGCTACATAATTGTTATTTTACTGTTTACAAGATTTTCATATGTTGTATCGTTCCGAAGATGTGCCGTAGGCACGTGCCCACTGGCAAATCTAGTATATATATATGTGAAAACATGGACTTTTATTTACAACTAATTATTGTCAAATTATTCAAACTTGAGCTGCATAATTGTTGATTTACTGTTTACTAGGCTTTTCAAATGCTGTATTGTTTTGAAGACGTGCCCACAGGCAAATCTAGTAACTTATATGTTTAAAACAATCAACTTGATTAGTTACCGTTTAATCATATTCCAATTGGTCGCAGACAGAACAATTTTTCAATAACATAACAATTAAAATGATGCAAAGAATGGTTAAATAGCCTCGAGAACGAGTTTAATTTTTGGACCCACACATCTACGATATAAAAAATATGATGAATGGTGTTAATCGTTTATTTAAAGTCTTGCTATGTATGTACAACTCTTTCATATGAGAATTTGTTTTTAAAAATTACAATGAGGCTTCCTTTCCTGCTTTAATCAGCCGCACTTCAACAAATAGAACAGTACACTGTATACGATGGGGATCAACAATAAATCAGTAAGGTATATGCAATTTTTGGGCTAGGAGATGGGCCGGGCCTTTAACAAACCTACATAGATATAACACTTTTTATTACTTAATTCCAAGCGATATGAGCTTTAGATGATTAAGCCCAAGTCAAATTTCACATATATATAAATATTCACCATTTTTCTATATAATAATAATAATCAGATTCCATCATATATATATATCTATATAATAAAACACAAAGAAAGCTATCAAGTGGCTTTCCTTCAATCCCCTTAAAATCAAAAGTCCGGATATAACCTCATAAAACACGCCCCCCCCAAAACAACTCCTTTATTTATTTAATTCTCTCTCTCTCTCTCTCTCTCTCTCTCTCTCTCTCTCTCTATATATATATATATATATATATATATATATATATATATGGAAAGTTTCCGTTGAGCACTAGCTCAGTGCTCAACAAGGAGCGCACTGGTTGTAGACCGTCCGATCGTACCCTTTCATCTTGATCCCCATCCAATGGTGAGCATTAACTCCCGCTCATCTGTTAATGTGGGGGGGGGGGGGGGGGGGGGGGGGGGGTTATAATCGGAATTTCCCCCCCACCCCCAATATACCTGTCTCCTTCCCTCTCAACCCTATCTCCTTTCCCTCTCTCTCCCACTCTGGAAACTTCATCGATTGAGAAAAACCCTTGCCCCCCAAATCATCTCGTCCCTCCTCCTCATTGATTTGTGGACAAATTTTCTATCTACTCCCTCTCCAACGCTCCCTTGATCTATTCCTGGTTATCTTGGATTTAAAACCCTAGCCCCAAAATCGATCGAAACCCATAACCCAAATCGACGCCGTCCTCTCCTCCTCGTGACGCGATCCATCTCTTGACGCTCATTTCAATTTCTCATCTCTTTCTCCTCCATTCCCCCATCGCTATTGAAGGTATCAAAATTTTTTGTTTTTGTTTTGTTTTTTTTTTGCTTTACTTGATATTGTTGAAGAAAAAAAAACCGAAATTCTGATTATCTATCTAGTTTCTACAATATAATACCTGAAAAATTCTGATTATCTATCACAATTATGATGATTACCATGAAGCACACCAACATATTTATGCATAGGAATAATAACTTGGTATGTTTGTCAAGTATTTCATATGAGTAGTTAGTTTAATAAGTTGAAAAGAAACTTGTCCATCTGGATTACAATTACACCACTACTCGCACTAAGAAGATACAGAATCAAATGCCGCAGCATCTATAATTCTAAATTTCAGATCTATGCCACATGCTGTAATTTAATCGAAAAACAAAAGTGCACTGATAAAATGATGATCTCCTAATGCTCAAGCTTCAATGGTAAAAAAGGTGCAACAATAAGGGGTTGTTAGACTTGTTAGGTCAAAATCACAGAATTAGCTAGATTTACACAACAACTCTAACAACTCGATCACCTTCGGCATATTTTCCAAAAATACTTGGTATAGGTAGATAAAACACAGCACTTGATGGAAAGTTTACAATAGACTGAACTGCATGGAACCAAAATTGTCTTAACATTGGAATACTGATATGCACATATGGCTAACTTAAGAATCAACAAAAGAATGTAAGCCTTACTAAATCCATTCCTATGTTATTTGGCCTTTTCCATCAATATGTAGTTCTATATTTTAGTTATGTTTTAGTCTGTGTGTAGTTGGATGCAAGTGCAAGTTGAACCTGTAGCTCTCATTTCACATTTTCTGTAATCACGAGGTGTACTCTAATCTGTAATATTATAGTAGTAAAGCTGCCGATTTATAATATTTGTTAGAATAAGAAGTCACCTATTGTATATTTCGGAATAAGTTAATAGCATGTGTTTTTTTTGTAAGTTTATTAGCTTAAACCTTACAACATGTTGTAGGATGGCATCAAACTACTCTTTCAACCAAATCCACAATCATTACAGCTGTAGCTCTAGGTCTTCCCGAGCCAATTCCGGTGAGAGAATTGTAGGTCCTAAATATTTTTACCGAATACAGACGAGGGTAAAATATTCTTCTTCGGGGAAGAATCCAGGTAAAGATTATTATAATTGTCCCAATTTTCCCAATGGTTGCAAATTTTTTTGTTGGGTAGAGAATTATAGGATAGAGGAGGATAAAGATGCAACCATCAGGGAATTACATGATGAGCTTTCGATTCAGTCTTTGTTGAGGTCGGTAGATATTGATGGTGCGTACATGAGTGGTTACAGGGCTGGTGCCCAGGTTTATGGAGTTGTCGGATTGCTTTGTGGGGTGTTGGTGTCTCTTTTATTGTTCTTGGCGTTCTTCAAGCAGTATTGACTATGGTGGTGTCTGATGTGTTACGAAGTTGAGAAAATTGTATTTTGTAGTTGTTTTATTTTGTGGACCTTGTATGTTGTGCTTGAGTCTATGTAATTTTGTAAGCTAAGAACATCTCTTCCTAGCATTTTTCAGTCTATGTAATGCTTGAATATTACTTGGGACAACATATTTTGAACTTATAGTTTATTATGTAATGCTTGAATTTTGAACTTGTAGCTTATTATGTAATGCTTGATGACAATATATTTTGAACTTCTGTTGTTCTGAGCTTATTTATTTTGAACTGAGAACTTGGGTTTTGTTCCAGTAGTAGTTATTTTTGACTGAGAACTTGGGTTTTGTTCATTTTTGATTGGGTTGCTTGTTATTGACTTTATATCTCATCGTTTGATTGGGTTGCTTGTTCAAATAAGAAACTTATCAATTTCTGAGTTGCTGTTGCATTAGTGAAATAGGCTATGTATCTAATAGTAACTGATTGACATAAATTAGAATTTTGTGAGTGGTTGCGGTTTTAAGGTTGATGTAGATTGGATTTGGGTTTGTGTTCTTCAAAGGCTTGGAGTAGCAACAAAAGAACATGAAGAAGGAGAAGGAGTAGCTTCAGAATAAGTACAAGCTTCAAAATTTTGCTAAGAGCCACTGAAAAGCTTAAATGTTAGTAGGTTCAGAATCAGTACAAGCTTCAGAATAAGGAGAAGGAGTAGCTTCAAAAATTTGGAACAACTTAAATATGTGTATTTTCTCCAATATTTCTTTCCTATATGTTGGTTCTGAGATTTGCCAAGAGCTCAACAGAATATATCTGAAAAACAACATATGCATTCCCAGTATATGCAGCGTGAAGTATCAGTATAAATGCATTCCCAGTATCAGTATAGATAATGACTAAGATTGGAGATGCATTCCCAATAACAAATATATTCCCAGTATCAGTATCAGTACAAATGCATTCCCAATAACAACAAATATATCTAAAAAAATCTTGAAACATTATAGAACCAAAAACTAAACCAACAACTCATTCATACTATAAATACTTCAGATTCTATCATATGAGTACAAAGAGTGAATCCTCTCCTTTTCTCTGTAAAAATCCAGACACATGAAAACTTCTCTTATCCCTTGGATTCTTTTCATCAGCTTTTCCTCCATGTCTGATCTCATTTTTTGAGAACGTTACCTGAAACAAAAAATAACCCTAAATCAGTTGGATATTGTCAATGGCCTAACTAGTAAGATCTGGCAACTTTTAATGATGTTGAAGTGTAACACCTTACCTCAAAGGTCCACACTAATTAGATTAAGTGAACATGAAGAACATGAATACTATAGATAATACTTGGGATATTCTAAGGTCTTAGATTAAATACTGACAGTCACATGAGATTTACAATTTGATATATCTGCTCCCTATACCTTCATCAACAATGAAAAATGCGAAAATCGGCTAATGCAGATGATGACCTTTCATAACTGAAACAATGAACAAATTAATAGGGTAGTAATTATGTGCCACATTACCTCAACCTTTCTACACTCTGCTTCAGCTTTTGGTTTCTGACATATCTAAGCCTATTTATCTACTTCTCCATGTCTTCATGTGATTTTTTTTGATAGCTGACTGGAAAAATAAACATAACGTTAGGTAAATTTCCTACTGATTTATTAGATAACATAAAGTAATTTTAAATTACAGGATGATTGTGTTCATGAAATGAATTTAAGTAGGCTCAGAAATGACTTTAATTTACAGACATTGTCCTCAAATGAGCACATCATCTCCAGGGGTGAATGCATTTAAAAAATTGACTGTCAGTACTTGAGACTGCGATGGTGTAGTCACATTTGGCTGCAATTGAACTGCTACGCCCAAATAGCTATAACAATCACAATCCCCTTTCATGTTGTACCACAATTTCAATTAAATGTATCCCCATTTCCAAAGAATCTTAATCACCAAATTGAAACTATCAGACATAGTGCACAAGCAAACAATGTATGCAAAAATTATATTGAAGCCTTCAAGTGACTTGATCATAGCTTCACGCATGAACACATACCCTTCATCGCAAGACAGTCCGATCTCAACTTATTGCTTAGAAAAGTTATTTAACTCACAATAGCGGGACGCAAAATTCTCGCTATTATTGCCATCTTCTCTACCAAAATTTGTGGGGGTGTAGCTTCTTCTAATTACCTCACGGTTCCATCTTCTCATCATGTATTGTATGGAAAGTTCATTACAATTTGAATATTTAAGAAAGGCCAAGAGATGCCTACAAGAGAGTCCAACAAATTCGAACATAAAGCATGAACAACACCCATACTGAGTCTCTTTGGAATAAGTAATCATGGTCTCTTTTTCTGACCTACCAATGAATGTGACTGTGTAATAAGTGTTAGCAGTATTCACGTCACCTTCCAATAAATTCACATTATACAGTAGGCTTGCCTTGAGTTCTTTTTGAAACTTTAAAAACATTGCTAAAGTGTATACTTGGGCCATTTGTTCCTCCATATACCACCCGGTCTTCAATTTGGATTTCCGATCTAGTGTACGGTGGTTTTCTTTAACTTCTTCTTCTCTTTGCCTACAAATAACTCTTTCAAATATCAAAGCAAACTCATGAAGTGAATACTTCTTTTGGGTGTGCTTTTTTAAAAAAGAATTCATTCCCTCACTTCTTTGGCTACTAGACATACCCGCCCAAAAATGAGACCTATGGTATACCATTTATCACGAATATTAAAAATATCATTCAGCCATTTGTTGTTTTCTGCCCCAAATTCCACAACCAAAGCCTTTCATTGTTCTTCAAGAGAGACACAGTCATACGAATTCCAAATGTTTTCTTTAAAAGTATCTATGAACTTAGAATTTTGAACCAATCGAGGCACCTCGGAAGGAATCTTATCTAAAATATGCCAGATGCAATATCTATGGCGAATATGAGGAAAAACTTGTTGAATTGCAGCACCAATACCCTGGTCTTGGTCCATTACAATGCCAACGGGAGCTTTTTTCAAGACTCCCAGCGATGTTTGGAATAACCACACAAAAGATGAAGCTATCTCATTTGGGATGAAACCACAACCAAGAAAAAAAGACTGTCAACGATGGTTAATCCTAACAAATGGAATAAATAGCATACCATAACGGTTAGTACTATGTGTAACATCAAAAGAAACTACATCACCAAATACCTCATAATTCAAACGAGCAATCCCATCAACCCAAAAATAATGAGATAGTCTACCGGACTCATCTTGCTCGAATGCATAAAAGAAAGAAGGATCTTTTTCCTTTTGCCATTTAAAAAAGTCTACAAACATTTGACCATCATGACCTTTTAATGACTCCCTCAAATCTCTTTCATGGTTTCTAGCGTCTCTTAGAGTAAATTCAACCCTATCGTATCCCCCACTTGAACCTTAAAAAAAAAGCATTTGTTTGCATGTGGGAATATTTGCACCCGCAAGTTGCTCCATTATGACTTTATCTGAACTTGACTCAACACGATTACGCGGCAACAAATGCCTTCTACTGGGTATGGTGAATGCATGATTGTGCACATCATGGAAAGAATAAACAGACTATGAATTTGTTTCTTTGTTTAATCTCACCCGAACCAATGCATTGCAAGATGTCCTGGATGTAGTACCTATTCTAGTTTCATTATTCTTACTTTTCGACACCCCCGCTTTATTACATAAAAAGGTTTTTTCTACCACCTCACCATCCTTCAATTTATGACATCCTTTACGCATTTGAAAACCCGAACATTTTGCATAGCTATCATAGTATTTTTCTACTAGCTCAAGGGTCTCAAATATCATACCTATCTTTGGGATTAGATGCTCCTCAACAGTGGGGGTAAATTCATCTTCTTCAACATACAAAAAATTGTCACTTAATTGTGAGCAACCTTCACCTAACTCCATACCTGTAACAAATTCGAAAATATAATCAAGATCAGAATTTCGGATTTTTTTTCAACAATAAAAAATTATTTTTGAAACTGAGTTAAGAAAAATTGATTTTTTTCAACAATATCAAGTAAAGCAAAGAAGAAAAAAAATAAAAATTTGATACATTCAATAACGATGGGGAAGTGGAGGAGAAAGAAATGAGAAATTGAAATGAGCGTAAAGAGCTGGTCGCGTCACGAGAAGAAATGGCGGAGCGTCGATTTGGGTTGTGGGTTCCGATCGATTTTGCGGCTAGGGTTTTAAACTCGCCTGTCCAAGATGACTAAGAAGAGCTCAAAGGAGCGTTGGAGAGGGAGTAGATGGAAAATTTGTCCACAAATTGATGAAGAGGAGGGAGGAGATGATTTGGGGGGCTAGGATTTTTCTCAATCGATGAAGTTTCCAGAGCGGGAGAGAGAGTGAAAGGAGATAGGGTTGAGAGGGAAGGAGACAGGTGTATTGGGGGGTGGGGGGGAAATTTCGATTATACCCTCCCCCCCCCCCCCCCCATTAACAGATGAGCGGGAGTTAATGCTCACCATTGGATGGGGATCAAGATGAAAGGGTACGATCGGACGGTCTACAACCAGTGCGCTCCTTGTTGAGCACTGGGCTAGTGCTCAACGGAAACTTTCCCTATATATATATATACACACACACACACACACACACACACTAGATTTGCCCGTAGGCATGTGCCTACGGCACGTCTTCAGAACGATACAGCATATGAAAAGCCTTGCAAATAGTAAATCAACAATTATGTAGCTCAAGTTTGAATAGTATGACAATAATTAGTTGTAAAAAAAAGTTTATGTTTCCATAAGTACACACACATACACACACACACACACACACACACACACACACACAGAATTAAATAAATAAATGAGTTGTTTTAGGGGGGACTTGAGAGAGAGAGAGAGAGAGAGAGAGAGAGAGAGAGAGAGAGAGAGATAATTAAATAAAGGAGTTGTTCTGGGGATTTGAATTTGAGTTTTGGGAAAAAACTTTTGGAGGGAAAATGTGTTTTGTGAGATTATATTTGGGCCTTTGATTTTGGGGGGATTGAAGGAGAGCCACTTGACAGCTTTCTTTGTGTTTTATTATATAGACTAAGTTTGCCCGTTGACACGTGCCTACGGCACGTTTTCGGAACGGTGCACCTTGTTTGATCATATAAAATAGTTTTGGAGGTCCAGCAAATTAATTGAAGTAGCAAACATATTATATGTGAAACTTTTGGGGGTTCAGCAGAAAATATATTATATGATTTTTTTGATTTTTTTGAATTATTTTTAAAGCTTTTAAATTACTAATTTTTTTAGTTTTTAAATTTTTAAATTTTAATTTTTTTTTATTTTCTTAATTTATTGAATAGAAGAGAGAGAGAGAGAGAGAGAGAGAGAGAGCAAAGAAAATTTTAAATAAATATAGGAGTTGTGTTTAGGTGGGGGATTTGAATTTGAGTTTTGGGGGAAAAATTTTGGGGGAAAAATATGTTTTGTGAGGTTAGATCCGGGTCTTTGATTTTTGGGGGATTGAAGGAGAGCCACTTGATAGCTTTCTTTGTATTTTATATATATATATATATATATATATATATATATATATATATATATATATATATATATATATATATATATACATACATACATATATACACGTGCGATGCACGTAATGATTTACACGGGTAATGCATATCTTAATAAATATGATTATATATTTTTGAAAGTAAATGTGAAGACTATAATTGGAGAGTTGGAGTTGTACGTAAATAGATAGATTTTCAACTCCAACTCTTCTATTAAAATAGTAGATTATATATTATATTATAGATAGATAGATATATAGTAATTTACACGTGTGATGCACATTTAATATATTAAAAGAATTAAAGTAAAAAATATGACGTGGTAAGGACTCGAACCTGAGACCTCCTTCACATTAGTTATGTACGTGCAATGCACGGGTTGGTAGATTGACAAATGACACTAAGGTCTTCTCCCATTATAATATTAGATATATATATACTTATGGAAGCATGGACATTTATTTACAACTAATTATTGTCATACTATTCAAACTTGAGCCACATAATTGTTGATTTGCTGTTTACATTGTTTTTTCATATGCAGTATCGTTTATATATATATATATATATATATATATATATATATATATATATATATATATATATATATACTTATGGAAGCATGGACTTTTATTTACAATTAATTATTGTCATACTATTCAAACTTGAGCTACATAATTGTTGATTTGCTGTTTACAATGCTTTTCAAATGTTGTATTGTTCTGAAGACGTGCCGTCGGCACGTGCCCACGGACAAATCTAGTATATATATATATATGGAAAGGATCGGTTGAGCACTCCTCTAGTGCTCACCGCGTGAACACTAGGCCTTCGGGCGTTCATATTGAAAATTCGAACCGTTCACATTGATCTACACATCTAAATTAGTCTAAATATGTGAAATCAAATCATTTAAAATTCATTTGCCCATCCATCATGTGACTATAAAAACAATGTTTTTCAGCCATACAATTTTATAACACTTCAATGAATGGGCAAATGAATTTCAAATGATTTGATTTTACATATTTAGACTAATTTAGATGTGTAGATCAATGTGAACGGTTCGAATTTTTGATATGAACGCCCGAAGGCCTAGTGTTCACGCGGTGAGCACTAGAGAAGTGCTCAACCGATCCTTTCCCTATATATATATATATATATACACACACACACACACACGGGAAAATCTAGTATATATATGTGTGGGGGGGGTGTTTTTTATTCTCTAATTGTACTGAAGCCTAAGTATTATTAATTTAATTTTATTTTTTGTGTAATAGGGAGAAGGTAGAGCTTCACCACCAAATTTGATTAAGATGATGGTAATAAAATAGCGGAACCCTGGTTGTATACTTCTTTTTTTGGTACACATTCTAGTGGTGAGTCGGAATTTCTGTTATTTGTTGGTTTCTATATTCTTGTACTTCTGCAATTTGAGACAATATCTGCTTGATGAAACATTAATAACCACATATTTTCAAAAAATCACACGGGTAGATCTCTTGATAGTTTGGTTGTTAACGATTAAGGTAAATTAATAGCTCTGCCAATTATTACTTAGGGGAACGTTTGGTACGAGGATTGAAAAATTTCTTAAAATGAGTGGATTTTTGGAAAAGTGATGTTAGGAATCATGATTCTCAGGAATATTGTGATACTGCGTTTGGTAGAAGATATTGGGAAGGAGTACGAGCTGATCGTCCCAAGTGCTGGTCTTCGACCGACCGATCCTTTGGTGCCGTGGTACTGCATCTTCTCCGCTGATGCATTTTCCTCAGGGCTGAGGCTACCCATCCACCCTTTCATCCGATAGGTTCTTAATTGGTCCTCGCTGTGTCCGATACATTTTGGGCCGAACTCCTGGAAGCAGATGGTCAGCTTCATATTGTTGTGTACGGAGAGGAAGGTACCGCTGAGATTGAGTATCTTCTGAGCCATGTTGGGGATCAGCTCGTCCGGGGGGTTCGAGGGGATCTACTACGCGTCGCCTCGGAGCGGGTGTAAGGTCGTGCATGGTCACCCCGACTCGATAAAGGAGTGGAAGAGAAAATATTTCGTCATCCGGAACGAGGGGCAGTGGGATATTCCGACAAGGTGGAATTTTTATAAGCCAAACTTCAAGGGGCCGACGAAGGGCGACCTTTCGACCGAGGAATGGGCTTTCGTGGATCGCCTTTGGAAAATCCATAGTATAAGTTGGCCTAAAGTGACGGAGAGTCATATGATTCGAGCCGGATTGAGCCCTGCCCTGCCCCGTATGTTTTTCGTTCATTTTTCTTTCTGTACTTCTCTTTTGTGCTTATCGTTTGTTAAAGGGATTTTTTGCAGAGATGGACCCCGAGTCGATCAAGGCGAGGAGGCTGGCCATGAAGAAGGAGAAGGCGGAGCAATCCAAAAAGGGGAAGCAAGCGGCGGCTCCCTCCCGAACGGCCTCGGAGGCTCTATCCGAGCCGAAGTCGAAGAAGTAGAAGACGAGTCAGTTGAGGGAGGTTGCCGTCACGCCAAGCAAGGGGGCCTCGAAGGCGTCCGAGGTCTCGCAAGGTCGCCTTCCTCCTCTTCGTGCTGATGCCTAAGCTATGGTCGGGGAGGAGGGACTGCAGCCTTGGGCCTCGGACTGGGCCATCCGCCTGGGGGACACCCTAACTGAGGGTCCCGTCTCCATGGAGTTCGTGGACAAGATGACCACGCCCCGGGATCGGTAGAGTATGGGGGACGATACCTCCGAGTCAGCCTACATGAGGTGGGCTTAGGCCAGCGTGCAGGTAATTTCTGAGGCCTTCGGTTTTATTTCTTTTATATTGGTTTCTAAGAACATTATTTTCACCCAAGTGTTTTGACCTCAGCTGTAGGCCTGCATGTCCGAGAACCAGGTGAGACGACTTCACGAGCTGGAGTTAAAGTACGAGTGGAGCCAGACCAATCGCTACAAGCGCGAGATAGTGGATCTGAAGACCTCCCTGGAAGCCTCGATGAAACAGGAGCATGCTCTGAGGGCCGGCCTGGCCTCGATGGCCGATGACGCACTCAAGAGGGAGGCGGCACTGAAGTAGGCGTTCGAGGCCGAGAAGGGGGCACTGACCTTGAATGCCCAGGACATGGTCATCGAGGCGCAGAATGAAGTGTATGCCAAGGCATTAAGTCATGTGAGGCACTTCTACCTGATCGTGGACCTGTCGCACCTCGACTACGACATGGAGATTGAGGGGCCGCCGAAGACCCCCGGGGACGATGCACTGGGCGAAGGGGATGGCAAAGTCGGAAGAGCGAATGCCGACCCGGTGGTCGATCCCATGACTATCACCGAAGCCGAGGGAGAGGTGGGCCCAAAGTCGTAGCTGTTTTTCTCTTCCTTTTTTTGTTTTTGTCGTTTTGAATATATTTTGTCGAAGGCGGACTGGCCACCGCAGTATTTTGTACAAGTATTGAGAATTTATAACAAAGATTTTTTGGTGGGCCAACTGTTTTACTCTTGACTTTTTGCCTCGCTTTTGGGTCGGCTATTGGAGCTTGTCCGACCCTTCTAGACTTGTGTAATTTTTCAATTTATTTTGCTTCCATCAGATGTTGGCTATTCTTACCGAGGTTGATCCTCAGCGGTCCGAGGTGATGTGGCTTCGGAGTAAGATCAAGGTATTGGAGTCCACCCTCGATCGGTATCGGAGGGAAGCTCGCGATCACAACGCCGCTTTCCATTATTTCCGGAATAAGTCGAAGGAGTTGAGCGCGGAGTCGGCTCAGTTGAAGAAGGCGATTGCCGACCGAGACCTCGGGGGTGCGGGCCTCAGATTTTTCATGTCGAGTGCTTCAGTGCAGAGGCCTATATCGGAGTCGTTCCTCCGCAAAATTATTGTGAAGAAAGAGATCGAGATTCAGCGTTACAAAACGATGTTGGGAAGGTCAGTCCTTTCGGCGATCGGGGCTTCCTCGAGGCGCGAACCGTCCCCAATTCAGCGGTTGGAGTACGTGAGGCCTGGCGATGCTTAGAGTTCCATGGCCGGTGTGTCCTCTGTGGTCGATCCCAGGGGCTCGGCAAGGCATGCTGCGAAGCCAAGTCGCTCAGCAGGGTTCGAGTTGACCCGCCCGAGCACGGAGGGGGCCTGAGGATAGCTTAGGACGAGGCTTTGATTGTAATAAAGAATAAATCTTTCTGTATTGTGGCCCCTGGGGTGTTATAATAAAGAATAAACTTTCCGACCCTTCTGAACTTGTTGCTAACAATGCGTTGAAGATTAGAGTTAGGGCATTTATTCGGCATCGGGACCGAGCAGAAGGATAGGGGCTTGTAGTGGATTCGGCCGACTCTAGGGATTGGCCTCTCTGGCAGAGGCGGCGGTCTCCTCCGAGCATGGAAACGGCGAGGGAGAGGAGTCCTGAGGGTTTAGCAGTATAGGATCGGCTTCCAACGCCATTAATGAGGTGACGTTTTGCCTTCCCACATCATTTAATGGGGGACGCTTTGACTTCCATTGTTTCATCTTCCGATGTCATTAATGAGCCGCTCAGGAGGGCTATATAACCCCCACATCCACATCAGAAATTTATTAGAGAAAAACTAACAATCTCGTGTGTTCTCCTCACTGGTGGCTCGCCTGCCACCCTCAGACAATTCGGGGTTTCGGCTCTGAGGGCCGCTTACCCCGAGTTGCCAGTGGGTGAAAGGTTAGCCGACCCCGGGGGGAACCTTGGGTGCTTGCTGTAGGCGGGCGCCCTACCACGGAATTTTTTGGCCGAGTGTTCCGAATCGGCGGCTCCCCTGCCACACTCAACCATTTTTGGGTAGACAGCCCGGAGGGTAGTTTGTCCAAAATTGCTAGCGTGTGAGAGGTGTGCCGACCAAGGTCCGGGGGCTCAGAGAGTCTTTTGGGCAAGGGTCCAGGGTCGGTGGCTCCCCTGCCACCTCGAACAATTCGGGGTTTCATCCCTAAGGATCGTTTACCCCGAGTTGTTCGCGGGTGAGAAGTGGGTCGACCAAAGATCCGGGGCCCGGGGCGTTTGCCTGAGGGAGAGTGCCCTAAATCTTTAATAAATTTTTTTTGAGTAGGGTGGTTAGCTGAAGTCCCGATCGGAGGTCGGAGTTCGGGGATCGGCAGAGAGCACCGAACCCCCTTAGGTTGGCTTGAGAAGCTACTCGAGTGCTCGAATTCACCATTCGGTGTCGAGGCTTGGGGTCAGCGGGGAGCGCTGGGCTCCATTGCCTTAGCTTGAGAAAGCTACCCTTGTGCTCGACTTCACAATATGGTGTCGAGGCTTAAGGGTCGGCGAAGAGCGTTGAGCTCCATTGCCTTAGCTTGAGCAAGCTACCCTTGTGCTCAAGTTCATCATACGGCATCGAGGCTCGGGGGTCGGTGGAGATTACTGAGCTCCATTGCCTTAGCTTGAGAAAGCTACCCTTGTGCTCGAGTTCACCATACGGTGTCGAGGCTTAGGGATCGACGGAGAGCGCTGAGCTCCATTGTCCTAGCTTGAGAAAGTTACCCGTATGCTTGAGTTTGCCATACGGCGTTGAGGCTTGGGGGTCGGCCGAGAGCGCTGAGCTCCATTGCCTTAGCTTGAGAAAGCTACCTTAGTGCTCGAGTTCACCATACGGTGTCGAGGCTTGGGATTCGGCAGAGAGCACTGAGCTCCATTGCCTTGGCTTGAGAAAACTACCATTGTGCTCGAGTTCACCAAATGGTGTCGAGGCTTGGGGGTCGGCGGAAAGCGCTGAGCTCCACTGCCCTAGCTTGAGAAAGCTACCCGTGTGCTCGAGTTCTCCATACGGTATCGAGGCTTGGGGGCCGGTGGAGAGCGCTGAGCTCCATTGCCTTAGCTTAATAAAGCTACCCTTGTGCTCGAGTTCACCATACGGTGTCGGGGCTTGGGGGTCGGCGGAGAGCGCTGAGCTCCATTGCCTGAGCATGAGAAAGCTACCCTTGTGCTCGAGTTTGCCATACAGCGTCGAGGCTCGAGGGTCAGTGGAGAGCACTGAGCTCCATTGCCTTAGCTTGAAAAAGCTATCCATGTGCTCGAGTTTGCCATACGTCGTCGAGGCTTGGCGTGGTTGCATAAGGGGTTTACACAGAATCGGAGCTAACAAACTTTGGAAAAAGAACAAATATTCTTATACAAAAAGCTGATTACAAATGTTCGGTTACATAATGTGTCACGCTCCGCTTTCCAAAAAGAATACGGAATATGGATACGAGACAAAAACCCAGCGAATGATTTTCATCATCCATAAGCTGTTCAAGAAATCTTTACAATATTCACAAGAATCATCAGTGTCGGAAGCAAAAGAATCAACCACATGCACATAATGAGCCAAAATACCAACACGAATACTTGAAACCAAATATATAAATTTCAAATAGTCATGATCTGAATAAAATAAATATCTTAGGTCACATCGTCCAAATACAAGAATAAATCCAAGTCTCCAAATATAATATTGTTTAAGCAAGCTACAAGAAATAATATAATAAAATGCATCACTAATATTTCATGTCTCCGATACCATTTAGAACCTGTTCTCCAAAAATCTGCAATTCAACGAATGCAGAAAAGAGGAAAAGAGAAAACACAAGTACCCGTCAATTGTAAGTTACGGACCACTTATAATGTAGGATACAAGTTTATGGGGAAACTAACTAGCAACATGTATAAGTGTGATGTCAACATAAACAACTAGCATGGTAAAGTGAACAAGTGTACATGGCATAAATCAAGTATCAAATAATCAAGTATCATGTAAACAGACATTAAGTGTCAAGTATCATATAGTCATGTTTCATGTATCATGTATCATGTAGTCAAATATCAAGCATGCATGTATCATGTTCAAGTATCATGTTCAAGTGTCATGTTCAAGTATCATGTTCAAGTATCATGTATCAAGTCTTGTAGTGAATTACTATCTAGGTAGCACTTCATGCAGCCCAACTTACATGGTTGCTGCAACAAATATTTTTGCTTTAGATTTTATAGTGGACCATAAAGGGCAGTATACTCGGGGACAAGTCAAGTAATCGAGCTTCAAGCTCCAAGTATCATGTATCATGTAATCACGTGTCATGTTGTACAAGTGGCAAGTATCGTGTCTTGCGTACAAGTATCAAGTAATCATGTGTCAAGTATCATGTCTCAAGTAATCACGTAGGATCAGTGGATCCTTTTCTGAGTACACATTTCTGAATTATCCACTATTAGATCTGTCCCTTAAACTCCGGCTTGATTATTTTATTATTAATGTCAAACAAGCATGTATATGTGCAAAATATATCAAGAATAATATGGCATGATCATGTGACAAGTTCAAGTTGCAAGATAAATATGTACGAGTGCAAGATATCTCAAACAAGAATAAAATAGTCAAATCTCAAGTTCAGAACAGCAAGACCATATTGTAGTAAAACAGTGATTTCTAGTGTTACAAACAAGCAAATCTAGATCCGTCAAAGGATCTGAAAAATAGACTTCCACACGAATCCATCGAATATAAATAAGCCATATATTAATTCACAAAAACATAACTCAAAACTGGTTTGAATACAAAAATAGGTTGAGCCAGAAATCGGAAAAACGAATTCAAGAACAGGATAACAGCATGAAAACACATTAAATAAATATAAAAAAAAATCTCGGGTATTCCCCTATATGTCCAGTATCTAAATATAAAGTTTCAGATTTTTTCAGTAAAAGTTGATCAGTCATCAAAAATAAGAAAGCATCAAGAAAACATAGTTTGGCAAATCTGGAAATCCCAACACTACTGTATGAAAACTACGATATCTCGCAACCAGTGAAACGAAATCCAATTCCTCCAAAGGGATATGAAAATAGATAAAATATACTAACTTTCATATTTCACAAATATTTTTTATACAGTAAAAGGAATCATAGTGAAAATAAGATTCTTTACAGAACAGCGAGTAAAATACAGCGAGTATAGAATTCATAAACGAGCATGAAACAACACATAAAACTCATCAATACAATTCACCAAAATTCTGGGTAATCCCTAACTAGATAAAGAAACACTGACCAAAGTTTTGGATCAAAAAAATATATATGTAGCATAGTTCTTTAAAATGGTTTGTCATCAAAATTACCGAAAAACGTAATCTGGAAAAGATCGATACCTCTGTAGTAAAACAGTCATAACTCAGTCATATGAAATCAAAATCAAGCAAGGTCAGAGGAGTTTGAAAATAGACGAAATTATCTAAAACTCATGTTTTATACCGAAATTAAGATACTGACTTTAAAATGGTCCAAAATAGCAAACAAAACAGAACAGCAACAAAATACAGATTTTTCCATTAAGAACAAAATCAACATAATTTCAAGAAAATTGATCCAAACACATATAAACATGAAATCAAGTCTACTAAGTGTCCAAACATCATAAATTTAGGATATCTAGCATGTCCACACCAATTATATCACATGGGTCTCAACCAAAATAAGAATTCTCACAAAAAGTCTCACATACATGATCCAAATCAAGAAAAAGTCTCACATACGAATTCTCACCAATCCATATTGTGTCGTGAGCCATT
The DNA here is from genome assembly GCA_017893485.1 of Hemerocallis citrina. Taxonomy (NCBI): domain Eukaryota; kingdom Viridiplantae; phylum Streptophyta; class Magnoliopsida; order Asparagales; family Asphodelaceae; genus Hemerocallis; species Hemerocallis citrina. Next base: position 223,703,712 of record CM030365.1, read on the forward strand.
TATGGTCAAATTTTCACAATAGAGACAAAACACATCAAGGATATCACAAACAAGAGTCGTCTCTAGACCCAACTACACTATAGGTGGTATTTTTGACTTGTATCAAACAAATGAATTGGAGTACAAGTTACTTGCCTTAACCGAAGATGAAGAACAACAAAATCCAAGAGTAACAGGAGTGGATTCCCAACAACAAGCAAAACCCACGAATGAAAATCTACGATCCAACGCAAATCACGAATCACACACGCACAACCCTCTTGTACGTGCGAAGCAACAAGATAGCGAGAGAGATCACGAGAGAGAGCACACCACGAAGAGAACTAGGGTTTGTATGGCAATGTAGATGGTGCAGGGAGATGTCGGCCAAAGGGAAGAGGAGATGGGGGCTCGGGTTTGGGTGAAGGCCGAGAGGGAGAAGGGGAGAGGTGGTCGGGATGGTGCAGGCCGGAAGGGGGCTGTCGGCCTAGGGGTCGGGTCGGGTCGGGCTGGTTAGCGATGCAAGCACGGGAGAGAGAGAGAGAGGGAGGCCGGGTATTGGAGGGGATGAGTATTTAGGGTTAGGGTTTATATATAGGGTTTAGAATGTGGGTTAATGGGTTAATGGGTATTAGGAGTAGTAGTAGGTTTACCAAATGGGTTATGGACCTGGGTCAATCAAATAGAAAAACAAATAGGGTTGTGGGATTTTTAATTTGGCTTTGGTAGTCAAATACGGTTCACACAAAAATTTTGGAAAATAGGATGCCCAATCACCACCGTCTCAAGCTCCCAAGAACAAAATAAAAAGAACGAGACACAAAATGAAGAAGGAACAAAAAAATAAATGAAGAACGAAACAAAAGAGACAATCAGTCAAACACAAGGAGCTCAAAATGAAATAAAACGAATATATATTGAAAACAACTCCAATATATGGTTCAGAAAGATTACAAGAGAGAAAATACACCAAAACGAAAAATACACTCAAAAATACACAAAACTAAAAACAGGAATTACATAATGACTTCAGTCCTCCATCTTGAGGTACTTGATAAGGTGCTCCACATTCCAGGGCCTCTTGATAGGGGTGCCTCCCATGTCAGTGAGTCGGTAGGTACCGGGGCGCACTACTTCGGCGACCCTATAAGGTACCTCCCAATTAGGGGCCAACTTCCTCTTCTTGCTGGGGTCTGAGACTGCTAGTTTCCCGAGGACGAGGTCACCCCTTTGGATGTTAGTGGGCCGAACTTTCTGGTTATAGAATTTCTAGACCCGCTGCTAGTAGACGCTCCTACGGATGGTAGATTTTTTCCTGACTTCGTCGACTAGGTCCAAGTTGGCCCTGAGACATGCCGAGTTGCCTTCTTCGTCGAAGGCCATTATTCTGGGCGACAGTAGGCCGATTTTCAAGGGGATAACCGCTTCGGTACCGTAGGTTAGGTTGAAGGGCGACTCACCCGTGGGTATCCTCTTCGTCGTCCCGTGTGCCCAGGGTACGCTCGGAAGTTCGTCGACCCAGAGCCCCTTGGGAGAATTGTCCAATCGCTTTTTGAGGGCATCAAGGATCTGGCGGTTGGCATTTTCAGCTTGGCCGTTTGATTGAGGGTTGCATATTGCTGAGAAGCGCTATTGGACACCAATGTCTTTGCAAAACTTTCGAAAATTCTTGTCGGTGAACTGGGTTCCGTTGTCGGTGATGAGCACCTGAGGGATCCTGAACCGACAGATGATGTGCTTCCAGAAGAATTGCTGAGTCTGATGCTCGGTGATCAAGGCCAGGGGTTCGGCCTCGATCCACTTGGTGAAGTAATCGATGACCACCAGTAGGAACTTCTTTTGCCCGTTGCTTGAGGGAAGGGGCCGACAAGGTCCATCCCCCACATAGCAAAGGGGGTCGGACTGGGTAGGGATCGGATGTTGGTCTGCGGGAGTCTCTTTACTGAAGAAAACCTTTGACAAGAGCTGCACCTTTTGACGAGGTCTTGCGTGTCTTGAAACATGGTCAGCCAGTAGTACCCATGATTCAGGGCCTTTCGAGCGAGCGACCTGCTGCCCAAGTGGCATTCGCCGATCCCTTCGTACAATTCCTTTAGGGCGTACTTGGCTTAGTCAGGTACCAGGCAGCGGAGGTAGGGTCTGCCGTCAGCCACTATGTACGAGCGCTTGAAGAGCGTTCCGTTGATTAGGGTGAATCTCTTGGATCGAACTCTGATTCTTCTTGCCTCTGACCAATTTTGAAGGAGTTCGCCATCCAAAAGGAACTTTAGGATGGGCGTCATCCAGTTGTCAGGTTGGAGATCAGTGTTGAGGCAGGAAGCTTCAGGAAAATCGATGCTGGGCTTGAGGAGGACCTCGATTATAACGATGTGGTCGAGCCCCTCGAAAGATGACGAGGCGAGCTTCGACAATGAATCCGCCTGGGCATTCTGTTCTCGGGGGTTCATTCCACCGAGTGGGATTCGAAAGATGATAAGAGATTATGGACCACCGCCAAGTATTGTACCATCCGAGTGTCGCGAGCTTCATACTCCCCAGTGATCTGGTTGACCACGAGCTGAGAGTCGCTGAAGACCTTGATATGTCTGGATCTAGCCTTGTGTGCGAGGGTGAGCCCCGCGATCATAGCTTCGTACTCCGCTTCGTTGTTTGAGGCTGGAAAATTTAGCCGGAGAGAATATTGGAGGACGAAATTATCGGGGCCCTTTAAGATGACGTTTGCTCCGCTACCTCCTTCGCAAGACGAACTGTCGACAAAAACCTCCCATATTGGGTCGGTTTTCAGGGTGTCAGATGGTTCGGAAATGGTTCACTCCGTGATAAATTCGGTGAGTGCCTGCCCCTTAATTGTCGTCCTGGGCTGATAGCTGTGTCATATTGGCTCAGTTCGATCGACCACTTGACCAGGCAGTTAGAGCTCTCTGGTTTGTAGAGGACGGTCTTAAGGGGTTGGTCCGTGAGGACCTGAATAGAGTGAGTCTAGAAATAAGGTCGGAGCATACGAGCTGCTGTTACCAGTGCGTACGCCATCTTCTCCATCTTCGCGTACCTGGTCTCGGCTGAGAGCAGAACCTTGCTCACATAGTACAGGGGTTTTTGAACACCATTTTCTTCTCGGACGAACACGGTGTTGAGTGCACTTTTCGAGGCCTAGAGGTATAGGAAGAGGGGTTCACCGGGTTCGGGTTTGCTTCGGAGTGGGGGATTGGCGAGGTAGGACTTCAACTGGTCAAACGCCTATTGCTGTAGCTCGTCCCACTCAAATCCTTTCGTCCCCCGTAGGGCCTTAAAGAACGGGAGGGACTTCTCTCCTGATTTGATGAGGAAGCGGCCGATGGCCGCTAGTCTACCCGTAAGCCATTGAACCTCCTTGACGTTTCGGGGTGGGGCCATGTCGATGATGGCCTAAATCTTCTCCGGATTGGCTTCTATGCCGCGTTGGCTGACAACGAACCCCAAGAATTTTCTGGACAAAATGCTGAAGGCGGACTTAGCAGGGTTGAGCCTCATTTTGTGAGACTGAAGGACGCCGATGGCTTCCTCGAGGTTGGCCACATGATCCTTTCCTCGTCGGCTCTTAACAAGCATATCATCGACATATACGTCCATATTCCGACCGATCTGATTTTTGAAGACTCGGTTGAAGAGCCTCTGGTAGGTGGCCCCAGCGTTCTTGAGCCTGAATGGCATGACCCGGTAGCAGTAGAGGCCCTGGTCGGTGACGAAGGACGTCTTGGCGATGTTCGGAAGAAACATCCGGATCTGATTATAACCTGAGAAGGCGTCCATGAAAGTTAGGAGCTCATGACCCGACGTCGCGTCGATCAGAGCGTCTATGCTGGGAAGGGAAAAAGGATCCTTGGGGCACGCCTTATTGAGGTCGGTAAAATCAATACAAATCCTCCAAGTTCTGCTAGCCTTTTTCACCATCACGATATTAGCCAGCCACTCGGGGTATCTGACTTCTTGAATGAATCGGGCGGATAACAACTTATCCACCTCCACTCTTACCACCTGTTGCCTTTCTGGGGTGAACTTGCTGCGCTTCTGCTATTGATTTGGAGCCGGGGATGACGCTTAGCCGGTACATGATTAAGTCTTCAGAAATCCCGGACATGTCTGACGGTGTCCAGGCGAAGAGGTTGACATTTCGGCGAATGCAGTCGATCACATCCGGCTTCAGTTCGGGGGAAGGGTTCAGCTTACACGGAACCATTTGGACTTGTCCTCTGCTTCAAAGGAGACTTCCTCCAATTCGTACTTGGGTTCTGACTCGGGATGGCTTTCTTCAGGTGGAAGCTTGACGGCGTCGAGGGGAAATACACCGCCCTCGACCACGGTCATGTAGCATGAGCGCACTGAATCCTAGTTGCCCTGAACGACCCCGACCCTGACGTCAGTCGGGAACTTTAGTTTCAGATTGTAGGTGGAGGGGACGGTCTGGATCGAACACAGCCCAGGTCGGCTGAGGATGGCATTGTAGGCTGCCTTGACATTGACAACCATAAAATCCATCGACTCGGTTCGGAGGACGGGGGCCGTTCCTGCGGTCATGTCTAGTATCACGATTCCCTCGATTTGCACTGGGATGCTAGAAAATCTGTGGGGGTGTAACTGGCCGGCTTCAGCTTTTCTCGGGGAAGTTTGAGGTTCTCGAATACTTCTAAGAAAAAAATGTTGACCGAACTGCCGTTGTCTACCAGGATTCGGCGAACCTGAAAGTTGGCCATGACAAGGCTGATGACAAGGGCATCGCAGTGTGGAAGCCAGACGCCTTCAAGGTCTTCTCCTGAGAAGGAGACTGCCTACTACTGAATTCGAGGGGAGGGATGGTCTAGAATAGAGTTGACCACTCGGACAAAGGCTTTCCGAGAAGTCTTAGATTCCCCCCCCAAAGGTTCGCTGTGGACGCAGTGTAGGATGGCATGTCCAATGGTTTCTTCGGGTTCTGGGTCTCGATCAGGTCGTTGACCAGCCGTCCGAGGGGGAGGCGAACGCCTCGGGCTCCTATGCTCTCTTTGGTCTTTGGGGTTGGCCCGGGTGAACTCCTTCAGGTACCCTCATTGTATAAGGGCTTCGATCTCATCTTTGAGGACTCGGCAGTGATCTGTATCATGTCCGGTGTCCCGGTGGAAGCGGCAGTAGAACCTCTGGTCTCGCTTCTTTCCGCTGTTAGTTGGTCGGGGAGGGAACCGGACTACCCCCTTGTCCTTGATTTCCATTAAAGTTGCCGAGACGTTCTGAGTTAGAGGCATATACCTTTCAAATCGAGGGACTGGGGGAACCCTTCTGGGACCAGTTGCTTCTTTCCCAGGCCTTTTGAAGGGCTCGGCATCATCGACTTTGCGCTTCCCCTTAGCAGCGGCTTCCTTTGCGCCCTCAAGATTGAGGACCTCCTCGGCCCGGATATACTTCTCGACCCTATTGAGTAGGTCGGGGATGTCCACGGGTGGCTTCTTGGCCAAAGAAGCCTTGAGCTGGCCGTGGCAGACGTTGTGTCGGAAGGCGGCGGAGGCGACCCTTGCATCGAGGGAGGAAACCGACCTCGCCTCAGAGGTGAACCTCCGAACGCAATCCCGGAGGGATTCTCCGTCCTTCTGTTTGAGGTCCAGAAGGAAAGAGCTCGTGTTGTTGACCTTCCTGCTGGTCATGAAGTGGGCAAGAAAACCTTCCTCCAGTTGCTCGAAGGAGAAGACCGAGCCGGAGGCAAGTTTGGAGAACCACTTCCGAGCCGGGCCCCGGAGGGTAGCAGGGAAGGCACGGCAGAGGAGGGGATCCGCAGTGCTGTGAATCATCATGAGGGTCTTAAACCCCTCCATGTGATCAGCAGGATCACCTTCGCCATTATAGATTTCGAATTGAGGAGGTCTGAAGTTCCGAGGAATCTCAGCTTCAAGAATTTGGGGGGAGAAAGGGGGTCCGTTCGGACGATGGCCGCGACCCTGCATTGGTCCGCCCTCACCGAGATTGGCGAGGCAGGTCTCCATTTCTTCCAAACGACGATGGACGGGGTCTGCCGTTCCCTGGGTACGAGCCCATTCGCGGGACTCGCCGGCTCCCGTTCCTGACCGGTGGGCGAAACTGTGGTAGACCTCGGTAGCCAGACTGTAATGCCCCGATTTTCATTTAATGAAAATTATTTTATTTTGCACGTTGTGTGCACGTGCAATATTTTGGTGATTATTTTCATTATGATGAGTATAGATATTTAAATACTTACTTTTAATTATTTTGTATAAAGCCTTTTTTTTTCAAATAGACCAAAAGCCTTTCTTTTTAAAGCCCAAATTGAATTAATTTATTTTCTTTTATAAATTATTATTTTGGTCCATAAACTAAAGTCCATGAGCTATTTTATTTTTAAATACAACTTGTAATGTAGAATACAATTTAAAGATTTTTTTTATATATGTACAAATTTTAAATGGAGACCAAGTTGCATGCATGTGCACTACATGTACACGTGCAAATGCACACAAGGTAGGCCGGTTTTGATCTTTTTGGAGGGAATTGAAAAATTCAAGTGGAGTCATGGGTGGTGGTTACTTGATCATGGTTGGTTATTGTAACTCCTCATATCCTAGTCTTTGAATCCTAACTCCTAAGTTAATCCTAGCCTTCCATTTTCCTAGATTTTTAGTATAAATACCCCCCCCCCCCCCCTAGCCTAGTTATTCTTGTGCTTATTATTTCTTCCAAACCTATAATTCAAAATACATTATCTAGTAGCCTAGCAAGTGAGTAAAAGATTGAGTTTGTGTGTGTGGAGATTTGTGCTTGCATCAAGAAGAGGGGAGGCCGGCATCAATCCAAGGGAGGCTCGGGTTTGGTGTTCTTGAAGCTCGGGTGCGCGCATCTAGGAGGAGGATCGCTCTCGTGGCAAGGATATTCATTTAGGGGGTTGCTAGTTATATTTCTCTCCAAATTAAGGTAGGTAAATTTTCTATATTTCTAATTAGGAAGCATTCTAGATGTGAATTGAATGAATGATGCATGAAAAAGATTAAGAAGAGTACACTTTAATTAGAAAAATGACCTATTGATTGATTGAAATGTGAATATGCAATTGTATGTGGTTCCATTATTAAAATTTAAGTTGTGTACGAATTGATTGTAGCCATGGATTGCTTGAAGAAAATTTCATTATCTACATCAAGGATTATATACAAAAGTTAGTAGATTGACAATGCTACTTTATGTATTTAAATGGATCTTTGTAATAATGTTGAAATGAATGAATTAAGATATAGATTGTATGTTTGGAAAATGATTAAAAATAGAGAATTAATATGAAGATTGCTATAAAAGAGATTAGTGATGTTAATTGTAAGAAATGTCGAAAAAAGAAGAAATGTGGTAGTGATAGTTTATAATCCGAATTGATTGAAAAATATGTTTTAATTATTGAAAAAAAATTTATTTTCTATATACTGGAGTATAATTTATGATGGTATTAGTCAATCTGGAAATTTACAGAAAATCTTATAAAATCAAAAGGAAATGAGAACTTGTTGAATATCGAAATGTTTTCATTAACAGAGAGAATTGTTTTAAATAAACTTCGAGTTGCACTATTGACAACCCGAGCGCATAGCTCAAGTGGTTGGGATGACTCTATTCGCAACAGTAGGTTTCGGGTCTCATGTTGCTGGTTTGAATCCCCTTGGCACCATGCTTTTGTTCCTTTTTATAAAAAAAAAATAAATAACAGTGGCCGAGAGCATTAGATGCTCTTAGCCTCTCCTTCTAACGCATAGCGTTCGGCCTAGTGGTCTGTGCCTTCAGTGGTTTTCCCTGGGGTCGTGGGTTCGAATACTGGGCTCGGCCAGTATTTAGTTGTGGGGAAAAACATTTTTTTGAGGATTTTTAATGATTAAAAAATTATGAAAAAAATATGGTTATTATTCTAAAATTATGTGGGACTTGTGAAAAATGATTTGAGAATTATTTGCATGAAGTAGAGTATGTTTTGAGAATAAATGTATAAATAAAACTATGGTTTTACATTTATATTTTTGTGAAGTTATAATTTGCAAAAGAACTTGAAATGAAGTGTTAGAAAAACAATATAGCAAAAAAAGAAATTATATGAAGTGATGTGAAGTGATTTATTCTCATTGGAGAATTGTGTGAAAATTATGAAATGTGAATACTCAATTTTTTGCTATATAAATAGTGTTGTGATTTTAATATGGAAACGATATCGATGAAATACACAAGGAATAATTGAATTCTATGTATGGCTATGGACTTATGAATAAATTAGAGATCATGTTATTGAAAAAGAAAATCTGTTATGATTATGAAAATGAACTTATGAGTTAGAAATGCTCAATTTTGAAAATTGTGAATTGGAATTGAAATAAAAGAGTAGCTAAGTCTCCCCCGGCAATTGGAAAGAAATGAAATGAAATTGGAAATGAAAGACCAAGGTTGGTCATGTTTGAATAAATGAATAAGTCCGGTTTAGTAAGAGGCTAACTCTAGAGCTTTGATTTTGTTCATGATTCTATTAAATTAAAAATAGTGCATAGTGAAGACGTGATGAAAGTGAGAGAAAAACACAAGTATGAGAGTTAGAGTTTACGGTGCGGATGTGTGAGCCACAGAATGCCTACTTGATGAGTCAAGACATGGCGTGGGCGCAACTCAGTAATGATCGGACTTTAGCAATGCTTGTGGGGTGTTTGGTGACTGCAAGATGAAAGTGATGTGAAGTGATTTATTCTCATTGGAGAATAGTGTGAAAATTATGAAATGTGAATACTCAATTTTTTGCTATATAAATAGTGTTGTGATTTTAATATGGAAACGATATCGATGAAATACACAAGGAATAATTGAATTCCATGTATGGCTATGGACTTATGAATAAATTAGAGATCATGCTATTGAAAAAGAAAATCTGTTATGATTATGAAAATGAACTTATGAGTTGAAAATGCTCAATTTTGAAAATTGTGAATTAGAATTGAAACAAAATAGTAGCTAAGTCTCTCCCGGCAATTGAAAAGAAATGAAATGAAATTGGAAATGAAAGACCAAGGTTGGTCATGTTTGAATAAATGAATAAGTCCGGTTTAGTGAAGAGGATAACTCTAAAGCTTTGATTTTGTTCATGATTCTATTAAATTAAAAATAGTGCATAGTGAAGACGTGATGAAAGTGAGAGAAAAACACAAGTATGAGAGTTAGAGTTTACGGTGCGGGTGTGTGAGCCACAGAATGCATACTTGATGAGTCAAGACATGGCGTGGGCACAACTCAGCAATGATCAGACTTTAGCAACGCTTGTGGGGTGTTTGGTGACTGCAAGAGGATCGTGTTCAGGGAGGAAACTGAATTGCCACAGAATGCATGCTTGACAAGTCAAGACATGGCGTGGGATTTCCCTCCAGGGTCCTGTACACGTGCTTGTACTCATAGATCATCTAAGATACTCACCGTAGTTACAGTAGTAGATTAAGTCATGACGAGGGATTGAACCCTACAAAGATGAAGAACGAATAAGAGGCTTGCCCTTGGACCTATGTAGTATGGGATGCATAGAATCCGAACAAGTGTGCATTAGTGTCATGTAACATAAACAAATGCATTAAGGACTAGGTGCACAATCACAACACGACATCATTAGGGTATTCTCTTTAGTTTGATATGTGACAAGTTTGTGTTTGTTAAATATGGAAAATGAGTTATACTCTTTCCGGCATAGAGAGGATGACCATGTATAATGTTCGTCGGTTGAATAAACTGACGTACCCACAGTTTTATATGCAGGGTAAAGGACATGGTAAAGGTTAAAGACGAACAGATGCTTAGAGATTATTCAATGTTGTCGTACATTTATTTAAATGTTGTAATTTTACTTCCGCTGTGCAATGTAAAGTGTAATGGTTTACTTGTAACTCTGATGTAAAGTGAAAAGTTCAAATTTTCTTGTAAAATTGTACTAAATGAAGTGGAAAGATCCTGTGGAATCTCGAATTCAGTGTATTTTGGAATTCGGGGCGTTACACAGACCGTCTCGGATGGCTTGAAGGATCTCCTCCCGGAAGTTCTGGAATTCGACCCTTGTGACGGGGGCTTGTCCCCCCGGGTTTTGTGGGGGATTATGCACCTGAGAAGGCTATCGCGATAGTTCGAGGCCGAGTTGGAAGCGACCTCTCCCCTCGTTCGGCTGGCCTGCCTGTCCGAGATGATGCGGTGCAAATTCGATGCAATCGAAGGTCGGGCCACGCCATTGGCCCGGGGTTGGTTGGAACCTTGGTCATTCGTGCGGCTATGATGTAAGGGGTCCAGATGTCGTACCGAGGTGATGGCCCTTCTGGCCTTGGGAGCCATGGAAGAGCTCGGACCCAAGGTGACGACTCTGGCTGGGCTCGAAAGGACGATAGTACTAAGGAGTAAAATTTCTCACAGACGGTGCCAACCTGATGCGGTTTGTTTTTGGGGTGTAGGGACAACAGGTGTGAGTTTTCTCAACTTGTATGGTGGAAGTCCTTACACAGTATTGGCGTCGGTTCGACCCTGGGTAACGGGAGCGGCTCGGAAGCAGGAGCGCAGAGGGGCTCGGAAGTGAGGATGGGTGCTCGGCTCGGATCCAGGAGCTCGGCTCGGCTGGGTCTTCTGTACCTGCACACGGCCTGGAAACACCGGGAGAAGTCCTGGCGACAGGCCCTCCGACGATCTAGTCAGTCACTGGAAAAGAGACTGGGCAGCTAGGGTTCAGGTGGGGAGAGATTGATTACCTTTGAAAGTGAGGAGAGGGCTGGTATTTATAGGCAGGGGTAAACGGGTCTGGAACCCTGGCGGGCCGGGTTGGACCCGTTTGCCCAAGGGCCTGAGCTGGTTGAGGCCCATTGGACTGTAGCTGGCCTGATGATCACAGAGGGGAGGATCCAGAGGAAATCAGAGGGCTCTGGTTGATGCTGCTTAATTTATCCCACATCAGTGTGTACTATTGTTAAATTTGATACATTATACTGAAACATATATCATACTTATTTAATTATGTTTAACCTTTAATTGGATGTTTCTCTTCATATATAAACTAGTAATTTACACGTGCGATGCACGTCTTAATAAATATAGTTTTTTAAAATTAAAAATTTAGACGTAGTCTGAGTTTGAACCTAAGACCTCATTTATAATAATTATGCACGTGCGCTGCACGCATTAATAACTTTGCAAATGACACTAAGGCCTTCTCCCATTCTAATATTACAGATTAGAGATATGTACAAATTCCACCCTAATAAGGCAGAGTAATAACTTTGTTGGAGAGAACATAGAGTGGCAATATGATAAGGCGGAAAGTTTATCAAAATTTTGGAGGGTGATTTGATAATGTAATTATCTTAGTTATTTTTTATATGGAGGAATTCACAAATCCCACCCTTTTAAAGATGAATGTATATCATTCCCAACAAAGAATTTTGATTCTCATGGAAATTAAAAAATCCTTCCAAAACTATACTTATATTTTACCAAACCAGGTAATGCAGAAGGTAATCATAGATTTCCTTGTATAGTACCGCGTACCAAAGGCCCCCTAGGAGAATTATGTATAATCATTGACTAGTTACCCTGTGCAAATTGCACAAACTAAAATAATTTTGAGGGACTTATAAAATTATATATAACTCCAAAAAAGTGTGAGAGAATTGGGAGAAATTACATTTTCAAAAGTATAATTAGTGAAATTTAACTTTAAAAATATGCACATAGGCTGACCTTCGTGTACATCCTGACCGAAAACACTCAGACTCTGGCCCATCTCATCTCGGCTCTCCCTTCCCTTCCATCTCTCTCCCAAATCCTTACCGTACTCTTTCAAATGTAGATTGTTGGAAGCACAATGCAGAGTGAACTTTGGCAACAAAAATCACAAAGATCATTTTAAAAATAGAAATAAGTATGTCCGTCAATATATCAAGCAATTTTTAAGATGTAACACTTAAACTTTGAAATATAATATTTAATGCAGGCTTAGAGGCAAAATAAAATTTAAAAATTTTGCAGTGGAGATAAAGCTCTCAAAAAGATAACAATACAACCCATTTAAATTAGTCATTTAGTCTGCCATCTCGAATTCTTGTAAGTGCTTTTAATTACAAACACCAAGAGTCTCATCAATCTCCTTTTAAGAAGCACTGGCCGTAATAGGTGAATGCACAGACGAACTTCAACCAGTGTTAACTACTGAACACATCTTTGTAAAAAATTTCTGGCAGATTTGCATGTAACACATGCACGAGGAGTTCTTCCCTAATGAATTTAAGCTACTAATTCCATACTTATAATTAGGGCTGCAAACGAGCCGAGTCGAGCCAAATACCTGAGGCTCGAGCTTGGCTCGTTTATGTATCGAGCTCACTTTTAGGCTCAATCTCGGCTCGAGCTCGACACGAGCCGAGCTTTGACAGAGTTCGAGCCAAATACTCACGAGCTTCTGCCTAAAACCCACGTACCTTCAAGCTCGAGCTCGGCTCGTTTACGTATCGAGCTCGCTTTTGAGCTCGAGCTTGGCATAAGCTCGACACGAGCAGTGCTTTGACCGAGCTCTAGTCAAGTAGCTCGTGAATAGCTCGGTTTGTTTGCATCCCTAGTTACAATAAGTAACTCCTTTGCTAAAAAGGAAAATAAATGAATAATTCTTCTTAGTCTGAAATAAACTATCAAAATCATTATTCTTATACTACTCAAAAATTCGAATGCTTGTGTATCAACATGAGATGTGTAGCCTCACTCACAAATTGTCTCTCCTTTTCATCTCATTTGTTGTTGTCATCAGAAATCCACAATAATTATTATTCGCCTACAATTCCGAAAGAGAAAGTAAACTATATACATTGCACGTGCTAATAATCTCGAACTCACCTTAGATTTGTGAAGGATCTTGATAGCGAAAGTTTGCCCCTTGTCCACCCTCTGCATTGCCACCGCAAAATTCGTACTCCCAAAATGGCCCCTCCCCACCTCATACATCTTCCTAAAATTCCTCCCAAATTCAAATCACTTATCTACCTCCCTCCACCACCACCTTCTCCATCTCTCCTTCCTCCATCTTCTTCGTCACTGCCTTCCTCCCATGCTGGAGACGGCAAGGACAACCCCACCCTCATTCCCGTAGTTGTCTACATTAGGCTTGTCGCGGCTATCCCCATGACAGGGAACGAGCTGGGCCAGCTGGTACCCTGAGTGGCATAGGTGGCAGAGATTGGTGGTGGTGGAGGAGGCAAAGAAGTCTAGGTTTATCTAGGTTTATGTAAGATAGAGTACGACAAGTGGCGTGAGGGAGCAGCTTGTAGAGGTTAGGGACGGCGTGCGGCATGAGTTGGGTGGGATTTGGTTTTTGAGAATGGGAGAAGAAGAGATCGGGTTAGTGGGTTTGGGGTTTTTTGTTTTTTTTTTCTTTTATAAAAATGTGTGCACTGCATGCGTTAATTCAGATGGGGAAATCTTACTTTTGCTCTCATTTCTTTATTTTAAATGAAGGAAGGGAAGAGGGGGGTAGATCTATTAGTATAATATCTCTAATCTTTAATCTCTAATATTATAATGGGAGAATGCCTTAGTATCATTTGTCAGTCTATCGATGCGTGTGACGCACGTACATAACTAATATGAAGGAGGTTTCATGTTCGAGTCCCCACTACATCAGAATTTTTATTTTTATTTTTTATTAATACGTGCATAACTAATATAAAAGATGTCTCAAATTCGATGCCAGACTACGTCTAAATAATTTTCTTTAAAAATATATATTTATTATGACGTGCATCGCACGTGTAAATTACTAGTCTCTAATAATTAATATTATAATGGGAGAAGACCTTAGTGTCATTTGTAAATCTACCAACACGTGTATTGCCCGTGCATAACTAATATGAAGCATGTCTCAGGTTCAAGTCCTTATTACATCAGAATTTTTACTTTAATTTTTTTAATATATTAAATGTGCATCACACGTGTAAATTACTATCTATCTATCTATCTATCTATCTATCTATAATATAATATATAATAACATTTATAATGAAAGAGTTGAAATTGTAAATCTACCTACTTACGTGCAACACACGTTCAACTCTAACTCTTCCATTATAGTCTTCACATTTACTTTTAAAATTACATATAATTATATTTATTAAGACATGCATCATACGTTTAAATCAGTGTTTTTATTTTTGTTTTAAAAAAATTAATATGTGTATCATGTGCATATTACTAGTATCTCTATATATATCTCTACTATTATAATGGGAGAAGGCCTTAGTGGTATTTGTCACCGTTTTTTTTTTGTCATTTTGTCATTTTGTCAACACGTGCAGCGCACGTGTTGGCAGTTTTAGTTTTCTTTTTTTTCCCTCTCCTTTTCATTCCCCTCCACGTGCATCGCGCATGCATTATATATATATTTTTTGTCCTTTTCATTCCCCTCCACGTGCACCACACGTGTTGGTATTTTTTTTTCCCTTTTCGTTCCCCTCCGCGTGCATCGCACGTGCGTTATAGTTTTTTTTTGTAGTCCTTTTCATTTCTCTCCACGTGCATCGCACGTGCATGATACTAGTTATTATTATATATAATATAATGGGAGAAGGGGTTAGTGTCATTTGTCATTTTTCGTCTTTTAGTGTCATTTTGTCAACATGTGCACTGCACGTGTTGGTAGTTTATTATTATTTTTTTTCCTTTTCATTCCACCTCCTCATTTTCCCCACGTGCAACGCGCGTGTATAATACTAGAATTTTTTTTGGGTCCTTTTCAATCTCCTCCCCATTTTTTCCGCGTGCAACGCACGTGCATAATACTAGTTACTATAATGGTACAAAAGTTGTGCGATAGTATAATTTTTTCTTAGTGCTAGGAGGCTTTTAGGACCGTTGGATATCGTTGGGTACACTTTTTCAACGTGTAATTATTAAAAACATGAAATCATGTGGGGGGCTTGAATCTTAATGTCATCCAAGATCTATCCTTTCCTGATATACAGTATTCTATAGTGGATATCCTATAGGAAATTAAGGTACTCATAGAAGTAGTAGTACAATTTTGAGTACTTGAACTCTTGAAGTGCTCAAATGATTATACTTTGTTTAACTGCACAGCACGAACAACTTGTGATTACTTCATGTTGAATATGAGCTGTGAAATTAATCATTAATAATGCATGAATAACTTGCATTTAGCAACTCTGTCATCCTCTTCACTTAAATTTATTTGAGAGAAGAATCTTCTAAGCCCAATCATTGAATTAACAAAAGGAGATAAACAAGTCAATAGCTGTTGAAGAAAGTGACCTTTTTCTCTCTTTAACTTGGAACAAATTTCCAGTACATGACTTTCAATTGACCTTGATGTCTTCACCCTAACAAAGGATCAACGAGCGGCAACCATATGGATTCGGGTTGGATACTACCGGGACCCATTTGCAAATTCAAGTGGAAATTGTGAGGGATCCACATAAATGGATCTGGATATATATGGATTCTCTTCGTTTATTAATAACGTAGTTGTGACAAACAGAGAGATATGAGAAAGCGGATATATTGATGGTTACAGACTTACAGTCGACCATCCGCTAATAACTAGAGGAGCCAACTGTAATCATCAATTTATCCACTTATTCTTAATTTATGTGGGGCATTCTATATAATAGACTGCAGATTGTGATGTAAGAGCCGAATTGGGTTCAACTTAAACTGTACCAAAAATCGTTTGATTTTTATGGACAAGTAGAAATATTGAGAAAACTAGAACGACTAACCAGTTCAACAAAGAACCATTTGAACCATGATGAAATTGAATCAGTTGGTTCAAATTGCAAGTGTATATATCTATATAATAAAACACGGAGAAAGCTATTAAGTGGCTCTCATTCAATTGGAAGAAAATTAACGGTCCAGATTTATGTTCATAAAAGACATTTTTCCGTCCGTTATTATAGCTACAGTACCCGTTACAGTATCCGTTACTGTAGCTACAGTAGCCACATTCATATTTATACTTTATGTTGTGTGAAGTAGTTGATATTTGTTTGAGTTTTGAAATTAATTAACTTTTAATCCCTACTTTTAATTAATTAAGAAAAGACTAATTAAAATCACACTAATCTTAATTAAGAAAATCTTTGATTGTTGTGGTTTAATTAGTCTTTTGTTAATTAATTAAAATTTAGAGATTAAAAGTTAATTAGTTTCAATCTAATGAAATTGAATCAGTTGGTTCAAATTGCAAATGTGTATATATATACTAGTAGTTTACACGTGCGATGCACGTCTTAATAAATATAGTTTTTTTAAGAGTGAAAATTCAAACGTAGCCTGTATTTGATCTAAAACCTCATTTACAATAGTTATGCACGTGTGTTGCACGGGTTGGTAGATGGACAAATTACACTAAGGTCTTCTCCCATTATAGTGTACTAGTATCATGCACGTGCGATGCACGTGGAGGAAGAAGGGAAAGACAAAAAAAGAAGGAAAATAATTTCCAAACTGATCCACTGACGAAAATATGTACCAAACTGGGCCACTTTCGCACGTGCACGCGGGGAAGAAGGAAAAGGAAAAAAAAAGGAAAATAATTTCCAAACTGATCAACTGCCGAAAATATTTACCAAACTGGTCAACTTTCGAAAATATTTACCCAAATGGGTCACCTGGCTTCAAAATGACAGAAAAAAAAAAAAATCAATGACAAATACCACTAAGGCCTTCTCCCATTATAATAGTAGATATATATATATATATATATATATATAAAATAAATTACAAAGAAAGCTATCAAGTGGCTCTCATTCAATCTCCCCTAAAACCAATGGGCTAGATTGATTCTCACAAAACATATTTTTCCGCCCAAAATTTCAAACCCCAAAATTAAATTTTTTCCTCCAAAACTAAAAAACTCATTACTTTATTACTATCTCTCTCTTCTCTCTTCACTTTTTCATATTTCTCTCTTTCTCTCTCTCCCTCTCTCTCTCCCATTCTTTCTTAACTTAGAAATTTAGATTTTAAGATTTCATGTTTGTAAAATTTTCAGAATTTTTATGCTTTTTTTTATTGCATATGTTATATTGAAAATAGCAAATATCTTTTTAACAGTTAAATTTCATCATTTTCCACCCTTAAAGTTCTAATAGTTGGATTTTACACCCTCATTTATAATTATTTTTCAACATATACTAATAGAAACATGAACTTTTATTTACAACTAATTATTGTCATACTATTCAAACTTGAACTACATAATTGTTGTTTTACTGTTTACATGGCTTTTCGTATGTTGTATCATTCCGAAGATGTGCCGTAGGCACGTGTCCATGGGCAAATTTAGTATATAATAAAACTGAAGACAATTCAAAAGAAAGCTATCAAGTGGCTCTTATTCAATTGGAAGAAAATTAACGGTCCAGATTTATGTTCATAAAAGATATTTTTCCATCCGTTATTATAGCTATAGTACCCGTTGCTGTAGCTACAGTAGCCGCATTCAGATTTATACTTTATGTTGTGTGAAGTAGTTGATATTTGTTTGAGTTTTGAAATTAATTAACTTTTAATCCCTACTTTTAATTAATCAAGAAAAGACTAATTAAAATCACACTAATCTTAATTAAGAAAATATTTGATTGTTGTGGTTTAATTAGTCTTTTCTTAATTAATTAAAATTTAGAGATTAAAAGTTAATTAGTTTCAATCTAATTAAGCTTAATCTACTGATCCAAAACATTAGGGATTAAGCTTAAATAAAATTAATTAATCCCTAATTTATGATTAATTTTATGTAAAATAAAAAATAAAAAAATGTTTTAAATTATTTCCGCTACAGCAGTACTACAATCAAAACAAAGCTAACATTTAATTATTGCTACAGTAAACTTATATTCAATCAAAGCTACTTTTAAGAAATCAAATCGAAGGAATTGCTTTCGCTACAGTGCTTTTCCCACTCTTCATTCTTTTACAACCAACCAAATCACCCCTAATTGTTTTTGGATGTAATTATTTTACGATATTCTAATTATTTTTTATAACTTATCGTGTAGTCACTAACCAGATGGTATTACATATAAATGTTGACCTATGCAATTTGTTAGTCAAATATGGTTGCATATATTTACTGTTAACAGTTTTTTCATATATTGCATCGGTCGGAAGACGTGACGTATACACGTGTCCACGGATAAACCTCTCTAAACCTCTCTCTCTCTCTCTCTCTCTCTCTATATATATATATATATATATATATATATATATATATATATATGATTAATGTGAGCCTCATATTTGTATGAGAAAATTTTCCTCATACAAAGTGATTATACTCACTTGGTGGGGCCCTTATAGAAGATCCAGTCCGTCCATCATTTTTATCATGCTAATAGATGTATGTGTAGAAAAAATCAAGTGGTTTGGAGGTCATTCATGTTGGATATATAAGTATATTCTCAATATAATAGAATATTATTGTGTATAATGTTCTATGGGACAACACATGCTTTACACGTATTATCTGTTTAATTGTTGGACCGGGTTGAATGGGCATAAAGCCCAGTACCCTTTACCCAGTTCATCTCATATAAAAGCTGGTCTAGAGGTAGTACTCTGTAAAATTCCAATACTGATAAGCAGGGTATAATATCTTAAGTGGCTATGAGATATAAACCTTAACCCTAATTATTCATCTTGATCTAACAATCTTAAGATATTACATACACTAATTGAGATTAAGAGAGAGAAGGCTTGAGTTACTATTCGTCAGAATCAGACCCGCTGCCATACTCGTCGGCGTCATCGTTGTCGTCAACATAGGCCATCACGCCACCCGTCGAAGACCACCGTGCACCCCAATGCTTCCGCCATTGCCGATCAGTCGCCGAACCGTTCCCGAGCGCCGCCGTCAGAGCCTCAGGGTCGTCGTCAATCGGGATCCTCTAAGTTGATCGGGATCGGGATCTTCCTCTTGGCCATCAGATCCAAAAGGCAGTCGACTCGCAGCCACCGCAGTCGCGAGCGCCTCCGCCGCAGCCGTTGGGCGCCATCGCTGGGCATCACCACCTCTGGGCATCTCCTCTGCTAGCGTCGACGGCGCGGCCTCTGAGCGACTTGAAATTTACTGTAATGGGGAAGGGGTGCTCTTTGTGGTGACTGAGACAGAGTCGAAGTTGGATGATTTTGGGGATTTCAAGCCAACTCCGGAGATGAAAGTACTCATTCCTACATTGGAGTATACTGAGGATGATATCTCCGATTATCCACTACTTGTCGTACAGGTATACTGACCACCGACAACCCCTTATCACTTCCCACATGTGAGATCGAAGGAGAAGAAGGAGACGACTCATATCCAAAATTTGATTTTTTCGATTGGTGGGTTATGGTGTTCTGTGTTCGGGTTGGAGAAGGGATCCTGACAGCTGAGTTTGACTCAGATCTGACCAAACAAGAATTTTCATTGGTTGAGAATTTGTTGTTTGGTGTTTGGACTGTTTGAGCATATCCATATTCAGATCCAGTCCAACAGCTGCTCTATTGGTTGGAGATTTACTGTTTGGTGTTTGGACTATTGGATTATATCCAGATCTAGTCAAAAGGAGTCAATCTGGATTTAACCAGTGGAGACAATTCATTGGGTATTGTTCTGTATTCCGGCAGTGTACCTCCAATTCAGATCTAAATTAAAGATAAGTTCTTCACCAAATTTAAATTGTTATTCAATTATTTGTTTGAATTTTGTTGTTAAGTGCTAAAGTTCAAAACCGTATTATGCATTGTTTAATTAAAAATACAAATTTGAATAAATGTTGTGGCTATGTGCTAAAGATCAAATATTATTTTGATAAGACAAGTTGTAGTTTTAACTATAAATTTGTATCTCCAATAAAATTGTTGTTAGAATTAAATAGTGCTAATAATTTGTTTAATTGGCTAATTTTTAACAATTTGATGAATGTAGGAACTTCAAAGTTACTTACAAACTGTGTGTATTGGAGACGATGGATTTGTATCACGGTATGATAAGTCTGCACTACGCAGACTTCTCCATCGAATTTGGAAAACACTTCTAACTTGAAGTGTCGGTATGATCTACTGTAATCTTGCTTAGTATTTTCATGTGATGAATGTGTTAACGTTTTGTGCGTTTGATTACATGATTGAGAGTTTTAGATTATAGTTATTCTCGCTTTGAAAACTAGCATGTTTAGGGTTGTTCAGTGCTTTATCATACTATATGTATAGATATTTTGACAAATCCAGTGTTTTGCAGTTTGTGTGAGATTATTTATTTGCTTCTCAAATAAAATAAAATAGAATATAAATTTTTGATGTATAAGATGTATAACAAATGTCTGTAACTTAGGAGAGAGCATCTCTTAATGTAGGATATGGCTCTATTAGTTACGTTTTGTTCTTTCTCTTTTATTGTATTGTGTGTGCAAAGTTGAATTATAATATGTTAGTCATTATCTCATTTAACATTATGAAGATGATGAAGAACAAATAAAGGAAAAAACTCTTCGCTCAATGTGTTTCAACAAGTGGATATTGTTAGAATCACTAGAGAAAGCAAACAATTTTGTAATATGTGATAAAGTAATTTTGTTTTAACTCTTATAATGTGCATATATTGTCAATCGCATTTATAAGTTGAGTTTAACAAATGAGACAATTAATAAGAATAGTTCTAATTGTGTATTGTTCCTGAACATAGCAAATTGGCTAGGATTTGAGAACTATATATTAAATTGTATGTTCTTGTTAAAACTCATAACTCTGCTAAATGAAACTCCATTAAATATGACAAATATGAAAGTTGTGCTCAGATTATGATCACTAGAAAATCATTTAGTATGGTCTCTAGGAGCACACAACTTTTTGAGTCAATACATTCTGATATTTGTGATCTCAGCAGTTTTGTGACTAGATAAGATGATAATTGGTCAGAAGTATTTAATCACCTATGTAGATGATTATTGAATGTTTGTCATATATATATGGAGAATGTAGCACTCACTATTTTGATGAATTAAAATCTAGTTAAATATTAAAAATCAAAGGTTCAGATTTGATAGAGGTGGTGAATATGTTTTAACAATTTAAGAGAAGTTTGTATTTGACATAATCTCTACTGCACTGTACTTACAACAGTTAAACGATATTGATAAATGTTATAATCAAACACTTAGTGAAATATTGAAATCTATATTATTGAATGTTGTTTGTCTTGTGTAATTATGAGTGATGTTGTGTTGTTAATCATATCTCTAATGTGTTACTACACTCTAAATTGAATACACCTTGTAAATCATGGCATGAAAACTCAAATAATTTTGTTAAAGTGAAAATTTTGTGTTGTGATACATCTGTTAGAGTACATGACTGTAAAAGGCCTAAAGTAGGACCTACAACAAATATTTCTGTGTATTTAGAAAGTGCAGAATGTAGTTTGGACAGATGTTGGATCTATCTAATTTGTGTTAGAAGGATCTAGACATGCAGAGTTCTTTGAGGATGTGTTCATCAAAGATAAATGTATGAAATAATCTGGTCCTACAGATACGCTCAATGATTCACAGTTGGAATCAAGAACTTGTCTTACTGACACTTAAAAACCTGAATGACAAATAAGCTAAGAAGAGTCTTTAGTAGACAATGAGATGATTTTGTATCATACAATAATACTTTAATTTAGTTGATCTGCCAAAAGAGACTAAAACTATAGTAAGTAAGTGGGGTTTTGTAGAAGAAACTCAATTTTGATTGTTCAGTAGCAATTTTAATGATTTTTAGTAGCTAACAGATTGACTGAGAAAAATGAGGTAGATTTATTTGATGTCTATTCACATGTTTGTCATATTGCTACAATAAGTATTCTTACACTGAAAATTTTGTCATTCATAAAGAATATTTAAAAAGTTTTGTACTTGATATTTTGTACTGAACAGTTTTGTACTGGAAAGTTTTGAACTAATATGTTTAGTGAACAAGATTTACAATTTAGTAAAATCATCGTATGCTCTAAAACATGTAATATAGCTAACGTATAAATAATTTGACAAATTTCTCAAAGAGCCTAGTATATGAATTAAGTAATTCAGATCAGTGTCTTTAACTTTGTGGTGTGTCAAATATAATGGCTATTATTTACTTAGTTTTATTGACATACTTGTTGATTGGAAGTGACGTCTCTATTATCAATGGAGTTAAATTGTGCTATCCAAATAAATTTAGCATGAAACACCTAAGTGTTATGGTCACCATATTATGTATAAGAGTGAGTTTTGGTTGGCAAGGGATAACCCTTAGTCAAACTCGATAAATCAATAATGTGTTTCAAAATTGGGGATATAGTGATTGAAAGTGTATTTTGAAACACCTTATGATTATGATAAAAAGGTTGACACCTAATGATGGTGTAACTGTGAGACATGTTGAAAGTCTCATGTATTCAAAGATCTGCACTAAAAAAAAGACAGCCTTTGAGGTAGGTATGATCTGCAGACTCGCTAATAATCCCATATACATTTGAGTGCCCTTAAGTGACTAATGAGATACCTGAGTGGTACTCAAGAGTTTGCTTTGTGCTACTCAAAGTTTAGTGAAAGTCGACAACTAGTGGATATGTGTTCACACTAGGAGGAGCAGAAAAATTATGGAGATTAATAGGCAAACAAGCGTTACGTTCTCATCCAAGAAATCAGACCTCTATGTGTTATCTTTTGTAGGGAAAGAGGCTGAGTGGATTGAATGGCTTATTGCTAATCATCCATTTGAGAAGTTTAATATAAATTCTCTAATTCTGTTATGCGACTATCAATCTATAATGCACTGTAGCTCATAACTCACTCTATAATAGTAAGAGGAGTATATTAAAGCTGAAAGAAACCTAGTTGAACATTCTCATAGATAAAGTGCAATTGTGACAAGTATGGCCAATGCACTTGCTAAGAGACTTGAAAGTGATCTAATTATCAAAACTGTGGGGGGAAATGGAGTTAAAAGCTATTGAGTCAAAAGCTTTAACATCCAAGTTGTTTTGAGATTTAGAATCCAATTGAGGCCATAGAGAAGTTCAAACTGAAGCATCAATTTTAGGTAGTTGACATGCTTTAGATAATTTAAAAAGTTCTATGTAAATTCTGTTAATATATAATTTCATTCCAATTTTGATGATGTTATATATTTTCATAATTTACTTAGAATCATCTCATTATTCCAAAAGAAAGCATGAAAACTTGTCGATGTATTTCTGATGTTTAGAATTGTTGTTATATCATTCCAATTTTGATGATATAACTCTTTTATGAATTCATGTTTCATTCCAATTTTGATGATTCAAAATTAACCATAATTGATTTGACTAATCTATCATTCCAATATGAAACATTGTATAGTTCTTGTGTAGAAACTATAACAGTTCTTATTCTTTATTTTGTTAAAGAGACTTGATTGTGATGCTTGCGTTATATTTTGCTAAGCTATCGTTGAATGGTACTAAGTTCTTTAGTGAAACTAGATACTTTATAAAATTTACTAGAATTATTAGAAATGTATCTCTTGATATTCTTGTTTTCAATAAGCTAGCAAAGATGGAGGAGTTGAATCTGTCAACATAGATTTCAAAATAATGATTTGCTCAAAATGGAGCAGTAAACATAAAGTAGTTTGTAAGGATATAGTTTTGGTTTATTTCTCTGGAGAATAACTTTGTCACTTGCTTGATAAAACTTCTGTTGAGTTTAAGACTTCTGTGTTCATGAGCTTAGAACTCATATTTTGTTCTCGAAGTTTATCTGCTTTGGTTGATTTTGAAACTATGACATGTTTCTCTGGTTGGTTTAGTCATTGTGAACTATTCTGTTTTGATATGGTCTTTGAACTATTTGATTATTTTGGTTTAGTCTCATTTGAACTATTTGAGTTATAATTGATTTAGTCTATAAACTGTATTATTTTGTGAGCCAATGATTTAACGGGGCATTGCCTAATATGTTGAGAATATAGAAGGAGATTGTTGGATATATAGGTATATTCTCAATATAATAGAATATTATTGTGTATAATGTTCTGTGGGGCAACACATGCTTTGCACGTGTTATCTGTTTAATTGTTGGACCGGGTTGAGTGGGCATAAAGCCCAGTACCCTAAACCCACTTCATCTCATATAAAAGCTGGTCTAGAGGTAGTGCTCTGTGAAATTCCAATACTGATAAGCAGGGTATAATATCTTAAGCGACTATGAGATATAAACCCTAACCCTAATTACTCATCTAGATCTAACAATTCACCCATGTATCATGTGGGTCCAATTTGTGGTTCAATTTATATTACTGTTGAAATCGTTCATTTTTCAACCACATGATGCATGGGTGAATGACATCCAAACCACTTGATTTTTTCTACACATACATCCATTAGTATGATAAACATGATGGACAAAGTGGATCTTCCATAAGGGCCCTACCAAGTGAGTATAATCACTTTGTATGAAGAGAATTTCCTCATACTCTATATGAGGCTCACTTTTCTCTCTCTCTATATATACATATATCACGGGGAGTTTCTAAATATAGTTTAACAACAAAATGTACAACTTACTATTACTAACCAGGATATCTATATATACTGTAACTATGTCGTATAAATATAAATAATAGTACATATGTAGTTAAATGATTTGTCAAAGTAGTAAACACTCTTTCATTAAACCCCGGGTTTATTATCCTGACTGTATACCGTCTCTCATAAAGTATGGGACCTCTTCTATAATGAATTGCCTGTTAGCTTAACTGTCCTTGTATGAGGATCATGACCTAATAAGATGCTTATTTCGGTTCAACACAATTATATCCCCAAAGCAAAATGTTAGATTTTTATTTCAAACATGCATTACAGATTTATTGAGATTCACTTCTTACTAAAAAACAATATTAAAATTTTATCCTTTAGTAAAAAATAAATCTCAATGTATTTATAATATATGTTTAAGATAATAACTCATGTATATATAGTCATCCTCATCTCCAAATAACTGGACTGGGCAGTTTTACAATTTTATCTTTATAATAGCTACTGACTTGAGGCTGGTTTCTGTTTTTACAACATTGAACAATAAATGCTACTTTAGAAAAACATTTAACATAACAATAAGTGACAGTACTAGATCTCATAGTTCCTCAAATTAAACCAAACCCACAACGTACCAGACCAAACCGGGCAACAACTAAAAAGCGCAATTGAGTCGGATCGGCTTCTCAGCTCTACCTCAACCACGTGGAATATTCCACGTGGGTCCTTTTACACCCTGGATACGAAACAAAGCTTTCCTTCCTTCTTCTACTTTCGAGGGCGGCAATATACGGTACGTAAGGACAATCCTCTTTTTACGATCCGCTGTTAATTTAACACAATGCTATTTGCTGTTCTCGATGACGTGTCAATTAATTAATATTAAATATTGCAGCCGTCCTATCCGCTGTCCTGTTCGAACAGCAAAGAGCTGATAGACCATTAGATGGTTGACTCATCATCAGAGAAGAAGAAAAGGCTGTTATATACGGAACAGGGGATCCTAGAACGGAATGGTCCTAAAACGTACCATCAAGATTGAGTTCGACGCAGACTACATACCAAGCAGCGTGAGCCAAACCCTCCTTTCATCATCCAACGGTTGATGTTATACCTCAGCAACCGTTACTGATCTCAGCCGTTCATTGTCCTTGTCCGAAACTCACCCCTCTCCCTCATGGGGTGAGGATTCTGTACAATCTGGGTTTGAAGGGTTTTGGTGGAAGCAAAGGATCTATTATTGGGGTAATAAATGAAATCATGGGGTTGAGATTTTTTATTTAGTCATTGTTCTTTTTCTCCTCTTACAAGCGATTTATCTCGTATAAGAGGTGGTACAAGATGTTTTTCAGCGTTCTTCATTTTACTTCTTATAAGTAATTTCTCATAAAATCGGTTATAAGCCTAAACTTAGTAGTCTCTTTCAAATTCTTATAAGCTTTCTATCACTTAAAAATCTATATTATCTCAAAGTCTATGTAATAATTGTTACTAATTTTCACATTCAAATAAAGGCCTAGTTCATAAAATAAATAGCTGCATGCTATGATCTCACCATTGCGTTTCTCCTCGCATCTTCTGGGTCTTGGGTTTCGGGGATCGAGTTGGGATTTTCAGGTTCATTTTTTTTCTTTTTTGTTTTCATCTACTACGGAATTTCATTGTTTTTAGAGTATTATTTTTTAAGCCTTTTTTTGGGCTCGGGTCTTCTGGTGTGCGACTTTATGTTTTTATTCTTGGGTTTTAAAATTTGTTTCTTTTTTGGGTTCTTTTCGAGTAGTTGGGTCTACAGTTGAAGTTTCATATTTCTTTTCTTTTACTGTTATTGTTGCTTTTTTTTCTATAAAATATTTATTTTGGGGATTTCTGTATGGGGTTGGAAATTTTTATTTTGGGAGCTGTCTCTTTTTCTGAGAGTGAAAAAAGTTTATTCTTTTACGGTTATGTTTTTTGTACTAGTAATTTACACGTGCGATGCACGTTTTAATAATTTCAAAAAAAAAAAACTCTGATGTAGAAAGGATTTGAACCGGAAACCTCATTTATATTAATTATCTACGTGCGTTGCACATATTGGTAGAATGACAAAATAACAAATAACACTAAGTTCTTCTTCTATTATCTATAACTATTATAATGGGAGAGATGGGGTTGGTAATTAATTAACAATATTTTGTATGTGTGCAAATACGTGCAGCGCACGTGTTTGTGGTTTTTTTGTCTTTTTCCTTCCTCCTCCACGCGCATCGCACGTGCACGTGTTGGTAGGGTTTTTTTTGTCTTTTTCTTTCTTCCTCCACGTGCATCGCACGTGCATTATACTAGTAATATTAGAGATATGTTGTAGAGTGTCATTTTGTATATTTTTGTTTGTTAGGATTTTGATTTTCATGCTTTGAATTATGCTGGGTATCTTTTGGTTTTCTTATTTCTCTTCCATCTTGTTCAACTTTGCAATGCAGGATCATCAATATCATCTTCATCATTGTCCCCATCTGAGTTGTTTAAACCTTCATTGTGGTGAGTTGATTCGCTTTATTCTTATCTACTGTTGTTTATTGTTCTTATTGGCTCAATTAGAGAGCTAAGATTGAGGTGTTCCGAATACAGATCTCAAATTTCCACATGCACGTAAGACCTCAATAAATCTTGTTTGTTAAAATTATTAGTATTTGTAACATTTACCGATAGGAAGGCAGAAATAGTAATTCTGTAGAGAAAATGTATTAGGAGATATATATAGTGAAATCATTGGACTGTGGATGGATAAATTATATCTTTAAAAAACAAAATCTTTAGTGACAATATTTACAGATCATTTTGTTTAGCTGCCTCCATCTTTAGTGACAGATGCATATTCTTAAGCCACTTCGCTACTTGTAAATTTCCTTTATTTTTCTAAAGTTTTGTTTTCCTGTGTTTCTACTTCTCTATATCGGTTCTGGAATTATAATTGATGATTTACATTGATTTGTAAATTTAACTTGTCATTAAACTAGTTTATATATTAGTAATTTGAACTTACTTTTCTTGTCCTTCATCTCACTATTTTTATACTTTGAGGTAATATAGACTTTTGGACAATATAGGCTCTTGTAACACGTGAAAAAAAGTACAGAAATCTCTTATAAGAGGTTATTTTTATATTAAAAAAATACCTCAAAAAGAGGCTCTGACTGTAAATCTCTTATTCCTATAAGAGATAAGAGGGAAAAAAATAAGAAAAAAGAACAGTACCTTATTCTAAAATATAACATAAATAAATAGCATTTCAATTTTCAGGTATTTCCGTATTTGCCCTTAAATTCTCTCCTGCTACATCCTACAGACAGAAATTTTACTAGAAAGAA
The DNA here is from genome assembly GCA_017893485.1 of Hemerocallis citrina. Taxonomy (NCBI): domain Eukaryota; kingdom Viridiplantae; phylum Streptophyta; class Magnoliopsida; order Asparagales; family Asphodelaceae; genus Hemerocallis; species Hemerocallis citrina. The sequence continues at coordinate 223,731,621 of CM030365.1, forward strand.
CTAACAGAACCCATAAAAGAAATAGATTAACAAATACAATAATGCTCTCACGAGCCTTGTCTTGATGCTATTGAACGCTATCAAGTGAACACTATCGCTAGTTTTGTTTAAGCAGACTGTTAGAAAGTATTATGGGAAAAAAAAAATAACTTTTAAAATAAAATTATGAATTAATTTAATATTGATTTTGAGCAAGTCAAGTATAACTAGTTATGACTAATAAATGGCTAGTTTTATTTTGTCTTTGTTAAACTAGGCATTTATAGCTAGTTATGGCTAATAAGTCTTTGGTTAATTACTCTTATAAATAAGATGATTTTTGTTTGGTTTTATGGATCTTTAAGTAGTTTATAATTAGAAGTTAATAGATGGCTCATATAAATACTAGTTTCTCGTGATGAGAAGATGCTGAGAAAAAATAAGAAAAGAAAATGAGAAATGATTTTCTTCAAACAAAACTTCTACTGTAGGCATATTCTAGCTTATATCTCGAGGTAAACTCTCATTTCGCTGTCGTGCACACAAGAGATACTGGTGAGCAAGAGTTTGTATCTCAATTGGACAAGTTATCATGGAACGCTGCACGAGATCGGCAATAAGTCCTTCATGGACAATGCTAATACATGCCTACCCCTGAGCTTACAAACTATGTTAGCCTATTTTATATTCAATAAGTAATTTTATTTTCCTCAATGTTATCTAACATAGGCAACACTAGAATCTCTGTTGCTATCACTTGTTTCTTGGTTAAAACTCACTTATCTGCACACATATACCACACTTGACAACACTCTTGTCTAAATAAGAGTTCAAATATTTTACCATTTTCCAATTTAATCAAGGTTGGCATTTTTATTTTCACCCGCTCTAATTCATAATTCATAAAATCCATTCCATCTTAATAAATTGAAAAATAATTGCCCGAATTCAAAACGAAGTTTAATTGATTGTTAGATAAAAAACTAAGATACTACAACCGATCTCTATAAAAATTATGCTGCCACAATGAAATTAAGATGCTATATTAAAAACTGGTAGACACTGCCACATCTAGTATGAATACAACTGACCAAATATGTGTGTGTTTCACGTTGTCTATTACCATATGAACTAATGAAAACGCTCCAAATTTTTATTACCAAATTTATAACCGTAAACCAGTGTATGAGCATCCACATTTGTTTGAGGTAAAAAATGGCAAAATGCATATTTTACCGGTCCATTTGACAAAATGCTGCAATCGTGAAAAAGATAAAAAATACATAAATCCGTTAAAAAATTAACAGACGAAATATGATGTTTCGTCTGTGATTAAAAAATAATTTATATAGACAGAAACTGAGAAAATATTAATAAAATATACAAGATGTTTCGTCCCGAAAGGGAAAAAAATTGCAAAATGACTAGGAAGAAAAATTGTGAAATGACCGTGATTAATAAAATATCCGGATTTTAAGGAGGGTTTTTTGCAAAAGAAAATTGTAAAAATAATTAAAAAATTCCAAAAAACAATTTATAATATTGCACAAAAATTAAATAATTGCACTTAGTAACTAATGATGGTAATTTGCAAAAAATTTTTAAGGAAATGTAACCCAATGATCTGGACGAAACACGTCCAGCCATTATATGCATATAACCGGTTATTTTATTTGTTTTTTTTTTTTACTTCGTTTATTTTGTCCGATCATTTAAAAATATAATTAAATAAATGTTTCGTTAGTTATAATATGCATTTTGCTATTTTGAATGCTCTAAAAGGTGAATAGCAGGGACACGTGCATTACTCTGCTTACTTAAGTAAGCTAATCCAGTTTAGAAGCCAAGCAAATCAATCTCCAATCCAACGGTGAACAGGCAGCTTCCACCAAAACCTTAAAATTTCCCTTCTACTAAACCCACCGCACCCTTTGAATGTTTGGTAGAAGCAAAGACCCCTCTTTCTCTCTCTCTCTCTCTCTCTCTCCCCTTTGCTGTCCAAAATGGTTTTAGTATTCTAGTTGAGTTCTAAGTTAGTCATCCCTTCCTTCCCCCCTTTCCCTCCCTCCAACTCCTCGATCAATCAACCTCCATTCTGATTTCATCTCCAGATCGTCAATGATGATGCGGCGTATCGCCGCCTCATTGGTCCCCTCCTGGCTTGAATCCCTGCTCACCACCCCATTCTTCTCCATCTGCCCTCACCACTCCGACGCCGCCCGCTCCGAATGCAACATGTTCTGCCTCGACTGTCCCGACTCCAAAGGCTTCTGCTTCTACTGCCGCTCCGACCTCCACTCCGACCACCGCGTCATCCAAGTATGAATCCCTACCCACATTCTCTGTCTCTGTCTCTACATTCATTTCTTTTTTTTTTTCATTCTCAAGTTTTGTTCGGATGTGATTCAATCTTTTTTCTCTTATTGATTCTTGTTGTTGGTGAAAGATACGGCGGTCGTCTTACCACGATGTGGTGAGGGTGACGGAGATCCAGAAGGTTCTCGACATTAGTGGGGTTCAGACCTACGTCATCAATAGTGCTAGGGTTCTGTTTCTCAATGAGCGGCCGCAGCCAAGGGGCTCCGTCAAAGGCGGCGGCGGCGGTGGCAGCGCAGCCGCATCGCCGCACGCCTGCGAGATCTGCTCGAGATCGCTGCTCGATCCCTTCCGATTCTGCTCTCTCGGTTGCAAGGTCGGTCGGTTGGTTATCCTCAACAAGAATCAATTTTTTTTTAAAACAATTATTTATTACAAATTTTATTTGGGGTTTAATTGGATTTTAATTAAAATGTTAAATGTAGTTGGTGGGAATAAAGAAGAGTGGGGATACGACATTTGTGATGCGAGACGGCGGCGGAGAATGCGGAGAAGGAAGCGGCGGAGGCGGCGGCGCGGATGAGGTTGCCGGGGAGAGGAGGGGGTCACGTGAGGGGAGCGACATACGGATTGGGAGTACGTCGTCGTCTACGTCGTCGTCGTCGTCGTCGAGTTCGAGGAGGCGGAAGGGGATTCCGCATCGGGCGCCTTTTTCGTCGTGAAAATGTACTGTATTGCCCTTCCATGTTCTTTTAATTTACTGAAAATTTGAAAATTTTATATATTTAATTGGGAAAAAAGAAATACAGAGGAAAATAATGGAAATGCCATGTAGGAAGGAAAGGAAGGGAATGAAATGGAACAGTGGACGTGGTTGGAATTAATTTGGTTTATTTTATGGCATTTTTTTTAATAAAAAAAAATTTATTTTGTGATTAATTTTTTTTTTGTTGAAATTATTTGGTATGTGACTATATATTTTTTTGATGGGATGATGGGTTGGTCCAGGGAGGGCAAACCCACCACATGGAGAGTGATTGGGTTTGGGGCTGGAAAGCGAGAGCTGAGGAGCCGATTAAGTTTTCATTTGTCAATTATTTAAGTAATAGTATAGTTCAATGATCAATGGAGGTTGCATTAGCTAACTTTGTGGGATGGTGAAAGCCCCCCCTTCCCTTCCCTCTCATTTGCTTTTGCTTGTAGTAATAAGCGTACCACTTCAAACCTTATTCCATGGGCATTTGTATCAATCTTTTTGCTCAAAAGCGAAGCGACTTGGATACAGAAAACGCTCTAAAGCGGGAGCTTTTTTAGGGCTTTTTACGACCATTGTTTTGCGATTACATTGGATGGTTTTGTATTGGTTTTTAAATCAAGGATTGGGGTGTAAGGTCTAAAATCCCTTTGAAAGGACCCACTTTATTGAGTGCTCTAGGTTTGATGAGGACCACAAAAATTGAGTGTGTGAGGGAAAGCAAATGGGAATGGCTCCTTTTTTTAATTGTTCCACTTATGGCATTATAGTTGGCTTATGGTTTTCTATCTACTCATTAGACCCCACAACCATTCATGTCATTGAGATGCCGAGGATTGACATGTGGCAGCAAAAGAGGGGGCCAAAGATTGATATTGCATTAGCCCCTCTGTTTGTCCTTCCCTAGCCTCTCAACAAGTATAGTATCTCATCAATCTCTCATCACTCGATCATCAGTCTGTATGATTATTCATAATGTTGGCTGATTGATTGCAATTTTCTTTTCATCAGTGTCTTAGAATTGTCCTTTATAACTGCATTATGATGGTGATCATAACACTTTGTGATCGTGTAAACTTTTGTTTAACATGGGCAATGTATATGCTTGTTTCTTCATGTTGTCTTGTGTTCGTTATTATAATTTCATAAGATGTCCGTCTTTGAGATTTACATTTCTCGTCGATTTAATGAAGGTTGATTGGTTGCAAGTCTCTTTTTATCAGTGTTTTAGCATTGGATCTTGTAATAGTGTGACTTATTATTTGAGATATGCATTGTATGTGCTTATTTCTTTTGTTTTCTTGTTTTGTTTGTATAGCTTCAGAAGATATTCGCAGTCGTTAAAGATTTAGTATACTATATAAATGCAATAAGATATTGATTTGTTGGAAAGAAAGGTTGATGCGTTGCATGTATGCATGTTTTGCTGTATTTGTGCTAAGGTTTGAATTTAATGTGTCGCATTTAGCACTTGACTCAGACATTTTGACAATATGGAAGAAATTACCACAACAAAAGTAGGTGCATTCTGCATTCATGTTGTCTCCTCCTAAATATGGTGTCTGCCAATGCTATGTTTGCAAGTTTATCAGAAACTATAATTTCTTTTTCTAGTTTGTTGAGTCATTATCAGCAACAACCTGTGAGAAAAAAATATTTTTGTGTAGAATGTTTGCAGTATATTTCTGAGAAGATTAGTTGTATAAATGTCACTGTTACTTTCAATTGTAGTAAGGCTGTAGGTATGGCTCAGTATATATGTATCATATGGGTTTTATATCATATATGCTTGATTTGTTTTTTTCTTTATAAAGAGTTTGATGGGTGACAAGTGCTAGCCTACTATATATATATACTAGTATAATGCACGTGCATCGCACGTGTACAAAAAACATGTATACTAAATAGCCTATGACAGTGGGTGATTACTCGTAATAACTCATAATCTTAAAATCTCTACAAATGCAAGGCATCAAAAATTAATGTCAGATGGTAATGCTAACTAGGAAAAAAAAGTCTTATGATTGAAATGGAATAATTAAGAATAGAAAAGCAATACAGAGACATTTGTTCGATCTCCTCGCAAATGTATTGTATGTGTTCATAAATTGGAACTTAGATATATACAGAGAAAAGAGGTGGGAAATATAGACAAAAAAATTGCATATAAAGTCATTAGTACTCAAATCTTCTTGAAATGTATGTGACATGCTGGCATACTAATTATCTTATTGAACGTGTCCTTTTGAGAAGATAATTTCATTACTTCATTCATGATCAATATCTTGATTATTTATATCAACTTTATCAATCACTCAATTCAAGTAATGACAACAATCAAATCAAATTTATTCTGAGAGGACAAATGAGGTGCTAAACTCTAACAGCCCAATGGATAAATATCAAAAATTTTAAATCAATTATGAGCCTACTTTCAAAGATAAAAATTGCTAAGAGCAAATTTTCGAACTTACTCCGTCTTTACGCAGGTTGAGCTCCTAAAAAAAACATATCTAAAAAATGTCAAACTTTAGGGGCCAAAAGGGAACAAAGACATCAAAATAAATTCAAGGATAGAGAGCACATACTGCTACCGTGTGTGAGTTAGCCTGCCAGTTTTGTTGATTGGCTTTCTGCAAGCTAATCTTCAACTTTTGCAATTCTGTTCCAGACATCTCTATGATTTTACTATGTTCCCGAAGAAAGAAAACAAAGATATGAAATAAAGAAAAACAATAACTAAAAAAATATTACAACAAACCCATCAATCTTTTCATTAATCCTAAAATAACCATTTGGGAAATCCAACTAAAATTCAAACCCATAAAACAATTCACTTACATCCTCTCATCAAGAAGCCTCGGCAATGCATTATTCTCCTGAAAGAAAAAAAAAACAAAAACCCATCATGTTTCACCCCCGAATTTTTTTTCACGAACGACCAAAAAACATTCCAATTCAGACCTTAAGAAGCATATCCATATACTCTTTAAGGCTACTACTACTACTGCAATCACCTCCATTAGGGTTTGCTTCTCCTTCATTGACCTCATTCCCCGCATACCTGCCATTGCTCATAGTGTTAGTAATATCCGAAAACCGCTTCCGCCTTATCGCGCTCCCCGTCAAAACCACCATCTTCTCGTTCCTTTCCCCCTTTTGAATGATACCTGATTGATTCCCAACAAATTAGGGTCTGAAAATGGGGAAAAAATTGAACCCAAGAAGAGATGTTAGAGCGTGCATCTTCAACATGTTTGTTTGTTGAAGAAGTGAATTATAAATTTATTTATAGTCAAATTTCAGCCAATAAAAACCCAAATCATGAATTTTACTAACAAATCCCAAATTCTTACCACAATATAAATGATACCTTCCGGATCCTTGATCTGCACTGCAAAAAAAGTCAATTTTTAGTCATTGGAAACCTAAAGCAAGTAATTTCTCGAAAAACCCTTAATTTGTAGAAATTGATCTTACCATACCTTATCTTACCGTCAGAAAAAATGATTCCGTAGTTCATCGGATCTCCGCCCTGTTAAGAAAGAAAAAAAAATCAACGATTTTGATTGTATAATACTAAAATTTTAGAATTATTCTCGAAATTGGGGATTAGGGTTTTGGGGGGAAATGGTCGAAATAGAAATTGGGTTTTGCGATTTCGAATTGTAGGATATGGGGAATATACAAAGAGCTGCGATTTGAGAAGGAATTGGACCTTGAATCCAATCTCCGCCTCGAGAGAGAGAGAGAGATTGAATTAAATGTGAATCAAAGTTACAAAAGATATAATTAAGTTATAAAGAATATACTATAAAAAACATTTAAAATGAATATATTTGGTATATATATAATTATATTGCAATCACCCTCATTTGTGCTCTCTTGATTGATTGTATTGCCTCTAATTCTCAATCTCGGCAATCTCGCTCGTGTTGTCCCCATTCATTGCCGGTGGTGCCAACATCTTAAGTTATTGATCAAAGGTTTCAATAACATACAACCCAAAAAGAAGAAATAAAAGAAGGGTTTTATTTCTTCCTTCTTAAATTTAATATCAACCAATATCAAGTTTCTGAGTGTGCATTAGCATGGTACACATGTACCAAACTCAACCATCTCCATTCCTTTGACTATCTTTTACCACTCTTCCTGATGGAAGCCAAAATTGGTTTCTACTACACACGTACTAAACAAACTCAACCATCTCCCTTAGCTTCAATTCATCCACCAAACACAAAACAATGTCATATGGGGAACTCGGTAGTAAATACCCATCAAACGTAATTGCAAAAAACCCATAAAAGAACAATTTTTTTTTCTTCTCAAATCACAGAATCAAGAATCGGGGTCGTTTAAAAAATCATACCTTTTACCTGCGCTGATAGGGGAGGGAGGCGGAAAACCCTTGATTTGTAGAAATTGATCTTACCATTCCTGAACTGGTTCTTGAACTTGTACGCCTTCTTCTTGTTGTTGTTGTTGAGTTTTGGCGTCCTTTTTGGATGGGAGAAAGTTCTCGACGACTTGGCAGACGAAGCGCTTACGATCCGGGGAGGGAGAGGTCGAGGCCGAGCTTCTCCAACGCCATGGATCGAACCGTGAACTCGGTCGTCACTTCCATGTCCGCGTCCTTGAGGATTTCGAGCACCGTCTCTTCGATTCTCTGTTGGGTTTCCGAATCCATTTTTGAGGTTTTTGAATTTTGATAATCTGGGGAAGAGACACGAAACACTTATTAAACCTAACTGTTCGAATTCTACCCTTTTACTTCTTGGGTTCTGAAAGGTATGGTGGGGTCCACAGGGTATGTCCAGCTTCTAGCAACATTGATTTAAATTTTTTAAGCTTTGACATATTTAACCCTACATTATTTTTGTAGGTGTGTTATGTATATAGGGGTATTATAGTAAAAAACTGTCAAAATGGGGCTTTGCTTAATAATAGTATAGATTTTTTTAGCTTTGACATATTTAACCCTACATTATTTTTGTAGGTGTGTTATGTATATAGGGGTATTGTAGTAAAAAACCGTCAAAATGGGGCTTTGCTTAATAATAGTATAACCGTGAACTCGGTCGTCACTTCCATGTCCGCGTCCTTGAGGATTTCGAGCACCGTCTCTTCGATTCTCTGTTGAGTTTCCGAATCCATTTTTGAGGTTTTTGAATTTTGATAATCTGGGGAAGAGACACGAAACACTTATTAAACCTAACTGTTCGAATTCTACCCTTTTACTTCTTGGGTTCTGAAAGGTATGGTGGGGTCCACAGGGTATGTCCAGCTTCTAGCAACATTGATTTAAATTTTTTTAGCTTTGACATATTTAACCCTACATTATTTTTGTAGGTGTGTTATGTATATAGGGGTATTATAGTAAAAAACCGTCAAAATGGGGCTTTGCTTAATAATAGTATAGATTTTTTTAGCTTTGACATATTTAACCATACATTATTTTTGTAGGTGTGTTATGTATATAGGGGTATTATAGTAAAAAACCGTCAAAATGGGGCTTTGCTTAATAATAGTATAGAAATATCTATATAATAAAACACAAAGAAAGCTATCAAGTGGTTCTCCTTCAATCCTTCCAAAAATCAAAAGCCCAGATCTAACCTCACAAAACATATTTTCCCCCCAAAGTTTCCCTCCAAAACTCAAATTCAAATCCCCACCCAAAACAACTCCTATATTTATTTATTTATTTATTTTTATTTTTTCTATCTCTCTCTCTCCCCCTCCCACTTCTATTCAAAAAAGTTAAGAAAATAAATTTTTTTAAAAAATTTTTAAAAATTAAAAAATTTAAAAACTAAAACTTTAAAAATAATTCAAAAATAAAAAAATAAAAAAATCATATAATATGTCTTTTGCTACTTCAATTAATTTACTGGACCTCCAAAACTATTTTATATGATCAAATAAGATGCACTGTTCCGAAGACGTGCCGTAGGCACGTGTCAACGGGCAAACCTAGTATATATATATATATATATATATATATATATATATATATATATATATATATATATATATATATATATATTTATATTTATTGTGGATAACTACATTGAATGTTTCCTAAGAGCATATATATATATATATATATATATATATATATATATATATATATATATTTATATTTATTGTGGATAACTACATTGAATGTTTCCTAAGAGCATCCAATGTCGTTTCTCATTATATATATATATATATATATATATATATATATATATATATATATATATATATATATTTATTGTGGATAACTACATTGAATGTTTCCTAAGAGCATCCAATGTCGTTTCTCATTTTTGCCAAATTCTCATGTTTTGGGAATTGAGTGTCTGAGTCGTTTGCTATTTTACCATAATTTGACAAAATAGCTACAGTGTCTTCTCATATTTGAGAATCAAACTGGCGATTCTCAAATTATGGGACGAAACATGTTGTTCCGTTCCTAATTTTTTTTTTAATCTCATCGGACGAAACATGTTGTTTCATCCTGAATTTTATATATATATATATATATATATATATATATATATATATATATATATATATAAGATCAGACGGAACATGTTGTTCCATCTCAATTATAAAATAAAAAATAAAAAAAAAGGAACGGGTTGTCCCGTCCGATCTCAAAATTGGATAAACAGGACAACACATGTTGTCCCGTTTGAAGGCCTACTGTCACTTCACCCAATTAACCCCCTAACTTAACACTCTAATCACTATTACTTATTATTTAATAAATATTTAGTATTATTTTAATCAATAATTAATTAACTAATTACTATTTAGTTACTAATTATTATTTAATAATTGATTACTATTTAATAATTTTTAAAAAAATTACGAGAGACGGGACAATATGTTAATTTGCTAATTATTAGTTAATTATTATTTAATAATTAACTAATTACATGTCCCGTCTCTTCCGATTATTAAATAAATTTTTTTACTGAACATGCTAGACGATACATATTGTTTCGTCTTGTTATTTTTTTAGAAACTTTTTGCAAACGATCACTACACACATCACATCTATTTCATATTTCAATTTGTGCCATTTTCTCCAATATGAGAAACACCATTGTGGATGCTCTAAGGAATTCATTTTTTTTTTTTTAATATTATGTATTTTTTCCAAATTATTTACAAAAAAATGACAGTTGCCAAGCTAATTGTCCTCGTGGACTCAACAACCAATGACGAATTTAGTTATTTTATGCTCGCCGTTGGGAATGACATGTGTAGTTCTGTTATTTTTTTTATATATAAAGAAACTCATCGTTCCCAACGGCGAGTTTAGTTCAAAATTTTCAAACAAGATTCGACGTTCCCAACGACGAAGGAAAATATACTAGACTCGCAGCTAGGAACGATGAGTTCACTGATTTTAAAATTTCACAGAAAGTGAAATTCTGTTGGACTTGATGAATTTTTGAAGGAAAAAAACTCTATAGAAGAGCTCGCTTTTTCCAACGGCGAGGGGAAATATACTAATTTCGTTGTTGGGAACAACGAGCTCTTCTATGAAGTTTTTTTTCACTTGTTTAGTATAAAGAACATCGTTGTTGGGAACAACGAGTCTTGTTTATAATTTTCACTTGTTATTCCCAACGACGAGCATGAAATAACGAAACTCGCTGTTCCCAACGGTGAGTTTAGTTGTTGAGTCAACGAGCGCAATTAGTCTCACAACTGTTCTTTTCTTACAAATAGTTTCAGAAATTGACATTAAAAAAAAAAAATTAAAAAAAATCAAGGAATTCTTCAGTGGCCAATGACTTTCTTTTAAAAAATATATATAACAAGAAGGTTTACTTACAAACAACTCAAGATTGGGGTATATGATCTCTATGGACACAGATCCAATATGATCTATATGGACACAGATTCCTATCATTTGCATTCGTCTTAGGACGTTTTCCTCGTGATTGGAGGGTTTCTTGCACTCAAGTTATTCTCACTGATCAATAGGAAAAGCGTCATTCCGTGAACACTCTGTATATGCCCCACCCAAGTTACCCTCCCGCAGAATGTGCAATACCTTTAGTTCATGAAAGTCATCAATCAAAATTTTAATAAGATGAATACAGGGAAGAAAAAGAGGGATTGCTTGGACAATTGTCATTTTTTCTCATAGAAATTGCGTGAGAATGTCGATTATATAGGGGTGCAACCAAACAGGCACGCTATAAAATCTGCACTACACTGTGTCATTCCAGTTGAATCTACTTGTGTAACTAAGTTTCAATAAGTAGTGGTTTGGTTGGTTGTACAATGTATCCAATCTAAAAAAAATACTTTTTGACAAACAGATCTGTAAAAATAAGTTGTAAAAAAGTTTTATTTGTTTGGATGTAGTTTTACTTAGGGATGACAATCGGGTCATTCGGGTCGGGTCGGGTCTAACCCATTCGGGTCGGCCCGATATTTGGGTAGGTCCGGGTCGAGTTGCCAGCATAACCGAGCCGGGATGGGCTTGGTTCAAAATCCAAATATTCGGCCCGATCTGACCTACGAACTCATTCGGGTCAAACCCGTTTTGGGTCGGGCCGGGTCGCTGGTTGGTCCGAGTTGAGTTTTTTTTTTCTTTTTAATAAGTTGGTTAATATTTTAAATTTTATATAAAATGGGTATGAACAACAAAATTAATTGCTCACTAACTCAATTAGCCCACCTTACTCTAGCTATTTATAGTCAACTTCACATCCTCACTTCTTTCATCTCACCAATGTGGGGCTAAATATATTTGAATTTTAAACTTTGAAAACTTTTAGTCACACATTGGTGAGATGAGAGAAGTGAGGGGGTGGAGTGGGTTATAAATAACTAGGGTGGGCGTTGTCTAATTGAGTAGTGGATAGTAATTAATTAATTTTGATGTTCACTCTCATTTTAAAAAAAATTTGAAATATTTTAGAGTATATTTATATGCATATATACATATATGTATACATATATACATATATTTTGTAGCAAAAAAAAAAGATTAAAAAAATCCAAACGGGTCAAATTCAAAAATTCAATGAAGCGAAACCCGCTGGTTGGCGGGTGGGTTTGACTTGGTCAATAGGTTCACAGGTCGGGTCGAGTGGGTTGGGTTTACAAATTTGACGACCTGGATAGACCCGAACCCGAACCACTTAATTTAATAGCTCATGAATAGTGTTTCCACTCTCTTTTTCTCTTATTTTGAATTGAAAACATTTGGACAAAAAAGTGTTACAGTAATGCTCCATCTAAACCAAATTCAACATCTTTTACTATGTGAAAAGTGGTTTTTCCTTCATAAAATATTTCTATAGTACATGTGAGGAACGACTTCATGAAGAAAAGTAAAATTGCTAAGGCTAGATATAAAAAAGCCTCACTGGAGTATTGTCCAGTTTTAAAAGACCGTACTCAACTTTTTTTATAAAAAAATCATTCCTTAACTATGTCTTGAACATAATTTTTTAAAAAAAAATTTGAGCCACCGAACATCGTTGAGAGTGTTTTTTTTTAATGAAAAAAAGTTGAGTGTTATTTTTTAAAATTGAATAATAGTTAAGTGAGATTTTTTATATTTACCCAACTTTTAACTGTGCTAATCATTCCAAAACATAAACTGATAGTACAAGTCTGCATTCGTGTAGCTACAAGTGAACGGGACCTGTCTGCTAATTAACGTCCTTTGTGTTTCCCTGAGTTTGACAGAGCTAGCAAGCGTACAATTTGTCGACTTAATCGAGGGTGTAAACTTGGACAACAACAAAACTACCTCAACTTGTACGGCGCCCGACATTGACAAGGAGAGAGGCTTAAACAGACGAACCTAGCAGTCTTATGATGCGAATGCACATCGACATAGGACGAATTCATCGGGTAATTGTGTGATTACAAGTGCATGAAGTTAAAATTACTGAAATCCATTCACCTCCATCATCCACCACAGAATCTCAATAAGATAAAATCATTTGTTTTTTTTTTTAAAATCAAGTAAAAGAAAGACATTTGATAACCTTTCATATTGTGCCTCCCATTTAGATAAATAACTCAAAACACATGTAAAAAATGGTCCAAGCAATTAACTCACCTCCAAAGTGGGTCTACACAAAAAAAAACTACCTATATTGGTACAATGCTAGTCAACCGTTAACTTTTAGGTTACATGCATTATATGTATGTGATAAAAATACTCTTATTCTAAATTTTTGGTTCGATTTTAAGTTTGGGTTTTGGATTTCGGATTTCGGATGTCATGTTTAAAGGTTTAGAACATATAATATAAGAAATATGAGAGGTAGAAGAAGAGAAAATGAGAGATAGAGAGAGGAGGCAAAAAAGGTGCGGATAAAGAGATGAGATTGTTTGATATGATTTGAATTGTTAAGTTTGTTAGGTCTAAAATTAGATTTGATCAATTTGTTAGGTTCAATTTAATGAGATTTAGAATTTGAATTTGAGTGAGTGAGAGAGATGAAGAGAAGAGAGAAGAGGAGAGAGGAAGCAAATGGGATTGTTGGATTGAATTTAAATTTGAATTTTAGGAAAGTCATCAATCAAAACCTTCACATTCAAACAAAGATTTTAGCATAGAAAATCGTTTACATTGCCGTATTACTAGTCGTAGCATGCCATGTTATTAGGGATGATCGGTCTCATCAAGGACAAGCAAGCCACATTAATTAAGTGCGTAATGGGAAAAAAATGATGGATATTGGTATCCCTTTGTGTATCCTTAATGTGTTAATGTGATTTATTGTTTGTATCAATCATGTACTCAAGAGATGAAATATGATATATATGAAGTACGAAATTTTGGTATGGGATGTGTGAGTGTGATGTTTTAATTTTATGGTTTTGTGGTTTTTTATGGTTTTGTGGTGTGTGAATGTGAAGTTCGTTTGAAATTGTTGTTGAGATGTTGGTGAAATTGAAATAGATGTGAGAGTTGGGTTTATGTATGATGGTGTTGAAATGGGTACGCTTGAAAGGTTATTGAAGTTGAAATTGATGTGAATAATGGGTTGAAGCTGATGCCCGAGAATTGTGTAAGGTTTATGTCCCACCTAGAGATAATATTTTGGTGTTTTCTGCATACAGACCCAAGATAATATTTTGGTGTTTTCTGAAAAAGCGAGTCTGGGTTTAAGCAGCTCGCTTTTCAAAAAGCGAGTGTTGTACTTTTCATTTTCCAGAGGTGAGGTATTCTCTGGGAAACAAACCACTCAACATTCCGGTTGCGTATACCAAAATAAAATACTGACCATCTCCTCTTCCTGCTGCGTATCGAGCTAAAATTTTCACATTCCATTGATTCCTATCCCAATTAGTAACTTCATATATTTTCTCAACTACTTCTGCAAATGTAATGGTACGAGGTACCCAAACTATTTCCGGATCCAACACACTATAACAACAACCAATCTTTGGATCACGAATTATTTTACCACTAAAGTATAACCAAATAGGAATCTCCAAATCGATATCTACGTTAATTTATACCAAAATACGAGTTATTATCTACCCATAAACAAAACCTATGGAAATTAACAAAATAATAGGGCAATAAACATCATACCTTTACAAGATTATTTGAAAAGAAATTTGCCGTAGATATTTAGGTCAAATAGTTGAAGTTGCTTTCCTCTTCAAGTATACCAAAATTCCAAAATTTTAACCTCTCTCGGAAGATGTGTTTAAGGTTTTCAAAGCAATTTTATGGGTTAATCCACAAATTTCGGTGGTACTTTGACGAATCTGATATGGGAGGTGGGTTAGGGTTTCGGGGTTAGAAGAGGAGGAGGAAGGTAGAGAAATAAAGAGAATATGAGATCTGATATCGGGTGTGGGGGTGATTAATCCCCAAATCGACACTCGCTTTTTCAAAAAGCGAGTTTGGGATAAATCGCCTCGCTTTTTGAGAAAGCGAGTGTTGCTGGGCAAAAAAGGTCCAGACTCGCTTTTTAAAAAAGTGAGTGTGGAATAAATTCCCCGCTTTTTCAAAAAGCGAGTCTTGAAAGGTTGAAAATCTGCAACGACTCGCTTTTTGAAAAAGCGAGGGAATTTATCCCAGACTCGCTGTTTCAAAAAACGGAATGTTTAGGGAATAAAAAAAAAAACAGGACAGTTTGGAAAAAACTTTCAAAAATAGGGTCAAAAATTTTGAGACAAAATTCACTTATTAGAGATTCTTTTCTGCCCATAACAAATTGAGCATCAAGATTCTCTAAAATGAGGGTGCAGCCTAACATACCAAACTAGTTGGTTTAATCCGAATCCTTAATTATTATTGAAATCACAATATAAGCATATCATGGCTTTGATCAAGACTCATGGTTAACCCAACCATTGCATTTAAAAAAATAAAATAAAAATAACAATTCGATGGAAACTTTAAATGATACCAACAGCCTCCTAAACAACAACTATAAAAGAGTACAATTTTCATTCATCTTTTTTTCAACAAATTATTCATCTTATTGGTCTTGTCCTTTTCTTCTCTTTCTTCGGTTCGATAAACTAAAATTTGGCAAGAGTGATTTGATTGTTTGAAAGGAGTTGCCATGTTGGACTCTCACGCTGTAAGCTATAAGTATAACAAACGCCGCCATAAATCATCATGTTAAGAACCGAATTCGAACCCAAATCAGAAATGAAGTTTGGATAGTCGTTTTCTGATTTATATTCTTGATTTGCTGCATGTATGCAAGAAATTAGGAATCTATAAGTATCAATCATGTTTGACTGGCTCATTACTTATCAACGAGGCTTGGTCGGTGTATATTGGGCTAATATACAAGACTGTTAGGTTTTGTGAGAAATTAACAATTGGAAAATTAGGGTTTATCTCTAGATCTAAGTTGTTTGAGATATTCATCCTAGGTATCAAAATTGGAATACCTAGACTGCTATCACAAGCCAGTATTTATTCCTAAATACTGGTTTGGGTATCAGGTTATAAGCCCACAAACCCGCGTTCCAATATCCAATCAATTGTACGTTCATTACACGTGTTACACATATGCACGTGCTATATTTATATAGAGAGAATATACCAATATATCCAACAATCTCCTCATATATTCTCAATATATAAAGTACAGGATTATCTCATCAGATCAGTATACAACTGACTGGCTGATAGCAGTCCATAAAGGAAAAGTATCATAAAGGTATAGTTTCATAAGAACCAATAGAATTATAAAACTGAATAGTTCAATCAAGACTAAACCAATATAATTAACTAGTTCCAAACCATATCCAATTCAGAATAGTTCACAAAGACTAAACCAACTGGAGTAATTTGTCATAGTTTCAAAATCAAACAAAGCAAATAAACTTCAATAACAAAATATGAGTTTTAAGGTCATGAACACAAGAGTCTTAAATTCAACAGAAGTTTTACCAAGCAAGTGACTAATTTATTCTCAAAAGAAATAAATTGAAATTCTATCCTTGCACACTGCTTTATGTTTACTCCTCCATTTTAAGCAAATCATTATTTTTGAAATCTATGTTGACAGATTCAACTCCTCCATCTTTACTAGCTTATTGAAAACAAGAATATCAAGAGACACATCTCTAAGAATTCCAACAATTTCACAAAGTATCTAGTTCCACAAAAGAACTTAGTACAATTCATAATTAGCTTAGCAAAAATGTAACACAAGCATCACAATCAAGTATCTTTAACAAGTAAAGTACATGAACTTTATAGTTTCTACACAAGAACCATACTATGTTTCATATTGGAATGAAAAGATTGCCGTTTCAATCATGGTTTAACATTGAATCATCAAAATTGGAATGAAACATGTATCCATAAAAGACATATCATCAAAATTGGAATGATATTTAGGACAATTTAATCATCGGAAATACATCGACAAGTTTTCATGTTTCGTATTGGAATAATATGATTATTCTAAGTAAATTTTCTAGATATATAATACCATCAAAATTGGAATGACATTATATATTTGTGGAATTTATGTCGAATCATCAAAATTATCTAAAACATGTCAACTGCCTAAAATTGATGCTTAAGTTTGAACTTTTCTATGGCTCCAATTGGATTCTAAATTTCAAAACAACTTGGATGTTAAAGCCTTTTACTCAATAGCTTTTAACTCCACTTTCCCCACAGTTTTGATAATTAGATCACTTTCAAGTCTTTTAGCAAGAGCATTAGCCATACTTGTTGCAATTGCACTTTTTCCATGAGAAAATTCAACTAGGCTTCTTTCAGCCTTAATATACTCCTCTTACTATTATAGAGTGAGTTATGAGCTACAGTGCATTGTAGCTTGATAGTCGCATAACAGAATTAGAGAGTTACTTAAACTTCTTAATGGATAACTAGCAACAATTTCTTCAATCCACTCAGTCTTTTCCCCTGCAGAGGATTACACATAGAGGTCTGATTTCATGGATGATAGCACAGTGCCCGTTTGCTTTTATTTCCATAATACTTCTGTTTCTCCTAGTGTAAACACATATCTACTAGTTATCGACTTTCACTAAATTCTGAGCATCATAATGCATCAGATTAGCCATTCATTCGAAGAATGACTAGAGTAGCACAAAGCAAACTCTTGAATACCACTCAGGTATCTCATTAGTCTCTTAAGGGCACTCAAATGTGTATGGTATTATTAGTGAATCTGCAGATTATACCTACCTCAAAGGCTATATCTATTCTAGTGCAGATCTTTGTATACATGAGACTGTCATTTCCTTCCTTTAGAATGATCTACATGTCTCATTGTTGCACCATCATTAGGTGTCAACCTTTTATCATAATCATAAGATGTTTCAAAACACACTTTCAATCACTATATCTCCACTTTTGAAACACATTTTGATTTGATGAGTTTGACTAAGAGTTATCCCTTGCCAACCGAAAACTCACCCTTATACCTATGGTGCCCACAGTACCTAGGTTTTCATGTTGAATTCTTTGGATAACACAATTTTAACTTCATTTGTAATAGAGAGGTCACTTCCAAAAACATGCATATCAACAGAACATGTAAATAGTAGCCACTATATTTGACACACCACAAAGTTGAAGGCACTGATCTGAATTACTTAATTCATATACTAGGCTCTTTCAAAATTTTGTCAAATTATTTATTCGTTGGCTATACATGTTTTAAGAATATACAATGATTTTACTATATTGTAAATCTTGTTCACTAAACATATTAGTTCAAAACTTTCAAGTACAAAACTGTTCAGTACAAAGCCTTTTAAATATCCTTATGAATGACAAAATTTTCAATAGATGTAAGGGCAAGAAGAATACTTATTGTAGCAATATGACAAACATGTGAGTAGACATCAAATAAATCTACCCCATTTTTCCTTTTCAGTCAATCTGTTAGCTACTAAAAAGCATTAAAATTGCTACTAAACAATCAAAATTAAGTTTCTTCTACAAAACCTCACTTACTAACTATAGTTTTAGTCCCTTTCGGCAGATCAACTAAATTAATGTATTATTGTATGACACAAAATCATCTCATTGTCTACTAAAGACTTTTCTAAGCTCATTTGTCATTCAGGTTTTTAAGTGTCAGTAAGGCTGGTTCTTGATTCCAACTGTGAATCATTGAACATGTCTGTAGGACTAGATTATTTCATACATTTATCTTTGATGAACATATTCTCAAAGAACTTGCAAGTCTAGATTCTTCTAACACAAATTAGATGGATCCAACATCTGTCCACAGAGCTACATTCTGCACTTTCTAAGCACACAAATATTTGTTGTAGGTCCTACTTTAGGCCTTCTAGGGTCATATACTCTAACAAAAGTATCACAACACACATTTTCACTTTAACAAAACTGTTTGTGTTTTCATACCATGATTTACAAGGTGTATTCAATTTAGAGTGTAGTAACACATTAGAGATATGATTAACAATACAACATCACTCATAATTACACAAGACAAACAACAGTCAATAATATAGAATTCAACATTTCACTAAGTGTTTGATTCTAACTTTTATCAATACCGTTTGACTGTTGTAAGTAGAGTGCGGTAGAGATTATGCACAATGCAAACTTCTCTAAAGTTGTTAAAACATATTCACCTGCACCTCTATTAAATCTGAACCCTTGATTTTTAGCATTTAACTATAATTTTTAATTCGTTAAAAATAACAAGTGCTTCATTCTTCATATATATGACAGACTTATATTAATCAACTACAAAAGCGATTAAAATACTTCTGACCAACAATTGTCTCATCTAGTCACAAAGCTACTGAGATCATAAATATCAGAATGTATTGACTCAAGAAGTTGTGTGCTCCTAGAGACCATACTAAAAGATTTTCTAGTGATTATAATCTGAGCACAACTTTCATATTTGTCATATTTTAATGGAGTGTCATTTAGTAGGGCTATGAGTTTTAACAAGAACAAACAATTTAATATATAGTTCATAGTGATTCTAAATTTCAAAACAACTTGGATGTTAAAGCTTTGACTCAATAGCTTTTAACTCCATTTCCCCACAGTTTTGATAACTAGATCACATTTCCTCACAAACAATTGAATATATAGTTCTCAAATCTTAGCCAATTATGCTATGTTCAAGAACACAATTAGAACTATTATTATTAATTGTCTCATTTGTTAAACTCAACTTATACATACGATTGACAATATATGCACTTTATAAGAGTTAATACAAAATTACTCTATCACATTTTTCAAAAATTATTTGCTTTCTCTAATGGTTCTAACAATGTCCACTAGCTCAAACACATTGAGCAAAGAGTTCTTTCCTTTACTCGTTCTTCCTCATCTTCATAACGCTAAATGAGATAATGACTAACATATTATAATTCAACTTTGCACACACAGTACAATGAACGAGAGGGAATACAACGTAACTAGTAGAGTCATATTCTACATTAAGAGATGCTCTCTCCTAAGTTACAGACATTTGTTATACATCTTATACAATTTTATTTTATTTTAAATTTTTAGAGAAGCAAATATGTAATCTCACACAAACTGCAAACAATGGATTTGTCAAAATATCTATACACATAGTATGATAAAACACTTAACAACCCTAAACATGCTAGTTTTCCAGAGCGAGAATAACTATGATCTAAAACTCTCAATATATGATTAAACGCACAAAACGTTAACACATTCATCCCATGAAAAATACTGAGAAAATTAAAGTAGATCATACCGACACTTCAAGTTAGAAGTATTTTTCCAAATTCGATGGAGAAGCCTGCGTGGTGCAGACTTATTCAACCGTGAAGCATATCCATCATCTCCAACATACACAATTTGTAGGTAACATTAGAGTTCCTACATTCATCAAGTTGTTAAAGATTAGCCAATTAAACAAATTATTAGCACAATCTAATTCTCAACAATTTTATTGGAGATCCGAATTTTATAGTCAACATACAGTTTAACTTATCAAAATAGATATCTTGTTTTAGCACATAGCCAAAAACAACTGTTCAACTTGTATTTAATTAAACAAATGATTAATACGGTCTTAAACTTAACCACTTAGCAAGATTTTTAACAGAAATTTAATACGAGGAAAGTAAAGAACTTATCTTTCACTGTCTCTTCCCCTTCAATTGATTAGACTCATGTCTGTTGGGAACAAATCCAAACGACAACCCATTCTGCACCAAAAAGACCCTGCATCAAACATATTGTGTGCGTCTAAACAGATCTGATAATGAGATACTAAAATCCCTTCCTTGACCCCGAACACCAAACACCATGATGAACCAATCAACAAATCAAATCAAAATAGATCTGATCTCTCCTTCTTCCCTTCACTGTCTTCTTCTTCAATTAGGGTTTCAACAGATCTTGAGGAAGAGAGAAGAGGGATTGGAGTTGGCGCCTGAGACTGCCGTCGACAGCGAACGGAAGAGGGGGGTTCGGCGCCCGACGACCTCGCGACGCGATCTACGAGCGAACGAACGGACGGCGACCGAGGGAACGAGCTGTCGGCTTCGCAGCAGATCGGCGAGCGGACGAACAGCAACCGATCGGCTTCGCGAGAGATTGCGATTAGGGTTCCGGCGTCGCCTTCAATGTCTCCGATGAGATCTGGCGGCTGCGGCTCCAGAGGATTCCGACGGGTTTGAACAAGACGATGGTAATCCCCTTAATTAATCTCACAAAAAATAACTTAATATCTCAAGATTGTTAGGTTTTGTGAGAAATTAACAATTGGAAAATTAGGGTTTATCTCTAGATCTAAGTTGCTTGAGATATTCACCCTAGGTATCAAAATTGGAATACCTAGACTGCTATCACAAGCCAGTATTTATTCCTAAATACTGGTTTGGGTATCGGGTTATAAGCCCACAAACCCGCGTTCCAATATCCAATCAATTGTACGTTCATTACACGTGTTACACATATACACGTGCTATATTTATATAGAGAGAATATACCAATATATCCAACAAAGACTTCTTAGTCCAGGATACATGATTTTTTTCGAAAACCTGTAGTAGTTTGATCTCCTTTTGTATTGGATCCCCCTATATGATCTTCTCAAAAATTAGAAAAATTATATGAGGACACAGTTTGGCTAATCGTTGGATCTTCTCAAGTACCATTCCTTGAAATCTCGTAGCCATGGGCAAAGGTCTAAACTCTAAAGAAGACACAATGTGGCTGTTGGTACTGTTCCTCAAATCCATATTCCCATAAAAAAAATGTATTGATCAAAAGAATAGAATCTTAAGGGGTTCTAGTCAAAATTTCATTAAAAACAGAAATATAGTTCATACAAATAAAATCCCTAAATCGCAATATCGAGCATAACGATGTTCAAAGCCACATTAAAACAAAATTGTATCTAGAAGGATAGAAAGTAGCAACGCATATACAAATAATATAGTAGCAAACTACAAGTCGAAGATATTAAGGATCTAAAACCACTAAAGGATTTCTCTCATTTTTAATTTCATTCATTTCATACGCTGCTGCTGCTTGAAGAGAAGTAACAAGCAGAATCCCTGATGTGTACTCATATTGAAGAGGGGTTAATGCAGCAATAGAATCCAGAGTGGAAGAGATAGGATCAACACCATCAGCAACATCAACATCTCCAACAGAGTAAGCAACATTAACATCAAAGTTATCAGCAACATCTTCACCACCTTCAGCAACATTACCGTCCACAATAGAGTCGGAAATATTATTAATGTCATCTTAAGAAGAATGATGTGGCTGAGAATCCTGAGCAGCAGCATGAACCTGGGAAGCTCTTGGGTTCGTAGCAAAATTGATACTATGAAAATCAACTTTCATCTTTTTGTTAGGGGGAAGTATATCAAACCAAGAACAAACAAAATAATATCAGGGCCGGCCCAACACTTATTGAGACCTAAAGCGAACTCCGAAATGAGGCCTTTTAAACGCTTATAATAACATTTTGTTATAAATTAATATATTTTATTTAAATGTTATCTTTCGGACTTTTTGAGATACAAAATCATTTATTATATTATTGTAATCAATTTTACTTAACATTTCTTTTTCAATTGATAATAAAGCCAATCCATTTAATCTTTGTTGAGATATTGTTGATCTTAGATAAGATTTTATTAATTTTAGTTTTGAAAAACTTCTTTCCGCCGAAGAAACAGTTACGGAAATTATTAACATTATTCTATAAACAATATATGCATTTGGAAAAGAATCAAGTCTTTTAATATAATTAAGTATGTCAATTGGTGTATCATTTTCCACTTGTATAATTTATCTGAAAATTTTCAGTTCTAAAAATAAATCTAACCTAACAATATCTGAGTTTTCGTTATATTTTAATGATCGTTCAAGGTTAAGACAATCTTCTTTTAAATTTTCAATTTCTAATGACCTTAATTTCTCAATACTAAATAAAAAACCAAAAATCTATATAATAAAACACAAAGAAAACTATCACGCGGCTCTCCTTCAATCCTCCCAAAAATCAAAGGCCCAGATCTAACCTTACAAAACATATTTTCCCTCCAAAAGTTCCCCCCAAAACTCAAATTTAAATCTCCTACCCAAAACAACTCCTATATTTTTTTATTTCTCTCTCTCTCTCTCTCCATCCCTCTTATACTCAAAAAATAAAAAAAATAAATTTTTTTAAAATTTTAAAAAATTAAAAAACTAAAAAAATTTAAAATTTAAAAACTTAAAAAGTAATTCAAAAAAAAAATCATATAATATGTTTTTGCTTTATGTTTCCTACTTCAATTAATTTGCTGGACCTCCAAAACTATTTTATATGATCAAACAAGGTGCACCGTTTCGAAGACGTGTCGTAGGCACGTGTCAACAAGCAAACCTAGTATCTTGATATATTTTAAATTGTTCAAATCTACTTTGGAATGAAATAATTACTTGATCTATTATGTACAAGAAGTAGTCAATTTTAAATGATTTTTCAGGAGATTTTAGAGCTTCATTGTCCATAATCTCATCAAATTGTTTCTTTCTACGAATAACACGTTTTTCACGAAACTTGGGTTCTATATCAATTTCAATAGCAATTTCTGTAGCAGAAATTATAACATTTTCTAATCCATCTTTCCTATATTTTTCAAAAAAAGAAATAAGACCTTTCAATTGTTCTATAGCAACATCCATCCGCATATCCTTTGATTGAAAGTTTTTACTAACTGAATTTACCGTTAATAATATCTCATACCAAATAGTCATGCCTAACAAAAACTCAAAATTTTCAAGTTCATAAGTCGCTAAACATTTAGCTTCCCTTTTTATTTTAGGTTCATCATTAACTTCGCCTAATTTCAATAAAGCATCTCTTATTTGTGAAGTTTGAAATCTTAAAGCTTTAAACTTTCAACACGACTTTCCCAACGTGTTTGTGACAATGATTTAAGAGTTAAGGCTAGGAATATAATCTTGTAGAATTTTCCATCTTTTAGTTGAAGAAGAAAATAGTGTATATATACGTTACAACACTCCAAAAAAAGATTTAGCTTTAAGACAACAATTAACCATATCACAAAGTACCAAATTTTAATTATGACAACCACATGGAGTATAAAATGATCTAGGATTAATGTATAAAAATCTTTTTTGAACACCTTGATGTTTTCCTTTCATATTAAACTCATTATCATTACCTTGTCCTCTCATGTTACTAATATCAAGTCCAATAGTATTTATTTCATTAATAATAGCATCAGAAAGACCTTTTCCAGTTGTATCATCCACTTTTAAAAATTCTAAGAAATATTCAATGATTTGTATTGTAGTTGAAGAAGTATCCACACATCGTAATACAATAGACATTTGTTCTTAATGACTTAATCAGGAGTGCAATCAAGTATGATTGAAAAATACTTTGCGTTCAAAATTTTTGTTAAAAATTTAGTTCTAATTTCATTTGCTAGCAAATTTATTAATTCATTTTGTATTCTATGTCCAAGATAATGATTATGAATTTCATTATCTTTAATTCGACGAATGTGTTCTTGCATTATAGGATCAAATTCTGCAATCATTTTAATTAGGCATAAAAAATTTCCATTATTTTCTTGATAAATCTTTTCGTTTGTCCCAGGAAAGCCCAAGTTATTTTTTCCAAGAGTTTTAACAACTGTAATAATTCTAAATAATACATTCCTCCAATGCTCCCTATCTCTATTTATTCTTTCTTGAACATGTTTGCCAATTGTTTTATTTTTTAACAATCTCATTTCTAAATCACTCCAAGAACTCATATTAGTAATATGCTCATTACTTACTCTTCAACTTAGAACTAATATTTCTCCAATCCCTACTACATTCACTTGCTAATTTACTTGTACTAGAAAGAGCATTGAATAATTTACTACAAAAACAAAATACTTTATCCAAATCTTGGGAATATACCAACCATCTTCTTTCACGCTTTTCTCCGTTGGACAACTTTTGAATATAAAGTGATGATGAAAAATGTCTTGCAAATTCATTCTTAGGAAAATTTATATCGGTAACTTTAATAGGACCATTTTCTACTAATAAATCTCTCAAACTTGTATCAATATTTGTCCATTGACTTGGACCAAATATATTTTTATTAGTGGATTCTTCTAATATTTCTTCTCTATCTTCACTATGAGTATGAGAATCAATACAATTTTGCTCATTAACCAATACTTCTTCTCTATTTTTATTTTCATTTGTGTCTATATTGTAATCTTGTTCATTAACTAATACTTCTTCTCTATTTTTATTTTCATTAGTAACTTGTTTATCAACTAACATTTTTTCTCTATTTTCATTTGTGTCTACATTGTTAACTTGTTCATTAACTAATTATTCTTCTCTATTTTCAGTTTTATTATTGTTAACTTGTTCATTAACTAATTCATTATCTTTTTTGTTTGTTTTAACAAATTTATCTAAAGCAACTTTTTGTGATTCAATTAAAGCTTCTACTCTTTTTTTTTGAGTTTCAAATAACCTGATTCAAATTTTCGAGTTGACATTTATATATTTAAAAATAAAAACAATAAAAATTAACACTAAATTAAGAGATTATAGAAATATAGAATAAAAAGAGGAGAATGAGGGCTGCGGGAGATTAGAACAATACAACGATTAGAATTCAAAATTAACACTAAATTAAAAAATATCACTAAATTAAGAAATTCAAAAAATTAACACTCTATTAGAATTCAAATTAAAAAGAGGTGATTAGAACAATACAACCTAGCGCCTAGCGGGCTGCGGGAGAATGAGGGGTTGTCGGAGAATGAGGCAGGCTCAGCTGCTCAGCCAGTGGCCCAGTGCCAGCGCTGATCAGTGACATCAGTCGAGCGAGGAAGCAAGGGGCCGAGGGTAGTGCGACTGTGCGAGCGCCAGACGCCAGTCTAGCGCTAGTCGGCGGGGGTAGCGAGGGCGGAGGGTGAGGCCGACTGTCGGATTCGAAGTTGTTGAGCCGTTGAGGGAGCGATCGGCGAGGAGACTAGGAGTCGATCTCGACAGACTCGATGACGGAAAGAGCTGAGTGGGTTGTGGGCGTCGGCAACAGACTCGAGGCCGAGGGGGATTCGGGAAAGGGAGAGTTTGGAGGGAGAGAGAGATTTTTTTTTTTTTGATTAACGAGAGAGTTTGGAGGGAGAGAGAGAGTTTTGGTTTAGACTTTAGTGGTTTCTGATTTCTGAGAATTGGGAATTTGGGATTTGGGAATTATCAATTATACAGGTAGGAAACCAAACAGACAGAAGGTGAAGAGGCAACAGCTGATTGTGAAGAGGCGGGAGTACATTTTTTAAAAAAATGAGGCCTAAAGCCAAATGGAGGCCTACAGCCCTTGCTTTGGTGGCTTGGGCCTTGGGCCGGGCCTGAGTAATATATAGATTCAAGAATCACAATAATATCTGAAGATTTTTTTACAAAAGATCTTTTGATTTTTTTCATTCCAAATCACCCAAACCAAAATCATCATCATAATATCCCACTGAATTCTTAATCTAGGTTTTATTATTTTTTTCCTACCCTCAATCCACCATAATTTAATAGAAGAATGTAAGCCTTTAATATTCCATGCTTCTTTCAAAAGAAGCCAAATTTGTCTCACAAAACTACATTTGATAAATAAATAAGTGGTAGATTCATTATCAGTGGAACAAAATACACATTTTCTACCTATAGCTAAACTTTTCTTGTTAAGATTATCAACAATAAGAAGCTTGTTATGAATGGTAAGCCAAACAAGAATTCTCACTTTTAAAGAGGCAATATTCTGCCAAATAATTTTGTAAAAACGACAAATTTCTTCACTAGAGTTCAGAAACTTGTAAAAGAATTTAACTAGAAAATGTAACTTTCTTAGAGCATCTGTAGTCGTTTGCTAAATATACATAAAATGCATATTTGGTCAAAAAGAGCGCTGCAGTCGTGGCCAAATATGCATATTATGCATAAATCGCTATAATAGATTTCTATAAATGAGAATCGAAATGAGAAATATGCATATATATAAACAACAGAGCTTGAAGTGTCGTCACACAAAAAAATATTTTTTTAAAGGTCGGACGACACTTGAAGTGCCGTCCCTCCAAAAAAAAATTTCGTAATAAAAAAAATAATAAAAAAATCCCACTTCTCTCGTACGACACTTGAAGTGCTGTCCCACCCTCTTTGTAGTTTTTGTAATTTTTTGTAATTTTTTTGTAATTTTTGTAAAAAAGATTTTTAATTTTTTATAATTTTTTTGTAATTTTTTTGCACTTCGAGGACAATTTTTTTTCCTCGGATGGCACTTGAAGGTTCGTTGCACCTTTTTATATATATATATATTTTTCTCTCCGACGGAACATGATATGCCTTCCCACCTTTTAAAATATATTTTTATTTTTTTTCCTCTTCGACGGAACAAGAAGCACCGTCTATTATTATTTTAATTTAAAAAGGTAAAATATAGTATTCTACGACTGCAACAAAACGAGAGATTGCTATATGCATTGATCCATTTATGCATATTTTTACCATCAACAACTGTGGATGCTCTTATTCCATCTCCATCTAAAACCATTTCTCACTTTTCAATCATAATTACTAAGAGGTTGAAACAGTTCGTTGAATTCTGTTTTTGAAAGAGACAAAGTTCTTCTAAATTTAACATTCCAAACTTTACCAAAATTGTTAGTATGATAAAGAGGGAAAACAGTAGCATTTGGATTATTTGCAAGTCTGTATAATTTAGGAAAAGAAGCAGCTAGAGAGCATTCACCTATCTAAATATCTGTCCAAAGTCAAACAGTTTTACCATCACCACAAATTTTTTGATTCCACATTTGAATGAATAAGCAATCTTCCAAATCCCTTTCCAAAAAAAATGAAGATATTGTAGGAGGTTTACTTTTCAAATCCCAAATATTCCTTCTACAAAAATATTTGTTTTTAATAATTTAATCCAAGAAAGATTATCATTAGTAATACTTTTGCATAACCATTTGCCTAATAATGCCAAATTTTGATTTCTTAAATTTATAACACCTAAAACATCCTTCCATTTTCTCTTTACAAACTCTATCCCATTTATAAGGCATTTCCCTTTATCAATACTAGTAATTTACACGTGCGTTGCACATCTTAATAAAAATATATATTTTTTAAAGTAAAAAATTCGACATAGTCTGGCCTCGAACTTGAGACCTCTGTTATATTAGTTATGCACGGACAATGCACGTCTTAATAATTCTTTTTAAAATATAAAAACTCTGACGTAGTGAGGATTCGAACTTGAAATCTCCTTCATATTAGTTATGTACATGCGTCACATAGGTTGGTAGATAGACAAATAACACTAAGACCTTTTCCCATTATAATATTAGAGATTAGAGATTAGAAGGATTACAAATTCAGAGATTTTCTTCTTCTAATTTGATTAATTCTCTTAATTATCCAAACAGGAAGATAAAAATAACAAAAAATATTGTATAAAAGAATACTTGATAAAAACAGAATTGATAAGAGTTACTCTCCATTATCTAGATAGAGATCTGTCAGCTCATGAATTAAGCCTCTTTCAATATTCTCAATATACATTTTCCTATAATAACAACTAGTGTAACCTTTTCCAATTTTGCACGAACTTATATAATATAATATAATATAATAAGTAGTATAACACGTGCAATATTGCACATAATTTATTTTTTTTAATAAGAAAATAATTTAAAAAAATTGAAAAATTCATCAAATAACATTTATATAATAATGCACGATTTTAAAGATTTTTTTAAGGGATATGATTTTAATTCAAAATTTGGATAGTGAATAGTGGGATGGTTGCCTCCTATTTTTGCTCTCAAATTTTTTTATTAAAAAAAAATTGAAATTCTTGAATCACCTAGTCAGTGGTAGCGTGGAGACCAAGTCGAGTGAGCCCTAAGCGGCCTTAATAAACAGTAGAAATTAGTATAATATATCTCTACTATTTTAATGGGAGAGTTGGGGTTTGTGACAAACCAACTCTAACTTTGTAACTATATAAACATGTATAATACACGTCCAAACTATATCCAATAAATGTAAATGTACACCGCACGTGTGGCCCAAATCAAAATATTCAAATATAAACTATTTTTTTTCGTATTCAATATATATTTATTTAATTTGATGACTTTAATTTTTTTAGACGTGCATCGCACGTAGATTATACTAGTTATATTGAATAGAATTGTTAGCTTGGTGAGAATGAGGATGGTAAAAGAAGTTTCAATTGGATCATGGTGAAAGGAGAACGGCTTTTCTATTGATAAGGCAAATATGTTGAAGTACAGAAATTAAAGAGCATGGATGTTGGCTTCATTTATACCTCTAATAAAGACCTCCATAAATATGTTGGTAATCATATTAATTATGATTTCAAAGTTTCAAACTTGTGGACCTAAAGCCTAAAGTGCACACTACTGGCAGTTGTCTATTGAGAAAGGCTAACAAACAGTAATAGGGGACCAGTTTAACTCATTAGAGCATCTACAGTAGTCTGAGCTATAAAATGCATAAATACATACTATGAAATACCTTTTCAATAGTTTGCTGCAGTCGTAAAAATGTATAAAATGCATAAATTTGAAGAAAAGAAAAACGAATGAAACATGATGTTTTGTTTATGAGAAAAAATTAAAATATATGAATTTTTCAAAGGGAGAAACGAAAATTTTAATATTATTTTAAATGTCCCGGGAAAAAAAAATTCCATCAGATGATGATGTTTCGTCTGACGGGATTTTGTGTGTGTGTTGGGAATAAACAGCCTTTTGGTTTTAAAACAATTTTTAAAAAAAAAAAATGGATGGGAAAAAACATGATGTTTCGTCCCATCTAAAAAGTGTTTGGACGTTGATGTTTCGTCCAACTCATTTTTACCTTTTTAAAATTTTCTTTTTAAAAAACCTCTGACTTTCATCGGACGAAACATGATGTTTCGTCTGATGTTTCGTCACTCATAATATACATATTGCTATATCTATATGCATTTTTGCATTTTTACTGTAGCGAAAAAGGTAAAAAATGAATATATACCTAACGATTGTAGCGACATTTTGTGAAAAAAATGCATAAATGCATAACGACTGTGGATGCTCTTACTGTTAGGATTGGGACGTCAACAAATACTCGTTGTTTCATCAGAACTAAATAGAGCAATGAGAAAATCGAAGTAGATGAGACGAATAATTGAGCAAGTAAATTGATTCACCAATCCAACACAAATACAACGAAGATTTATCCTAGTTAGTTTTTTCTTAATCCGGAAAAAAATATAGGGAGATCTGATATTCAATTAGAAGAATTTTCATGGAGTTAATGGTTTACTCAATACAATGAATTAAACTCACTCTCCAAGATCTATCCCTCCCTCTCAGTTTTTTCTTTGCAATGGAGAAAATATCATTGAAGTACTCTACTCCCATATTGGAGGAGTTTACAATGTATATAGAAAAATAGAGAGAACCTAATGTTTAATCTTGATTCTCAGTCGTCCGATATAACCAGTAGAAGAAGTAATTGAATAGGAGCCGTACGATCTGACTTGGAGTTGAAAATTGGGCTGAAACGACCTAACAAATCGAGGCCTAGGAAATATTCACGCCCCGCTTCCCAAAATACGAGAATATGAGTCCGTGACAAAGGCACAGCGAATGATTTTAACATCATCCATAAGCTGTACCAGCCTTAACTCAATAATATGAAAAATGAGTAATTACAACCACGCAGATAAATATAAGCACATAAACAACAACTGAGATAAAAAAAATGCAATAGTCAACATAATAACCAACAACTGGAAAAGTAGACAATTGTTACTGGTCAACAAGCCCAGGATACAAAGTTCAACAAATAAATAACAATGCGATAAAAGAATAACATGGAAAAAGATAACTTATTGTGAAGCGAGCTCCTTCTCTAAACCTAGAAGAACTGCTCACCATTGCCTCCTGGAAGATCTCCTTATTCACTTGTAGCTGGATCAACTAGAGCGGAAAAGAAAATGTCCTTAGAGCAAGTATGTACAACAAGTAGTGAAAAGCAAAGATTAAAGGAACATGGTACATCAAAGAATATGAAGCAAGATTAAAGTCCAAAAGCAATAATAATGTCAATAAACAATGGTCAAGTATACAAGTGTCAACTTAGATTTATTAGCATTTTATTTTTCCTATCTAGTGCACGTACTACTGCGTCCCATACCACAGGTTCGGTGCACGCAAACAGTGTACGTTTTAGACATAGTGGTGGGATCTACAGAGCATGTACTCTGTATAACAAGATAACAAGATAAAAAGTTCACAAGTTCACAAATAATTCTCCACCTTTCATGTCAATAGTTCAAGTACACAAGAAGGGCCATACCGAGTACATTTTATGGGATTATCCACTACTAAGTCAACCCTTATTAACCCTAGCTTGTTTAATGTTTTATTATTTCATTCATAGTCATGCAAGTGTATGTATAAGAGTGTCAAAGCGATGATAGAGGTGCAACAAAATAATACAATGCATGATATACTACAAATAATTGTAAATCTAAAAAGAGCAGACACAGCAACACTAACATAGCCGTAACTCAGAAACTATAACTCGGAATTCGATTCCACCAAAAGGGAAAGTAAACTAGACATCCGGGGCTACAAATTATATTCAGCAAGTTTTTATTAATTCTGACTATAACTAGGCCAAGTATCCTAATCTTTACAGGTTAACTGTTCTGGCAGCAACTTATAGTCAAAGTTTAATGGGTGAAACCTGGGCGTAAAATCAATATAAAAATCTACAAAAATTAGGAATGGATCCTAAGTATGTCTACTAAGTTTCTGGAGAGTTTCAAGGCAATATACTACTGTTATGGTGTTTCAACTGAAAGTTGTGTCGATGTTTCATTAATTTTGATCTGAAAAGTACAGACCAACAGTGACCAAAACTACGATATCTCACAGCTCACAGATCGGAATCTAGATCCGTAAATTGGTCTGGAAACTAGATTCATTAGGCTAGAATTCCCTTTTATATTGTTTTGGTTGATTCCCATTGTAACAGGGTCGAAACCTCAATACAAAATAGAAAAGGCAGCAAGACATAACAAAAAATCATCATATATAATTGTCAAAGTGAATAATCAACATGTTCTTAATATCATAAAGTGCATTAACATTAAGGTACAGCAAGTTGAGATGAAATTCTAATATATACAAGGCAAGATTATCATGTCACGATTCAACTCTTGAGGTCTTAATCAATTAACATGTATCCACATCATTGTATATTACTCATATGCAAGTTCTAGTTAATTTGTTCATATCATGTGTACATGTAAGTTTGGATTTGAATCAATGGATATTGGTACAAGTCAAGGATGCTTCGGGTTAGCTCGTGTAAATCCTAGATATCCCCAACAGAAAGTATACAAAGCAATATTAAGATAATTAAAGTGGAACAACTTGCGCGGGAGATCAAAAATCTTGAACTAGAATAATAAACCGAGTTCAAGTGGACTTGCTTTTTGTGTGAAAGATCTGAATAACTAGAATAACGGGATCAAAATCCCGGGCAACGCTCCAAAATACGTGCGAGACACGTATAAAAATACCAAACAGTACACAAACAGCAACAGTAACTCACGTACACTTGATCGAGCGCAAAATACCACACAGCAACTCAAATCCAAGAGACAAACCACCAAACACCAAAATGAACCAATGGAAACTCGTCTTCAACCTTCGACAGAGAGAGAGAATGGGCGGGAAGACTGGCGGCTGGTGGCGATGGCACAGCAGTGTGGCAGTGACGACAACAGATGGACGCGACGACGTTGTCGTCGGGAAGCGATGCAACGACAGCCGACAGCGAGGCAGCTCAGTTCTCGATGAAAATAGAGGAGACATCGACAGGGGTGTTGTCTCTGGACGGCGACGATGAAGGTGGGGGATCTCTGGTGGTTGCGAGGAGACGGTGGGTTCGATTGCGGTGCTTCGATGAGGCTTCAAGTGGGGAAGACGACTCGACAGGAGCACAGGGAGAGGCTTCGGTTGGAGTTTGGGTTGAGCGGGATGATTGGAGAGGTTGAAGGCGACGAGATGAAGGCTACGGTGGCGGCGAGGTGAGAGGAGAAGCGGTGTCGGAGTGAGAAGGTGATGGGTGGCGAGGTCGACAGAGTGGGGCGATGTCGAGGCTGGAGTTTGGAGGAGAGCGGTATGGCATTGGCGATGGGCGAGGGTGGCGAGGAGAATGAGACGATGGTGAGGGAATGAACGGTGGTGATGGTGGCGGTCGGAGATGGCAACGGAGATGGGCAAAAGGGCGATGGGTTTTGTTCGACGGTTGAAGATGAAACGGGGAGAGAGTGTGGGATGGGAGAGAGAGTGGGAGATTTGGGTTATTTAATAATAGAATAATAGGAGTGAGATGTGGGCAGTTAGGAGATACGGGGGATTGTGGCGGAGGAGATCTGGGTTGGTTGTTAGGGAGTTTATAGGTTTGGATAGACTAGGATTTGGGTTCTGGATCCAATAAGGAGATCGGTTTGGGTAGACAATAGAATGAGCTTGCATTTGGATTGGGCTAATAAGAGATAACAATAATAATACTTGAATAATAAGTTGCAATAGATGACCCACTACATGACCAAGATCCAAAATACAATAAAATAGAAAAAAGAACACCACAGAAATACAAGAAAAATCTGTACAATCAGAAACAGGGGTTACAAATCCTACCCACCTTACAAGAAGAATTTCGTCCTCAAAATTCACATCGGTGGATCGTAGGCACCCCGTGAAAAGAAAAACAAACAAAACAACAATCAACTACTCAAAGAGGTGAGGGAACTTCTTCTGGACTTCCTCCTCCAGTTCCCAAGTCGACGGGCAAGTGAGGATTCCATGAGACACGAACAAGTTTGATAACTTTATTCTTTAGGACTTTCTCACGTCTGT
Source organism: Hemerocallis citrina (assembly GCA_017893485.1). Taxonomy (NCBI): domain Eukaryota; kingdom Viridiplantae; phylum Streptophyta; class Magnoliopsida; order Asparagales; family Asphodelaceae; genus Hemerocallis; species Hemerocallis citrina. The sequence goes on from CM030365.1 coordinate 223,765,639, forward strand.
CCAGAATAGCAACTGATTGAACTTCGCAAGATAAGTCTAGTCTCATGGACAACTCTGAGTAGTCAATCTCATGACTGTCATCCCTGACATAATTTCTGAGCTGGGAGACGTGGAATATGTCATGGACTCCAGACAAGGCTGGCGGTAATGCAAGTGTGTAGGCTACCTTGCCCACATGTACATCTTGGTATCTCCTGGGTAAATAGAGTGTGGAGGCCGACGGGCTTCCTCAAGTAGTTTCTGCCTGACTTCATCTCTGGGAACACACAACCTGGAGCCAAAATAGAGCGACCCGTCTGAATGAATGACCAAATCGGACCTCAAACTTGCTTCCACTTCCCTGTGGAATTCCTGTAATTGCCGATCATCTGCCTAGCTCTGATACCACTAAAAACTTGTCACGCCCCGTTTTCCAAAATACGGGAATACGAGTCTGTGATGAAGGCCCAGCAAATGATATTAACATCATCCATAAGTTGTACCAGTCTTAACTCAACAATATGAAAAATGAGTTATCACAACCACGCAGATAAATATAATCACATAAACAACAACTGAGATAAAAACATACAGTAGTCAACATAATAACCAACAACTGGAAAAATAGACAACAGATACGGGCCAACAAGTCCGGAATACAAAGTTCAACAAATGAATAACACTGCGATAAAAGAATAACATGGAATAAGATAATTTATTGTGAAGCAAGCTCCTGCTCCAAACCTAGAAGAACTGCTCATCAATGCCTCCTGGTAGATCTCCTTGTTCACCTGTAGCTGGATCCACTAGAGTGAAAAAAAAATGTCCTTAGAGCAAGTATGGATAGCAAGTAGTGAAAAACAAAGAGTAAGGAAACATGATACATCAAAAAATATGAAGCAAGATCAAAGTCCAAAAATAAATAATAATGTCAATAAACAATGGTCAAGTGTGCAAGTATCAACTTAGATTTATTAGCATTTTATTTTTTCTATCTAGTGCACGTACTACTGCATCGCATACCACAGGTTTGGTGCACGCAAACAGTGTACGCTTTAGACATAGTTGTGGGATCTATAGAGCGTGTACTCACTGTAACAAGATAACAAGATAAAAAGTTCACAAGTTCACAATTAATTCTCCACCTTCCATGTCAATAGTAAAAATACACAAGAAGGGCCCTACAGAATACATTTTCTGAGATTATCCACTACTAAGTCAACCCTTATTAACCCCAGCTTGTTTAATATTTTATTATTTCATTCATAGTCATGCAAGTGTATGTATAAGAATGTCAAAGCGATGATAGAGGTGTAACAAAATAATACAATGCATGAAACACTACAAATAATTGTAAATCTAAAAAGAGCAGACACAGCAGCACTAACACAACCATAACTCAGAAACTATAACTCGAAATTCCATTCCACCAAAAGTGAAAGTAAACTAGACATCCGGTGCTACAATTTATATTCAGCAAGTTTTTATTAATTATGACTGTAACTAGGCTAATTATCATAATCTTTACAGGTTAACTGTTTTGGTAGCAACTTATAGTCAAAGTTTAATGGGTGAAACCTGGGCGTAAAATCAATATAAAAATCTACAAAAATTAGGAATGGAACCTATGTATGTCTACTAAGTTTCTGGAGAGTTTCAAGGAATTAAACTACTGTTATCATGGTGTTTCAACTGAAAGTTGTGTCGGTATTTCATTAATTTGCAATCTGAAAAGTACAGATCAGCAGTGACCAAAACTGCGATATCTCATAACTCACAGATCGGAATCTAGATCCGTCAATTGGTCTGAAAACTAGATTCATTAGCCTACAATTCTTTTTTATATTTTTTTTGGTTGATTCCCATTGTAACAGGGTCGAAACCTCAGTACAAAACAGAAAAGACAGCAAGACATAATAAAAAATCATCATATATAATTGTCAAAGTGAATTATCGACATGTTCTTGTTATCATAAAGTGCATTAACATTATGGTACAGCAAGTTGAGATGAAATTCTACTGTATATAAGGCAAGATTATCATGTCACGATTCAACTCTTGAGGCCTTAATCAATTAACATGTATCCACATCATTGTATATTACTCATATGCAAGTTCTAGTTAATTTGTTCATGTCGTGTGTGTAGCGCCCCAAATTTCTAATATAATAACTTTGAAAATACGTGGCACAATCCCAGCATCAACTTCAATGTAATAGTATACATAGCCCCGAAACACAAATAATTTTAATCCAAACTTTTAAAACAACAATCTTTTTCAAACACAGCGGAATTACAAACACCTTGAATTACAACTTTCTTTTCACAAAACTTCTTTTTACACAAATTTACACAACGCTCTATTACATCAGTTTATCTCAAAACTAACTCAAGCATCCAAGCCTCCAGACTCTAAGCAACAACCTGTAACACATGAGGCTAGAGATGATCCCTAACCCCCAAAACTAAAGGGGTCAGCCATAAATGGTGTGAGTGACATAAAAACATACAACATAATTAAATCATAAAATATGAAGTCAACAACAGCATATATTAACAACAAGAATAAATGAATGAAAAATAACGAAGATGGAAAGCATGAACACGTCATGAAATGAAAACAACAAGTGAAGCTAGTCTAAGTGTCAAGTGTAGGAAAACTGGAAAACACGAGCATAAAACCAAGAATACACCCGGTACAAATGCACCCTGCCTAAACAACAACCGGAGAACCATCTCCCTGCCGTGCACCCCACGAAATGTGCAGATACACCTGGTACATACAAGTGTACCCTGCCTGCTCCGTGAATAGGCCCATAGACCTTCATCACGCGAACATCTAAATAACTCAAAAATAACAACTAAACCAAGACCCCTCAGGCCTATCTCAATAAATCTCTACTGCCGGTTCATAGGACTCCCACTCAACTCCTAGGGACCTCAATAGAACCAAAACTCACTAATCCATCGTCAAACGATCAAAGGAGAAATCTCTCCACTCAACAAAACTCAAGTCTTTAATAGATTCCATAATCCAAATCCAACCATAATATATATTGAAAGCGTATGTTCTGTAGAAGAATAATATTTATAAGGGTAGGTTATAGACCCAAAACATTTAAAGAAATAGTCATTTAAAGAACATCAAAACACCTTAGGAAAGTATCAGTACTAGTCGACTGCAAAAGGTCACCAGTCGACTGTTCAGAGTGAAAACTAACATCTATAAGAAGTAAGATCTAAGTGTCTACAGTCGACTGCAAAACTCACCAGTCGACTGTCCAGAGGGAAATCCAGTAATTTTAAGAAAATAAGTTAAGTATTATAAGTTGACTTATAAAAATCATAAGTTGACTTACCAAAAACATAAGTTGACTTACCAAAAACATAAGTTGACTTATAAAAGTCATAAGTCGACTTACCAGAGAAAAATCTACGATAACTTTGAAAAATAAATTCTAAGTGTACCAGTCGACTGAAAAGGGTCTAAGTCGACTGTACAGAGCGAATTTTCAAGAAAACTAAAGATACAGCAGCTGGGTCGTACCAGTCGACTGAAAAGTCTACCAGTCGACTGTCGGCCTTCAGTCTGCAAGGTTTTGGTTGTTCATGATAATCAAAATTAGGGTTTTCCAAAGCAATCATGGTGTAGCGCCCCGAATTTCTAATATAATATCTTAGAAAATACGTGGCACAATCCCAGCATCAACTTCAATGTAACATTAAACACAACCAACACCACTAAAATTTTCAACTTTTATTACAACAAACTTTTACATAGCACAGCGGAATTCATAACATCTCAACTCATAATTTTCTTTTTATTTACAACACAAAACTATCTCAAATATGCTTTTACAAATTTACACAAAACTCTTTCAATGTAGATAATCTCAAAACTAACTCAAGCATCCAAACCTCCAACTCTAAGCAACAACCTGCAACATATGAGGCTAGAGATGATCTCTAACCCCCAAAACTAAAGGGGTCAGTCATAAATGGTGTGAGTGACATAAAAGCAAATGAACAACATAAATAAATATTAAGCAAGGATTCGTATGCAACATGTAATAAACTAAATTACATAAAATATGAGATAGCAAGAAATACAACAACAAGTGATACTAAACCAAGTGTTGAGTGTAGAAAACCGGAAAACCACATGCATAAAACCGAGTCAGAAAAACACAATTTCTATATGCGGACTCTCTAATGCGTACTTGTCGAAGTCTATGCATCCCACTCTACATAGGTCCGGTGCAAGCCCTTAACGTCTTCACTTCATAGGGTTCAATCCCCCGCTATGCAACTAATCCTATCACAATGACTACTACGAGATAAAGATAAACTGTGAGGATTAGCCCATGCCTGATAATTCCGGAGATAGATCCCACATCTCAGGTAATTTACCTGGATAATTTCGGAGATCATCCCACACCGAGACATTGACACATCATCACATGAATACCACATGTGCGTCACCTCGACTCTGATAATTTCGGAGATCAATCCCACACCGCAAGTAATTACCTAGATAATTCCGGAGATATATCTCACATCACAGGTATTATACCTGGATAATTCCGGAGATAAATTCCACACCTCAAGTAAGTTACTTGGATAATAATCCTACATCTAAAGCCATACTGAGGTGCATAACCCATGTTCCCGTTCATCATATCACCACTAGTGCCTGTCCTTATTATTTTTGGGTTACTTAATTACTCAACGAATCTCCTAGAGTTGGTGTACCCTACCGGACTTAACTCAAAACTGAACAACTGAAATGCCTCAACAGGCCTCAACAAAATAATTCAATGCCGGTATACTAGGGTCATACACATCCTCTAGAGACTCAAATTCAAATGTCCAAACCAACTTTCCACCATAAATAGCTCAACTGAATATCTTAAAATCATGTGCTTAACAGAAGACAAAGTATATACTAAAATATTTGAAGACCAATCATTCGAAAGAACATTCAAGTTTATGAAAACTCATCAGTACCAGTCGACTTATTACTGTAGTAGGTCGACTGTCCAGAGGAAAAATGTCCATGATTTTGAGAAAATAAGTTAAGTAATAAAAGTTGACTTATAAGAGTCATAAGTTGACTTGCCAACAATATAAGATGACTTATAAAAACATAAGTTGACTTACCAACAATATAAGATGACTTATAAAAATATAAGTTGACTTACCAACAATATAAGATGACTTATAAAAACATAAGTTAACTTACCAGATCATAAGTAGACTTATAAAAAAACATAATTCGACTTAAAGGAGACATAAGTAGACTTATAAAAAACATAAGTCGACTTAAAGGAGACATAAGTCGACTTATAAGAACATAAGTCGACTTATAAAAATATAAGTCGACTTACCAGAGAGAAATTCCAGAAATCTTTAAGAAAATATTCTAAGTGTTATAAGTCGACTTGCAAAGTCATAAGTCGACTTGAAAGAGAATATAAGTCGACTTAAAAGGTCATAAGTCGACTTACCAGAGAAAAATCTACGATAACTTTGAAAAATAATCCTAAGTGTACCAGTCGACTGAAAAGGGTCTAAGTCGACTGTCCAGAACGGATTTTCAAGAAAACTAAAGATACAGCAGCTGGGTCGTACCAGTCGACTGAATAGTAGACCAGTCGGCCAACAATTTTCATAATTTAGGTCTGAATACAAAAATCAAAACTGGAGTTTTCTAAAGATTCTTTGTTCATGAAATAATTCATATTCAGGAAAAATGACAAATCTCAACAATTCCCCATTATGGATTCATTACTCAAAACATCAAATATGTCCAAACTCAAGTTCTCATGTTCTAGATTACTAATTCTTTCATTAGGGTTTCTCAATACTAAATTTCTTTCACAACTCTTAATCAAATCTGATTTATAAACTCAATGTCCAGATGTTCAACCATCCGTTCATAACCATACTCAAATCTTAACATGCTTTCTAGCAACACAATTTTATAAACCAAGATCTACTAGTCATTCATAGATTTTAATACATGGTCCAAACAACAACAATTGTTCACATGAATCATACCACAATATAAGATCCATATCATTCTCAACATCAAATCAAAACAACATTGTCACTCGCATACATAGATCAAAACAACAAACCCATTTTATATCACTCACAAAACAAAACAAAATAACACAATGTCACTCACCTTGGAATTGAAAAGATCCACGAAAAAGCCTTCCTTTTGCTAGATCAAACTTCCTCTTGCTCCACCAAAACAAATCACCAAAATTTTGTATTTTCAGTAATGACGGCTGGGAAAATTCCCTTTAAATATCCGGGATTAGGTTTAGGGTTTTACCCAATTTGCAAAATAATCCTTTCCAAAATACAACTTCACATATATAGGTCTAGTCTTGGAAATTCAATCAAAATTCATTTAAATTAGGATTTAAAGGAAAATATAAATTCTAAATCTCTACCAATACTGTTCAAAACGTCCTGAAATTACATTTTGCACTTTAACCCCTAAAAATGTCAAATTTGCAAAAAGGTTCTTCTTTTCTCAAAAATTGCAAATAGTTCCAATTAATTTCAGAAAAATCTAGAAAAATACTAAATAAATTCCAAATATTAAATAATGATTTTTCATGAAGAAAACTTGACTTTCAAACTTCTCAAAAATTATTTGCACGTGTTTTGCACGTGTAACAAGATAAATTTTTCTGAAAATATTTATTAAATCCTCAAAATTTATTTAAATTCATTTTCAAATATTTAAAATAATATTTGAAAATACGGGGTTCTACACATGGTTTACTAAAATAATTTGTATTCGAATAAAACGATAATCTCAAATAATCCTCATTACGGATACGTTTCCTCAAATCAACCAATATCTCAAAACTCAATTCTTATGTTCTAAACTCCTAATTCTTTCATTAGGATTTCTCAATACTGAATTTCTTTCACAACTCAAAACCAAAATCTGATTCGTAATCGCGAGATCCAGATGTTCATCCATCCAATCCCTTATTGTCATAATCATACTCAAATCTTAACATGCTTTCAAGCAATAAAGAATTCATTAATCAAGATCTACTAAACGTTCATAGATTTTACATACATAATACAAATAACAACTATTGCATCGTTCACATACAAGATACACTAAACGAACAAAGATGTCGAAACAAAATAACACACAATCATTCACATAAATCAATCAACAAAACAAAGTTCATATCACTCACCGAAATCAAAACAACAAAACAAAATAAAGTAAAACAATGTCACTCACCTTAGGAATGAAGAGATCCAACAAGAAAGCCTCTCCTTTCGCGAGATCCAAAATCCTCCCCTTGATCACCAAGAAAATAGTAATATAATAAATCTTGAGTTGTGCAGCGAAAGATGGCTGCACACTCTCTTTTATACAGGCCAGAAATCAGATTTAGGGTTTTAGAAATGTATTTGCAAATTAGTCCTCCCAAAATGTACACTTACATATATAACCTTTTCTTAGTTAAAATAGATTAACTAAATCAAAACCAAATCAAATATTTTATCAATGAGTTGTCCAACAATCCAGAGCAGCCCAGTAAACAAGAAAAATTTAGATTTATAACTCAGGGTGGCGATTTTTCATAAAAGCCCCCCCTTTTGTAATATCTGCAATTACATCATAAAATATTCATAAAAATCCAGAAAATCCGAAATAATATCTAATAATACATATTATATTTTTCAATCAAAATATTTGACTTTTACTCTCCGGAAAAACATTTGCACAAGATTCTACATGAATTCCATATTTGCAAAAACACCCTTTTTGTTTAAATCTTCACCAAATCGACTTTAAATGAAATCTAAATATATTTAAATTCAAATGATGACCATGGAGAACCAAAATATCAGTAAAAATGAATTTTCATAATTTATTTAAGATCCAAACGACTTTTTACATAAAAGCCCCTCCCTTTCGAGGTATTTATAAAAATAGTTTCTCTACTCAGAAAAATCCCAAATTTTAGAATATACTCCCTTAACTTTAGGATAATTTACCAAAAATATAAAATTGGATATTTACACCAAAAATATTTGCACGTGTTTCGCACGTGTAAAAAGATAAATCTCTAGAAAATATTTATTAATTCTTCAAAAAATCATTTTAATTTAATTTCAAATCTTTTAAAATAATATTTGAAAATACGGGGTTCTACAGTGTGTACATGTAAGTTTGGGTTTGAATCAATGGATATTGGCACGAGTCAAAGATACTTCGGATTAGCTCGTGTAAACCCTAGATATCCTCAACAGAAAGTATACTAAGCAATATTAAGATAATTGAAGTGGAACTACTTGCGGGGGAGATCAAAAACCTTGAACTAGAAAAATAAACCGAGTTCAAGTGGACTTGCCTTTTGTGTGAGAGATCCGAATAACTAAAATAACGGGATCAAAATCCCGAGCGATGCTCCAAAATACATGCAAGACACATACAAAAATACCAAACAGTACACAAACAACAACAGTAACTCACGTACACTGGATTAAAAGCAAAATACCACACAGCAACCCAAATCCAAGGGACAAAACACCAAACACCAAAATGGACCAATGGATACTCGCCTTCAACCTTCTACAGAGTGAGAGAACGGGCGGGAGGACTGGCGGCTGGCGGCGATGGCGCGGCAGTGTGGCGGTGACGTCGACAGAAGGACGCGACGACGTTGCGGTTGGGAAGCGACGCAACAATAGCCGACGGCGAGGCGACTCTGTTCTCGACGAAAACAGAGTATATGTTGACAGGGGTGTTGGCTCTGGACGGTGACGACGAGGGCAGGGGATCTCTGGTGGTTGCGAGGGGACGGTGGGTTCGATTGTGATGCTTTGACAAGGCTTCGAGTGGGGAAGACGACTTGACAGGAGCATAGGGAGAGGCTTCAGTTGGAGTTTGGGTTGAGCGGGATGATAGGGGAGGTTGAAGGTGACGAGATGAAGGCTACGATGGCGGCAAGGTGAGAGGTGAGGCGGCGTCGGGGTGAGAAGGTGATGGGTGGCGAGGTCGACAGAGTGGGGCGATGTCAAGGTTGGAGTTTGGAGGAGAGCGGTATGGCAATGGCGATGGGCGAGGGTGGCAAGGAGAAGGAGTCGGCGATGGTGAGGGGATAAACGGTGGTGACGGTGGTGGTCAGAGATGGCAACTGAGATGGGGAAAAGGGCGATGGATTTTGTTTGGCAGTTGAAGATGAAACGGGGAGAGTGAGTCGGACGGGAGAGAAAGCTGGAGAGTTAGGTTATTTAATAATAGAATAATATGAGTGAGATGTAGGCTGTTAAGAGATACGGGAGATTGTGGGGGAGGAGATCTGGGTTGGTTGTTAGGGAGTATATGGGTTTGGGTAGACTAGGATTTGGGTTCAGGATCCAATAACGAGATGTGTTTAGGTAGACAATAGTATGGGTTTGCAATTTGATTGGCTAATAAAATATAAAAATAATAATACTAGAATAATAAGTTGCAATAGAAGGCCCACAACAAGACCAAGACCTAAAATACAATAAAATAGAAAAAAGAACACCACAGAAATACAAGAAAAATCTGTACAATCAGAAACAGAGGTTACAAAAATACACAGTGCCGAGGACGGTTGACCGTCCAACATGACCATTCGACCGTACTCCTCTCGGCCAAACCCTATGCAACTGCGGTCGGGTGTGCAGTCGGAGGTGCAGTCGACCGTACCCTTGGACGGTCGATCCGTCACTCTGCCAATACCTTGTTGTTGCTGTTTTTCATTCTACTCTCTTCGATGCTTCGACCTTCGTACTTCATCTTACCTTCTTGTAATTTGACCGCGTGTATTCAAGATACATTTTTAACAATTAATATGGGCTAGTAGGCTTGATATACTCATGTCGTGGTGAATTAGTTGGTATATCAGGAGAAGGGTGTTGTTATCTGTTCTTAAAAGATATTCCGAGTCTTTTGGATGATTCGTCAGTTGATTACATCCGACATACGCCAAGCTAATGCGACGGCTGATGTGATGTCATGGCCAACAGGGTCAGATTTTCTTAGCGACATTTCACCATCACTAGCAAGTGACCCCGCGCATGCGCGGGGGCGAATGCGGGAGCAAGATTAGAATAATACTGTATAACTTCAATAAATTTGCAGCCATAGGTTACCCTAGATACTTCCACATTCCTCCCTTTGTTTCCGAACCGAGTCTTAACAATACTACTCTTTAGGACTGCCTCAAAGCAATTTAATTTTACCCCAAGTCCTTGCTACTTAACTAGATTATTAGGACAGTGCAGGCGCGAATCTGAAAGCATGGATAGAACAATTCACTAAAACATTTTTGAATTGTTCCCAAGAAAACATATTCCCAAGAAAACAATTCCCAAGAAAACAATATCTTTAAAAAGATCCAATAATAACAAACATAAAAATTATTGAAACTACACACCAAAAAAAGTAACACTAAGATAGGATAACCATTATCCTATCTTAAAGGAAAATAAATCAATGTTTACTCTGCTGCGAGGAATTTCCAGGATTAAGCATTATAATATCAGGAGTTTCAAAGAACTCTTTTCAGCAAAGATGTCTACCAATTGATTAAGCAATAACAATTTCAGGAATATTTCAGATTATAATTTATTCTTTCAAACTTATGCAATTCTATTTCAACATCCAGATTGACTAAGCCAATAGAAGTGAGAGTAGGTATATCTCATATCAAGAAAACTGCTAAGAAAACCAGTTTCTATAAGGGTTGATATCTCATATCAAGAGTTAATTATACGCTGTTAAGTGCAAACTAATTAATAGGAAAGAACATTCGATAAACAACCATAAACAGTGGATGCCAGCATGAAAATGAATTTGAGATGGCCAAACTGCTACTAATGGATTTTTCTTTTTTGTTGATAAAATAGATAGAGCTCGGAAAGCTCCAGCCAAGAAACTATAAAATAAAGGTCCCAGTACAAAGTTACACAATGAAGATGATGCAACAGGAGCTATTCACAGATTTCATACAAAAAAAAAGCATAAACTAATCGTTATTTATTTCCCTCTAGAAAAACAAAGGTTTCAATGGCAAAAATATCAACCGAGAAGTACAGGATATTAAACTGAGTAGAAACAAATAGTTAAAGAATGCAATCAGAACATAAATAGCACTGGATCCTAAAATTATGATCTACGAGTTCATAGTCGAGGATGGCCGCATAGTTATAAGAAAGTAAGACAGATTAAACAAATCAATTTGATGAAGACAAATATTGAGTGAATCTCCTTCTAGAGCAATCCATTGAAAAGAAATAATGGAAATATAATGTACAGTTTGACAGAACAAACTCTTCCATACCATTGACATGAAGCTCCGGATGCTGTGGCCACTGCATTTTGAAAGTGACTTTATCATTGAGAAGAATACAACAAATCTCAGTGAGTAAATCTTCTTTTCATTTTCCAGCGAATTTATCAGGATTAATTTATAGTCTAGTTTGACATATTTTAAGTAACAAAACTTGATTACAGTTTAAAATTGAATAGAGTCGTGAGTTTTGACTGCAAGGTTACCTTTTTTATTCATCATAATGGAAAATAATTAAATGGTTTTTAACTAAAGTATATTGAGCTTACCTACAACTCCGGTGCTTTATGAGGCTGGCCATATACCACTCTGCATACTCATCAATGTCACACAACCAAAAGTCCTGAAGAATTGTTAATACGGTGTTAGATAATATAGCATTATTCACTCAAACAATTCAGATGTATTTGGAAGAAAGGATATGCCTAGTATTAAAACTTATATATATGAATAAAATACCCTGAGTACAGGTTGGCAGGAACGGAAAATTGATACTTAGCAAGAAATGTACCCTTTTTCATATAAAAGTGGATTGCCAAACACTCCCTCGCATGGATCAAGATGCATCCACCGACAAACCATTTCAGAAATTAGTATCATCATAGCATAATATTCTGCCAGAAACTAAAAACATAATAAATTTGTGAAAATAAATCAATAAGCAGCAGCAGGAAAAATCCGATGCTACCTTCCCAAGGAATATGAAAAGCACTCTGTCCAAACATGATCAGTGATGTCCAAAATCTAGAAATTACAATTAAACAATGAATTTAGTTCGCAAAATTTTACATCATGCATGATGAATAAACTCAAGTTTCTTAAAATAAATCATGTCCAAAATGTAAGCTTCTATAAGGCAGAAAAAAATCATGTTAGTACTTCCCACAAGTTTTACACTACAAAAGAAAGTAGCTTTCCCGGCGCTTTTTTCCGTCTATACCGGCGTTTTTTTACGCCGGGGAAACTTTCACCGGCGTTTACAATAACGCCGGTCCAACTGCCGCCGAAGCGGGCGTCGCTGAAACGAAGGGGTCTACACCGGCGTTTTTGATGGACGCCGGTAAATGTTAGGACTACACCGGCGGTCATAAAACGCCGGTGTATATCGGTTTCTGGGTGCCGTTCTTGTGCACCTATATACATACACCGGCGGTCGTAAACCGCCGGTATATATCCATTCACCGACGTAAATGAAATTGCCGGTGTAAATCGAAAGTATACCGGCGGTCAATAAACGCCGGTGTATGTGCGTTTATGAGCGCCTGCTTTTCCCTGTTTACTAACACCGGCGCGACCAAAAAACGCCGGTGTAGTTATATACGCCGGCGTTTATAAAATGCCGGTGTACGCCTGTGCCGTTACAGCTGAAAACTTTCACCGGCGTGCGTTGAAACGCCGGTGTATCACACACTCCAACAATTAAATTATATAGACCGCCGTTTTTTAAAACGCCGTTCTGGCTATGCCCATTTATTTTCGATACTCCGCTTTTCCGTTCGATTTCAATTCACAGTTTCATTTACAAAACCTGTAAACTAATTCTCACAACTGATTCAATCAATTTCGTTGTATACTACTGCGCAAACCACAACCAGACATAAGAATAATTAAAGATAATCAAGTTTCACACGTGTCATATCAACGTCCAAATTCATTGATTAATTAACAGTGTCATAATTAACAAATTAATATAGAGACTAACATCCAAAATATCCAAACAAACCAGTCTGACAAATATCCAAAATATCCCAAATTCAAAGTATGACATAACTCTCATAAAAAAAACCAGTCTGACATAACAACAGCAAGGAGGAGGACATAAGAACAACAACCATACAGCAAGGAGGACATAAGAACAGCAAGGAGGACCGCAGATTCATACCCCTCGAGTAGCTTCAGCTCTGATCATCAGAATTTCCTTCATCTTGACGACCGCTCTGTGAAAAAAAACCAATAGTTTAATTGAACAGTAGATCACAATACAGAATATACATATTTTTGGAACTTGCAAAAAGAACTACCTGTGTCTCGAATTATAAGATCAAAGTGCCAACTGCAAATAGAATTGTTAATGATATATACAGAGGTAAAATAATTACATTGCAATGCTAAAAATTCCGTACTTAATTTTGTTTTTAAATATATCTAAAATAACAAAACAAATGAAAATTCAGTATCTAACTTGAAACCTTTATATTCTCCTCTGATTGGGAATATCCACTATCTAAAACAATAAAACAAATGAAAATTCAGTATCTAAGCATGTCCTTCATGGATTGTTCAGACAATCCATGAAACTGTCATCGTGGACGGAAACCAAATATAAGAAAAATAAGAAAAATAAGATAGGGCTCATATCAAGTGTATTTTTAGGAAACTGTCATCGTGGAAGGAAACCAAATATATATAGAAGCTAGAAATGGAAACAGAAAGAAGAAAGGTAGAGACTTTGGATACACCAGGCTACCATAGCGGCATTTTCCTCATCTCTCTCTCATCCCTTATTTCCCTTCAGCACACGAACAGAAAGAGACATCAGCAACCACCTTAAGAGCGACAAGAACAACAATAATAATAAATTATTATGAACAAGATGTCTCTATATGGGTTTCCAGATCTCCACTCGAGCCCACTCTTTCTAATCACAGCCCAATTAAGAACATAGACAACATCCACTAAACAATCCAATCATAGCCCAGTCAAAATTTGCCATCCTGGATCTTAATGAAATACGCTTCATTAACAGTGAAAGAAAATGAGGATGCTAGCAGCATACTTAGTTTGGAAGTGAACCCATTTTTTGTTAAAAAATCATGCCAAAGATGGCAATCAGCTTCATTAACAGTATCTGAAAATGAAAATTTCCATTAACTGAGCTTATATGTTGCTCTACTAATTCACTGTGCCCAACTAAATCTAAAACCCAATTGTTGTGCATATCCGGAGGATTTTGGCATACGTACCTATAGCATCCTCAGTTCACAGTAAACCCGTTTTGGTCAAAAAAACATGCCAAGATCACAATCAGATGCATGAAAATAAGCTTCACTAACAACAAAAGAAGAACTGAGGATGCTATGCAGCATACTTAGTTTGGAAGTGAACCCATTTTGTGTGAAACAATCAGGTTACATTGACAGTATCTGAAAATGAAAATTTCTCCATTATCTGAGCTTATATGTTGCTCTACTACTTTTTCAGCCCAACTATATCGCAAAACCCAAGTGTTGTGCATATCCGGCCGGAGGATTTTGGCATACGTACCTATATAATATCCTCAGTTCACAGTGAACCGCTTTTTGGTATAAAAACATACATGCCAAGAAGACAATCAGGTGCTTGAAATCAGGTTCACTAGCAGTTAGTGAAAATGGGACCATAAAATAGCTTAAGAAGACCATCAGGTTTGTGAAATAAGCTTCACTAACAGTGAAAGAAACTGGGGATGCTATGCAGCATACTGATTTTGGAAGTGAACCCATTTTGTGTTAAAAAAACCATGCCAAAGATTGCAAGCAGGTTACATTGACAGTGGCTGAAAATGAAAATTTCTCCATTATCTGAGCTTATATGTTGCTCTACTACTTTTTTAGCCCAACTATATCGCAAAACCCAAGTGTGGTGCATATCCGGCCGGAGAATTTTGGCATACGTACCTATACAATATCCTCAGTTCACAGTGAACCCATTTTTGGTATAAAAACATACATGCCAAGAAGACAATCAGGTGCTTGAAATCAGGTTCACCAGCAGTTAGTGAAAATGGGACCATAAAATAGCTTAAGAAGACCATCAGGTTTGTGAAATAAGCTTCACTAACAGTAAAAGAAACTGGGGATGCTATGCAACATACTCATTTTGGAAGTGAACCCATTTTGTGTTAAAAAAACCATGCCAAAGATTGCAAGCAGGTTACATTGACAGTGGCTGAAAATGAAAATTTCTCCATTATCTGAGCTTATATGTTGCTCTACTACTTTTTTAGCCCAACTATATCGCAAAACCCAAGTGTGGTGCATATCCGGCCGGAGAATTTTGGCATACGTACCTATACAATATCCTCAGTTCACAGTGAACCCATTTTTGGTATAAAAACATACATGCCAAGAAGACAATCAGGTGCTTGAAATCAGGTTCACTAGCAGTTAGTGAAAATGGGACCATAAAATAGCTTAAGAAGACCATCAGGTTTGTGAAATAAGCTTCACTAACAGTGAAAGAAACTGGGGATGCTATGCAGCATACTCATTTTGGAAGTGAACCCATTTTGTGTTAAAAAAACCATGCCAAAGATTGCAAGCAGGTTACATTGACAGTGTATGAAAATGAAAATTTCTCCATTATCTGAGCTTATATGTTGCTGTACTACTTTTTTAGCCCAACTATATCGCAAAACCCAAGTGTGGTGCATATCCGGCCGGAGAATTTTGGCATACGTACCTATACAATATCCTCAGTTCACAGTGAACCCATTTTTGGTATAAAAACATACATGCCAAGAATACAATCAGGTGCTTGAAATCAGGTTCACTAGCAGTTAGTGAAAATTGGACCATAAAATAGCTTAAGAAGACCATCAGGTTTGTGAAATTAGCTTCACTAACAGTGAAATAAACTGGGGATGCTATGCAGCATACTCATTTTGGAAGTGAACCCATTTAGTGTTAAAAAAACCATGCCAAAGATTGCAAGCAGGTTACATTGACAGTGTATGAAAATGAAAATTTCTCCATTATCTGAGCTTATATGTTGCTCTACTACTTTTTTAGCCCAACTATATCGCAAAACCCAAGTGTGGTGCATATCCGGCCGGAGAATTTTGGCATACGTACCTATACAATATCCTCAGTTCACAGTGAACCCATTTTTGGTATAAAAACATACATGCCAAGAAGACAATCAGGTGCTTGAAATCAGGTTCACTAGCAGTTAGTGAAAATGGGACCATAAAATAGCTTAAGAAGACCATCAGGTTTGTGAAATAAGCTTCACTAACAGTGAAAGAAACTGGGGATGCTATGCAGCATACTCATTTTGGAAGTGAACTCATTTTGTGTTAAAAAAACCATGCCAAAGATTGCAATCAGGTTACATTGACAGTGTCTGAAAATGAAAATTTCTCCATTATCTGAGCTTATATGTTGCTCTACTACCTTTTTAGCCCAACTATATCGCAAAACCCAAGTGTGGTGCATATCCGGCCGGAGAATTTTGGCATACGTACCTATACAATATCCTCAGTTCACAGTGAACCCATTTTTGGTATAAAAACATACATGCCAAGAAGACAATCAGGTGCTTGAAATCAGGTTCACTAGTAGTTAGTGAAAATGGGACCATAAAATAGCTTAAGAAGACCATCAGGTTTGTGAAGTAAGCTTCACTAACAGTGAAAGAAACTAGGGATGCTATGCAGCATACTCATTTTGGAAGTGAACCCATTTTGTGTTAAAAAAACCGGTTACATTGACAGTATCTGAAAATGAGAATTTCTCCATCATCTGAGCTTATATGTTGCTCTACTACTTTTTTAGCCCAACCATATCGCAAAACCCAAGTGTTGTGCATATCCGGCCGGAGGATTTTGGCATACGTACCTATATAATATCTGATGACCACAGTGAACCCATTTTTGGTATAAAAACATACATGCCAAGAAGACAATCAGGGGCTTGAAATCAGCTTCACTAACAGTTAGTGAAAATGGGACCATAAAATAGCTTAAGAAGACCACCAGGTTTGTGAAATAAGCTTCACTAACAGTGAAAGAAACTGGGGATGCTATGCAGCATACTCATTTTGGAAGTGAACCCATTTTGTGTTAAAAAAACCATGCCAAAGATTGCAATCAGGTTACATTGACAGTATCTGAAAATAAAAATTTCTCCATTATCTGAGCTTATATGTTGCTCTACTACTTTTTTAGCCCAACTATATCGCAAAACCCAAGTGTTGTGCATATCCGGCCGGAGGATTTTGGCATACGTACCTATATACCATCCTCAGTTCATGGAAGAAAAATACGAATAGGGCTCATAGCAAGTGTAGTTTTAACTGGAATTGTCATCGTGGAAGGAAACCAAATATAGAAGCCAGAAAGAGGAATGGTAGAGAATGAGGATACACCAGGCTAACATAGCGGCATTTTCTAATCACAACCCAATTAAGAACAATTGTTCACAGTCACTGTTAAAGAAACATATATGCTCAGATTATGAAAAATTTATATGCTCAGATTATGGAAATTTTCAGTCACTGTTAAAGAAACTAAGTAGGCCGCATAGCATCCCCAGTTTCTTTCACTGTTAGTGAAGCTTGTTTGGAAAATTGTTCACTCAAACATGCCCCTTGTTTCTGAACTCAAACATGACATTAATAAACATCTTTTCTAATAATGGCTACACTTGTGGAAGCTCTCTCTAAGCCTCAATTCTTCAAGGTTTTGTTGCCTACTTCTTTACAGAAGTTGGTACTCTATTCTCCTCTCTTTAAAGAAGAATAGAGTACCAGCTTCTGTAAAGAAGTAGGCAACAAAACCTTGAAGAATTGAGGCTTAGAGAGAGCTTCCACAAGTGTAGCCATTATTAGAAAAGATGTTTATTAATGTGATGTTTGAGTTCAGATACAAGGGGCATGTTTGAGTGAACAATTGGGTTTTGAATGGAGATTGTAGTCATAGACCAATTCTTCATGGAAGAAAAATACGAATAGGGCTCATAGCAAGTGTAGTTTTAACTGGAATTGTCATCGTGGAAGGAAACCAAATATAGAAGCCAGAAAGAGGAATGGTAGAGAATGAGGATACACCAGGCTAACATAGCGGCATTTTCCTCATCTCTCTCTCATCCCTTCTTTCCCTTCAGCACACGAACACATAGAGACATCAGCAACAACAGCAAGAGCGACAAGAACAACAACAATAATAAATTATTATGAACAAGATGTCTCTATATGGATTTCCAGATCTCCACTCCAACTCGTCTCTTTCTAATCACAGCCCAATTAAGAACAATTGTTCACAGTCACTGTTAAAGAAACATATATGCTCAGATTATGAAAAATTTTCATTTTCAAATACTGTTAAAGAAGCTGATTTCATGCATCTGATTGCAATCTTTGGCATGGTTTTTTTAACACAAAATGGGACTACTTCCAAAATGAGTATGCTGCATAGCATCCCCAGTTTCTTTCACTGTTAGTGAAGCTTATTTCACAAACCTGATGGTCTTCTTAAGCTATTTTATGGTCCCATTTTCACCTCCTCCAAATCAGTACAATGTCATCTATACCAGGTTATGTGCCAAAATGGGGTTGGGCATACGATACAAGGCCGACAAGTATTAGTTGTTTGTGAGTATGCAATAGGATGCAGCTATGAACATGGGCTCATATCAAGTGTAGTATTACGGACTGTCATCGTGGAAGGAAACCAATTTAATATAGAAGCCATATATGGAGCCAGAAAGAGGGATGGTAGAGAATGAGGATACACCAGGTCAACATAGCGGCATTTTCCTCATCCGTCTCTCATCCCTTCATTCTCTTCAACACACGCACACAAAGAGACATCAGCAACAACAGCAAGAGGGGGTTGGTCCAACAATAAGTGTAGATTATAATAAACGAGATGTCTCTATTTTGGGTTTCCAGATCTCCACTCCAGCCCTTTCTTTCTAATCACAGCCCACTTAAGAAACATATACGAAATGCTTATAGACGACAGCCACAATGCAGACTCACAAACACTAGTACGTGTCTTTCATGCATTCAAGTAACATAATCTCTTTAAAAATACCAATTTTAAGACTTACCGATGTTTTTTGACAGTGGGCGGCATGCTACCCTCACTCTCATATGTTTGCCTGCCACTATTATTTAGTGGCTGCTCATCCCCATGGCTCTCGTTGCCATCATTTATATTTACCCTCTTTCCACGCCTCGGCATGTTGTACCTGTCAAGGATTCGATAACTTGGTTCAAATGATAGTTTGGTTCAAATGACAACGATAGTTTGGTTCAAATTACACTAAGCATAGTTTAATGTAAATAATACCAAGCAGTAGAAAATAGAAAGATAATTAAATCAGTGTATTAAATTCACAATGAACATATTCGAAATTACAGATATAATATTACAATAAGATTTAAGACATAAAATTACAGACATATAATAAACTCAATTGAAAATCATGTAAACTACAATACGACATCTTCCAGTACATCGCCCTCTTCTCCATCCTTGCGGAGCCAAGTCCAGCAAATTCCAACATCGGTTGTGTTTACATCAAACACAGGAAACTCAGAAGCAATGTAACGGTTCATGTCTTCACCGTCTTCTCATCTGAAGTATCGTCCAGTTGGAATACATCTCTTGGTTGCATAGGGATAGCCACATACGATTTTGGCAGGGTTGGATCTTCAATGTAGAACACTTGTTGCACTTGGGATGGAAACACAAATGGCTCATGGCTAATGTGTGTACCGATGTGAATCAATTTTGAGAAGTTTACAACTGTGAAGCCAAGCTTGTCCTTGTTGTTAGCAAAATTCCTATCAAACTCAGCCCAATCCCCACGAAATAAGACAACACGGAAATGGCCAAAATAATTCAACTCAATGATATCCGTGAGCACTCCATAGTAGTCGAGATCCCCATCTACAGGCCTCGTGTCCGATTTGGAAGCATAACTTCTAGTCTTAGACGTCACTACCATTCCACTATTTTGAGACTTCAAATTAGATTCACGATCCTTCGTACGAAATCTAAAACCATTGAATATGTATCCTCCGTATCTTTTGACCATCTGATAGGGACCTTTGGCAAGTACTTGTATTTCAGATGACGCACCTTCAGGACCCAAAGAATGTACCTATTAATTTTGCGCAAATCGTATCAACACCATAGAAAATGTAGATATAATAAAGATTAACTTGCATAACTGTAATTCACCTACATGAGATTCAAACCACTTATGAAATTTTTCATTCATCAGCTTGTTTTGTTCACGTGGTGGTAGTCTTCTTGGTCTAGCCCTTCGTTTGATGTCCCTGACAAATTCGCTAAAAAATAAGCAATTGAAATTAGGAATAACAAAAGTATCAAAAATATCGAACTCCGCGGTTTTCACTGTATTCGATTTACATTCAAAAGCAACTTACTTTCGAAATGGTTCCACTGATGCATGATGGTCTAGCACATATCGATGTGCCTGTTCCCACGCTAAGCTATCGAGCTCAAATGCATCAACTTTACCAACAGTGGTGCCAGCGGTATCAAAAAGATATTGTGCCCCATCAAGGTTGGAAATGTCTGGATTTCTACGTGGTCTACTGGAAGATGTCTCCACACCAGGCAAATACCTGGAAAAAAAATGTGAGCACTCCTCTGATAGATATCCCTGGGCTATTGACCCTTCAGGATATGCTCTATTTTTCACATAACCCTTTAGCCGGTATAGGTACCTGAACATGTACAATTAATAAACTAGAGCGGATTAGGGGATTAAAAGAAATGAGCTTTTGAAAATTCAATTTCGTAAGATGAACGAATTATTTTACCTCTCAATGGGATACATCCACCGATAGTGAACAGGACCACCGATTCTGGCTTCACCAGCAAGGTGGATTATCAAGTGAATCATAATAGTGAAAAACGATGGAGGAAATATCATCTCCATTTTACTAAGTGTCAATGCCGCCTGCTGCTCCAATTGGTCCAGATCTTCAACACGAAGCATTCTTGAGCAAATACCTTTATATATGCTACAAAGATCTTTCAGGACAGTAGTGACTTGCTCACACATTGAAGACCTTAGGGCCACAGGAAGGAGATCCTGCATTAGGATGTGGTAGTCGTGTGACTTTAGCCCCTGAAGCCTCTTCTCTTTAAAGTTGACACATTTTGCCATGTTAGAAGAATAGCTATCGGGGACTTTCAGTTCAAGTAGTACTTTGCAAAACAACTCCAACTCCGATTTTGACATTGAATAGATTGCAGGAGGTAGGAGCACTTTCCCGTTCGGCAATTCTTCTGGGTGCAACTCATGTCGGATGCCCATTGACTTCAAATCAAGTCGGCTCTTGAGATTGTCCTTTGTCTTCCGATCATCTCCCATAACTGTTCCTATACAATTCTCTCCAATATTTTTTCCGATATGCATCACATCTAAATTATGTCTCAGTAAGTTGAATTCCCAATACGGCAACTTGAAGAAAATACTCTTCTTCTTCCATGCACCTAAACTCGTCAAGTTTTGATCCTCATCCTCGCCATATAGATCGGTCTCCTCATCTTGCTCCGGCCTTGCCCTTTTCTTGCCCTTTGTCCTGACTTCTGGTTCCTTTCCATATTTGAATTGATGACCATCTACCCGCCTCAAAATATCTGAACCAGAGGAAGACCCAGGAGCATGTTCCCACTCGTCGGTGCCATCAAATGTCGCTGCCTCTGCCCGAAATATATGTGTGTCAGGCAACCATCTCCTATGACCCATTTAGCAAAACTTTCTGCCATTGTACAACCACCTTGAACTAGTTTGGTCAGCACAACATGGACATGCATAACGTCCTTTAGTACTATATCCAGATAAATTTGCATATGCTGGAAAATCATTGATTGTCCAAGACAACACGGCACGAAGAGAAAATGTTTCTTTAGCCACAGCATCATAGGTTGGAACACCCACCCACAACTTCTGAAGTTCATCTATTAACGGTTGTAGGTACACATCTATATCATTTCCAGGACCTTTCGGTCCAGGAACTATCATGGACAAAATAAATGAGAACTGCTTCATGCATTTCCAAGGCGGCAAATTGTATGGTATCAACACAACCGGCCATATGCTGTATGTACTACTCATTTGCCTGAAAGGGTTGAAACCATCACTAGCTAGTCCAAGTCTCACATTTCGAGGATCTTCCGCAAAATCAGGATATCTTTCATCAAATCTTTTCCAAGATTGAGAATCAGCAGGATGTCTAAGAATCCCATCATTAGTGCGGCCTTCAGCATGCCATTTCATATCAGAAGAAGTTTTCGTGGACATAAACAACCTTTGTAACCTAGGAATCAGAGGAAAGTAACGCAATATTTTGGCAGGCTTCTTTTTCCTACTTCGCTTAGTAGATCCACTGGCTCCCTCGTCTTGATTTGGTCTTTCTTTCCATTTCGAAGAACCACACACTTCGCAATTCTCCAGACTTTCCTTACCACTCGTGAAAAGTATACAGTCATTTGGACATGCTGCTATCTTCTCATATCCTAGATCGAGAGAACTTAGGAATTTTTTGATTTTATAGGCTGAGTTTGGAATACAGATTTCAGGAAATGCTTCATTCAACAATTCAAGTAGCATAGTGAAGGACTTAGCAGACCACCCGTTTAAACATTTAATCTGAAATAGTCTGACAATGAATGAGAACTTAGAAAATTTGGTGCAGTCGTTGTACAACGGGATACTAGCATCTTCAAGTAACTTAGCGAAGGATTCTTGCTGCTTATTATTTTCATGGGTGGAGACAGACATTTCCTCGTCCACCCCACCACCAATCTGGTTTGTTTCTATTGACTCATTGTGAACTTCGGTTGTTGGGTCATTGGTGTGGAAAGGAACATTATGAATCCCCATGGCATCTTGTAACAAAGCATGCATCTCATCGGGAACGCTTAAGTCTTCGTTCACTAAGGGCTCAGCCACATTTTCTAATACAACCGGACGAACAGGAGCTGCCGCATGATCCTCTCCATGACAAAACCACTTTGTGTACCCTTGAAGAAAACCGTTGACAGCCAAGTGTGTATGTACTACGTCACATGTCCTCAGCATACAATTTGTACAGCGAAGGCATGGACAAAGGATTAGGTTGGGATCACGGGAATGTCGTTTGGCAAAGATAATAAAATCTTTAATACCATCACGGTACTCCTTGAATAATCGTGGTTTACTAATCCAACTTCTATCCATTATATCAATAGCACACAGTCTGAAATTAAAATTTGATATATTAAATAGTAATAACAGTAAAAGGCATTTTGTATATTAAATTTCACCTATTTGAAAACTATCCCTAGATGCAAATAAATAAACGATATAATCTTTAACTGTAAAATAAAGAAATTGTGGCTCCAAAAAATGTACCAAAAAAAACTACTTCTTAACACAATCTACTCTATTCACCAAACCCTAAACGACCTTTTGTGGAAATGATCACAACCACCTTAGACGGTATTTTATCGCACACCCTGTGTTCGAGCATAAAAAAAAAATCGACTATAGTCTCCCCTGTATTTGGCTTTCCGTTCAAGGAGATGATGATGGTAAAGGGTATTTTGCTGATGAAGAGGAATCGGCCGAATCATGAGCGCGTCGTGCTGTAACTACGGTAACAAGAAGATCTGATGACTCATGAACTATTTTGTTCATGACTACTAATAATCACTTATCTCATAATAATAATAATAATAATAATAATAATAATAATACTAAACAAAAGAAACAGTAAAAGAAAAATTAAAATGTCTAGTATGTAAGCATATATTTTGCAGACTGAACCAATTGTTGTACATAGCCGGAGGATTTTGGCATAGAGCTATAGCATCCTCAGTTCACAGTGAACCCAGTTTGGTCAAAAAAACATGCCAAAATGACAATCAGATGCATGGGATAAGCTTCAATTAAATAACAGTGAAAGAAACTGGGGATGCTATGCAGCATACTTAGTTACGAAGTGAACCCATTTTGTTAAAAAACCATGCCAAGGATTGCAGTCAGGTTACTTTAACAGTATCTGAAAATGAAAAATTTCCCATTATCTGAGCTTATATGTTGCTCTACTACTTCTTCATCCCAACTAAATCTAAAACCCAATTGTAGCCGCATATCCGGCCGGAGGATTTTGGCATACGTACCTATACCATCCTCAGTTCACAGTGAACCCATTTTGGTAAAAAAAACATGCCAAGATGACAATCAGATGCATGAAAATAAGCTTCACTAACAACAAAAAAATAAAATGGGGATGCTAGCAGCATACTTAGATTGGAAGTTAACCCATTTTCGTATTAAAAACCATGCCAAAGATTGACAATCAGGTTACTTTAACAGTATTTGAAAATGATAAATTTTCCATTATCAGAGCTTATATGTTGCTATACTGCTTCTTCAATCCAACTAAATCTAAAACCCAATTGTTGTGCGTATCCGAAGGATTTTGGCATACGTACCTATAGCATCCTCAGTTCACTTAGTCTGGAAGTGAACCTATAGAAACTGGGGATGCTATGCAGCATACTTAGTTTGGAAGTGAACCCATTGTGTGTTAAAAAACCATGCCAAAGATTGCAATCAGGTTACTTTAACAGTATCTGAAAATGAAAATTTCCCATTATCTGAGCTTATATGTTGCTCTACTACTTCTTTAGCCCAACTAAATCTAAAATTCAATTGTTGTGCATATCCGGCCGGGGGATTTTGACATGCGTACCTATAGCGTCCTCAGTTCACAGTGAACCCATTTTGGGTAAAAAAACATGCATGCCAAGAAGACAATCAGATGCATGAAATCAGCTTCATTAACAGTGAAAGAAAATGGGTATGCTATGCAGCATACTTAGTTTGGAAGTGAACCCATTTTGTGTTAAAAAACCATGCCAAAGATTGCAATCAGGTTACTTTAACAGTATCTGAAAATGAAAATTTCCCATTAACTGAGCTTATATGTTGCTCTACTAATTCACTGTGCCCAACTAAATCTAAAATCCAATTGTTGTGCATATCCGGCCGGAGGATATTGGCATACGTACCTAGAGCATCCTCAGTTCACAGTGAACCCATTTTGGGTAAAAAAACAAACATGCCATGAAGACAATCAGATGCATGAAATCAGCTTCATTAACAGTAAAAGAAGATGAAAATTTCCATTATCTAAGCATATATTTTTCTATTAATTCTTCATCTCAACTAAACCGTTCATGCTAAGGAAATCGAAATGAATAAACTGAAAAAAGCTGCCTTTTTTGGAAAATAAGGGAAATCAAGAGATCATACCGAAGAGAGAGGGAGGGAGCGGGGCGACGAGGGCGGGGGCGTAGGAGAGAGAGAGAGGGGGGGCGACCGCCGATTCACCTCCAAATAGAGAGAGGGAAGAAGGAAATCGAAAAGGACGAAGGGAATAAGGGACGATTTTGAATGGTCGAAGGCCGTCGAAGAGGACGAAGCGGCGGAGGCAAACGCGCGGGAAATAGAGCGAGGAAGGAGGGAAACGAAGCGCCTCTTTCCCCTTTTTTTTTTTGGGTAATGGGAAAATGGCGAGCGAAAGATTAGGGTTCGCGGGTTTTATTCCCAGTTATTCACCGGCGTTTTAATTGGAAACGCCGGTGAATGTGCCCGTATATTCGCCGGCGTTTATAATAAAAAATGCCGGTGAATAATAAACTTCACCGGCGTGTTTAGGTAAAACGCCGGTGAATACTAACATACGCCGGCGTTTTAAATCGACCGCCGGTGTATGCCCATCCCATCTGGCGCCCAATTCCTACTCGCTCCCTACCCCGGCGCTACTAGTAAAACGCCGGGGAATAATCGCCGGTAAAAGCAGTATCTTTTGTAGTGTTATCATTATCAATTGATACAAAACACTATAAACTTTTGTACATCTGACCAATGTAAGTTAAAAAGTGTGGACCTATTTTCATAGCTAAAAGCAAGAAGTACAAGAAAATAATGGCATTCAGAAATAGTCTTCCATTTAAATATATATCTTTTGATCAGGTATAAACAAAACAATAAGTAACTCACCAGGTCAGACAGCAAAAGGTGATATGTTCACCATGTAATACTCGACACTTTCAAATTTTGTTTCATTAGTTAAATAGCACGATGTGGATGTACATGAATTCCATTTGAGAAGGATGAGGTATTTAAAGTATGAAATTATGCAAACAAAAATAATATCAAGGGGGCTAAACATACCGCTGAGGTTCTCCATGTCAGCCACAAAATTTTGATAAGTTAAGTGGTTTTATTATCCTTTCCCAATCATATTTTAATAGCGATTTATTACTTCATTTGGATGACAATTTAATGGTTAGTATCCTTTCTTCCAAACACATGAAGCAAGCATGTAATACAGGTTATCAGACATCACTAAGAACAAAGATCTTGAAATAAAGAATACAAATAGATGACCCACTACACATTCTCCTTCTAACCAATAATATACTTCATATAAACATATTATCAACTAATTGAATACTTCAATGTTATGTCAAACAAATTCAAGTAACAGTGCAAAACCACTTAGTAATAATGTGAAAGGACACTTGAAGCCAAACAGAGTTTATTTCCTTTTCAAATGTGAACAGACAGACAGTTCAAACAATAAATTTGATGTTCCTAATAATGTATTAATCCATAATAGATAATTTAGGTGTGAAGTTCATATATAGAATCTAACATTTTATTCTATAATAGACCAAATGATAATGTCTACCTCCATTAATAGTTAATTAAATAATTGGTTAACACGACGTAAAGTTACCTCGAGGTAAAGGTTATGTTTGTTTCTTTACATTACCTACCAAATATATATTTACATTGTATCTTTCAGTGTTTCTGTTAATTATAGAATTTTAACTTACATTTTCTTTGCTTATTATTGAAATTCTTTATTTAGTTGGGAGCTAATTCCTTGACTCAATAAAACTTGGATGTTTTGTTCTTTTGAGTAATTAAAAAATGTAGATGCAGGTCCCACTATATGTCAATATGTTTATTTTGTGGAGCTATTTTCTCGTGTCAATGAGAAATTAAAATAAATTTTTAACACTATAATGTAACTAAATTTAGAACAAAGCTAAGAATCCATAATGTCAGCAGCTCTCATTGGGTAAAGATCCGAGATTTACATAAGTAGTTAGAAAACAGTATGAAACATAGAAACTTCTCTCAAAAAATATATATATATATATTAAAGACACTGTAATTAAATAAGGAATCCGATCATACCTTCATAGCATTTACATTTTGAATACCCAGAGATTGATTATAAAAGAGTGCAATGCTTGTTAAGGAAATGCAGAACACAGTTATTGGTAATGGGATGATAAAAATATAATCAAAAGGAGAGAATAGATAGTTGATAAATGATTCCTTGTAGAGTAATAGTATTGATAATCCTACTTTATTAAATTTATATTTCAGAATAATTTGCATTCTTCGTAATAATATTCCAGGAAAAATCGTTCATGCTATCTGCGTATAAAATGTATAATTGTTCAGCACATTGTCATGATTGTGCAATATCAAATATAAGTTATTAAGATGTATAACATGTAATCAGAATAAACTATTTTGTGCTCTAAAAGAACCAAAGGTATACCTGGACAGGAAAAATAATTATTGAAGAAATATTTCAACTACAATGTGTTTAGGTTACATGATAACATTCCAACATGGACTAATTTGAACATCTTTCAGTCCATGCATATAACCTTTATAATATTGAAGCCTTCTTTAAATTGAATTCCAATTTAATTGGCAGCTAATGATAAAGAATAACATAAAATTTCAATTCAAATATAGTGAGGGATATAAGAATTTAGATATCTATAACAATGTATCAATGAAACACATAATTGTATACCTAGCTAAATTAGTTGATTTCATGAATAATACGCTGAGTGCTATTAGAATATCCAACCCTACAAAGAGAATTCAAACAAAAATATCAATGAAAAACACAATTCTTATAAACTTCAACTTATTGTAAGAAGCAAACGTTAATGTAAAGCAAATTTAAAAGTGCAGGAAGAAAGAAATGTGTAATGACATTGGAAATCTATGTCTTCAAGAGCAAGAGGAAAGAAGTTATAACCTAATGAGAAAAAGTTTCCTGATCAATTTCTTCACAAAATATTCTTGAATTTATGTTCTATATAGATTTGGATCACTGTTTTTTAAACATTTAGGAAAAAATTACAATAAATCTAGTTAACACTGTGAAGTGTGGTTCTTGATGTATCTAGTTTGCATCATTTGGTTAAATGGGACCATACTCATCGACAATATGATTCAACCAAAGAAAGGCAGAGATAAAAGTGGGAGGCACTCACAGTTTGCAATTTATCCACGAAACTTCCATAATTATCCCCCCAACCTTCGCCTTACATTCAGTCGGTATAGAAAGTTAGACATCTACAAAGAGAGTGAAAATGAAAGTACATTAGCAATGTTTGTTTTGATCCAAACTAAAAGGAAGGAAAAATAAAGCACCAGAACCATATAGCAACTACAATCCAATATATGCCTAATCTGACTTTTCCATACAGTGGTAGGCTGAATATATTATCAACAAAACTATAAGAAATGAATGCAAAAACTGCATCCTAACCTACAAAGTTATATTATTCTAAATATAGCTCAACGAACGAAATCGACGTAAAGTTACCTAAGCGGCTAAGTTACTAGGCATTTTTAAGTTCCACGAACTATCATTTTTTTAGACCATATTAACTTACCCTACAATTGTGAAGTGTGAACATCAGGAAAACACACAACATTGTCTAAATAAACACTAACTGAATATGTCTGCCAATAATTTTTAGGAAAATCAATCTGAAAAAATGATGCCCGCACCTTTCAAGTTATAAGACAAATGGGCATTAAAGCAAATACAAATGCAAAGAAGGCATAAATGGAACCATGCTCAAAAGAATGCATTACAACTATGGATAAAAATAAATAACGTAAACCAACACAAGAAGTAAAAGGAACCATCATCCTAAGAGCATCCACAGTCGTTTGCTATATATGCCATTTTGGCATATTATAGCAAACGACCTCTGCAGTCGTTTCTCATTTATCCATTTTTTAGCAAACGTTCTATTCTCATTTCTCAAATATGAGAAACGAAATGTGCTTTCTCAAATTATAAAAGACGGGGTATGATTCCCCGTCTCTCTGATTTAATAATTATTTAATCGATTCGGACGGAACAACATATACCGTCTCAATAATTTTAAATTTTTTTTTTTTTAAAATGGTCGGACGGGGAATGATACCCCGGACGGAGTATGGCACCCCGTCTCTCGCCTTTAAAAAATATTTTTTTTTAAAAAAATCCTCAGACGGGGAATGATACCCCGGCCGGGGTATCATACCCCGTCCAAGAACCAAAAGCCAGTGGAGCATTAAATGGTCTCTGGCATTAATTGGGTAAGTTTAATTAGATTAAGTTAGGTATTAATGCTGATTAGGAGTAGTTAGGTATTAAGTGATTAGATTTAGTTATTATTTTATTATTTAATTTAGTTAATTAATATAGTTTAATAGTTAATAGTAATTAACTTTTTTTAATTTATTTGAAACGATCGGACGGGGTATGATACCCCGTCTCTCTAAAAAATAGAAAAAATATAGCAAACGACGACTGCAGTGAACGATCGTATTTGCTATTACTGTAGCTGCCATATTATAGCAAATGAGAAAAACGACTGTGGATGCTCTAAGATACGCAAAAGAAGCAAATGAAATTATATAGAATAGCTGGGAAAAAAGATAATGAAATGTCATCAATGAAAACTTTTTAATGTACTTTTTGGAAAACTTTTTCCAATACTCATAAATTTGTATCCGCATAAGAGTGCAATATTTCTATAGTTCTATATCCATACGTAGTAAGTAATTTTAGATTCCATAAATAATTGACTACTATATGCACATGTGATGCACTGGAAAGAGAAATGAGAGTGAACTTTCATTTCAAAGTTATACAGAAGGCAATTAAAAAATTGGACAAAATCATTTGGGAAAAGGGAAAAAACACTTGATCACTGAAAATCACTGCAGAATTCAAATTTCTATTAGGGGTAAGCTCATTCAAAGTTGTAATCTATTATATGCCACCAACCCTCAGCCCAAGTTTCAATAGAAAAATATCATAACTTTGAAAATAAAATAAAACAAATAAACGTAATTAATTGCCACGAGGTAAAGGTCATCACATGCTCTGATGGTATGCCTAGAAGTTGTCTTGCTTGCTGATCAAATAGGTAGATTCTTGTTTGCTCAGTTTTGCTCTTAGTTTTATATGTTATTGAGGGGTATCAGTGTTTGAGTAATTACCATAACCATTATGAGTAAAACCGACGTTCCTTGCAATAGAATTGGTGCCAAACTTGACCAAAAAGCTCTGCATATGCTCTGCATATCTATATACCTTCCTTGCAAGCCGAGTATAGATTATGGCATGACCTTTATAGCTATACAAACTACTCACTAAAACATATCTGTGGTAGTATAGGTACACAACAACGGCATGCAAGATACATAATTCTACATGACAACAAAAACAATCCCCCAAACAAAGTTAATGGCTTTCATTGTGTGTTTGATAATCAACCGGTAGAATATTCTAATTTGGTAAAATGAAAATTTATGTTGTCGAAAAAGTGATTGCAAGTTTTATTATTATACGAAGTGATTACAAAAAGAATTGAAAAACATAACTGGCAAAAAATTGGTAAAAACACTGGAAAAATGAAATCAAAATCTTGCAGGTATTTCCACAGCATAGCCCTGCATATTGAGCATGGAAACCAAGGCGACTTCTAAGCTTTGGTATATTTCTGGGTTCTCATGAATCCTTTCTTAATTTTCATACCACACCCAACTTATCAACCAAATAGAGGACTAAGAGCCAATGTAGAATCATATTGACACTCACAGATTGAGTCAAGCCTCATAAAACCGACGACATTTACAACTCATACTAGAAGGGCCGTAAACATTTAGTTATCACATCAATTCGAATGCATGTATCCATACAAAAGAATTTGAGTAACAATTGCATGATGTTAAAATAAGTAAACACCAAAACAAACACAAAGGTACTAATACGCATAACAACTAAAGTCCTAAAATGGACTGTAACTAAATAACATAGAATATATTACACCTGCAAAGTATACAATATAATGATGTGAGCACAAACTTCACTCCACAGCTCGATACGTCACACTCCTTACCCACCCTTATATTTCTAGAATCCATGCAATGTAGTGAGAATTGTATCAAATCATGTTAAGTGTAAGTGCGCAGAAGTTGTGACCATAGCACTATTAAAATATATATCCACTCATAATGTAGATTTATCCATGACAGTCAATTTATATAACAGTTAATGGATGAAATTATAAGAATAGAGTCTAGAAAGCATTGATAAATGCCCCATTTTGGTTTGCTTCATCAGTGTGTTTGTTTGCTCTACATATCTAAAAATATTATATCAAAACATTTTTTGTTACAACTGATTCATCCGACATAATTTTAAGGGAGTTAAATATGCATATGTATCTCATTAAAATAAACTTACTTACCGACCCTGCCTATACATATATAAACCTATAGTTATATACAGAGAGAGTATTGATAATATAAGATGCTGAGTTAGATTCCTTTTTGCGAGGTAAACAATTTGGACTATCCAATTCATATATATATATATATATATATATAAACTTAAATAATTTGCTATACATCATTCCATAAAAATAATCAATTTAATTATCAAATACTATATAAATAAACCCACAAACTCAGATCACTCAGATCATTCAAACTTTTTAGACATGTTGCCATCATTGTCATTTTTTAGGTATGGAAAAAATGAATAAATCATTCAATCATAACAACTTCATCAGACATAGTACGGAATTCAAGTTGCCAAAATTATAATGTAAACAACCAAGAATTGTAAAAAATTAAAGGTGATTAAGGAACTTGCTATCAGCACAAAGTTAACTATCTACTACAATTGTATGCCTCGTATATAGACAAAACAACTATATACATTGAACAAATATAGAGCAATACAATAAAATCAGAAAAGCAAAGTTTTCAATCATGGATTAACTTTAGAAGATAAGATGATCAAAATAAAGTGAATTGCACGTGTATATTCCGAACTCTTGGGATAATTACCACCCTATTTTGTTAGAATATTTTTTAACCATATGAATGAAACCTTAGGTTGTGATTGATTAATATGGCGAAAAAAAGATTCCCATCAAGAATAGGTGGAGAGATCATGTTTAAGTTTTATGACAAACGTGTGTTAAAAAACCAATATTATGAATTTTGCAAAGTTTAATTGAGAAAGTGAATTACACATATTTAATTAAGTAGGTGATGAAAAATAAACGACATGAAAGTCTTACCACATCCATAGAGATGACTACGCTATTTCCATAGTGTTTTCAAAGAAGATGGGAGGTCAACTTTCTTCCATTATATATGACAAAAATCCTTCCATTATATATGACAAAATGCATGTCAAAGTATAATTAGTTGATAGTTAGTAGATTGAAAATTCTAAGACGTAGTTTGAGCTATTTCCAATTGGATTTAAATTCCGATAAACCCAAAGCACATAATACTACCCTAAAGCTCTACAAAAAAGTTATAAAAAAAAATAGACCCTCAATTTATTTTCATATTTTTAACAACCATGGAATTTATATAGTTAGAAGCTTAAACTCGAGAAGATGGAAAAAAAAATGGAAACAAAGCAGCATGAACGCATGCAAGGAGAAAACACGCTTCCCGGAAAGTGCCTTTCAACTTTCGATTACCTCAATGTGCATGTGCACCTGCAAGCAGAAATATTTTTTTAAAAGAAAAGGTTTAAAAGGAAATATGTGCAGCTGCAATGTGATTGCATAACTTGTCAGAATTGGTATAATATTCGTCTGTGGAGAACATGTCTGCAAATGTTCCTAAACCTGCTAGAATCAACAGCATACATGGCTTCCAAACACATTCCATATATTAATGAGGAAAAGTTCCCATAAATGGCTTCTACCCAAACCTTTTATCCCTTTCAAAAAGTTGTTATTCGATATGGAAGCCATATATGGAACAAAATTTTAGTATGCAAATAGATTCAGCACATTTGAAAGAAGAAAAAAAAACAACTACCATCTACAACCATTCAGTTTACACCTCCATCAACTTTGAGAACCCAAATC
The DNA here is from genome assembly GCA_017893485.1 of Hemerocallis citrina. Lineage (NCBI taxonomy): Eukaryota > Viridiplantae > Streptophyta > Magnoliopsida > Asparagales > Asphodelaceae > Hemerocallis > Hemerocallis citrina. The sequence goes on from CM030365.1 coordinate 223,799,019, forward strand.
CTAACAGTATCTTACCTATTTGTGATGGCTCTTCCTTGCTTCTTGTTGACAGCGAGATGAAAAGGTGATGGCTCTTCCTTGCTTCCTTGCTTCTTCGAAGTGGATTTTTAGCATTCAAACCCACAATCCACCTCATTTCTTCTCACTCCCTGTCATTTCCACTCCCCCCCCAACCCTATAACTCTCTTCGTCTTTTTTGTGACCTCCAAATCCAAGCACCCAAACCCTAGCCCTAAATCTGGAAGAGAAAACCACAGAAAAGGAGAGGATCAAAAACAAAAATCAACGATTACAGCCTAAAAGAGACACCCCACGAAAGACCTAATCGAAACCCCAAATTCGAGAACCGAAACCCTAACCCTATACGAAATTGAAAAGAGGGAAAGTATAACCTTGCTACTTTAGAGGATGATTTAGGATAGGTGGAGGTGGAGGATGCACAACAGATCGAGTGTCGTCGGAGCTCCAGGCGAAGGCTAACCCAGTGGCCGCTCAACGGAAGAATCGAAAAGAAAAGAAAAAAGAGAGGGGCAGCGGTTTTAGGGAAAGGGATGAAGTGATATATTCACTCCCAACAATTCTAACTTATTAGAGCCCTAAAACCCAATAGCAAAGAGAGCGCGGCTGAAAAAGAGAGGGTGTGAATATCGCTACGCAAATTGTGAGCCGATCTGTACCGCTAATTCTGAATCGGACGGAGTAGAAGGATGGCAGTTCCGTAAATGTTTAAAAAACCCAGGGTTAGAGTAGGGATCCAAAGAGGGCAGAATTTTTGTTCCTATGGCCTTTAAGTAGTAGTATAGATTTGCGATGTTGATCCTGTGCTTTATGCGACGCTTGAGGCGGACGCCATTGGTTTAGGTTGCAGTTTTTATTTTTCGTTAGTTTCATTGTATTGTATTGATTATCCCAAAAAGTATACTCATACCATGCACATACAACTACATAAAAATAGAGTTTTTTTTATAAATTTTTTTTAGACCGGTACCCAATAAATACTGAAATTCCATATTAGTTTCTGACAAATTGCTATTTCAATATGATTCCCTTAATTAACTTCAAAACTAATTAGAAGTGATCAGTTCGAGGTACTATATTATGAAAACTTTGATCTACAGATCTAATTATTGAAGAAGAAAAATCTTAAGTAGAATGGTTTATGAGAGAATAAAATTGAAATGATGGAGAGTCATAAGAAGTGTCATTAATTTCATCATGCTTGTTCCAAGTTCGAAGTACCATTTCTACAAATAAGAATTTACTTCTTTCTTCATATAGATATATATAGGATCTATGAGAAAATTACTTAGAAGTACATTTTGTGCAACAGTCCTTCCTATCTGATAGAAAAAGATCCCATGATCCTGAACTGATCTTATCTGGAATTGGCATTGCAAATTCCAAGTTTTTCTATGAGAGCTGATCTGATTGTATTAGTATTTATAATTGATTTTCTCTGTGTGATATTAATTGATAGGGCCTCATTGATAAGTGGTACAAGATCTCGTTCTCATTCATTGGAACCCATGGTTATGGATCTGAATCCATTAGTATGGGACCTTTTTTTTTCCAAGTGAAATTCCTAGTATATGAAAGAATGAAAAAATGCTTTCGTTGTTGTGGAATAAGAAGCCTTCGTATCTTAATGCATGTATTTAATTTCTTCGTAGCTATTAGAGCGGGATCCACTTTTTGGGGAATATTAGTCGAAACAATAACAAGAATATTTCTAGTGGAACATCTTTCACAATCTCTGGAGAGACAGTTCTCTAATAGACTGAGGGATAAGTAATTCGACTGATTCACATACAAATCATGAATGTTTGGAATCCATATTATGCAAGGAGACATTGCTTTTGCTAATTCAAATTGAAGGATTATATCAAATTGGTCTATTTCTGGCGTCATATACATACTTAGCACATTCATCATAAATAGCAGCTCCGTATCAATATCATCACGATCATCAATATAAATATTGTCACTATCATTAAGATCCTCGATATCATCAATAAGATAACCTTGAGACTTGTCATCAAGAAACATGTTTCGAAATACCGTAATGAAAGGAACATAAGAGTCTGTCCCAAGGTATTTGACCAAACAGGATCGTCCAGTTCCTATAGGACCTACCACTAAAATACCCCTAGAAGGGGCTAAGCGAAAAGGATTTTCCATGAAATGGGAACTCCAAACTATTAGCCCCACACGAGGTTTGTGAATAAGTGATTGTCTGATAATAAGCAAGGAATATTCGTCTTTCTGCTAAACATGATCTTTTGAACTCATAATTCATTAGATACTTTTTCTGAATGTCAACTAAGTATCGTAAGTAAATTGATCCCGGTTGTTCAACCATTTGATAACTATAGTCATTCTTTGATTAAATATCACTATGAGTCAAACCCGATAGAATTTGATCAATCATTTTTTCTGTCATTAAGGTGGAGAACTAAACCAAGAATTCTCTTTCTTCATCGTCAATCGAATCACTGTTTGCGACCCAGGATTCTGTTTTATCATCAATCCAATCACCGTTCATTGTCAGATAAATTTTGGACTCCACTTGATTTTGTTTTCCATAGGTTCAATAGATAAAAATTTTACTTTTTTTAGAAGGAAAAATGTAGAGTATAGCCATCCTGTTTCATTAGAGATTGTTTAACAAAAAAAACTCTGAGTATTTAGCTCAAATACAAGAACTACCAAGTAGAAAAAGAAAACATAACCATAAAGCCTCCAATAATCCCTAGAGAGTGAGAACTATCTAAAACCAGAATCAGCAAAATAACAACATAGGGAGTACAAACATAGATCAGAATTTCTCCAATAAAACCCTGGGGAGTGGGTATCAGAGCACCAATCAATCGAGAGTAGAACCAATCATGACCCCCTCCTCATCGTACTCAGCCACCTGAGTCTGTAATCGTAACTAATTACTTTTAGAATTGCTCGAGGGACAAATAAAAAAATTGGAAATATCAATTTATGAGGGCTACTATGAAAATTTAATATTTGTTAGAGTACTGCTACACCTACTACCAAATTTACTACATTTTCCGCTACTACCTTTGGTGGCATATTATTAGAGGATGATATTGCAGAGTAGGTGTAGAGTATGTGGTATATATTATTGACCTATGTAGACTATGTAGATAAACTCCTAAAAAGTTTGTGCAGGAGTTCAGTTCTTATTCTTCCATTATACCTCTCCAATTCTCTCTTCTTGCCTTAGTCACTCTCTGTGAACCCATTAAAAAACAAACAACCCACTGAAAAGTGAACAGAAAGACTAAATGTGAAAACGCCTACATGCAACTTTTTTTTTATAAATAAACCTCACTCAACTATGTTTTCAAGGCATGGGTGTGTTAGGTTTTAAATAAAAAATTGAGTTGAAAACATAATTGATAGAGGTTTTCAAATAATAGAAAAAGTTGGGTACGATTATTTGAAAATGGGCAATACTTAAGTGAAGTTTTTCATATTTAGCCCAAGTAAGAAGAAGAAGAAGAAGAAGAAGAAATGGCTGCAAAACGCTCAACAACGAAGGTGGTAGTCAAAACCACCAAGTAGCGAGGAAACCCTCAAGCTTTCCGTCGAAGCATCGAATGTGGCAAAAGCCGAAACAAAAACTACCCTCATTTCCAACGAAAATATCTTTGAAATAGCCTTCCCCCAAAACCAGGGTGACCATCACGATGATGTCGAAGAACCACCCAAAACAACCAAGGTACCAAAGAAGCAAGAGCCCACAAAAACCAAGGAGCCAAAGAAGAGCGAAAATCTCAAAGCAGAGGTGCTGAAGACAAAGACGAGACGAAGAGGAGAAGGAAGATGTTTACTAGCGGTAAGTACTCCGATGTGAGAAGAAACTACAGCAGGGTTGTGTTCAAGTGTTAGGAATTGTGGCCTCAAATACACGTAGACAGTGAGTACTTGAAGTTGGAGAAGAAGAGGATAAGACAAATAGGCAAGATAAGACAAACAACAAATAGAAGAATGCAGTCTGGAGAGTTGCGTTCGACTGACCGGGGGGTGCCGTCGACCAACCAGAATCTGCTGAGAGTTCTTCGAGTGTACAGGTCCAACAGAGGAGGGGACGGTCGACCGGTCAGCTCTCGGGTCTGAACTTACACGTTGCGGTCGACCGACCTTAGGAGTGCGGTCGACCGACTTCGGCGGTGTTTGTTTTTGGGATTACGAATTGAAGGCCCAATTGCTGGATTTATGTTTATCTTTTAGGGTTTACTTGTGGGCTATATATATGGCCGTAAACTCTAGGGTTGGAATCAATTTGTGTAATCAAGAGGTGAGCCGATATCATTGTTCAACTTCAAGAGGGGATTGTGTCGAGTGTTTCAAAGGTGAGAGAGAAAGAGATTGAGAGTTGTAATCTCTTTGTAATCTTTGTATTTCTTAGGGAATAAGAAGTATTGGTTATCTTTGCATATTGATTGTGTTCTTGTGAGATTTTGCATATATTGTGGTGACTTATTCTTGGTTCATCTAAGTTCTAGGAGTTTCCATTGTTTGTAATGTGTTTCCGCTATTAGCACTACGAGTTGTGGGGTAGATTCTTCAACATCAAGGTGTTGAAGTGGTGCACCCAGAGTTGGAGATATAGTCGGGTGTGATGACGCTGATGAATGCTATGATGAACGACATGTTGGAGAGATGGTTCCTTCCTTCATTATTCAATTTAGCTTTCGTTTCCTTTTTTCCTTCATTATCGTAACGACATGTTCTTGCATTTGAGTATACACACCGATTGTTTTCTCACCTCACCAATCGGTCGTTGTTGGATGATGCATTGGCTATCATCATCTCTTTCTTTTTTTAATATATATTCCCAGCTTCAGGGTTTCTCTTTTTCCTTTTCTCCAATACTCTCTGTTTTTGTTTTGTTCATGAATTAGAATTTCTTGGAGGCCCATTCCTGCATATGCAACAACAAAATAACTAATATTCGAGAAAGAAAAGTTGGCCTCTTAGGCCCAAGCCCATCTAAACTGATCACAAATGGGGCCATTCCAACAAAACGTCGAAATACATTTCATGTATAATAAGAGGCCAAGAATCCAAAGGTGGGAGTAGGGATGGTACAATATTGAAGTTGCAGACTTGCACTAGGAAACAAAATGCTGGTTGGATCTGATGAAAACGTCGTTGCCAAATGTAGTACCGTATGGTTGCTCTTGTCTGGTTTGATTCACTGTCGCTTTCACCATTGCAGTATACTTTTCTCTCATCACTACAAACAGTGAAGGAATGGCCGGCGTTTTTTACCACAATGGCCGGCGTTTTCAAAACGCCGGCGATTAGTTAATGGCGTTTCGCAAAGCGCCGCCGCAAGCGCCGTCCTTGCCGCTGCCGGGGAATCTTATTCGAATCCCCGGCGCAAATGAAGCGCCGGCCTTGCTTTGAGAAATCCCCGGCGTTTGCAAACGCCGGGGATTTACTGTCGAATTTTCAAAAAAAACTGAACATATATCACAAGCTCCACTACATTTTATCACAAGCTCCTGCTTCACTACATTTTATCACAAGCTCCACAAATTCTCACAATTCATCACAATTTTTGCACATTCTATTCCTGCTTCACTGCATGTAAAAAGGTATTCATCTAGAAGTGCTTTAACTCTTCCAAATATCACAAGGCATTAGTTTATTAAAAATCTTACCGAACCTTTTAACTAAGGATCATGTATATATAGATTAATCATTTTGTACAAAACTGATGATAAGTTGTCTCTCATCTTGGCTCAAAATCCCCTGTGATACAACAGATTTCTCTTCAAACAAAAATGAATACAAGCTTTTCAAATTCTACAAATACTACATACACTCCTCCAGCTTTCACTTCTGACCATCCAAATTGCATAATGGGAAGGACACAGCTGAGATCATAGTTTGCTCTGTCATGATGATTCTTCAGTTAGCATTCACCTCCCATTAGGTGTGTAACCCTGCACAAAATCAATTTATCAATTTGAGATTTTGCAAGCGAGACAAAAAAGAAAACAAACAAAAAAAAAACCCTGCACGAAATCAATTTCAAGGTCAAAATATTGTAATATTCTCCAAATCATCGGGAAAAGAGTGAACTCTGCTGAGTGCTGAACTCTCCTAGATACTGCTATCATCATCCGGAAATTTTTATCCAACATACACACCCATAATTTAAAGTTCATGTGTGTATAACTTATATAATAATTTGAGCACATAACTTTTAGATTTGAAAATATAGTGTACCTGTAAATTAGCAGACAGACCTTCCCAGAGCAACTCCCTGCTTATGTACCTGTAAATTAGCAAACAATCACGTAGGATTTGAGATCAATCAAATTCAACAAATTTAATATTCCTTTCAAATTATATATTCTGATTAATACCAGAAGAATGAAATAACAGGTTGTCCAAACCAATACTTTATTAAAATATAATTGAACTTAAGACTAGAAGAATGAATTAACAGATCATCCTAACAAATACTTTATTCAAATATAATTGAATAGGTTATTAGTGATAAAATTTATAGAATGGTTTCAACATACCGAAATGATAAAATAATAATAATATCAATTTGGGAGTCGCAGAGCCTTAAAAGTCCATGTGATCCTTACTAAAATTACACAAAACCTGAAGAAATATCAATTGAGTCTTAGATCAAAGAATAGAACTTCAAATTTACTTACATCAGCTAAGATCATGCTATTAACTTGATCAACATTTAAGGAAGGTGGCATTTCCAAACTGCACTATCTAAACTTAATCGAATATAAGAAGTCACTCAACCTTGGGTTGAAGACCTACCTTCTTTAGTAAGAAGAGGGTTCATCCCATCTTACCATTTGTTGAATTGTATCTAGAATTTCAATCCTGTCAGGACGCTGAACTGAAGAGGGTTCATCCCATCTTACCATTTGTTGGGATCAACCTCACCTATTCCAACAACAGTTCTAGTGAACGTTACAACAAATTACAAATTACAAAATGAACACCTTTATAGATGAATTACTTAATTTGACAATCATTCATATACAAGCAAAATGGGAAACATACCTTTGCTCTGGAGCCTTTTCACCTTCAAATCTCATTTTGAATCTCATCCCGATAGAATGGTTGTTCTTCAGAGACTCCATGTACTGATAAAAAGGACAATGAACTCAGCGGGGCTTGTCCTGTAGTAAAACAAAAGAGTAAGAGCAGTGCCTCAATTATCAGCAAATGTACAACTAAATTTTCTAAGAGACAAACATGAGAAGTGACCATTGTAACAGATAGGGGACAGGATTATTATGCATTGTACTTGAAGCTTAACTGACTAGCTATAGGTGATATGGATGTTCAAGGACGCAAAAATGTTTCTTTCTAACATTACTCTAATTGTCTAAGAGGAAGTCACATATTTTTGGACACATATTGCCCCTAATGTGAGAAGCATCGGGAAGGTGATCTTTAACAATGATTGGATCTTGCCCTGGATCTATTACTAATGGATATGCACAGACTGAAAAATAACATTTTGGAGCCACTAGGATTCTTCTATTGTTCTTCTACCTTTCCTCGATGCCTGGGCTTTGTTTTGTGATCGTTGTTTTAGCTTGAATGAAAGTTGCAATGTTATTTACATTGTACTTTCTCTTTCTTTTATTAATGAACAGGGGATCTAATCCCACCATATTGAACAAGACAAAGAAATAAGATAAAAAAAATTCTACTAATTTTCATATCCAATGCCATTGATCAGCCATTGTCCCTACACAGATCATTCATTCCCAAAACCCCGTGAAAAATTACATAACAAACAAATGAACAACAACAGATACTAAAAAGAACAACAAGAACACTCACTCTCTAATAAGGTTATCGCCTTTCTCGCATATATCGACAATCTTCGCCTTCGGCTTACACTCCGCAACCACCAACTGCAGCGCCTCTGTAAATTCCCCAAAAATCAATGGAAAAAAACACCAAAAATATCAAAAAAATCACCCCAAAAATAAATTCAAGAAAGATACTGAGATATCTATCGATCCTTACTGTTGAAGATCCTTGAGAATGAATCCACTTTCCACTTTCGATTAAATCGTCACCTAGGGTTTTCAATCGACAATTTAAACACATTTGTGAAATCAAAATCATACTTAATCAAAAATCAAAATGAAAATGAAAATGAAAAAAGAGAATAATTACCTAGGGTTTATGAAAGAGAGAGATTGAGGAGGACAACGGCGACGACGGGAGTTCGAACAGCGGCGGCTGGGGGTGAGATCGAACGGCGGCGGGGGCGGCGAGATCGAACGGCAGCAAAATCGAAAGTGGAAAGTGGAGATCGAAATCGAAAGAGGGAAAGGGAAAGTGGAGATCGAAATCGAAAGAGGGAAAAAGGGAAAGTGGAGATCGAACGGCAGCGAAATCGGAAGTGGAAAGTGAAGATCGAAATCGAAATCGAAAGAGGGAAAAAGGGGAAGTAGAGATCGAGCGGCAGCGAAATCGAAAGAGGGAAAGTGGAGATAGGGAAAAAGAAGGAGGGGAAAAACATATCTAAATTGGGTTTTCAGCGTGAAAGGAAAAAAAGAAAGAGGGAAAGTGAAATACCACCGCGCGAAAGGGAAAAGGAAGGAGGGGACAATGCCCGGCGTTTACAAACGCCGGGCTATTAACACACCCCGGCGTGTTTTAAACAACGCCGGGGTTTCTTCGCAACCCCGCTGGCGCTGCTATGAAGCGCCGGGGTTGAAGTGTCGGGTTTGCCAGTATATTTTGTAGTGCATTCAGAGAATTGAATGTATGTCGATCATGTTCTCGTCATATTTGGATCGATAACACCCAGATATGGGAGTGAGAATGCCCCTATCTTAGGTTTTGCCTTTTTCCAGTGCAAATGTGTTTTTTATTTCGTGGTTTGAAAATTTTGGATATTATGCGTGTTAGAATGCAAGTACAACTTTTCTCAACCCTTATACAACTTCGAAATTTTAGTTTAGTCACATGGTATCAGAGCAACACAGGTTCTAAATTCCATCGGTTACGCTATTTAAATACAGATTTTTTTAAAAAATACTGCTACCTATTATCTAGGTCTCGATCCACAATTTGTTGGATATTTTTTTCGCCTCTTTGGCCCATAAAAAATAGGCTCTGGACACGAGGGTAGCTTAGTAGAGGTTTTTTTTTTTTTTTTTTTTTCTGGTTTTAATAAATCATCATCATCATCATCATTAAGTTAATTAATATTTCTATTCTAACAATGCGGATTGACTGTTTTAAGAGCCGATTGTCTTTGGCTAATTAGCGATTCAATTTGCTGGGTTTGGATCTTCTGTTTCTGATTTCTTCAACATCTCCTGTAATGATCTTGCCAGAAAATATAACGCAGTTGGTAGGAGTGAAGGCGTAACCAATATTAATATAGTTTGCGCTATCGGGCAGGATTTAAGAAAGAGGTTCTCAAGTTAGAGAATGGTACATGCCTTTTTAAGTCTCAACAGCAAGAAACTTGTACTGTGGCAAACATATGTTATCACCATTAACAAACCCATTCATTGCTAAGACAAGCAAAACCCATTCACTTAATAAATAAAAAGAACAAGTATTAACATGTAATTCGAATTAAAGGTTTGCAGATCTCTCAAAGTTAACGACCAAAAGCAAATTATAAACCAACAAAGAAACTAAAATAATTTTAAAAAAAAGGTTATGAATCTTGAGTACTAGTACGCTAGCTTTTTTCTTCGTTTGCTTGACCTTGTCGAATCCTCACCATCTCTGGGTTTGAACAAGGTCTGGATCTCTTCAGGAGTAACAGTAATAACATCAACCTCATCTGATAGCCGTCTTCGTTTATACCCAACCAAAGTAGTAGCCGCCATCTTCCTCCTCCTCACCTTCTTCGGAGCTGGTGGGCATAGCTTCTCTCCACTACTTCCGCAGTCCGTAGGCGTCTTACACTCGTCATCTTCTTCTACTTCTTTTGACTTCAGTGATCCAGTTCTTGGTTGCTCTTCTTCTTCTTCTTCTTCTTCTTCTTGATTAATTCTCTCCTGATCTACTTCTTTCGACTTGGACGGCGTCTTGGGTGAGCTGGACATGGATGGATTGAAGAAGAAGAAGGAGAGAGAATTAGGGTTATGATAAATAAGGAAGAAGGAAAGGAAAGTTAAATTGAGAGACTTGCTTGAGAAGGAGGAGAAGGAGAAGGGTACGTTAGTGAAGTAGGGAATATTTGGCAGTGGAGAAGTGTGATGTGATAATAAGGTAAGGTTAGGTTAGGTTATATTACGGTTTGTTACCACCTTGGATTCATGTACTCGTGTATGTATGTCTTGTATTTATCCGTGAACTGTGATCAATTCCTTGCCTTGTTCCAGGTTGATCTCGTCCACTTTTCTTTTTTTGCCACTACTACAGTACTACTTCCCTTCCCTTTGTGTGGAGCCCAGCTTCCTTAGAATCTGCACTACTCCGCTTTTTGTGTTGTGCGTTTGTTAGCCAATAAGGGCCTGTTTGTTTAGTTGCATTTTTATTACAGGGAAAGAAAGTCATCCGAAGCACTGTTCACCGATTTTGATGAATGATTTAAATTCACACTGTAGAGTAGCTATTTTAGCGCAACTGTAGTAGTAAAAGAAATCATAAAAAATAAAACCTAAACTCTGCGGTAGCTCTATTCAGGGCCAGTCCTGAGATATTTGAGATCTTGGGCGAAAAAAATTGGACCCTTTATAGACACGCATGTATTTTTATATATATTAATAAAATATAATATAACGGTGTGAGACATAAAAACAATATCCAGAAAAATAAAGATTACCTTTGTCGAGCATCACTTGCCCAAACAATCCTAAACACAGCTGTATTCTATTTTTGTTCGGTTCAGACTTTTTCTATCAGAATTTTAGACCAGAGAAGACCATGACTATATATAGTTCATTATCAGTCATGACTGTTATGATCTATTATGTGAATGTGTGATATTTCAGCATCAAACAAACAGTTTGCAGGTCAAATTTCATTTATAGTTATAGCTCATAACTTCATAAGAGCCTCATTGGAAACATATGTTAAAATTGTTCTAAATTTCTAATACTAACATAAGTTGATAGTACTTTATAGTTCAGATTCTGAGAAGACAGAACATTTGAAAATTAGGAAGGGAAAAAAAAAAACAACGTCGCATCTGTTAACAGGTTCCATGGTTAGGTAAATTAGCTCATATCTCCAGTCCACTTCGTCATACCATTCCAAAGACTAAATCATATGAGTCATTCTAGAACAATATAAGGCCAGTGCCCAGGAATCAAGCTTATCATATAAATAAGCTTCGAATTTTAGTTAGTCACAAAGCTTGCCTAACAATGAAATCAATCAACAATACTATTGTTAGAGTGATTTCTACCTCGTACCTCATAAACCCACAAGAGAGATTCTCAATTCTATTAATTAAAAAAAACGACATGAGAGGGATGAACTACCACAGTAGTACTAAGAAGACCAATAACTCTTGCAGTCCTGCTAAGAAGACCAACAACTCCAACTACGCCTCCGATACCCGAGATACCATGACTACAACTCCAACTACAAGTTCTGCTAAGAAAAAAACTGTTAGATATTATAGTCCCACATTGGATAGTTGGCTAGTTTTGTATTTGGTTCCTCCTATATATAGGAGATATTGTACTCAGTTATTTATCAATTCAATATTCAGTATTGTCTTCATTTCTCTCTGATTTATCTTAACATGGTATCAGAGCCAATTATAAAAAATTTCTTCTTCTAAATTTCTACATCCAAAAATCCTCAAATTCTCAAAAAAAAAAAAAAAAAATCCCATCGTTATCTTCACTGCAAAGATCCATTTCTAAATCCAAAGATCCATCATCAACTGCCGTCGTCTAGATCGAGCCGTCATCAACCCCAAATTGCTTAGATCGATCATCAAACTCCCATCGTCATCTTCACTGCAAAGATCCATTATCACTGCAAAGATCCATTTCTACATCCACCGATGGGTTGATGACGGCTCGATCTGGACGACGGCAGTTGATGATGGATCTTTGGATGTAGAAATGGATCTTTGCAGTGATAATGGATCTTTGCAGTGAAGATGACGATGGGAGTTTGATGATCGATCTGAGCAATTTGGTTTTGCCACACTAGCTTCTTACTCACCCCAGTTTCATGCATATCTCACTACTATACACTCTACACGTGAGCCCAGAACCTATAAGGAAGTCGTTCAATACCCCCAGTGGCGGAAAGCTATTGCAAAGGAGTTTGGTACTTTTGATCAGACTGGTACTTGGGATGTTGTTCCACTGCCTATGAGTGTTCAGCCTGTTAGCTGCAAGTGGATCTTTAAGGTCAAATATCGACCTAATGGCTCCATTGAGCAGCACAAGGCTCGTCTAGTTGCCCGGGGATTTACTCAGGAGCATGGCATTAATTATGATGAGACTTTTGTCCCAGTGGCTCAGATGACTACAGTTCGCACTCTTCTTGCTGTTGCCGCCGTTCGTCAGTGGCCGCTATACCAGTTGGATGTGAAGAATGCTTTTCTTCATGGTACCTTATCTGAAGTAGTTTATATGCATCCTCCTCCTGGTCTTACTACTCCTCTTCGTCATGTTTGTAAACTTCGTCGTGCTATATATGGTCTGAAACAGGCCCCGCGAGCCTGGTTTGAGTGTTTTCGGCTTGTCATCACCAAGGCTGGCTTTCGTCAGAGTTTCCAGGACCATTCTATGTTTATATGGTCATCACCGCAGGGAAGGGTACTTCTACTACTATATGTTGATGATATGATCATTATCCGCCGGCATTGTATCCACCCAGAAATACCTTCACCAGTAGTTTCATATGAAAGACCTTGATAAGCTACGTTACTTTCTGGGTTTAGAGATTGCTCATGGATCTCAGGGGATACTCATTTCTCAGTAGAAATACACATCAGATATTATTTCCGCTGCATGTCTCTCTGACAGTCGATCAGCTGATACATCCTTAGAGCTTCATGTGAAGCTTCGTCCCACAGATGGTGAGCTCCTTCCTAATCCCACTAGATACAGGCAGATTGTTGGATAACTTGTCTACTTATGCATGACTAGACCCGATATTGCTCATACAGTTAGTATTGTCAGTTAGTTTGTTTTCGCTCCTACATCAGTTCACTACGGTGCTCTTCTTCGGATCCTCAGATATTTTCGGGGTACTATCACTCGCTCATTATTCATGCCTTCTACATCCAAACTAGAGCTCAGTACATATTCTGATTCAGATTGGGCAGGTGATCCGACTACCAGAAGGTCTACCACAGGTTTCTGTCTATTTCTTGGTGATTCGCTGATCTTATGGCGGAGCAAGAAATAGGTAGTTGTTGCATGTTCTTCCACCGAGGCTGAGTACAGAGCAATGACAGCTACTACTAGAGAGATTGTTCATGTTCGTTGGCTGCTATCAGATATGGGTATCACTCTTACAGGAGCTACTCCACTTTATTGTGATAATCGGAGCGCATTGCACATTGCAAGCAATCCGGTCTTTCATGAGCGAACGAAGCATATTGAGATTGATTGTCATTATGTTCGTGAGCATTTTGAGGCAGGGACTATCTCTCTCCATTCTGTTACCTCTTCCCAGCAGACTGTAGACTTCTTCACCACATCCCATACTGTACAGAGATTCCGACACTTAGTAGGCAAACTCACATTGTTTAACCCATCGTGAGTTTGAGAGGGGGTGTTAGATATTATAGTCCCACATTGGATAGTTGGCTAGTTTTGTATTTGGTTCCTCCTATATATAGGATTATTGTACTCAGTTATTTCTCAATTCAATATTCAGTATTGTCTTCATTTCTCTCTGATTTATCTTAACAAAAACTTTGTAAAAGAAACAAACGAAAATTCTCAACTGATAATTTGAAGAAGATCTGAAGATGCTGGAAGGGAAGAGAGAGAGTGGGTGAGAGAGGGAGAGAATTTGAAGAAGATGAAGTGACTGGACAAAAAAAACAAAAAAGTTGAAGTGACACTGAAAGAAAGAGAGAGATTACTAAATTGGGCCATCCCCTAAAAATTAATTGCAAACCCATTAATCCATTATATTAATTATAAGACCGTTAATCTATTATACTTAAAAAAAGTTGGGCCCCTCTCCTGAAGTGGGCCTTGGACGGTCGCCCAGCCGGCCCTGGCTCTATTGTAGCTGTTTTAAAATTGTTTCTCTCCTATTTTTTCACTATCTAATAAAATAATTCTGCATAATCATCTACATTAAATTTCCTTATCTCTCCCCTCTATCATATACTACTATAAAAACTACATTCAAACTAATTTTTTTGAACTCGTTTTTATAGATTTCTTTTCTCTACACTAATCTACGAAAATATTTTGTAGCTAACCAAACCCTTATTACCACTGATTAGTCACACCTTAAGAATCACGCTAATCAGGTTGTTTGTGCTACCTATGGTTACGCCCGTATTCATCTCACAAACTTGAGTCTAGTTCCAAGCCTTGTAATTTTCTAGACTATTCTCTTACTCAAAGTGCTAATTTGTGCTATCATCCTCCCACATCTAGAATGTATGTATCTCCTCATGTCAAATTTGTTGAGTCTGTCTTTCCCTCTCTTACTTTATCCATGCAATCTGCCACAAAGCTAAAACTTCGAAATTATAAAAAGGTTGAGAAAAACACTTGTATTATAACACGTCCCTTAGGTCGAGAGTCCATTTTTTATGGGCCAAAGAAACGAGATAAACGCCTAATAAATTGTGGGCCGAGACCTACACTATATACAGCGGTATTTTTTAAAAATCTGCATTAATTTAAATTGTGTAGTCAGTAAGATTCGAACCTGAATTATTCTGATACTATTACTATGTAAAAGTTCATGTCACTAAGCTAAAACTTTGAAGCTGTAGAATGGTCCGGAAAAATTACAATTGTATTCTAATAGTTAACATTTTTTTAAAATCTGTTCAATGCATAGATATCTCAGTCCGCGGTTCAATATACTGGAAGAAAAGCAGTAAAATCTTATATGTGCAATGACAACGCATGTCCCTGTAAAAAGAAAGAATATGAGTAACAACTTTTGAACACTGTACATGTACCGACTTTGATAATGTGTGAAGGAAGGGGAAGAAGAAGATATGATCATATCAGGTCAAATTAGTCAGAGACTCCGTGTGCATTAAATTACGGAGATGGAATCCTATGCAGGCTAATTAATTTATGGTATAGATGGGCCCACATTAAATTACGAAGCGGATGGTGTCTCGCGACTCGCGTGTTAAAGGCTAGTGAAGGTATCCAATGAGGTCTATGTTACCTGTCTTGTTCTTTTACGCAAGCCATCTATGGATCAATTTAACCATAAACTGTTGTATTGAAGGATTGTAATAATTTGCTTCATCTAGTGCTGTCAATTCTCGTATATTATTCGCTGTCCATCGTGCTTGTTTCATCAAACCTTTTTAAATGGGTCGCAGGAATTTATCTTGGTTTTAGCTGTAATTAAAATTAAAATTAAAATTAAAATTAAATTAGCTTACAATAGTACTCAGGCTGAAGTACAATATTTAATTATTTATGCTAGATATGCGATAAAATAGAATGTGAACTTGTGATAACTATTTTTAAAAAAAAAGTATACTTTGTGATGCTCCAGTAGGTAACTAATTAGATCAACTTGGTAGACAATTTCACTCAATATAGCCTTTATTAGTGAAAAAGAGCGGAAAGAATTAAACTTGGAGTAAAAAGAAACTTCAGATAAATATAATATAAGACGCAACCACACACAAAAGGATATTGTAGTATGGTGTGATTTTGTGTGGTCACACGTCAGAGGGCAGTAATGCTCAGATTTTAGCAGAATAATAAGAAGTATCTCAATTCACTGTTTTTTCTAAAGGGGGACACCGTGTCAGTTTTTGTTTTATGCTCATCTTCCACATCTCAAATTGTCAATCTTAATTAATTTACAACCAAATAACAGTCTTAGTTGATTCTATTATTTCACTCTTCTTCTTTTTTTTTTTTTTTTGGGAGTTTTTTCATTTCAGTTTTGATTTCAAATCATGCCAAAAAACAGTCAGGCTTTCATTGCCAGCGAGGAAGAGAAAGATGTAAGTTAAGAAAGATTTGCAAATTAGCAAAGATTGCGTTAATTATACACAATATAAGAGAGATTTCAAACTTCAATATTAAATGAAATGCTGAACAATGTGACCCATTCTTCATATGGCTTCAATATTACGGGATGTCTTTGAAATGGCATCTCATAACACAACAAGTCACAACCCCCCAGCAAGAAACAGAGGGCCATCCATACATTATATATCTTGCAACCTGTTTGGTTGAGTACTGGTTGAAATTAACATGTTTATACTAATCGATCATGATTCCTATCTAACACCATATACAAGTATTTTGCGTATGACCACCTCTTTCTCCTTGAACAATAACTCGGATCGGTTCAATCAATGTGAACCAACCAATGGTTGTTGGAGTTTGCCCACCTGCAATTCATGTTGCATGTTCATAACTTCATACCAAGAATTAACTGAAATAACTCAAAAAATGCAGGTACAGCAACACCATAATAAGTTTACTAATAAGCATAAACAAGTATGACAACTTCACCAAAATGTACTATTTTTGCTAACCTCTTTGAATCCACAAAATTCAAATTAAAAAATATATATATTAAGGATGGAAACTCCCCTGAATTGGAGCTGATGGACTTATTACGTGTTTTTTCATTTCCGTAAATCTCAAACGGATTGAAAATATACAACCATTATCAACCATGAGGCGTTTAGTATGACCGTCACTGCTTCTAGCCATAAAAGACACAATGTGTACTGTAACTCTGGTGTACAAGTGGTCGCATATGAAAGTCGCACATGAAGGGTAACAGTGATGCATGGATTCATAGTTTTGAACATTTAGTTTGTATATTTTGTTGAAATGCATCGTTATTGCAACAAGAACAGAAATATTGCATCTCAAATGATCGGCTTACATTATTTTTCCATATAAACATAGATACTACATAAAAACCTCGAACAACAATTCTGGCGTTATAACAGTAAAGATGTTATTCCTGAAACTATAAACTCACACTAATGGAGGTGTTCTTCTCGTCATTTGGAACATCAGCACGCCCATAAACACACAGGATTCACGAAATTGATGCACAAAGGAGTGATAAATTTGAGACACAAACATAGGCCAGTCACCAAGTACTTCAGAATCATACAATCACTACTACAACATTTTTATCCTCCATCCCTGAAACACAATACACATATCATTACCTTACTCCCACTACTCCTGACTGTCTCCACCTGCAGCGCGCAGCGCTCTCGCCTTTAGCCACTCCACCACCTCTCCAAATACCAACTCCACATTCTCCTCCGGCTCCCCAATCAGCTGATGCCACATCCCCTCATAAATCCTAATCGTCTTGTCCTCACTCTTCGCTTTCTTATACAACTCCTCTGCACATGCTGGATCACAAACCACATCCCCCCCTCCATGAACAATCAGCATTGGAATCGTCACCTCCTCAAACCTCCCCTGCAACTCCTTGCAAACCCTCATCAGCTCCTGCGCAGTTGCTGCCCTTGGCCTTGCCACCCTCCTTTTCGGGCTAGCCAGTGCCAGCTTCCTCTTCCACTCCACCTTAAACGACACATCCGGGATCGAGCCCCTTGTGGGGACCACCTGTTGGAAATATTTGAGTGGTTCGTATGAACTATTGAAGTATATTGGAAGAAATCAAGAAAATTATATGTTCTCCACTATCTAATGTGCCAAAAACTGTGTCTAGATCTCAAGGGATGGAGCACTCAACTACATGTTAAATACGCAGTTGTCCTTTTCAATTAGGTGCGAGCACACATTTATATTAAACCAGTTGAATAGGCTTTTACGTTATTTGTCTGATCTACGATAAGTAGTTGTGTGGCTTCCGAAAGAAAAGGACAGAAGGCTTTGCTCTCTCTCTAGGCTAGCCATGTAGTCGGCTCTCCATGCCTCTTTAGCCTTTCTACAACATTACATGGATTACTGATGGCTCTTGAGGCATCATGCTTTCTCTCAAGACCGAAAGAGAGTTAGTGACGATAATCAGAGAGTTACCTAAAGTTCACTTACATAATTTAAGATATCACAAAGGCCTCTTCTAAAATAATTTCACTTATCTCAACTCAAAACTCAAAAGTCGAGCTCAAAAGTCAAGATAAGTGCAATTATCTAAACTCCACACCAACCTAAACTAACAAACACTTACAAAGTTAAATAAAGCTATATTTAGAGGCAGACTTCTGCAACCTAACAAAGTCTGCATACCTCTACTGACTACTATCCTAACTCCAATCGGCCACAAAGTATTCATCACTCCTACTCCTACTCATACTCAGTACGAGGCTATATTTGGGAACAAAGTTAAATCATACGGAATTATCTTACATACTTTAAGATATCACAAAATCTCTTTTTTTTTAATACTTCACAAAATCTCTTTGAATTTAAGATAACTAGTATTTCTCATGTGCGATGCACAGTTTGATACAGAGTTGGAGTTAAACGTTTGATATACGTACGTCAACAGTAATTAGTACGTCCGATGAATACCTTAATTTAAAAAAAATGGAACCGAACTCGTGATACACGTATTTATTAAAAATTAAGAAGAAAAAACTTTGATGTGTACGTGCGATGCACGTGTTGAAAAATAGATTTGGAGTTGCACGTGTGATGCACATGTTTGTTTGGTGACAAAAATGTTGTTTCTTTTTGTGACAAAAAAAAAATTGTTTATTTGTGACAAACTCTTCCATTGAATAGTAAGTAAATATATTATATTATAGATAGACAGATGGATAGTAATTTACACATGTGATACATGTTTAATATTAAATTAATTTAAAGTTAAAAATCTGACATAGTGAGACCTCCTTCATATTAGTTATGCACGTGCAATGCACGTGTTGGTAGATTGACAAATGATACTAAGGCCTTCTTCCATTATAATATTAGAGATTAGAGATTGGAGATATTCACTTATCTTAGCTCAAAAGTCTACACCAACCTAAAGTAACACACTCACAAAGTCAAATGAAGGTATTTTTTAAGTTTTGACAAACATCGGCTATCAAACAAAGAGGTGGTTTGTTTGGCCGAAAAGATACTGTAGGAAAAGAAATTTAATGAAAGTGCATTGCCCATAACTTTGTTTAGCAGTAAAAGATGTTGAATTTAGTTTCTCCATTAGATTACTATAGCTGATTTTGCTCATTTCGTTTTTCACTCAAAATGAGATAAAAATAGAGGAAAAAACACTATTCATGGATTTTTAAATTGATTTATCTCTCCTCTCTATTCAAATTATCCAATAAAATAACCCCACGTATTTCTCAACAATAATTTTTTATTACTTTTAAATTTTCTTTCAATGAATTATTACTATTTTTAAATTTTCTTTCTCTAATCTCTATCATGCACTACATTAAAACAAACCATTTTTTTAGAACTTATTTTTAAATATTTTTTTCTTCTTCCAACTAGTAATCTTCCGGGGCAAAATTTAAAAAAACTATACAAAACTTTTGGCCAGTTTAAAAAAACTACACTAAAGTTTTTTTATTTTTTTATTTAAAGGACACAATGTTTAAATAAGGCCCACTGAGTTAGTTACGGTTAGGGTTAGGGTTGGATTAGGGTAGGGTTTAAAAAAATCACTCTCATCTTTCATTTGTGTTTAAAAAAATCACACTCATCTTTTATTTGTGTTTAAAAAAACATCACTTAACTAATCAGATATTTAAATAAACCCCCCGAACTAACCCTAACTCTAACCCTAACCCTAACTAACCCAGTGGACCTTATTTAAAGTTGTGTTCTTTTTTTTTTAAAAAAAAATTTAGTGTAGTTTTTTTAAACTGGCCAAAAATTTTGTATAGTTTTTTTAAATTTTGTCAATCTTCCGAATTTGATATATTTTACAACCAACCAAACACCCCTCGAGTTTGCAAATCTGTACCATCCCAAGTCCTAACTCCAATCAAGCAAAAAGTGTGTTTCTAACAATAGTACGAAAGCAGTTTAGTAGCTTTTATTACCTCCCATGTAGGCATCACCGCGGCAGCGAGCGACAGCAAATGCTCCAACGGCCATGGCGGCTTAAACTTATCACTAATCCCACACATGGCCCCATTCAACACCACCCCATTCCACTCCAACCCCCCTCTCAAATGTATCAGCAGCGCGATCGCCCCACCCAGCGACTCCGCATACAGAAACGCCGGCAACCCAGCATCATACTTCTCCCGAAAACTCGTGAAGTACGAAACACAGTCATCGACAACCGGGTTGATGTCGGGGATGTGAGCAACAAGGCCGTCGGAGAAGCCGTGGCCCTGGTGGTCGAGAGCGCAGACGGCGAAACCCGACTGGGCGAAGAGGATGGAGGTGAGCTGGACGAGCCAGCTGGACTCCCCGCCGTAGCCGTGGACGACGGCGACGATGCCGATGGGTGGGGTGTTGAGTGGGGCCCAGGTCTGGGTGAAGATGCGGAGGTTGTTGGGGTTAAGGAAGGAGGAGGTGGAGTGGGAGACGGAGTGGCGGGAGTAGAACTCGTCGGCGGTGAGGTCGCCGAAGGGGCTGCGGTCGTTGGATTCGGCGACTGGGTGACGCACCATTTTTGAGAAGGAGGAAGATGATGCAGGTGAGGTGTTTGATGAAATGCTGGGTTTTATAATTTGGGAGATGTTTGGGGGGGGGTTGAATTGATTGGTGCTGTTTAGTTACGTGTGACTGGGTGACGTAGCACTTTCTGATTGGGTGTGGGTCTGTGAAGACTAGGATTTGAATCTAACATAACAGTCCTACATGACTTTACATACATAATAGTATTTGAGTTTCGAGTTATATATAATATCAAAGAAAAGAAAACTGTACAGTATAGTCATGATGTTTTAGCTAGATAATGGGATTCGGCATTTGTTGTTAAGTTGTTTATTCTTGGGCTATTCAATACATGGTGCAAGTGTTGTTAGTACAGCAGTAAAACTCTTATCAAAATCTTATCAAAAAAAAAAAAAAAAAAA
This sequence comes from Hemerocallis citrina, assembly GCA_017893485.1. NCBI lineage: Eukaryota > Viridiplantae > Streptophyta > Magnoliopsida > Asparagales > Asphodelaceae > Hemerocallis > Hemerocallis citrina. The sequence continues at coordinate 223,820,149 of CM030365.1, forward strand.
ACTCTTATCAAAAGTATAGCAAGCCTTGCATTGACAAAACAGCGATAGCATCATCAAATTCTTTACCCCATGAGGTGGACTACTTTTAATGTGATCATGATGCATGGTAATTAGTTCGATGATCACATTTTAGTCCAAATGATTTTTGAGGAGATCATAAAAGAAGCACAATTTTGTGGAGATCGAACCAATGCAATTGTGTCATTACATATGTTTTTTGTTTTTTTGTTTTTTTTTTAATACCCTAAATGGGGCATATGCTTTTGCCCTTCGGTTATTATGCCCATGAAACCGATCCAAGGGTACTCGATGGGGTCCACGTAAGTTAAGGCTCGAGCTAGGTGGTTAGGAGAATTGAATGGGAGGTTGTTTAAGAGGTGAGAGTGATGGAGAGCATGAAAATGCCCACCACCCAACTACTTTGTCTATTTTACTCAGAAAAGAGCATGCATTTCTTTCTTTTCTACCAAAGTTTTGTTCTTCTCCTTCAAAAAAACTTCTTATTGGCTGGCTTTCATTAGCTTCTTGCTTCTATTATTTTTCGGACAAAATTTTGACATATTCTACTTTATTTTTCATTGTTTGGTTAGCATTCCATTAATAAAATTATACGGCCTTTTGGTCATCTTTCGACTAAAATAAAAGAGAGACGAACATTGGAGAATTCTATGGTTAATTTCTGAAGCCATTTAGAGAAATTGGTTTAGTTCAGCTGTTGAATTTTAACTAATTCTCTGACTTATTTCTTTTTGGATTTTAGTATTTGTTTTGCCAAGTTACATATCTTATATATGGATGGAAATAATGTGTGCATGGTTGTCTATTTCCTAGAAGACGAATAAATAATTAACATAAAAAAATCCAGTCACTATCTTGTAATTGACATAATCGTATCTGATGCAGTTTTTTTTTGGGAGGCGTGTGGATGCACCAGGTGTGAGTTCTTACTCGATTTATATTGGTGGAGGAAGCTCCGGTGCGGCCGACCCTCAGCCGGGCAAACGGTAAGGATGTAGGCGGGAGTGAAGTGGAGGCTGGATGCTCGGCTCAGATCAGGAGGCTCGGATCCGAGGTCTTGTGTACCTGCAGACGGTTTAGGAATACTGGGGTTGGTTCCGGTGGCAGACCCTCCGACGATCTAGTTAGCTGCTGGGAGAGAGTAACAGTAACTAGGATTTTGAGTGGGAAAGATTTATTACCTGGATAAAGGGTAGGGGGTCTGGTATTTATAGGAGAAGCCAACCGGGTATGGACCCGTTTGGGCCGGGTCCAGACCCGTTTGGGCCGGGTCCAGACCCGGTTGCCCGTGGGCCTGATGTGGCGGAAGCCCAAGCGGTATAGGGCTGACGTGGCGTAGGTCTGGGCGGTTTCCAGGCTGACATGGCGAATTCGGATGATCCGGCGGTGCACGCTTCATGAGGGAATCCTATAGCCCAGGAGGGCCACGTCATCTGACCTATATCAGAAGCCCCCCACTCCTGGAGGGCTGGGTGATCCAGCTGTGTAGGAGTGATTTTTTGCCTTTATAGGAAGAGCGGGGTGGTGTGTGCGGCGAGGAATAGGATCTGTTCCGTCCAGAAAAGGTAGGGGGTAGGATGAAGGGATCCCCTATTGGAGTCATGCGGGGTGCTGGGCGCAGGATTAGTTGGAGAAATGCTTGCCGAGTCCTTAGGGTCGGCAGACAAGCGATGAGGGTAGGGAGTCGAGCTTCGAGGGTCGGCAGACGATCCCCTCGCTAGTTGGAAGAGCGAGGGGAGGCCAAGGTCTGTTGAGTTGGAGCTCGACTCGCCGAGCATCGAGGGTCGGTAGGCGAGTGTTGAAGGTCGGTGGACGAGCTTCGAGGGTTGACAGACGATCCCCTCGCTAGTTGGAAGAGCAAGGGGATGCCAATGCCTGTTGAGTTGGAACTCGGATCACCGAGCGTCGAGGTGAGTGTTTAGGATCGGGAGTTGAGCTTCGTGGGTCGGCAGGCGATCCCCTTGCTAGTTGGAAGAGCAAGGAGAGGCCAAGGTTTGTTGAGTCGGATCTCGACTCGCCGAGCGTCGAGGGTCGGTAGGCGAGTGTTGAGGGTCGGTGGACGAGCTTCGAGGGTCGGCAGACGATTCCCTCGCTAGTTGGAAGAGCAAGGGGATGCCAACGCCTGTTGAGTTGGAACTCGGCTCATCGAGCGTCGAGGCGAGTGTTTAGGATCGGAAGTTGAGCTTCGTGGGTCGTCAGGCGATCCCCTTACTAGTTGGAAGAGCAAGGAGAGGCCAAGGTCTGTTGAGTTGGAGCTCGACTCGCAGAGCGTCGAGGGTTGGTAGGCGAGTGTTGAGGGTCGGCGGACGATCCACTTGCTAGTTGGAAGAGCAAGGGGATGCCGAAGTCTGTTGAGTTGGAACTTGGCTCACCGAGCATCGAGGCGAGTGTTTAGGATCGGGAGTCGAGCTTCGTGGGGCGGCAGGCGATCCTCTTGCTAGTTGGAAGAGCAAGGGGATGCCGAAGTCTGTCTAGCAGGGGTCTTCTTGCCGAGCATGGGGGTCGGCAGACGAACCCCTCATTGGTTGGATAGAGGGGGGGTCTTGGGGCTCACGGTGCCATCCAAGTTCCGAGCCTCCGGGGCTCGCGGTGCCATCCGAGCTCCGAGCCTCCCGTGAGATAGGGGAAGATTTTGGGCCTCGCGGTGCCATCCGAGCTCCGAGCATCCTATGAAAATAGGGAAAGACTTTGGGGCTCGCGGTGCCATCCGAACTCCGAGCGTCCTATGAAAATAGGAGAAGATATTGGGGCATCGAGCTCCGAGCATCCTGTGAAAATAGGAGAAGATATTGGGGCTCGCGGTGCCATCCGAGCTCCGAGCGTCCTCTGAAAATAGGAGAAGATATTGGGGCTCACGGTGCCATCTGAGCTCTGAGCCTCCCTTGAGATAGGGGGAGATTTTGGGCCTCGCGTGCCATCTGAGCTCCGAGCGTCCTATGAAAATAGGGGAAGACTTTGGGGCTCGCGGTGCCATCCGAGCTCCAAGCGTCCTATGAAAATAGGAGAAGATATTGGGGCTCGCGGTGCCATCCGAGCTCCGAGCCTCCCTTGAGATAAGGGGAGATTTTGGGGCTCGCGGTGCCATCCGAACTCCGAGCGTCCTATGAAAATAGAGGAAGACTTTGGGGCTCGCGGTGCCATCCGAGCTCCGAGCGTTCTATGAAAATAGGGGGAGATATTGGGGCTCACGGTGCCATCCGAGCTCCGAGCGTCCTATGAAAATAGGGGAAGACTTTGGGGCTCGCGGTGCCATCCGAGCTCCGAGCGTCCTATGAAAATAGGAGAAGATATTGGGGCGCGCGGTGCCATCCGAGCTCCGAGCGTCCCATGAAAATAGGAAAAGATATTGGGGCTCGCGGTGCCATCCGAGCTCTGAGCCTCCCTTGAGATAGGGGGAGATTTTGGGCCTCGCGGTGCCATCCGAGTTCCGAGCATCCTATGAAAATAGGGGAAGACTTTGGGCTCGCGGTGCCATCCGAGCTCCGAGCGACCTATGAAAATAGGGGGAGATATTCGGGCTCGTGGTGTCATCCGAGCTCCGAGCGTCCTATGAAAATAGGGGAAGACTTTGGGGCTCGCAGTGCCATCCGAGCTCCGTGCGTTCTATGAAAATAGGAGAAGATATTGGGGCTCACGGTGCCATCCGAGCTCCGAGCCTCCCTTGAGATAAGGATAGATTTTGGGGCTCGCGGTGCCATCTGAGCGTCTTGAGCGCAAGATCGAGGATGAGGCAAAAAAGGGGAGGAAGGCCCTGGAGCGGATGGAGATCGCCTCGGTGGATGCTCTCATCATGGCGCAGGACGAGGCCTACGATCTTGCCAAGGAGCATTTTCAGAGGATCTATTCGGACCAGAACGTCGACCACCTCCACTACAACTGGCAGCCGGACCTTCCGCCGACTCCGGGTGGCGAGGAGATGGGTGACGAAGAGGTGCCACCTCCCCCCCCCCCCAAGCATAGATTAGGTTTTTCTTTCTTTTTTTTACATGGCTCGTGCGGACTGATTACCACAGTTTTTGTAGCAAAATTTTGAAAGTAATGAAATATAGTTTTTTGGCAGAGGCTTCGTAACTTGCACAATTTTTTGTCTCCTTTGTGATTGGTTGTCTTCTCTCGTCTTTTTGGTAGACGCACGAGGTCTTGGGTGTCGACCCTGTTTCCGCCGAGGAATCCCCGGTCCGAGCGGGAAAGGAGGCCATGGAGGCGTCTCTGGCTTGTCATCAAAAACAGGCTCGGGATCGAGCGGCCGCCATGAACTATTTCATGAACAAGTCTAGGGAGTTCGGTCTGGAGGTAGCTCGTCTGAAAAAAGCCATAGCCGACCGGGACTGGTGGGTAGTCGAGATAGACTGGTCGATCTCGGACGCCTCGAGCGGGCGGTCGGCTTCGGAGTTTGCTCTTCGCGAGGTTGTTGTCGAGAAGGAGTTGGAGATACGCAAGCTGAAGCTGGTGCTGGGCACGGGTTTGATCGAGGAGTCGAGCAATTGGGTACCGGCGCGGTCTCCGACCTTTTTATTGGAGGGGGCCCAGCCTGATGATGTGGGAAGCTCGGTGGCAGTGGTGACTTCCCTGGTCTGTCCGGCCGAGCGTGAGAGGAAACCCGAAGGGAGCGCCGAATTCGAGTTATAAGCCGAGCGTGAGTGAGTTGTAAGCTTTTCATTGTATTTGTACAGCCATTACCGGCGAGCGATGAGTAATAATAAGAACATTCAATTTTTTGAACTTTGATAGTCTCATTGGGCGAGAATTGTTGACCAACTCGGCCTAGAGGAGGTCGCCGCCGAGGTGACCTTGTGCAGTGGGTGCATACGCAGTGGCGTTTTGCCTCTTGGTAGTCATGAATGGCGACGTTTCGTCTCCCAACGAGCATTAATGGCGATGTTTCGCCTTCCGCCGTTTGGGGTTCCCAGACGCAATAACTGCGCGTCTCAGGGGGCTATATAACCGCCACTCCCCCTTTGCTGGTTGTCAAGAAGTGAGTGTCTGATCTCACTTGACTTGGGTGCCTGCCGAAGGTGGGCGCCCCAAAATTTAAATTTTTCCGAGGGCTTTGGATTGGAGGTTCACCAATCACCTTCGAACAATTCGGGGTTTTGGCCTTGAGGGCCGTAAGACTCCGGATTGTTCATTGGTGAGTGGGGGGCCGACCAATTGGTTCGGAGGGTCAGAGAGAACCGAGGGTCGGTGGCGCCCTTGCCGTCCTCGAACAGTTCGGGGTTTTGGCTCGCGAAAGCTGCAAACCCCGAGTTGTTCGCGGGCGAGAGGAGGGTCAACCAATCGACCTGAGGCTCGGGGCGTCTGCCGAAGGCGGGCGCTCTAAACCTTAATGAAAATTTTGCTGAAGTATTCGTGGTCGAAGGTCGCCGCCGAGCGTATCGGCCGAGTGGCTTTGAAGAGAGCCTCGGCCATGCTCCGGGTCGGCGACGAGCCCCCAAACTTGTTCTCAAGAAGACGGTACGAGCGTGGTTGGCGGTTGCCGCCGTGCGCATGGGTTGATCAGCTGGAAAAAGCCCCAACCCATGCCAGGGGCAGATGTCGAGCCCCCTTATCGGGGAGAAAGCCAGTAATGGGCATGGCCAAAGATTGCCGCCAAGCGCACCGGTCGAGTGGCTTTGGAGAAAGCCACGGCCTTGCTCGGGGTCGACGACGAGCCCCCACACTTGTTCTCAAGAAGACGGTACGGGCGTGGCTGGTGGTTGCCGTTGTGCGCATGGGTTGATCAGGTTGAAGAAGTCCCAACCTATGCCAGGGGCAGATGCCGGGGCCCCTTACTAGGGATAAAGCCAGTAATGGGCGTGGCCTAAGGTCGCCAACAAGCGTATCAGCCGAGTAGTTTTGAAGAAAGCCACGGCCTTACTCGGGGTCAACGACGAGCCCCCACACTTGTTCTCAGAAAGACGGTACGGGTGTGGCTAGCGGTTGCCGCCTTGTGCATAGGTTGATGGGCTTGAAGAAATCCAAACCGTGCTAGGGGCAGATGCCGAGCCCCCACACTGGGGAGAAAGCCAGTAATGGGCGTAGCTGAAGGTCATCACCGAGCTTATCGGTCGAGGTACTTTGAAGAAAGCCTCGGTCTTGCTCGAGGGTGACGACGAGCCCCCACACTTGTTCTCAGGAAGACGGTACGGGTGTGGCTGGCGGTTGCCGCCTTGCGCATAGGTTGATGGGCATGAAGAAACCCAAACCGTGCTAGGGGCAGATGCCGAGCCCCCACACCAGGGAGAAATCCAGTAACGAGCATAGCTGAAGGTCATCGCCGAGCGTATCAGTCGAGGTGCTTTGAAGAAAGCCTCGGCCTTGCTCGAGGGCGACGACGAGCCCCCACACTTATTCTCAGGAAGACGTACGGGTGTGGCTGGCGGTTGCCGCCTTGCGCATAGGTTGATGGGCTTGAAGAAGCCCAAACCGTGCTAGGGGCAGATGCTAAGCCCCTACACCGGGGAGAAAGCCAGTAACGGGCGTAGCTGAAGGTCGTCGCCGTGCGTATCGGTCGAGGTGCTTTGAAGAAAGCCTCGGTCTTACTCGAGGGCGATAACGAGCCCCTACACTTGTTCTCAGGAAGACGGTACGGGTGTGGCTGGCGGTTTCGGCCTTGCGCATAGGTTGATGGGCTTGAAGAAGCCCAAACCGTGCTAGGGGCAGATGCCGAGCCCCCACACCGGGAAGAAAGCCAGTAATGGGCGTAGCTGAAGGTCGTCGTCGAGCGTATCAGTCGCGGTGCTTTGAAGAGAGCCTCGGCCTTGCTCGAGGGCTACGACGAACCCCCACACTTGTTCTCAAGAAGACGGTACGGGTGTGGCTGGCGGTGCCGCCTTGCGCATAGGTTGATGGGCTTGAAGAAGCCCAAACCGTGCTAAGGGCAGATGCCGAGCCCCCATACCGAGGAGAAAGCCAGTAATGGGCGTAGCTGAAGGTCGTCGCCGAGCTTATAGGTCGAGGTGCTTTGAAGAAAGCCTCGGCCTTGCTCGAGGGCGACGACGAGCCCCCACACTTGTTCTCAGAAAGACGGTACGGGTGTGGCTGGCGGTTGCCGTCTTGCGCATAGGTTGATGGGCTTGAAGAAGCCCAAACCGTGCTAGGGACAGATGCCGAGCGCCTACACCGGAGAGAAAGCCGATAACGGGCGTAGCTGAGGTCGTTGCTGAGCGTATCGGTCGAGGTGCTTTGAAAAAAGTCTCGATCTTGCTCGAGGGCGACGACGAGCCCCCACACTTGTTCTCAGGAAGACGGTACGGGTGTGGCTGGCGGTTGCCGCCTTGCGCATAGGTTGATGGGCTTGAAGAAGCCCAAACCGTGCTAGGGACAGATGTCGAGCCCCCACACCGGGGAGAAATCCAGTAACGGGCGTAGCTGAAGGTCGTCGCCGAGCGTATCAGTCGAGGTGCTTTAAAGAAAGCCTCGGCCTTACTCGAGGGCGACGACGAGCCCCCACACTTGTTCTCAGGAAGATGGTACAGGTGTGGCCGAGCACTGAGCCATAAGCTTGTAAGGGAAGCCTTTCGGGCTCGCGATGCTATCCGAGCGCCGAACCGTAAGCTTTTAAGGGAAGCTTTTCTTGCTCGCAATGCTATCCGAGCGCCGTGGCGTAAGCTTGTAAGGGAAGCTTTTCTGGCTCGCGATGCTATCCGAGCACCGAGCCGTAAGCTTGTAAGGGAAGCTTTTTTGGCTCGCGATGCTATCCGAGCGCCGAGCCATAAGCTTGTAAGGAAAGCTTTTTTAGCTCGCGATGCTATCCGAGCGCCATGCCGTAAGCTTGTAAGGGAAGCTTTTCTGGCTCGCGATGCTATCCGAGTGCCGAGCCGTAAGCTTGTAAGGGAAGCTTTTCTGGCTCGCGATGCTATCCGAGCGTCGTGCCGTAAGCTTGTAAGGGAAGCTTTTCTGGCTCGCGATGCTATCCGAGCGCCGAGCCGTAAGCTTATAAGGAAAGCTTTTCTGGCTCGCGATGCTATCCAAGCGCCGTGTCATAAGCTTGTAAGGAAAGCTTTTCTGGCTCGAGATGCTATCCGAGCACCGAGATGTAAGCTTGTAAGGGAAACTTTTCTGGCTCGCGATGCTATCCGAGCGCCGTGCGGTAAGCTTGTAAGGAAAACTTTTCTGGCTCACGATGCTATCCGAGCACCGTGCCGTAAGCTTGTAAGGGAAGCTTTTCTGGCTCGCGATGCTATCCGAGCACCGTGCCGTAAGCTTGTAAGGGAAGCTTTTCTGGCTCGCGATGCTATCCGAGCACCATGCCGTAAGCTTGTAAGGGAAGCTTTTCTGGCTCGCGATGCTATCCGAGCGCCGAGCCGTAAGCTTGTAAGGGAAGCTTTTCTGGCTCGCGATGCTATCCGAGCACCGAGCCGTAAGCTTGTAAGGGAAGCTTTTCTGGCTCGCGATGCTATCCGAGCGCCGAGCCGTAAGCTTGTAAGGAAAGATTTTCTAGCTCACGATGCTATCCGAGCTCCGTGCCATAAGCTTGTAAAGAAAGCTTTTCTGGCTCGCGATGCTATCCGAGCGCCGAGCCGTAAGTTTGTAAGGGAAGCTTTTCTGGCTCACGATGCTATCCGAGCACCGAGCCGTATGCTTGTAAGGGAAGCTTTTTTGGCTCGCGATGCTATCCGAGCGTCGAGCCGTAAGCATGTTTTTTTTAATGAACTCAATACGAAGCCACCAACTTGTTTTAAGAAAGCTGGCATATTTACAACATATTTGAACTTTACACAAAACGAGGCATGACGTGCCGATTACATTCTTCATAATTTACATGGGATGGAGGCTAGTTCTCTCCTCCTATGAACTTGACGAGGTGCTCCGCATTCCAGGGCCTTTTGAAGGCCTTGCCTTCTGAGTTGGTTAGGCAGTACGTTCCTGGACGCATAACCTCAGATACTTTGTAAGGGCCCTTCCAGTTTGGGGCCAATTTTCTTTGCTGGCCAGGATTGGATACAGCCAACTTCCGGAGGACGAGATCTCCGAGTTTGATGTCGGTGGGACGCACCTTCTTGTTGTAGAACTTTTCGATCCTTTGTTGGTAGATGCTCCTTCTAATGGCGGACTTCTTCCTAACCTCATCTATAAGGTCCAGGTCGGCTCGCAGCTGTGCAGAGTTGCTTGCTTGGTCTAAAGCCAAAATCCGGGGCGAATGGATCCCAATTTCTAGTGAAATGACGACCTCCGCACCGTATATCGGATTGAATGGCGACTCCCCGTGGGGATTCTCTTTGTCGTCCGGTGGGCTCAGAGAACGCTTGGCAGCTCATCGACCCATAACCCCTTGGCAGAGTTATTGAGTCGTTTCTTGAGGTCGTCGAGGATTTGGCGGTTCGCGTTCTCGGCCTGACCGTTTGACTAGGAATGGCATACCAAGGAATAGCGCTGTTGGATCCTAAGATCTTCGCAGAACTTTCGAAAATGCTTACCCGCAAACTGAGTTCCATTGTCCGTGATGAGCACCTGTGGGATCCCGAACTGACAGGCGATGTGTTTCCAGAAAAAACTGTTGGGTCTGTTGCTCGGTGATCGTTGCTAATGGCTCTGCCACGATCCACTTCGTGAAGTAGTCGATCGCCACTATGAGAAACTTTCGTTGGCCCGTTGCCTTTGAAAATGGCCCTACCAGATCCATCTCCCACATTGCAAAGGGAGTCGGACTGGCCATGGAACGGAGGTTTGCTTGCGGAGCCCTCTTCACGGGGGAGAACCGTTGACAGGGACCGCACTTCTTTACTAGGGCAAGGGCATCTTGTAGCATAGTGGGCCAGTAGTACCCGTGATTCAAAGCCTTCCGCGCGAGCGAGCAGCTTCCCATATGGCATCCGCCGATCCCTTCGTGTAGCTCCTTGAGGGCGTACTTTGCTTCATCAGGGATCAGGCAGTGGAGGTAGGGTCTGCCATCCGTTGTTGTGTAAGACCTTTTAAAGAGGGTTGCGTCGATTACGGCGAACCTTTCTGAATGGACCCTGACCCGCCTCGTTTCAGCCCGGTCTTCGGGGAGCTCTCCCTTGATTAGAAATTTCTTGATAATAGTGGTCCAGTCGTCGGGAGGAGCTTCGTCTTCAATGCAGAGAGCCTCAGGGAAGTCTGTACTTGGCTTCAACAGGACTTCGATCAGGATGGTGCGATCGAGGCCTTCAAAGGATGAGGAAGCTGACTTTGACAGGGCATCGGCCTGGGCGTTCTGCTCCCTGGAGATCCTTAAGACTGCCGACTCGTTGAAGGACGTTAATAGCCGTTGGACCACGGCCAGGTACCTGATCATCCGATCGTCCCGGGCCCGTACTCTCCAGTGATCCGGTTGACCACAAGCTGAGAGTCACTAAAGGTCCTGATCTGCCTGGCGCCGGCCTGATTAGCCAGGGTGAGCCCAGCGATCATAGCCTCATACTCAGCCTCGTTGTTAGAAGCCGAAAAGTTGAGGCAGAGGCAGTATTGAAGGAGGAAACCATCTGGACCCCTCAGAATGATGCCTGCACCACTCCCCGCTTCGCAAGAGGAACCGTCGACGTAAAATTCCCACATCTGGTCAGCTTCATTGCTTGTCGGTTGCTCGGAGATGGTGCATTCCGTGATGAACTCGGTGATGGCCTGTCCTTTGATGGCCGTCCTCGGTTGATAGCCGATGTCTTACTGACTAAACTCGATCGACCATTTGACTAGTCGTCCCGAGCTTTCGGGCTTATAGAGCACGACCTTCAGAGGTTGATCCGTGAGCACCTGGACGGAATGTGCCTAAAAATATGGACGGAGCTTTCGTGCGGCCATGATCAAGGTGTATGCCATTTTCTCCATCCTGGAATATCTGGTCTTGGCGTCGAGCAGGACCTTGCTCACATAGTACAGAGGCTTTTGGACTCCTTCATCTTCTCGAATGAGGACGACGTTGAGCACGGTCTCCGAAGCTGAAAGGTAGAGCCAGAGTGGGTCACCTGGTTCGGGCTTGGTCAGGAGAGGAGGGTTGGCGAGGTACTCCTTCAATTGGGCGAACGCCTCTTACTGCTGAGGACCCCATTCGAACCCTCCGGTTCCGCGCAGTGCCTTAAAGAATGGAAGGGACTTCTCCCCGGACTTGGAGAGGAAACGGCCGATGGCTGCCAGTCTTCCCGTTAGCCTCTGAACTTCTTTAATGTTCTTGGGAGGGGCCATGTCTATTATGGCCTGGATTTTTTCGGGGTTCGCCTCGATGCCGCACTGGCTGACTATGAATCCGAGGAACTTTCCCGAGGAGACGCTGAATGCACACTTCACCGGATTGAGACTCATGTTGTGGGTTCGAAGGACCCCCCAAAGGCCTCTTCTAGGTCGGCGACGTGATCCTGTCCCTGTTGGCTTTTGATAAGCATGTCATCGATGTACACCTCCATGTTACGCCCGATTTGATCTTTGAAGACTCGGTTAACGAGCCTCTGATAAGTAGCACCGGCGTTCTTCAGCCCGAAGGCAATGACCTGGTAGCAGTAGAGCCCTTGGTCAGTGACGAAAGACGTCTTGGCTATGTCGGGAGGAAACATTCAGATCTGGTTGTAGCCAGAGAAGGTGTCCATGAAGGACAGGAGCTCGTGACCCGATGTGGCGTCGATTAGAGCGTCGATGTTGGGGAGAGGGAACGAATCTTTGGGGCACGTCTTGTTGAGGTCCGTGAAGTCTATGCAGATCCTCCAGCTTCCGCTCGCCTTTTTGACCATTACGACGTTTGCCAGCCACTCCAGGTAGTTGACCTATTGTATGAAACGAGCAGACAAGAGTTTGTCTACTTCGGCATTTACCGCCTGCTGTCGCTCTGGGGCGAACTTACGTCGCTTCTGGACTACTGGCTTCGAACCGGGGATCACGCTGAGTTTGTGCATGATGAGATCCTCGGAGATACCGGGCATGTCAGAGGGCATCCAGGCGAAGATGTCAACATTGCGGCGAATGCAGCTGATTAGGGCGGCTTTGAGGTCGGGAGCGAGGGAGCAACTCTCTCGGAAACACCTTAACGCGTCACCTGTCTCGAACAAGACATCTTCCAGCTCGTCCGCCAGTTCTGGTTCAGGCTGGGTTCTCTCGGGCTGCAGCTCGACGGCGTCGAGGGGGAATACCCCGCCCCCGATCACCGTCATGTAGCACGACCGCGCAGCTTCTTGGTTTCCTCGGATAACTCCGACACCGGTGTTGGTAGGGAACTTCATCTTCTGGTGGTAGGCCGAGGGAACAGCCTGGAGGGAGCAGAGCCCGGGACGGCCGAATATGGCATTGTAAGCTGCCTTGACGTTGACAACCATGAAGTCTATTGACTCGGTCCTTCGGTGTAGGGTCGTACCAGCTGTTACGTCTAAAGTGACAATCCCCTCTATTGGCACCGGGACGCCGGAGAACCCATGCAATGTGTATTCGGCTGGTTTTAGCTTATCTCGAGAGAGCTTCAAGTTCTCGAAGGCTTCTAGTAAGAAGATGTTCACCGAACTTCCGTTGTCAACGAGGATGCATCGGACCTCGAAGTTTGCCATGCTGAGGCTAACAACGAGTGCATCACAGTGCGGGAGCCGAACTTTTTCCAGGTCTTCCCCCGAGAAGGAGACAGGGAGTTGCTGGACCTGGGGAGAGAGGGGGCCCTAGACGGCGTTGACATCCCGGACGAACGCCTTGCGGGAAGTATTGGACTCCCCTCCCATTGGCCCACCATGGACACAATGTAAGATGGCCTAACCCTCGGGCTCTTCAGGCTCCTGGTCCAGCTCGGGGCGCTGTCTGGGCGCTCGAGGAGGAGGGGAAGCTCTCCTGTTTCTCGTATCCCTCTGGTCCCGAGCGTCTTCCCGTTTGAACTCCCAGAGGTACCCTCGTTGGATGAGGGCTTCGATCTCGTCCTTCAGGGCACGACAATGATCCGTGTCGTGCCCATTGTCCTGGTGGAAGCGGCAGTAGAACCGCTGATCCCTCTTCTTTCTGTTGTTGTTGTTGTTTGCCCGGGGGGGGGGGGGGGGGGAATTGCACGAGGTCCCTGTCTTCGATTGCTAAGAGAATGGTTGACACGTTCTACGTCAGCGGAGTGTATCTCTCGAAGCGAGGGACCGGAGGAACCCTTTTGGTGGTGCCTCCGTCCCTTGGAACTTTCTTTGCTGGCTCGACCTCGTCGGCCTTGCGCTTTCCCTTCCCGGAGATTTCTTTCGAGTCCTCTGGATTCAAGGCTTCCTCAGCTCGGATGTACTTTTCGACCAGATTGAGGAGGTTGGGGAAATCTATCGGGGGCCTCTTCACCAGGGAGGCCTTCAGTTGTCCATGGCGAACATTGTGCCGGAATGCTGCCGAGGCAACTCCTGGGTCGAGGGAGGAGACTGACCGCGCCTCGGCGGTGAACCTTCGGACGAACACCCAGAGCGACTTCCCTTCCTTCTGCCGGAGGCCGAGTAGGGATGCACTTGTCCTCTCGACCTTTCGGCTAGTTACAAAGTGGGCGAGGAAGTTGCCCTCCATTTGGTCGAAAGAATAGATGGAGCCGGGGGCGAGCTTGGAGAACCATTCTCGAGCCGGACCCCGGAGGGTGGCTGGAAAGGCACAGCACAGGAGGGGATTTGATGCGCTGTGAATCATCATGAGGGTTTTGAAGCCCTTCATGTGATCAGCCGGATCGCCCTCCCCGTCATAAGTCTCGAATTGAGGTGGGCAGAAGTTCCAGGGTATTTCTGCTTGCAAGATGGCGGTGGAGAACGGAGGTCGGGCAGGCCTGTATTCATGGGCTGGCCTAGGGTCGCCTTCGCCGAAGTGGTCGAGGCGGTCTTCTATTTCTTGGAGGCGCTTCAAGATGTCATCGTCATACTCCTGCTGGACTGTCTGGATGCGAGACACGCTGGCCTCGGCATCCGAACGGGAGCGAGAGCGGCAGATGCTGTCATCGATGGGGTTCCCCGAATGGCCTCCATGATTTCTTTTCGGAAGTCTTGGAACTCCTGGTAGGTTACTAGGGCTCGCTCGGCCCGATTTTGTTGAGCCGGTGGGCGCCGGCCGACGCGGCTGAGTGCTGGCCCTCGCCCTTGGGACGGAGGTTTGGGATGGTTCGGGGCCGAGTTGGAAGCGGCCCCTCCCCTAGACCGGCTGGCCTGCCGGTTCTGGACTACCCCTCGTAGGTCGGGCTGGACTGGTCGGGAGGCCCCCGGTTGGTGTCCGTGACTGACCCCTGGGTTGTTGGATCCATGAGCATCGGCGGCGGCACCCTGAGGGGGCGCGTCCTGCCGACGCACCGAGGTAACGACTTTCTTAGCCTTGGCCACCAAACGAGGTTGGGCAGACAGGGTATCGTTGATGGCTGGACTCGGGTCGGCGTACGCACTAGACGTTTCCCGCAGACGGCACCAACCTGATGCGATTTGTTTTTGGGAGGCGTGTGGATGCACCAGGTGTGAGTTCTTACTCGATTTGTGTAACACCCCGAATTTTAAATAAGGACAAACTCGGGATTTCACAGGATCTTTACTTCACTTCGTACAATTTTACAAGGAAAATTTAAAACTTTTTATTCACAATACATCAGAGTTCAATTACAACTTGGTTTTACACAGCGGAAGAATGAAATTTACAATAAAACATTTACAATATCTTTAAAATAAAACAACACCAGCATATCCACTTTATAGCTTCATGAATAGTCCATTACCTGCATGTCAATCTGTGGGCACGTCAGTTACTTACAACTGACGAAATGTTATACACGGCTATCCTCTCTATGCCGGGAATAGTATAACGATCTCATACTTTAACAAATCATAAAAAGATTGGATGAACATATAAAGTGTCAAAAGTGATTATTCTAAACATAAGTGTATGTCATGCCTTAATGCCTAATGCACACAATTCTACACTAGGATGACACTAACACACTTGTTCGGATTCTATGCATCCCATACTACATAGGTCCGAGGGCAAGCGCCTACGTACTCCACCATAAAGGGCTCGATCCCTCGCCATGAAAACTACCCGGTAGCAAAACAAAGTTCAGACTATTCCACGAATGTGAATCCCAGCCTTGCAGTCCACCGCTGGCTGTTATAACAGATTCCACATCGTACGAACCGTCCCGTATGTGACCCTCTAGCCCAGTATATATATATATATATATATACATTGGAGACGGTAAACACAAAAATCCATCCGTCCGACTACTCAAGATCTTGGAGTCCACCGCCGACCCGTCCTCATAGTCCCGGATTAAAATATAATAATCCGTCTCCCACAGGGCAACCTCAGTCCACCAACTGGGTCTATAGTCTTGGAGTCCACCGCCGACTATATAGAGCACCCCACTTACGTTTCCCTAAGCTTACTACATCTTCACTTATGTGCCTAAATTTTCTTAAATTCAAGACATGAATAATTTCCATTCAAAGAATTAGTTGTTACCTCCTACCGGACTTAATCAACAAATACGAGATGGCTCCTTAGCCATATCTCCGAATCATTTCTCAAATCTTTTCTTTTAATAATGCTGGTACCGAGGTCTTACTAACTCTAAATCATAAACTTTCATGTACATAAAACATGGGTACACATACCCTTAGTAAACATGTTTTAACTCAAAGTACTCTTTATCTATTCACAACTTGGTATAGGTCTTGTTAACATCATTCAATTCATTCACTATCTTTCTAAGACATCAATTCTTTTCATGAGCCTATGGCATAAATCCAAATCTCTTTTTGGGAAAAATTAATCACATAAAAGTTCGCGACTACAAACAAGCATATTTACATGATCTCGTCAACAAATAAACATATTTACATGATCTTGTCAATTCAAACAATTATAAATAATTTATTTTCCAAACTTTATATGAATTCACACAAACTTTTAATCTCATTTAGCATTCTTACTCAACAAAAGGGATTGTTTATAACGAGATAATCATGTTACATATTTTTCTTTTATTCAAAAGAATTATTTATTCAAAATAATAATTTTGGAAACAAAGTGCATTTGCCACTTTAAAAAAATACAAGATAAGAAATTAAACTATTCTTAGTAAATTCTTTGTGCAACTTAATAAGGAAGAGTGAATAATATTTGTTTCTTTCCAAAGTCAGTAACTTCCATAAATAAACAGTTTTTGAGAGAAACAAAAATAAAATAAAAGAAAATGGTGGCAACAAGTTTCGAACCCAACACCTCTTATAAATAGTATTCACTGGCTAACCAATAAGTCCAATTATATTTTCTGTTTAGAAGTTGTATTAATGTATTTTTGTTCATACTATTACGAATTTGGTTTCTTCTAATAAAACTTGTTTACCCAATAATCCAATCCTTTAGGACATTGGAATAAACCTCACTTTTGGACTGAGATGAAATCTTAAAAAAATAATAATCAACAAGTTCAAACTTATTTTACGAAATATATCTCCATTTTCAAATAATTTTTCCTTTCTTTTTTGCACACAAGATTACACATTTTCTCAAAATCTTGAAACAAAAAAAATCATGTTTAGTAAAACTAGTTTATGTATCTCATCATACTAGTTAAATTTTTGTAATAAACTTAAACCTGTTACTTAATCAACCATGAACATCACAAGAAAATTCTTTCGTGCAAAACAAATTTGTATTTTTCGACATATGTCGACAAGTTTCAAAGCAATAACTAAGATTATTTTTCTCTTTTCTTTTTCTTTCTTAACCATCATGTTTCTAAAATATATGTCGAAAATATAATATTCTCTAACAATTACTCATACCCATCACACATTTGACAAACATAAATTTGCAAACATTCTAACATGGTCCATAGGATTATTTCTCTACTTCTTAATTAGCATGGTAATAATTTGTTCAGTAACTTTCAACAAGATCGTTGTATACTTTGCTAGCATGGATTCTACATATATCTACACATATCACACTCAATTCATACTAGTCATATAAAATAATTAGCATGTAATTTCTACAATTAGAAAGCATAGGATCACCCACAAACATAATGTTAATCCATTTGTCAACATAGTATGATTCACTATTAATCTTACCACAATCATAGTATAGTGATTCTATTTTATCAAAACTACTCATTCACTTTTATTAGCATGTACATTCTAAAAATTTTAGAAAGTAGGAGAACACCCACCTTATTGAAGCTTGAACAATTGAAGGGAAGGATGAGACACTTCTTCTACCTCCAAGACAAACTCCTAGCAATGGCTCCTCCTCCTAGCAATTCCTCCAAGCAAAAGGACCCTCACTCTCTTTCTTTTCTTTCTTTCCTTTCTTTCTTTTGATAATGTTTTTGGTGCAAGATAAAGGTAGGAAATGGGGGCTCTATTTATAGGATTTTGGAAGGGTCTAAAGTGCAAAAATTCCACCCTAATAACTCTTCAAATTTATTCTACAACTCTCCACTTTCCTAACTCCTAAAACCCCCATCTCTTCATCTCCCCACTCTCCACTAACTCAACCTACCAACTCTTCTCCTCCCCTTGCCCAAAAAATGGTCCAAATACATTTGTGTATGCATGCACACATGCATAAACAAATATGAACACATTTCTATAACTCTAAATGTGTACTAATATGTGTAACTTGTCATGTATTAGTACATGTTTAACTAAAAATGTGATTTTAATAGTGGGCTTGCTACATGGGCTCATTACTAATTAATTTATTTAATTATCTAGTGGGCTTGCTACATTGGCTCATTACTAATTAATTTATTTAATTATCTAGTGGGCTCCTCTCCTAATGGGCTACATTTTAGTTTATAGGTCCATGGATCAAAAGAAAGGCTAAATAAAACTAATGCATGCTAAAAATAGTAAAATGAGAGTAGCAAAATGAGAATAAAAATTTGCACGTGCACCATATGTGCAGAAAAAATTGAAAAATGCATTTTAATAAAAAACAAGGGGAAAATAAATTTTCGTTTTATAAAATAGATTTAAATACATAAAAATAAATAATTTAAACCTATAGAAAATATTATACGTAGTGGTGGAAACACGTGCATCAAAACACGTAAAAAGCACGTAAATCCCAGGGATTGAAATATTATATTTTAGTTGACTGAAATCAATACGGAAAATGTATAAATAGTATGAATCCAAAATATGTAGTGAAAAACATTACAAAAATATACGTGCGTAACACCCAGGGGCAAAATTGTAATTTCTAATTTTGCGGGGTGTTACAATTTGTATTGGTGAAGGAAGCTCCGGTGCGGCCGACCCTCAGCCGGGCGAACGGTAAGGATGTAGGCGGGAGTGAGGTGGAGGCTGGATGCTCGGCTCGGATCAGGAGGCTCGGATCCGAGGTCTTGTGTACCTGCAGACGGTCTAGGAGCACCGGGGTTGGTTCCGGTGGCAGACCCTCCGACGATCTAGTTAGCTGCTGGGAGAGAGTAACAGTAACTAGGGTTTTGAATGGGAAAGATTTATTACCTGGATAAAGGATAGGGGGTCTGGTATTTATAGGAGAAGCCAACCGGGTCTGGACCCGTTTGGGGCCGGGTCTGGACCCGGTTGCCCGTGGGCCTGATGTGGCAGAAGCCCAAGCGGTATAGGGCTGACGGGGCGTAGGCTTGGGCGGTTTCCAGGCTGACTTGGCGGTGCACGCTTCATGAGGGGATCTTGTGGCCCAGGAGGGGCCACATCATCTGACCCATATCAATATCCATTTTTTAGAAAAAAATGAATCAATTGAGACCAACCTTGAATGCCTACGGCTCTGTTTGGTATTTTTATGAACGGGAAATGTTTTTTCTAAGAAGTTACTGTTATAGAAAATTATTTTTAACTTCAAAATAATCTTAGTAAGTAAATTTTTTTTTTGAAAAGTTAAACACATAATTGTAGATGCTTTGAGAAAAATACTAAAAAACACACTTTTAATTAAGCTTGTCTAACATATATTTTAAGTAAAGCTGGTATCGGGTCCTATCGGGCCGGGTCCTGCACTACCCGGATCCGGACTCGGTGAGGTACCGGGTCCGGGTCCTAGTAAAAAAAATCTACCGGCAGCGGAAAATAAATATTTGTACTTAAGTATTTTTGCATCTGATACCGTACGGTTCCAACCATTTTTGCGATTAAGTATATGAATAAAAATTATATTTACACATCTATTTTCAACAATTACTTTTATATGTATATCCCTTTACCTACTAGTATAATGTACGTGCGATGCATGCCTATTTAAAGTATAGTCATTAAATTAAATGAATATATATCGAATAAAAAAAGAAATAGTTTATAGTGTTTTGATTTGGGTGACACATGCGGTGCACATATATATTGTTGGATTTAGTTTTGATGTGTATTGCACTGGTTTGTTTAGTTACAAAGTTAGGTTCATTTGGTTACAAACCCCAACTCTCCCATTAAAATAGTAAAGATTTAAATAACTAATTGGAATTTAATTAGGTTAGGATGAGATTAGGATTAGAATTAGTTAGGTTAGGGTGAGATCTAATTGTGTGGTGTAGATTTAATTGAGAGATTTAGTTAGAACATGGTTGGATCTAATCTAATTGTGTGGTGTAGATTTAATTGAGGTTGAATACATACAAATCACATGTTAGTGTAGATTTAATTGAGGTTAAATGCATACAAATCACAGGTTGTCTACAAATGACAACTCTTCCATTATAATATTAGAGATTATTCAAATTCCATATTTTTAGGGGTATTTTTTAACGGGTCCGGGTTTGGGTCCGGGTTGGTTCTATTTTGAGCGGGCTCGGATTCAAAAGTCCATCGGGTCTTATTTTAGAACGCAGACATGGACACATATAGATTGGGTCGGTTTCGGTCCAATGCTGGGTCCGGATCGTGTGCGGGGATCAGGTAAATGTGACCGTGCTAATTTTAAGTATAAAAGAGCTTTCAAATCCAAAGTACAATCCAAAAGCAATATTAAACGGAATTTATAATTGTAACTCTTCCGGACCTTGAGGGCGGATAGCGAGCGTCTTCCAGGTGGAGGAATACGATGATGATGATGATGTAGAGATTGGGCCGACGCTAGACTGAGGAAGGTTCTCGGCCAGTCAGATTTGTGTGGTTGATTGTTTCCTACCACCCCAGGATTTTGTTGAGGGGAGTAGAGGATTAGATGTATTTTGTTTGTTATATATTAGTTTGTACCGTCTTGTGCCCCAACCTCCATATTTTGAGGTGGATTTATGTTCTTTTGTTGTTGCATAGGTTATTGTACTTGGCTCATTACTTTAAGTTTGTTTTATTAACTTCTTATTAATAAAATATAGTGGCCATACTTCACGTTTTCCTAAAAAAAAAAAACTCTTGCCGTTGTCTATCAAGAACTGTCATCTCCCAAGTCTTACAATCGGAAAATATATTCATTGCATTATTGCTGCATATGTTGTCTTCGTCATTTGGAAAAAGACTTTGTAACTAAATATGTTATTGTACATTTTTCTGATATATGTGACACAATTGACAAGTTTGACAAACTTCACTTAAATATCCTATTTATTGCGTCATTGACAAACCGGTACAAGGATTTTCTTCGGGAACTACTAACGTCCTCTTAGAGCACCCACAGTTGTTTGGCTTTTTTCCATTTTATACATTTTGGGATACTGTAGCCGATATAATCGTCGGCTATTTTGCCATTTTTTTAGCAAAATGGCTACAGTAAACATGTTTAAATAGCATTCGAAATAGTAAAATATATATTATACCTAACGAAACATCATGTGTCGTCTCGATTATTTAATTATATTTTTAAATAATCGGATGAAACATCATATTTCGTCTGATGTTTCGTCCGAAGTAAAAAAAAAAAATTAAAAACAAATAAAAAACTCAGTTATATGCATATAATGGCTGGACGGGCCATTGGGTCACATTTCTTTTAAAATTTCTTTTTGCAAATTACCATCATTGGCTACTGGGTGCAATTATTTAAATAAAATTTGTAAATTTATAAATTGTTTTTGCAAATTTGTAAATGTTTCTGCAATTTTGTAAATGTTTTTGCAATTATTTTTTGCAAAAAACCTCCTTAAAACCTAGACGAAACATGTCATTTTGCAATTTTTTGTCTGTTTTGGGATGAAACATGAAACATCATGTTTCATCCGATATATTTTATCAATATTTTCTCAGTTTCTGCCTATATAAATTATTTTTTAATCACAGACGAAACATGATCTGTTTCTTTTTTAACGGATTTTTGCATTTTTTGCCTTTTTCACGATTGCAGCGTTTCGTCAAAATGGATCGGTAAAATATGCATTTTGCCATTTTTTTTTTACCTAAAACGACTGTGGATGCTCTTAGAGCACCCCAGTGGATCTCCAGCTCCATCTCCAAAATGAGCACCAAAATGGCATATTATAAGGAATACTAGTGTTACCCGCACCGATTAAAATAATTTTGAAGAACTCATAAAATTATATGGAACTTTAAAATTTAGAGATGTCCCTTTATTATTTCAATCACAATATAACCAAAAGATGACAAATCTACAGATTAACTAATTAACACTTTCAAACCAACCAACATCATTCTATATGACTATTCAATTGAAAGGAAAGGAAAAAAAAAATCGAATAATTACCGAAGTTGGGTGATGACTCTTCTTGGACTCCTTTAAGTACTCCGTTATCTCCTTCTCGACCGCATGCTTCTTAATCATCTTCTCTCTCAAATAAAATTTAATCAACATCAGAAACACATGGAAAGAACATTGATAATTAGCTATATCAAAAGATGACAAATATATAGATTAACCACTTCACATTTCGAAACCAACTTCATTCTATATTTTCTATTCAATTGAAAGAAAACCCCAAAATTCCCGATGTGTATAACTCTCCAACAATTACAGCACCAAGACGTAGGTAAACCCTAGGTCCTTAAATTTAGAGATACTAAGAAAGATGTATTTTCATAAATTAGTTACAATCTTGTCAGATTTCTTCATTCTAAAGCTTGCTTGCAAATACTCATATTCATTGCGAAGTTCCTCAATATTTGTCTCCAACTGTTCTCTATTATTTATTAGTTGTGCCTCTACAAAATGATCAAACCATAAAACACACATACAATATTGCAATTCACCAAAACTTTCCAAACAAAAAAAAATGTAGAAAAGATACCACTATCTGCATGTTGTTTTCCTTCTCATTCCAGCATATTCCGAAGCTTCTCTTGCTTCATCTGTTCACTTTTACCCTAAGGAAATAATAAAATGCAATAATGATAAAAGGTACGAAACAATTCAACTTTCATTCTTTTTACCATCCTCAACAATCCATCATTCTTCGCAATTGAGAATTTAATGATAATATTTCTTAGAATGCAAAAATCCAAACGAAAAATATATACCAATTAGAAGAAAAAACCATGTGCAAGTCTGTTTGCGCAAAAAATTCCAGTCACTATCCTGTAATTGACATAATCGTATCCATTTTTTTAGGGGAAAAAATGAACCAAGTGAGACCAATCTTGAATTCCTACAGCTCTGTTTGGTATTTTTATGAACTGGGAAGTGTTTTTTTCTAAAAAGTTATTGTTATAGAAAACTATTTTTAACTTCGAAATATTCTTAGTAAGTAAAATTATTTTTTGAAAAGTTAAACACGTAATTTTAAGGTGCTTTGAGAAAAATACAAAAATATATATTTTTGATTAAATACACTTTTAATTAAGTTTGTCTAACATATGTTTTTAGAGCTGGTATCGGCTGATATCGGATCGGGTCCTCCACTATCCGGGTCCGGACCTGGACCCAGTACTTCACGAGTCCAAAAATTGGACCCGGACCCGGACTTGCAAAAACCGGGTCCGGGTCGGGTCCTATATAAAAAATCTACCTATCATATTTGGTAGCGGAGAATAAATATTTACACTGAAGTAATTTAGCACATGATACCCTAAGGTTCCAACAATATTTGCACTTAAGTACATGAATAAATATTATATTTACCCATCTACATTCAACAATTACTTTTATATGTACTAGTATTTTACACGTGCGATGCACGTTTTGATAAGAGTGGGAGGATTTTCATGTGCGATGTACGCATTAAGAAATAGTTTTGGAGTTGGATGTGCGTTGCACGTAATTGGAAATAATATTTGAAGGAAAATGTACAATGTACACGTGTTCATAAGTAGAATTTGAGCTGTACGTGCAATATATATATATAGGGTAGCGATCCGGTGAGAACCGTTCTCACGATAAGTTTCGTGAGAACTCCACGCCTATCCATCCTATGGATAATCCGAACCGTTCACATTGTTTAACATAACTAAATTAGTCTAGAAATATAAAATCAAGTCATTTGATATTCATTTGTCCATGTATCATGTCACTATAAAAAATAACGATTGACAAGTTTGACAAACTTCACTTAAATATCCTATCTATTGCGTCATTGACTAGTCAGTACAAGGATTTTCTTAAGGGGCGTTTGGTACACGGATTGGAAAATTTCTGGGAATGAAAAGATTACTGGGAATGTGAGGGTGGAATAAAGATTTCCGAGAATGTTGTATTATTGTGTTTGGTATTGTACATTGCATTTCCGGGAATCCATTATTATTGTAATTTTTTATTCTAGTTTTTTTGGTTTTTTTGGTTTTTTTGGTTTTTTTAATTGTTTGTTATGGAAATCACATGAGAATGCTCAAATCCCATGATTTTAGGGAGGAATATTCTTTTTTTCTAGTTTGTTTTGTTATTTTATTGTTTGTTATAGAAATTCCATGGTTTTTTGGGGGAATGGAAATCCTTCCCAACAAAGAATTTCGATTCCCTTGGGAATCTATCTTTTCTTCCAAAACTATGTTTGTCACATACCAAACAAGGTAATCTAAGAGAGAATATGAGATTTCCTTGCACATTTCCTGTCACGCCCCGCTTTCCGGAATACGGAAATACAGGCACGTAGCTGAAGCTCAGCGAATGATATAAATACGTCAAATCATATCATCCATAAGCTGTACCAGTCTTAACTCAACAACATGACAAAAAAATAATCATAACCACGCAGAAGACATAATCTCATAAACAAATATTAGACTAAACATGCAATAGTCTAATTATGTAACCAACACTGGAATTAAACAACAAATACCTTCTGGCAAGCTCCTGATCCAATCGTAGAAGAACTGCTCACTAATGCCTTCTGGTAATTCTCCTTGTGCACCTGTATTTGTTCATCTAAAAAGAAAGAATAATTTGTCTTTAGAGCAAGTACGGACAGTAAGTAGTGAAAAATAGAGAGTAAGGGAACAAGGTACATGAAGGAATATGAATCAAGATCAAATTACAAAAACAATAATGGTATTAATAAACAATGGTCATAATCAAGTATATACGTGTCAATTTAATTCTATTAGCATGTTATTTCTCCTATCTAGTGCACGTACTACTGCGTCCCATACCACAGGTTCGGTGCATGCAAAACAGTGTTCGTTTGAGACATAGTGATGGGATCTACAGAGCATGTACTCGGTGTCAATAACAATCATTTACAATTTACAATTTACAATCAATCATTCACAATCAATACTTCTCCTTCCATGTCAATACGATATCATGATAGGCCTTACCGAGTACATTTTCTGAGACTATCCACTACTAAGTCAACCCTTATTAATCCCCGGCTTGTTTAGTATTTCATTATTAAGTCATTCATGTCCATGCAAGTGTGTATAAGAATGTCAAAGGGACGATAAGAATGCAGCAACATGATACATTAAATATATGAAGTAGTGAATCTGAAAACAGCCGACACAGTAACACTACAATAGCGATAACTCATAGGCTACAGTTCAGAATTCGAAGTTCCAAGATATTATCAGTAACTAGACACTTAGGGCTACAATTCATCTTTATATTATTTTAACTGATTCCTATTATAACGGGTCGAAACCTCAGTACAAGATAGACAATGCAGCAGGAATTATAAAATGTCATCACATATATGTTCATCAAAGTCGATAATTAACATGCTATTGTATCATGAAATGCATTACACTAATGTAAATCAATTAGAATGGATTTTATAGTATACAAGCCAATTTATCATGTCATTGTTCAAGTCACAATATCTCATTCAATCAATGCATTCGATCATAATATATTTTCCTTATATGCATGTTCTAGTCATTTTATTCATGTCATGTGTGTATATATATAAGCTTGGGTTTGAGTCAAGGGATAATAATATGATGTCAAGAGTACGTCGGATTAGCTCGTGTAAACCCTCGATACTCCCAATGGAAGGGACACAAGGCAAATTTAAGATAATTGAAAGGAACTACTTGCATAAGAGATCAAAAATCTTGAATTAGAATAATTAACTGAGTTCAAGTGGACTTGCCTTTTTTTGTAGATGATTCAATATAAATAACGAGGAATAACGGGATAAGAATCTCGGCAGCGCTCCCAAAAGCACATGTAAAGAATCAACAGCAAATGCCAAAGCCAAGAGAAATTTCCTACCAGATCCGAACAGAACACGAGACAGCAAATGGCGATTTGGTGCGCCAAAACACATAACAGTGGAGTCGTCCAATGGGAGAACCCTTCCACACTTGATCTGGCCAGAACAGCATACAGCGGAAGGATCCACTGTGCGCCAAACACGAAATAGCAAAACCGTCCACTCACAGAGCGTCTTCAACCTTGACACGAGACTTTAGCGACGCGACGCGGCGGCGACGGCACGGCGCGACACCATAGCGGGGCCACTGCGTGGCACTACGGCGGAGGCGACTGGTCGGGAAGCGACGCAGCGGCGATGGCTTCAACGGCGACGCAAACTCTGTTTCGCGCTCGAAAACAGAGGAAGACGGCGATGACTTTGACGATGAGAGCTGGGGACCTTTGGTGGAGGCACAGGCGGAGAGGGACTTCGACGACGATGGGGAGCACTGAGTAGGGGAAATGGCGGTGGATGGGTTCGAGCGGGAAGCGCTTGACTGGAGGTCGCGACTGGGGTGTTTTGGAGGTGAGTTCTCTGGTGGTTGAACGGAGGTGCTGTGTTGTCGAGAGGAGCACGGCATACAGGGCAGAGGACTTTGGCGGAGGCGCAGGCGGTTGAGTGACCGGGTGGAGCTTCGAAGGTCTCGACAATGGCAGAAGGAGGAGGACGATGGAATGTTCGAGCGAAGGCAGAACAGAGGCAGGCGATGCTGAGGTTGAAGACGAGGCAGTGGCTTCGGTGGGGTTGCGGCTGTCGACGAGTTTGAGGGTGAAGCTCTGGAGGAGGCGAGGATCGAGGTGGTGAGGACGAAGACGATGGGTTACATGGGTGTTCGGTGAAGGCGGCGGAAGCGATGATGGAGGCAATGGCGGGAGGCCAGGGCTGCGGCGAGGGTTCTGTGGTGGTCGCAACAGTGGAGGAGGCAATGGCAGTGGTGGAGCGAGGTTGCAGACGGAGATAAATGAAGGGGGTGCTTCGTGGTTTGGGTTCTGATTTGGTTTCTGTTAGGGGGAAACAGAGAGGAAGAGAGAGAGTAAACGGGGAGAGAGTGGGATATGGGGGTTACATTTCCACGTCCCAAACGCCTACTAATGTCCTCTTAGAGCACCCCAGTGGGCCTCCAGCTCCATCTCCAAAATGAGCACCAAAATGACATATTATAAAAAATACTAGTGTTGCCCTGTGCAATTTCTACAGATTAAAATAATTTTGAGGGACACATAAAATTATATGGAACTTAAAAATTTAGAGATGCCCCTTAACTATGTTAATCACAATATAACCAAAAGATGACAAATCCACAGATTAACTAATTAACACTTTCAAACCAATCAACATCATTCTATATTTCTATTCAATTGAAAGAAAAGAAGAAGAAAAAAAGTCGAATAATTACCAAATTTAGGCGGTGGCTCTTCTTGGACTCCTTGATGACCTCTGCTATCTTCTTCTCGACCGCATGCTTCTTAATCGTCTTCTCTATCAAATTAAATATAATCAACATCAGAAACACATGAATGGAACAATAATTGATAATTAGCTATATCAAAAGATGACAAATACATAGATTAACCAATTCACATTTGAAAACCAACATCTTTGTCTATTTTACTCAGAAATGCCACCACCCAATTGCTTTGTCTATTTTACTCAGAAAAGATCATGCATTTCTTTGTTTTCTACCAAAGTTTTGTTCTTCTCCTTTTAAAAAAAACTTCTTATTGGCTGGCTTTCATTAGCTTCTTGCTTCTATTATTTCTCGGGCAAAATTTTGACATATTCTACTTTATTTTTCTTGTTTCATTAGCATTCCATTAATGAAATTATACGGCCTTTTGGTCATCTTTGGACTAAAACAAAAGAGAGACGAACATTGGAGAATTCTATGGTTAATTTTTGAAGCCATTTAGAAAAATTGGTTCAGTTCAGCTATTGAATTTTAACTAATTCTCTGACTTATTCATTTTTGGATTTTAGTATTTGTTTTGCCAATTTACATATCTTATACATGGATGGAAATAATGTGTGCATGGTTGTCTATTTCCTAGAAGACGAATTGATGTTGTTTGTTTTTACGGTGTGGGGGTCGCAAGTGTGATTTCTTGTAATCTGTAAAGAGGTAGTTGTGGCACTGGCGTCAATCCGATCCTAGGGTGTAGGATCGGCTCGGGAGTAGCAGGAGAGAGTAGGGGTCTGGCGCTCCGCTCGGATCTAGTAGCCTGGGTTGGATGAAGTAGCTCGGCTCGGATATAGTAGCTCGGCTCGGATATAGTAGCTCGGCTCGGCCTTATGTACCTACACATTGCCTAGAAATACCGGGAGAAGTCCCAACGACAGGCTCTCTAACAATCTAGTCAGTCACTGAGAAATCAACAGTAGCTAAGGTTTAGGTAGGGAAATGTTTATTACCTTTGAAAGTGAGGAGGGGAAGGTATTTATAGACAGGGGTAAACGGGTCTGAGATCCTAACGGGCCAAGTTGGACCCCTTTACACATGGGCCTAAACTGGTTGAAGCCCAACCTGATGCTGGACCTGATGATCACAGGAAAGCGGGATTTGGGGAGATCTGAGGGTCCTGATTGCGCCACTCTCTCTATTCCACATCACAAGCCCCCACTCCTGCAGGGCGGTGTAAAAATAGATGTGGATGAGTAGTCTGGCTCTACGGAGAAGAGTGGAAAAGAGTTTTTTGGCAGGTTTTTTGGGTTGGCACCGAGCCTAGCCGAGTCCTGGCGGCCGAGCACGAGGTGCTTCTGCCGGGTGCCGACGGACTAAGCCCTGATGATTCCCCTAGGCATCAAGGCAATGGGGTCGGCTCGGAGTTTCGAGGTTGGGGGAGATCATCGAGATCGGTTCAGGTCATCGAGCCCATGGCGACTTAGCTTTGAAGAAGCTGCCCCTGTGCTCGAAATCACTGTCGATGGTCGAGGCTTAGGGGGTCGGTATGGAGCATCGAGCCTATGGCGACTTAGCTTTAAGGAAGCTACCTTTGTGCTTGCAGTCACTATTGAGGGTCGAGGCTTAGGGGGTCGGTTCGGAGCGTCGAGCCCATGCGACTTTAGCTTTGAGGAAGCTACCACTGTGCTCGAAATCACTGTCGAGGGTCAAGGCTTAGGGGGTCGGTTCGGAACGTCGAGCCTACGGCGACTTAGCTTTGAGAGAGCTACCCATGTGCTCGAGATTACTACCGAGCGTCGAGGCTTAGGGGGTCGGCACAGAGCGTTGAGCTCAAGCGACTTTAGCATTGATAAAGTTGCCCCTGTGCTCGAGATCACTTCCGAGCGTCGAGTCATAGAGCATCGAGCTCAAGCGACCTAGTTTTGAGAGAGTTACCCCTGTGCTCGAGATTACTGCCGAGCGTCGAGGCTTAGGGGGTCGGCACAGAGTGTCGAGCTCAAGCGACTTTAGATTTGAGAAAGCTACGCCTGAGCTCGAGATCACTTCCGAGCGTCGAGGCACAGAGCATCGAGCTCAAGTGACTTAGCTTTGAGAGAGTTACCCCTGTGCTCGAGATTACTGCCAAGCATCGAGGCTTAGGGGGTCGGCACAGAGCGTCGAGCTCAAGCGACTTTAGCTTTGAGATAGCTACCCCTATGCTCGAGATTACTGCCGAGCATCGAGGCATAGGGGGTCGGCACGGAGCGTCGAGCTCAAGCGACTTTAGCTTTGAGAAAGCTACCCCTATGCTCGAAATCACTTCCGAGCGTCGAGGCTTAGGGGGTCGGCACAGAGTGTCGAGCTCAAGCGACATTTAGCTTTGAGAAAGCTACCCCTGTGCTCGAGATCACTTCCGAGCATCGAGGCACAGAGCATCGATCTCCAGCGACTTAGCTTTGAGAAAGCTACCTCTATGCTCGAGATCACTTCCAAGCGTCGAGGCATAGAGGGTTAGCGCAAAGCGTCGAGCTCAAGCGACATAACTTTGAGAAAGCTACCCTGTGTTCGAGATCACTTCTAAGCATCGAGGCTTAGGGGGTCGGCACAGAGCGTCGAGCTCAAGAAACATTTAGCTTTGAGAAAGCTATCCCTGTGCTCGAGATCACTTCCGAGCATCGAGGTACAGAGCGTCGAGCTCAAGCAACTTAGCTTTGAGAAAGCTACCCCTGTGCTCGAGATCACTTCCGAGCGTTGATACATAGGGGGTCGGCGCAGAGCATCGAGCTCAAACGAATTAGCTTTGAGAAAGCTACCCTTATGCTCGAGATCACTTCCGAGCATCGAGGCACAGAGCGTCGAGCTCAAGCAACATTATCTTTGAGAAAGCTACCGCTGTGCTTGAGATCACTTCCGAGCATCGAGGCACAGAGCGTCGAGCTCAAGCGACTTAGCTTTGAGAAAGCTATTCCTGTGCTCGAGATCACTTCCGAGCGTTGAGGCTTAGGGGGTCAGCACAGAGTGACTTAGCTTTGAGAAAGTTACCCCTGTGCTTGAGATCACTTCCGAGCGTCGAGGCTTAGGGGGTCGGCACAGTGCGTCGAGCTCAAAAGACTTAGCTTTGAGAAAGCTACTCCTGTGCCCGAGATCACTTCCGAGCGTCGAGGCACAGAGCGTCGAGCTCAAGCAACATTAGCCTTGAGAAAGCTAACCCTGTGCTCGAGATCACTTTCGAGCATTGAGGCACAGAGCGTCGAGCTCAAGTGACTTATCTTTGAGAAAGCTACCCCTGTGCTTGAGATCACTTCCGAGCATCAAGGCTTAGGGGGTCGGCACAGAGCATCAAGCTCAAGTGACTTAGCTTTGAGAAAGCTACCCCTGTGCTCGAGATCACTTCCGAGCGTCGAGTCTTAGAGGGTCAGCACAGAGTGTCGAGCTAAAGCGACTTAGCTTTGAGAAAGCTACCCCCATGCGACGTGTGTCCTGCTGACGTCATTTTCACGGAATTCTAGGAGTTGTTTTTACAGAATTCTAGGAACCGCTTTTGCGAGAATCCAGGAGCCATTATTGCGAGAATCGAAGAGTCTCAAGTTCTCTATATATACACCCCAAGCCCTCTCCCTCATTTCTCACTTTCGCTCTCTCTCTCTCTCTTGGACTCCTTCATGACCTCTGTTATCTCCTTCTCTACCGCATGCTTCTTAATCATCTTCTCTCTCAAATTAAATATAATTAACATCAGAAACACATGGAGGGAATAATAATTGATAAGTAGCTATATCAAAAGATGACAAATATATAGATTAACCAATTCACATTTCGAAACCAACATCATTTTATATTTTCTATTCAATTGAAAGGAAACCCCAAAATTCTTGATGTGTATAACTCTCCAACAATTACAGCACCAACACATAGGTAAACCCTAGGTCTATAAATTTAGAGATACTAAGAAAGATGTATTTTCATAAATCACTTACAATCTTGTCAGATTCCCCCATTCTAAAGCTTGCTTGCAAATACTCATATTGTCTGCGAAGTTCCTCAATATTTGTCTCCAGGTGTGCTATATTACTCCTTAGTTGTGCTTCTACAAAATGATCAAACTATAAAATACATATACAATACTACAATTCACAAAAACCTTTCAAACAAAAAAAAAATGTAGAAAATATACCACTATCTGCATGTTGTTTTCCTTCTCATTCCAACATATTTTGAAACTTCTCTTGTTTCATTTGTTCACATTTACCCTAAGGAAATAATAAAATGCAATAATGATAAAATGGATCAAACTATTCAACTTCATTCTTTTTAACATCCTCCACAATCCATCATTTTTCGTAATTGAGAATTTAATGATAATATTTCTTAGAATGCAAAAATCCAAATGAAAACGGATAACAATTAGAAGAAAACTCCATCATATGCAAGTCAGTTTGCGTAAAAGCATTGTATTTCATTCTACAAACTTTGTGAGACAATGCAAAAGGTGGATTGCAGCAATACTTATAGTCTCATATTCTCCCTGGAGAAAAAATGATTAAATTGAACATAAATTCAAGTAAAACAAATAAGAAAATGTATCAAAAATCAAAATACATATCTTTACCTTCACACTTGTCTAATATATCATTTTCTAAATGTTGCCCTGAAAATAGCAAACATATTCATAAATATCCAATTTGGGAAAATTAGTTGTCCAACACAGTATGCAAAGCACCAAATTACATACTAAAAGAAGTACAATACGCAAGTCTATGATATTTTCTTGTAATTCTTCAATTTTTATTGTGTGATGGACATGGGTTACCATGTCATGGATTCAGAGTGAACAATTTTCGGGCAAATTAGTTGTCTAATTCAGTAAAATACCAAATTACAAAAACTAATTTTATAGTCCAAAATCAAACTTTGAGTTAATTAGGAGAATTAAACTACAAAAATATTGTGCATTAATAGTAAGCAATTGATCAATCATTTTATAGTCATTTTTGTTTTTCCACCCTCTCCACATTCTCTGTCGAACGAAACTTGATCACCCTTGGCTCTGATCCCACATCACCCGAATTTGCATCCGACAATTGGTTGGGACCCACATTGGACCTCGAACTTGACAACAACTGCAGGCCAAGTAATAAACATATGCTAAAATAGAAGAACTAATCAAACTATTGTTCACAAAACAAAACGAAAAAAAGAAATTTTGATAAAAATACCCCAAGTTCAATAACTAATCAAACTTTTTATCACAAAACTAAAAAAAAAAGAAATTTGATTAACAATTGTGAATCCAAATTCATCAAAATTCTTGTCAAAAGAAAGAGAGATGGGAAACTACTCACTGCCAACGCCGGAGATTTTGATATGCTTTAAAGCAAAGAGGCTGGAAGCCAACAATGCGATCTTCTCCTCCAAATCTTTTGTTCCAATCTCACACCTGATGATCCCTCTTCGTTTGATATGAAACCTTACATTATTAGGTTTGCATCTGATCCCGAATCTCAGAGCTTGACCATACTATCTTAAAAAGGCAAAAAAATACCGAGACACAAATAAATTAATATAACCGAAAAAGAGTATAAAAATTGAAACAACAATTCTAATAATAAATTATTAAGCAACTTATATCTAAATCAAAATAGAAATAGATTTTTTATGTTGTCAATTTTTTGTTTGTTTACTATCAATTTGCAAACACCACCTTTACCTTCTGATCATTCCACCCATCTTTTGCAACCGCCAATTTCAGTTCTACCTAAACAACCAAATCGTCACTGACTAAATACCTTATAAGATTAATCTAAAAAACTAAAAAGAAAAGCCTTACATTAACTTATAGGCTACTATCATTCGTAATAATCAAATGAAAGATGAAGATGAATAAGAAAGAATCTAAATTAAAATGTATATTTGTCAAATTTAAGGAATTTTTTATAACATAAAGAGTAATTTCAGAAATCCCAATCTCCGAACACAAAATTCAAAAGTTTACTATCGCATTAGTACACATGTTATTCTTATTTTGAAGATTCAAATGATTCATTTTGATTCAACAAATTTGTGCATTGATCCAAAAATGTGTAAACCTCATTCATAACTTTTATTAGAAGAGAACAAAAGAAAAAAAATAGAGAAGAAAGAACTTACCAAAATTTCAAGTTCCATGTTTTCCCCTCTAATTGATTGCACAATAGACTTTGGGGCTCAAAGAGAGTTGAGGAGGAAGGGAGACTAATCGAGGATAGGGGAGCTAGGTGATAGTCACGGAGGGGATGGAGAGGCAGTGGTGGTTCAGACAGTTGTTGGCGCTTCCCATTATACGGAAACACGGCACGTAACTGAGGCCCATTGAATGACATGAGTATACCAACTCATATTATCCATAAGCTATAACTCAACTCAACAATATGAAATATAATCACAACCACGCAGGCAAAGTATATACAATGAATAAACTTCAATAACCCATGAAATAAACCCACAAAATAATATCCAACATGTGGAAGAGAATAAACTTTGGGTCAATGTCCGGGAACACAATGTTTGAATATAATAATAATACTAAAAATAAATAACATGAATGAGATAATAAAAATCGGCTAAAATCTTAACTCCATTCCTTAGAAGATTTGCTCACCAAGTCCTCCAGTCAATTCTCTCCGTGTACCTGCAAGCTCATCAACTAGAGTTGGGGGGGGGGGATCTGTTAGAGCAAGTTACGGACAGCAAGTAGTAAAAATCAAAGAACAAGAAAACATAATATATCAAGAAACAACGAACTAGAACAAAATCATTGATCAATAAACGAGGGTTGATAATAAGATCAAAAGTCTATAACTGATGATGCAATGATCAAAGACAACAATCAATTCAAAGTCGATGACAATAACCATGCTAAAAATGCAAGTATTAATCCTAAGTCTATCAGTCTTTTATTATCTTATCTAATGCACGAATTCTGTGTCCCATACCACAGGTTCAGTGCATATAAACAAGTGATCGTTCAGACTATAGTGGTGAACTCTACAGATCATGTACTCGACAACAATAATCAATAATTAATAATCCATAATCCGTAATCCATACCAATATTCAATAGAGAAACAAGGAACTCTTCTCCGAGTACAGTCTCTGAGGTTGTCCACTACTAAGTCGACCCTTATTGCCCCGACTTGTTATTATTTTATTATACTTAGTTATGAACATGTAATGAGTACAATTGATAAGAACAGAGATGTCGAGGTGATGTCAAGAAGGCGTTAAAGTTATGCAATGCATGGTATATAGTTATATTCAATATATGCAAATATTAACACATTTATATTTAGTAACGTGAAAACACAAATTTTGGACAGAAGACGTAGCTGTATAAAAATTGACTTTCCTGCTGCTACAGAAAAGCAAATCAGGTTCCGTCAGGGATTCTAGAAATTAGTCACCTTTCCGTTCCAATGCAGATTCAAACGACATGTTTTAGTCACATTTCTATGTGTATAATTTTGTTCTTTACTGGTTTCGTGTTCAGACAGTATGTCAGTGTCAAATTCTTATATATAAAAGTTGATTGCAAATTCGTTTAAAATTCTTATAAAAACCACAATTTAGTTCTTAACATTGTTCAGTAATAACATGTTGCTACTGATTTTGGTGTGGGAGCAAACAGATGAATTTGTAGATTCTTTTTGGAAACAATGAAGCAAACATGTCGACTTTCACCTACGTTTGACTGGTTCCTTACCGCTGCCGTTGACTAGTAAAAAAGTTCGATACACAGGGATGGATCCCGGTGACGAACCCTCCGACGCTCTTGTCTGTCACGCCCTGCTTCCCAAAAATATGGAATACAAGCGCGTGACGAAGCCCAGCGAATGATTTTAACATCATTCATAAGCTGTAGGATCGACTCAGCATCACAACAAGGATATAACAAGATATATATACAACCAAGCATGCATGAATAATTTATTAAGCAACGGAAAACAATTTAAACATTAATAATATCCAAAATATTTTCAATGTCTGGAACAAAAGGTAAAACTCGGGAACATCAGCCCGTTACAAGTCCTAATCAACAACAAATGAAATAACTCAATTACAAAACGAAATGATTAAAGAAAGATTTTCCCAAGCGAGGCCTAGAACGTCTGCTCAACGATTCTGTCAGGTAGATCACCTTGGATACCTATAAGTTGCTCATCTAAAGAGAGGAAAAAGAAAGTCCTTAGAGCAAGTCGTGTACATGCAAGTGGAGAAACAGAGAAACAATGACAATAGTGGTAAAGCAATGAATTCAATAAACGATGAATTCAATAGTGTTGAACAGTGTAAAAACAATAATATTATAATATGCAATAACTATGATTTATCACGATAACGATGAACAATATCAATAATGGCAATAATAACGATAACACTGTTCAATAAAGATAACAATATGCAATGATAGTGTGATGAGAGCCTTAAGTCTATTATTCATTTTTAAATCCTAGCTAATGCACGTACTACTGTGTCCCATGTGTGCCGTACCACAGGTTCGATGCATACAATCAATTTCGTTTAGATTAAGGTGGTAGATTCTATAGTTCATGTACGGAGTATGATGACGATAACGATAATAACACTGGACATGTGTAATTTCTTATACGATGTCGATAACAATAAAACACTGGACATGTGTAATTTCTTACACAATGCCGATAACAATAATATTCACTGGTCATCATCCGAGTATACTTACTATATTGTCAACTACCCTAATCAACCCTTAACTCCGGCTTGATTTACTTTCTTTATCCAATTAGCATACAATAATGCGATTAATAAGAGACACTAGTAAAGGTGACAAAACAACCCTAAGATCATGCAATATACTATATGCAATTAAATACACTAAAAATAACATTATAGATATAATTATATATTATTAGACATAAATACCCAATTCTGGACAACAGTAGGTTGCTGCACCAAAATCAAAATTCCCGTTGCTACAGGACAACAAATGTGGATCCGTCAGGTGGTCTAGAAACTAGACTCCTGTCCAGTTCCAACGCATACTTAAAGTCTACATTCCGACAACGGTAGCTAGGTGAAATTCAGTGTTCTTTACAGATTTTAGTTTCTGGCTGGGTGTCGATGTTGACTAATTTCAGTTATAAAGGCAGTAAATAATCATCACAAAAATCAGTAAAAATAATTGTTATCACCCTAAACATGTTATCTACAAATCTGGAATTTATCTTGGCCATATATGATCATTAGTCCACTTAATTTATTAGTCTAACATGGTATGTACATGAATCTGAAATTGCAGCTAGCTGTAGCAAAAGGGTCATAACTCGAGCGATATAAATCGGAATTTAAAAATTCCGGAGGCTACTGACATCTAGACACTTAGAGCTATGTTTCATTTTCAGGGAGTTTCTGATTTTAATGAAGTTATTTAGGTCGAAACAGCACAATAAGATCCAGGTTGGCGTAATTTTCAGAATAGTCAACATGTCCATTTTGAATAAAACGGTTAAAAGTTAAGAATAATAAATTGGAGTTTAATAATCATAATCACAGCGAAGCAATCTTATGTGAACATGGTATTAAGGTAGATGATATCCGTAATTCTAATAATTACAACTCAACTAATTTATCAATAGCAATCACATTAATAATCAACTAATTTATACAATCTACTATAGCTAGTTGTCATTAATGTCATGATATAAAATGTGTCAATAATTTCCTATTTTTATATTCAATAACTATAACTACATGGGTGTATGTAAGATCCCTATACATTAGAGGCAAAAAGATGGCACGAAGTCGAGATTACCACTTGGATTCGCTCGTGTAAATCCGTGACATCCCAACGATAGATACAATAACATTTTACGATATTCAATAGGATCCACTTGCGGAATTCAATAAAAATATCGAATATGATATAATAAATATTCGATAAGAAATGACTTGCCTTTTTGACAATTAGATCCGAAAGAGAATAATCCGGCGAGTTCCGAAAACTACGTGCAAAATACGTGCAAGAAGTCTAAGCAACAAAGTCAGCAACTCAGCAAAATTCCACACAGAATCGGGACAGAACAGCAAACAGCGATTCTCGATCTGGCGTGGCAAAACAGCAAACACCGAACGCAACAAATCAGATTGCTCCAATGCAGCGGATCTAGCCAGAACACAGAACGGCGTCTTTGGATCTGCTGTGGGTGAACACGGGACAACGATCAGATCTGGGCTTGATCGCACGGATCTTGATGCGATTCGATGGTCGAGATCGAATCCCGCCCAACCACTGTTTCTTCTTCTTCGTCGTCGAAACAAAGAGCGAGAGAGAGAGAGTGCGGTGGCGACCGGTGGGCGATGGCGTCGACGACAGCGCTACGTCGAGGAGCGATGCGGCGATAGGGTAGCACGGCGGTGACGGCTGTGGCGGCGCGACGTCGAGGAGGAGGCGGCAGTGAGTCTTCGACGAGGAGCTCTATTTTTGCTCAGAGAACAGGGGAGAGTGGCGACGGGGGTTTCTCGGCGCGTGGACGGCGAAGAAGGTCAGTGGTGGTCATGATGAGGTGGCGAGGCGGTGCTGCGACATGGCGAGGGCGATCGGAGGTGGTAATGGCGATGGGTAATGGCGAAAGTTTGGGTTCGATGGGTCGGGGACGATGGTGGTGGGGTTGTGACGACGGGATGATGGTGAGGGAGACGAACAGAGAGGCACTCGGAGTAGGGAATTTGGGTCTTGGGCGTTGGAGATGGAATCGGAGGTTTTGAGAAACGGAGGAAGAAGAGGAGAGAGCGGCGGGGTTTTTTTTGGGGTTTACACAGTAGTGAGGGTTAGGGTTAGGTTTAGGGTTTATATAGTATGGGTTTTGGGTTATAGGGTATTAGGGTATCCGAATTGAATAGGATCCAACTGGAGAATTGGTCAAATTGTATTAAAATGGGGAATAAAGAGATGAATGACATCGACCAGCTCATTCTTCATGAAGAACGACACAAAGAGCACACACAATTGAATTAGATAAAAGGGCCAAAAATTGAGTCGAAAACAAATTGATGATTTTATTCGAATAGAAACAAAATACAGGATCACCATTTGAATACGAGAATACAAGGAATAAAAAATATAGTAGAAAAATGCAGATACGAGAAACAGGAGTTACATTGTCAGTAATCATAAAGATTATGAAAGCACTTGATGTCAAAAAAGATTCATTACCTTGTTATGGTGGGGGGAAGGGGTATTTATAGTCACCTTAGGGACCTGTTTCGAGATAAGGATGTAGCTCTACTTTCCGGTATTTTTGGATAAGATGTAGAGTTTAAATCGTTTCATAAAGATAACCATGAATTTGAATTACTCTTTAAATACCCTGGGCTAGTTTGTAGCAGGCTGCTACCCATACCCAATAGGACAGATCCGTTTATGGGTTATTGGGCTTTGAAGAAATACCCAGTTCCCAATTCGGACCCGTTTGTAGGTGAAATTACCGCTTTACCCCTGAGAACTTTAAGATTCATGCTCGATTTGAACGGTCCCGATTTCATCCTATTTTTAGCCATATCATAACACGATTAATCTCAGGTTTTAATTCTTAATTTAATCTACTATTTCAATTAATTAAACATGGTAATGTATTTTCAGATTGTATTCTGGAATTCAGATGTTACACCACGAGAATCTGAATATCTTGCAATACGTAAGTCGTATTGAAAAACCGCCAGATGGTTTGGATTCCAGATTCGAAGGGCTACAATTTTTATTTAATAAGTTCTAAGTGATTTTATGTGTTGCTAGGTCAAAATTTCGGTTCTTTACTGGTCTAGCATTATGGCAGAAATTTAAGGTCATGTTCTCATATATATAACAGGTCTGGAAATTCATTAATTAATCTTATACAAATTATAAAACGACTCCTAATCATGTCTAGCAACATCCTGGTTAATCTCAAGTCTTGAAATTACTGGCAATACATCATTTTAATTAGTGAATCATGTCGATATGTTTCTAAATAGAAATCTGGAATTTAAAACCTAACAGTACTAAAAACAGGATTACTTACAGTCTACAAATAGGAATTCAGATCCGTAAGATATTCTGGAAACTAGATTCAGTTGACTAAAATTTTCATTTACAAATTTCTAGTTTATTTTATCATTAACTGGGTCATAAACTCACTACAAGGTGAAATAAACAGCAGGACAGCAGAAAAATGCACTCCTTCACAACAATCATGATAATCAATCCACATATTCTTGTAAAAAGAAATGAACTAGCATTTATAATCAATAATTAGGATGAATCCTACTGTTAACATGACAAAATTATCATCACTACAATATTAAATTTACGAATCTAGTGATAACATCATATACAATCGAAATGCATTCAAATCTCTATTTCTTCTACATATACGTGTTTCTAATTTATGTTCGCGTAGTGTATGCATATGATGACGGATAACATTGCCTAGAATTGAGTCAAGGGTATGGCACGAAAAGAAAGTTATTACTTGGTTTCACCAATGAATCTGTAATAACCTCTTTGAAAGGATAACAATCAAATTGAGACACGATAATTAAATAAAGAACTAATTGCGGAGATCAAAAATATTTCTTGAACGAGAACAAAAAGTCGGTTCAAGAGAAAATTTCCTTATTGATTATACGATTTTGACGGAACGAAGACGAAGCGAGACGGCACAAATAAGAGCGGTTGCAACAACAACAAGGGGGACTGCAACAAGAGCGAGGTGGGGCACGGGTCTGCTAGTAGGTGATCGTTGGCAATAGGAGAGAGAGCTCGAGGCGGCCATGAGGAGAGCAGCGAGGGAGAGGCGGTCGACGAAGCAGCAACCATCAAGAGACGGCGGTCGGGGGTTGCGTTGCTCGGATGTACAGGGGTGCAGCAAGGTGGCCTTGGAGTTTGACAGGGTGAAGATGGTCGGGGCGGGGCAACAGCGTCGAGTTGATGGAGTTGTCTGCGACTACGGTAATGGCTGTGAAGGGATGCGGTGGCCGAGCAGCAAGGCTCTGGTCGCGAGGAGCAGCGGCAATGGCAGGATGTTCGGGTTGTGAAAAGGCAACGGTGGTGGTAAGGTTGGAAACCACAGAGCTGCTGGGGTGCTGCGGTGATGGTGAGGGAGAAGCAACAACAAGGTGGGGTTTGGCTTTGTTCGGGGCTGCGACGTCGATCGCAACAGCGGTGAGCAGCAAGGGTGATGGAGTGTTGGTGTATGCCCTAGAGGTCAGTTGTGTATTGACATTATTAGTTTATATTGTTTCATGATATTTATTTCATATATGAGACATTTCATATATTGTGTTGTTTATTGTGATTACATGAACATAAAAAAGTCCTTAGATAGTAGGTTCAATACCATGGGATATCAAATGCATAACTTGATTGTGAGATCCTATTGGTTGTAATCAGAAC
Source organism: Hemerocallis citrina (assembly GCA_017893485.1). Lineage (NCBI taxonomy): Eukaryota > Viridiplantae > Streptophyta > Magnoliopsida > Asparagales > Asphodelaceae > Hemerocallis > Hemerocallis citrina. The sequence goes on from CM030365.1 coordinate 223,860,382, forward strand.
ACTATTCTTAAATGTCACTAATCAAGTATTATTGTGAATTAGAACAACAATAATACATAGAGACTAGTATGTGCGTAGACTGATGACCATATCTCACGGGTTATGGATATGAGATATCAAGTCTTCACATGGGTACATATTAGAGTAATAATGTACTGGACTGACTCACCATGAGAACGCTGCATGGATCGTTATGTGAGTGTCATAAGTGGTTCTCACAGTGACCATGGTGTATGTAGTCAATTGACTGAGGTCACTACGGTTCCCCACATGAGAAGATATATATTTTAATATCGTCAAATGTTGCCTATAATAAGGTGATTATAAAATCGACTATTGGATATACTACAAATTATGCAGAAGGATGTGAGTGACTTAGATATGATTTGTTCCTCTTACATAACATGAGCGATATCTATGGGCCTCTTGATTGAGTGAGCCTACAAAATACATGGTCATGCTCAAATGAGTCAATATGAGTATTGAGCTCATTTGTTTTAGTAAGTCTACTCATACATCAAGATTCCAAAAATTGAACTATACAAGGGTGACACGCTCTATGTCTTGTGGTCAATTAAGATATATGGACAAAGGGACTATACTACTTGGTAACATTGATCACGGATAGGTTATGTCAAATCACTAATATTTCCATTACTTGAGTAGTAGTGATGTACTGCTAGATACCGCTCACTGTTTGTAATACTAGAATATAATTTTAGTAAAGCGTAATGGGAACCTACAGGGTCATACACTTAGAATTGATCGAAATTGGGATTTAAATTCATAAGATGAATTTAATTGGGGATCCAAGTCAAACTTGGACTCTTGACATTGGTTGGACATTTAATTAAATTAAATGGGCTGACTAAAGTTCAAAAGTCCACACACGAATCTGAACTAGTTCAGATTGTGAGTCCAACATCCTCATTACTTTCTTAGGATTGATTTTCTGCATCTATATATATGATAAGAAATCTGTGAAAAAATGGTACATGAGAAAATCATAGCCGTCACAGAAATTGTGAGAGTAAGAGATCGAGAGGAGCATCCCCTTCCCGCAGCTAGCACAACGGCGTAAGGAAAAGTTTGATTTGATCCGTTTGTGTGGATACCATAGAGGTACGACAATATTGTAGTGTTGTGATTGGCATACTGTGAGGACAACAGATCCATCTTTAAGGTATAACTCCTAAACACGATTTATGGTTTTCGTATAAATTCATGGTTAGGTTTCGATATTTTTTTATTTTTTATTATTTTTTTGTATGTTTTCGTTGTGTATTTAATATGAGATTACCTTTGAAACCTAACATGGAGATGGCAGTCGAGGAGAGAGAAGGAGTTCAAGTATGGGAGCAGATGAAGGGTAGGCGGTTGCGGTGGAGGCTCAGCGATGGTGGATACGTCAGAATGCAGCGGTGGAGGAGGAACTCGGGTTGACGACGACAATGGTGGTGGCAGTCAGAGGTTGTGCAATGGCGGCACACGCGAGGGCGAGGGAGATGAAGCAGTGGGGACAGTCGGGCGGTGCTTGCGGCTGTCGATAATCCGCGAGGGTGATGGAGGGCGGTGGTGGCGATTGGTGGCGATTGGTGCTTGGAGTGGGTCTCGATGTACAGGAAGAAGAAGAAGAGGAATGGTTTTGAAGGTGTTGCGGATGAAGAGGAAGAGGAGCAGGGTGATTAGTTGGATAAATTGGGATTAGTTGAGTAGTTGAGAGTTTAGTGGAAATGATGGGGGTTAGTGGTTATGGGGAGGTTATGAGAGATTTGTGGGATTGATTAATAGATAACGATTAGAATATGAAGATGCAAAATTGACTTTTATGTTTGGGATTTCATAGTTTTTGATAAGATGAAGTTGGGGATTAAATTAAAGTATTAAGTTGGGACATGGTTTGGGCGCTAGATTTAAAATTAAATAAATAAATCAGTAGTAATATAATAGTACAAATAAATCAAATAGTATGCATTAAATTAATACTCCAATACTAATAAACTCAATAGAATGTAGGGATTCACAAAATAAATAAAATTGTATTTGATTTGGGCTAAAATATAAATAATTAATCAGATAAGAAAAGAAATAAACATATAAAATAGAAAGAAATTTTTGTTAAAATATATATAATCATTTAGAAAATACCTACAAATACAATTGTTGATTAGAAAGGAGTTTAATAGGAGATAACAAATTAGATTTAAAACAAAAATGAATTTAAAATAATGAAAAATGATTTATAACGAATCGAAATACAGAAAATATACGAAAAATATGTATAAATGAAAACGGGGGTTACGGAGGGGGGGGGGAGGGGGGGTGCAGCGGGGGTGCAGAAGGTAGGGGATGGGGGATGAGTTTGGAAAGAACCGTGAGATTTTGTGAGATTGAGAAAGTAGAAGGTGAAGGGACTGTATTTGAGGGATTTGGGTTTTTAGTTTTTTTTAATAAAATTATGCAGAGTGCACATGTTAGTTAAATAGGAATCCATAATTTTTCTCTCCTTTATCTATTTCAAAATAGAGAAAGGAGATAGGGGGTACTCTTATTAGTATGAGATACAGACTAGTGTTACCCTATGCAAATTGCAAAGCCTAAAATTGATTGAGGGACTTCTAAAATTATATTGAACTCCAAAAAGTATGAGAGAATTTAGATAAACTTTTGAATATCATCCATACTATAATTACTCAAATCTTCATTATCATAAGCAGATGGTTTAGAGAATCACTGCAAAAGCATAATTTTATCTAGTTGAATATTACTAAAGAAAAAAATAATGCATGCAATGAACTGAATAAAGCGAATATTTATGGTACTTCAACTCTTCATCTTCACTCTCTTCGTAAACTCCAAGGTCTTTTTCTTTTTAGGTACTCACTATCCTCCTTTTCATGCATTTCCTTTGAATGAATCTTCACATAAAATCCTGAGTTAAAAGTTAGAACACAACATATACATACAAATTGCAGTTAAGGTGATGTGGTTTGCCCTTTCATGGTATGATTTGTTGTGATTGTTCAATATGAATTCCACGATCCCCCTGTGCAAAGTGTACAGACTATACAAAAAATTTGGCATAACTTACCCGATAGATAAAGCTTTTTCATAGTATAAAGTTCATCCAGTATATCAGCATTCAACAATTATTTAATGATGATACTCAAAAGTTCACTGTAAAAACTCAAGCATCTGATACAATAATGCACCTTCAGATCAAATCACAATATTTGTTCAATTGTCCAAATACTGAAACTCTAATTATATCCAACAGAGGGCTTAAATAAATTGATCAAGATAATAAAAGACTTCAATCCAAAAAATTGCACCAACTTTACGAAAAGATATGACAAATTCAACTAATTTATATTAACATGTATATTATAATAACATTAATCTTCAGTAAGTATGTTATAATAAACCATGCATTATAGTACATGTTATAGTAAAGATGATAGACTAAGAGAATCATATAAAAACAATTTTATGAATTGTGTTTGGGAAGAGCCGTGGGATTTTGTGAGATTGGAAAAGTGGGAAGGGAAGAAACAATATTTGAGGGATTGTAATTTTATTTATTTTTTAAAATGAAATAGTGCATAGTGCACGTGTTACTTAAATAGAAATCCCTACTTTTCCTCTCCTTTCTCTATTTCAAAATAAAGAAACGAGAGATGGGGTAGACTCCCTCTGCTATTAGTATAAGACTAGTATTTTTCACGTGCGATGCATGTTTTGATAAGAGTTGAATGATTTTCACATGTGATATGTGTTAAGAAATAATTTTGGAGTTAGACGTGCGTAGCATGTAATTGAAAAAAATATTTTAAAGAAAAAGCTACGATTTGTACGTACAATCTACGTATTTATAAGTAGAATTTGAGTTGTATGTACAACATATGTGTATATTTGGTGTTAAAAATATTGAAAATTTATTTTCCACGTGCGTTGCACATTTTAAATAGGTGAAATTTTTGTTCGTTAGTTAGTTTTGGTTGTAATTAATGAGAGAGTTTGAGTTGTATGTACAATGCACGGGTTTATATGTTGACAAAATACAACTCCAACTCTCCCATTATATATAAAGATATAGATATAATATAATATAATTCCATCCATATAATTGGGAGACTCTAATGGTACCTTATTTTAATTTTTTTTAATTAAATATTTTTTCTCTACAAAACAATTCATAAACCTCATATCCATATAATAAAACACAAAGAACGCTATCAAGTGGCTCACCTTCAATCCCCCCAAAATCAAAGGCCCAGATCTAATCTCACAAAACACATCCCCCCCCCCCCCCCCCCCCAAAAAAAAAAAAAAAAACTAAAAAACTCATTACTTTATTACTATATCTCTCTTCTCTCTTTACTTTTTTATATTTCTCTTTTTCTCTCTCTCCCATTCTTTCTTTATTTACTTAGAAATTTAGATTTTAAGATTTCAGATTTGTAAATTTTCAGAATTTTTATGTTTTTTTTATTGCACATGTTATATTGAAAATAGCAATTATCTCTTCAACAGTTAAATTTCACCATTTTCCATACTTAAAGTTCTAAGAAGTTAGATTTTACACCCCCATTTATAATTATTTTTCAACATATACTGATGGAAACATGGACTTTTATTTACAACTAATTATTGTCATACTATTCAAACTTGAGCTACATAATTGTTGTTTTACTGTTTATATGGCTTTTCGTGTGTTGTACCATTCAGAAGACGTGCCGTAGGCACGTGCCCACGGAAAAAATCTTGTCTATATAATAAAACACAAAGAAAGCTATCAAGTGGCTCTGCTTTAATCCCCAAAATCAAAGTCCGAGATCTAATCTCACAAAACACATTTTCCCCTCAAAAATTTTCTCCCAAAACTAAAATTCAACCCCCCCCCCCCAAACAACTTCTTAATTTATTAATTATCTCTCTCTCTCTCTCTCTATCTATCTATATATATATATATATATATATATATATATATATATATAATAAAACACAAAGAAAGCTATCAAGTGGCTCTCATTCAATAGGGTTGAAATCAATGGTCCAGATCCAACCTCACAAAACATATTTTTCCGCCCAAAAGTTTCCCCCCAAAACTAAAATTCAAATCCCCCCCAAAACAACTTTTTAATTTATTTAATTATCTCTCTCACTCTCTTGCTCTCTCTCTGTGTGTGTGTGTGTGTGTGTGTGTGTGTGTGTGTGTGTGTGTGTGTGTGTGTGTGTGTGTATATATATATATATATATATATAATAAAACACGAAGAAAGCTGTCAGGTGACTCTCATTCAATAGGGTTGAAATCAATGGTCCAGATCTAACCTCACAAAACATATTTTTCCGCCCAAAAAGTTTCCTCCCAAAACTCAAATTCAAATCCCCCAAAACAACTCCTTTATTTATTTATTTCTCTCTCTCTCTCATTCTCTCTCTATTTACTCATAAAATTATATTTTCAGATTTCAGGTTTGTAAATTTTCAGATTTTTTACGCAATTTTTTATTGCTCATGTTACATTGATAATAGCAAATATCTCATCAACATTTAAATTTCATCATTTTCCGCACTCAAAGTTCTAAGAAGTTGGATTTTACACCCCCATTTATAATTAATTTTCAACATATACTAATAAAAACATGGACTTTTATTTATAACTAATTATTGTTTTACTATTCAAACTTGAGCTATATAATTGTTGTTTTAATGTTTACAAGACTTTCATATGCTGTATCGTTCTGAAGACATGTCGTAGGCACGTGCCCACAGGCAAATCTAGTCTTTTATTAATATCTACCAATATTTGGAGAAAATACAGTGATCTATCAGATTATTAGTATTGCTCATTACTTGTTAGCTGTTGTGTTAATTTTTAAGCATTACTATGTTTCTATTTATGTAATTTAACAATTAGTACTCTTTTCCTTCTGGGTTTTAAAAAGTTTTGTAATATTTTTCTATATTTATGAATGTGTGTTATCTCTAATATAATAAATTGATACATATTATTATTTAAAAACTTCAAATCCGAAACATATCTAATATTTGTCTCATTTTGAATATCTAAGTGAAAATTGACTAATGGTATTATTTTTTTTACTTATAACAGCACTAGATTTTCTCGTGGGCACATGCCTACGGCACGTTTTCGGAACGATACAAAATACGGAAAGCGCTATAAACAGTAAAACAACAGTTATGTAGCTCAAGTTTGAATAGTATGACAATAATTAGTTGTAAATAAAAGTCCATGTTTCCATTAGTATATATTGAAAAATAATTAAAAACGGGGGTGTAAAATCTAACTTTTTAGAACGTTAAGTGTGAAAAATGGTGAAATTTAACTGTTGAATAGAGATTTGCTATTTTCAATATAACGTGTGCAATAAAAACAAACATAAAAATTCTGAAAATTTACAAACCTGAAATCTTAAAATCTAAATTTCTAAGTAAATAAAGAAATAGTGGGAGATAGAGATAGGGAGAGAGAGAAAGAGAGAAATATAAAAAAGTGAAGAAAGAAGAGATATATAGTGATAAAATAATGAGTTTTTTAGTTTTTTTTTTTTTTTTTGGGGGGGGGGGGGGGAATGTGTTTTGTGAGATTAGATCTGGGCCTTTGATTTTGGGGAAATTGAAGGTGAGCCACTTGATAGCTTTCTTTGTGTTATATTATATAGATTATTTATAATATCATTATAAGCTAAAAATCAAAAAAAAAAAAATTATTGAAATTTATTATAAAAAAAGAAGAAAATAAATTAAACCTCATATGCGGTTCAATGGAACTGTAGATATGGGGTTCCAAGCTTCAATGGACTTTTTTGTGTGTGTGTGTGTGTGTGTGTGGAAATTGTGTACTGGCAATCGATCGATCGGGGAAGGATGTCTGTATTTCAGCTAGCTATTATAACGACTGGGGGATGCTCTTAAACATTTAGGTTTGCTGATTTTATTATTTTTATTTTTATTATTTTTATTTTCTTGAGGAAATAGGCTCGATGATTATAAAAAAACTGGTAATATAGATATGCAATGCACATCTTAAGAAAAAAATTTAAAATAAAAAACTCTGATTTACACGCGCGATGCACATTTTAATTAAAAAAACAGGTAAAAACTTTGATTTACACGTGCCATGCACGTTTTAATATATATATATATATATATATATATAGGGAAAGGATCGGTTGAGCACTCCTCTAGTGCTCACCGCGTGAACACTAGGCCTTCGGGCGTTCATATCGAAAATCCGAACCGTTCACATTGATCTACACATCTAAATTAGTCTAATATGTAAAATCAAATCATTTGAAATTCATTTGCCCATTCATTGAAGTGTTACAAAATTGTATGGTTAAAAATCATTGTTTTTAGTCACATGATGGATGGGCAAATGAATTTCAAATGATTTGATTTTACATATTTAGACTAATTTAGATGTGTAGATCAATGTGAACGGTTCAGATTTTCGATATGAACGCCCAAAGGCCTAGTGTTCACGCGGTGAGCACTAGAGGAGTGCTCAACCGATCCTTTCCCTATATATATATATATATATATATATATATATATATATATATATATATACTTTTAAAGTAAATGACCATAATGGGAGAGTTGGAATTGTACGTGCAATTCATGTAAGTTGGTAGATTTATAACTCCGACTGTCCCATGAAAGCAGTGCAGGTAGAGATAGGGAGATGAAGGATTTTTTACTGCTTAGATGTGATGCATACATGCAGTGCATGTTTTTTTTGTTGTATTTAATATTGACATGCAAAGTAATATACACGTGCGATGCACATTTTAAGAACAGTTTTAAAGTTAAAAAAACTATGATTTACACACGCAATGCACGTTTTATTTAAAAAAATTAAGTAAAAACTTTGATTTACACGTGCGATGCATGTCTTAATAAATATATATACTTTTAAAGTAAAAGAAGACTATAATGAGAGAGTTGGAATTGTACTTGCAATTCACGTAAGTTGGTAGATTTACAACTCCAACTGTCCCATAAAAGCAGTGCAGGTAGAAAGAGGGAGATGAAGGGTTTTTGACTGCTTAGATGTGATGCATACATGCAGTGCACGTTTTTTGTTGTTGTATTTAATATTAACGTGCGCTGCACGAGTTTGTTTTGTTACAATGAGGTTTGTTTGGTTACAAACTATCCCAAGTAGTTGAGATATTTAGCTATTATAACAATTGGGGGATGCTCTTAAATATTTAGGTCCGACTAGTAACCTGCACGTGTGATGCACGTTCTAATCAATTTTTTATTTATTTTATAAAGTAAATAATAAGATGCAATCTGGCCTCGAACTTGAGACCTCCTTTGCTCATACATACTCTTTACAAATTACTCTTAGCAGTACAAATTTTTATTTTATATAAGTGATACTTTTGTAATAATTATATTAGACCATCTCCAACGGGATCGCCAAATCTCCCTAATTAGCCAAAATAGCGATAATCCCCCAACAGATTCTCTCCAACGGCCTCGCCAAATCGCTCGCCATCCTGGCAATTCCTTTTCCTCTCGTGATCCGCTTGCTAAATCTGGCGAGTTGATTTCAGCTCGCCATTCTTCTTCCTCTCTTGCTGCCGCAGATGACGGATTTTCCAACGGTAAGATTTAAGTCTGCCGATTTAAATCGAAGTGAAATTTCTTCAATTTCTTCAATCTCTTTATCTGAATTTCTTCAATTTCTTCAGATTTTAAGTCTGCTGATTTGTGGGTTCTTGCTGATTTTTGGGTTCTTTTTCATCTTCAGGTAATGTTTTTTCTTTGTAATTTTTTTTTTGTTGTGTGGAGATTTTGATGTTTAAAACTTTATCTGAATTACAATTTGTGCTTAGTAGATTCCTGCTTCTTCATCTTGTTCATCGGATTCTTCTTCTTGTTCATCGGGGTCTTGTTCGTTGGGTTCTTCTCCATCTTCAGGTAATACTTCAGCTTACAAGATATACAGATACTCAGATTTGCATTTCTACTATACTTCAGCTTACAGATATGTATTTATACTATATACATTTCAATTATAACATGCATAGTAGAAATTGCTTAAGTTTGCTTATAGATTAATGCAGATTACATGTATATATATCATGTGCAGATTACATGCTGCAAATTGGTTAAGTTTGATTAAGTCTGCTTATAGATTACATGTGCAAATTGCTTAAGTTTGGTTAAGCTTACTGAAGATTACAGATACACTTCAACAATTAAAATCCTATTAAAGCCCCTGATTAGAGGCAGACAGTCAGTTCCCAGCATGTCTCCATTCATACATCTTACATTAAGCAATGCCTAATCATTTTAAGAACTATACAAACAAAAATTGTACAGTTTTATAAAATTGAATGTTGCAGTATTGAGGAGTACTATGATCTAGGTTTCAACTATTCTCCAGCTTTACATCAGATAACCTGCATAGTCCAATAGTCTACATTGAATAATTTAGTTTTCTTCTGAGTATAATTGTATTATACCAAGGAGAAAGGAAAACCCCTTGATGCATAAACCCATTAAGCTGAATGAGATATTACATCAACAAAAAGCTTAGTAACAATTATTATTAACATTTGATGAATATGATAAACTTACATTGAATAACTGGCTGCATTTCTAATTAATCAGGTTCTATTCACAATCAAATTGAATCAAGAGAAATATTGCTATAAAACTGAGGAAAATGAAAAGCAGCAAATTTAAACAAAGAAACTCGCATTATTGCATATAAGGTACATCCTACTGACCAAAGTCTGTCCTCTCGTCAATGTCAACATGGCTTGGACAATCCCACAACTGAGGAACTCGGTAAGGTGCAGAAGAATGCTCTGAAGCCCATTCCTATACCCGAATGAAAAAGTTTAATACATCCTCCTAGTGTTGATAGGAAGTTTTATGATTTTTGTACATACTCATACAGATGATGAAAAAAAAAGTGACTTTCATGAATTATGTATCTGATATGTATACTTGAGAAAGAGTACAGTAAATTCTCTTTTTGTAATAGTAAAAAAAATGTGATTTTGTATACTTGAGAAAGAGTACAGTAGTAAATTATGTATCTGATACATAGGGATCTTTTTATATGTGTACCTGAGAAAGAGTACAGTAAATTCTCTTTTTGTAATAGTAAATTCTATATGTATATAGTACAGTAGTAAATTATGTATCAGTATGTATCTAAATTATGTATCAGTATGTATCTGATACACATATAAAACCTTGTAGCAGTATGATAAAAACAAAAAGGTTAAATAAGGGCAAAGACTATTGATAAAAATATCTTACTGTTAAGCTGAAAGCAAAAAACCATACTTTCAAATACATGTGGGATGTGGCCATACGGAAACAAAAACATTAAGGATACACTAGTAGAGACCAATATAAAATTAAGCTTGCTTTCAGACCCCTTAACATTTTAATTTAGTTTCAGATTCATGACCTGCCATCATCTTAGTCTATCACATCTTGAAACATGAGATGAATTAGGTGCTTAAACTTGAATAAGTTTGTATTGAGAATCATGCCTACACTTCACTGATATTTGAAGTAAATGATAATGCTTAAACTGTATATTGAGAATCATGCCTACCTGAGGTGTTTACTCTGTATTGAGATGCATAAACTGTTTACCTGAGTAGTACCAGTGAAGTGTTTACACACTGTATTGAGAATCATGCAATAAACTGATATTCAGAATCATTCCTACCTGACATTGAGAACATTCAAGAGCATTATGGCCTACCTGAGATGCATAAACTGATATTGAGAATCATGCCTTCCTGATATTGAGAGCATTATGGCCTACCTGAGATGCATAAAATGTTTACACACTGTATTGGGAATCATGCCTTGATGCCTACCTGATATTGAGTATTTTGCTAAATCTTTTGCTAAATCCTTATAAATCTTTTGCTAAATCTTTTGTTGAGTAGTTTGCTTGCTTTTGTACATTTTGCTTTTGTATATTTTGCTTTTGTACATTTTGCTTTTGTATATTTTGCTTTTGTACATTTTGTATAGAAAAGTTGTCATTTTAAAAAATTATTATTGCAACTATTTATTGGTAAATAAAAATTAAATTATTTATGGCTAGCCAAAATAGATAGCATGGTTGGAGTGTGAGCTTTTTTCGCTAGCCAAATTATCTATTTGTTATTTATTTTGGCTATTCTAGCTAGCCAAAATAGCTAACGTGATTGGAGATGCTCTTATAAATACATTTGAACTTTGATAGTTGTGACAGTGTAAAAATGGCCTGAGGCCCAACCAGGGCCCAATACAATTCCCACTCAGAAAGGTAAAAATAGCTATCTAGCTCGGCCCCGAACCACTTCAGGGTCGGCGCCGAACCTCCTGTTTGCCCTCACGGTACTGGCCTCCTCGTACCGACGAGCCTCAGTAGCCCTCGGAGTCCGATCCGGGACAGTCCCACAGGCCGTCCCCCCTCTCTGGCGGGGCAGAAGGATGACCTGGCGCAGCCCAGGCCCTCCGATTCCCCCCAGAAGCACAGGAGGCTCACGATGGGCCACGTCAGCTCCAAATACCGCCAAGGGTTTCGCCACGTCAGCCCTATACCACTCCTGGTATCGCCACGTCCGCCCTAAACCCCCTGGGCCTTCTGCCACGTCAGGCCCATGGGCTTTCGGATCCAGACCCGGCCCCCAAGTGGAACCAAACCCGGTTGGGATTCTCTATAAATACTAGACCCACACCCACCTTTTGAGGTGATCAATCTTTTGCCACTTAAATATACCTAGTTATTGCTACTCTCTCACAGAGACTGACTAGAGCGTCGGAGGGTCCGCCACCGGGACAAACCCCGGTGTTTCAGGACCGTCTGCAGGTACACAAGACCTCGGATCCGACCCTTCCGATCCGAGCCCAGTCTTCAATATCTTCCCGAGCTCACCGTAGGTCCCAGAAGGTCAACTGAAGGTCGGCAGACGAGCGGCAATCTCCTTCAATACAAATTGAGTCCGAACTCACACCTGGTGCATCCACACGTCTCCCAGAAATAAACAGCATCAGGTTGGCGCCGTCTGTGGGAACAGCTGCTCCAGAAGCCGATCCGACCCAGACCCTCAAAGGCCATCGACAGCCGAACTCTCATGGCCTCCAAAGGCAAGGGGGCTGCTTCCTCCGTCAACCAACGGGACTCGCCCCCACCCACTGATAAAGCCAGGCCACGCACGTCGAAACACAAGGCTCCCCCTCGGGAGTCCCAAAGGAGCGTCGGCTGGCCAGCCCAGCCCGACCTCCGAGGAGTAATCCTCAACCGCAAGATTACCCACAACTGGGGAAGGGCCGCTTCCAACTCGGCCCCGAACCATCCGAGGCAGACCCACAGGGATGACGGCCCACGGGGTCGGCAAGGTGATAGGAACCGGGGATCATCAACCCCGAACCCTAACCCAAACCGCACCCAGGGTCAGGATCCCGAATCCGAGGTATCCATGGATACGCCATTCACCCTACACTACATCCACGGGGGGCCGGTGGGGGGAGAATCCGATACTTCCCAAAGAACCTTCACCCAGGAGACGAACGCTATTCAGTACAGCCCCTCTCCCGAGCTACAACCGCGGCCAATCTCCTTCTCAGGAGAGGACCCCGAAGGAGTTCACCTACCCCACTGCGAGGCCCTCGTCGTTAGCCTCCACATGGCCAATTGTGAGGTTCGCCGAATCCTTGTTGACAACGGCAACTCGGTAAATATTCTCTTCCTCAGAACCTTCGAAAGTCTCAGATTATCCAGAGGGAAACTCAAACCAACAGGATGCACGTTGCTCAAATTTTCGGGCGTCCCGGTCGTAGTGGAGGGAATTATCACCCTCGACGTCACCGCTGGATCGGCCCCTGACAAGAGGACCGAGTCCTTGGATTTCATGGTCATCCACGTCAAGGCGGCCTACAACGCCATCCTCGGCCGGCCCGGGCTAAACTCCCTCCAGGCGATACCTTCGGCCCACCATCTGAAACTCAAATTCCCCCCCCAAGGGGTCAGCATCGTCCGAGACAGCGTCGAAGCAGCACGGTCATGTTGCGTTGCCACCGGGGGAGGGGGCGTACTCCCCCTCAGCGCCGTTGAACTCGAACCCGAGAGAGACGGCCCCGCCCCCGAGCCCGTTGACGAACTGGAGGAGGTCCTATTCGACACCGAGGATGAGTCAAAATGGTTCCGGGTGAGCTGCTCACTCGCCGAAGACCTGAAGACGGGCATCATCGCTTGCGTCCGCCACAACGTTGATCTCTTCGCTTGGAAGCCCTCCGATATGCCCGGGATCTCCGAAGACTTGATCATGCACCGACTGAGTGTCCTCCCTGACTCTAAACCGATCGTCCAAAAAAGGCGCAAAGTCTCCCCGGAGAGGCAACAAATTGTAAAAACAGAAGTGGACAAGCTCTTGTCCGCTCGATTCATCCAGGAAGTCAGCTACCCCGAGTGGTTGGCCAATGTCGTCATGGTGAAGAAAGCGACAGGGGGTTGGCGAATCTGCATTGACTTCACGAACCTTAACAAAGCGTGTCCGAAAGATCCTTTCCCCCTCCCGCGCATCGACACTTTAATAGACGCGACCTCAGGGCACGAGCTGCTGTCCTTCATGGACGCGTTCTCGGGGTACAATCAGATCCGGATGTTTCCACCAGACATCTCCAAGACCTCGTTCGTCACCGACCAAGGTCTTTATTGTTACCGCGTTATGCCTTTCGGGCTGAAAAACGCCGGAGCCACGTACCAGCGACTCGTCAACAGAGTCTTCAAGGACCTGATCGGCCGCAACGTAGAAGTTTACGTAGACGACATGCTTGTCAAGAGCCGGGCTGGGCCGGACCACGTCGCCGACCTCGAGGAAGCCTTCGGTGTCCTCCGACGCCACAACATGAGGCTCAACCCGGCTAAATGCGCCTTCGGCGTCTCCACGGGGAAGTTCTTAGGATTCATTGTCAGTCAGCGCGGCATTGAGGCAAACCCCGAAAAAATACAGGCCATCATTAACATGTCCCCGCCCCGGAATGTCAAAGAGGTTCAGAGGCTCACAGGTCGGTTGGCGGCGATCGGCCGTTTTCTCTCCAAGTCAGGGGAGAAATCTCTCCCCTTCTTCAAAGCCTTGCGCGGGAAAGGGGGCTTCGAGTGGGGTACCCATCAACAAGAAGCCTTCGAACAGCTGAAGCAATACCTCGCCAACCCGCCTCTCCTCAGCAAACCCGAGCCGGGCGAGCCGCTTTGGCTCTACCTGTCCGCCTCGGACTGCGCCCTCAGCGCCGTCCTCATCCGAGAGGAGGAAGGAGTTCAGAAACCACTGTACTATGTGAGCAAAGTACTGCACCCGGCCGAGACGAGATACGCGAAGATAGAGAAGGTGGCCTATGCCCTGGTTATAGCAGCCCGAAAACTTCGACCTTACTTCCAGGCCCACTCCGTCCAAGTACTGACCGACCAACCACTGAAGACTGTCCTCCACAAGCCCGAAAACTCCGGCCGATTAGTCAAATGGTCGATCGAGCTGAGCCAGTTCGACATTAGCTATCATCCCAGGGCGGCCATTAAAGGACAGGCCCTCGCCGAGTTCATAACTGAATGCACCGTCTCCGAGCAACCTGACATAGAAGAACTGGATCCGACCTGGGAGGTCTTTGTTGACGGCTCGTCATGCGAAACGGGGAGTGGGGCGGGCGTCATCCTTCGTGGCCCCGACCAATTCCTACTTCAATACTCCCTGCGCCTTAACTTTCCAGCCTCCAACAACGAGGCAGAATACGAGGCCATGATCGCTGGATTGACCCTCGCCCACCGAGCCGGTGCTAAGCGAATCCGGGCATTTAGCGACTCTCAGCTCGTGGTCCATCAAATCACCGGGGAGTACGAAGCCTGTGACGACCGAATGATGAGGTATTTGGCGGCAGTCAGACGACTCTTGGCGTTCTTCGACGGCGCTGCGGTTGTCAGAGTCCCCAGGGAACAGAACGCCCAAGCCGACGCGCTATCCAAACTTGCCTCTTCTTCCTTCGAGGGTCTCGATCGTACGGTGCTCGTCGAGGTACTCTTGGAGCCAAGCATCAGTAGCCCAGAGCCGGAAGCGATGTATGTGCAAGAGGGGACCGGTCCGGACGACTGGACCACTCCCATCCGAAAATTCTTAAGCACGGCCGAGCTTCCTGAAGACAAAACCGAGGCCAGGCGAATCAGAATCCGAGCTGAAAGGTTCGTCATGATCGATAACATCCTCTTCAAACGCTCGTACACCTTGGCCGACGGCAAACCATACCTCCGCTGCCTCGCCAGGGACGAGGCCAGCTACGCCCTCAAAGACCTGCACGAGGGGATCGGCGGATGCCACATGGGGAGTAGGACACTTGCCCGGAAGGCCCTGAATCAAGGGTACTATTGGCCCACCATGCTCCAAGACTCACAAGACTTAGTCAAGAGGTGCGGCCCCTGCCAAAGATTCTCCCCTATCAAAAGGCTTCCTCAAGCCAACCTCCGATCCCTGGCGAGCCCTACGCCCTTCGCCATGTGGGGTATGGACCTTGTGGGGCCCTTCCCCCCAGCGGTAGGGCAAAAGAAATTCCTGATTGTCGCCATCGACTACTTCACCAAGTGGATCGAAGCCGAACCACTATCCAGCATCACCGAGCGCCAAGTGCAACAGTTCTTTTGGAAGAACATCATTTGTCGATTCGGGATCCCCCGAATCCTCGTCACGGACAACGGAACCCAGTTCCAAGGGCAGAACTTCCAATCTTTCTGTGAGGACATCGGCATCCAGCAGCGTTTCTCCGCCATTTGCCACCCTCAGTCTAACGGCCAAGCGGAGAATGCGAACAGGCAAATCCTCGATGGCCTCAAAAAGCGCCTTGACAATTCCCCCAAAGGGCTATGGGTTGAGGAGCTGCCCAGCGTACTATGGGCACACCGAACCACGCAGGGGATCCCCACGGGGGAGACGCCATTCAATCTGACCTATGGGACCGAGGCAGTCATCCCCGTCGAGGTCGGATTGCCTTCTCCCCGGATCATAGCCTTCGATGAAGACGACAATGCGTCCGCCCTGAGGGCTAACCTGGACCTCGTCGCCGAAGTACGAGAGAAGTCCGCGGTCCGAAGGAGCATTTATCAGCAACGGATCGAGAGATTTTACAACAAGAAAGTCCGCCCCACCAGCATCCAGGCAGGGGACCTGGTTTTGCGAAAGCTATCTGTCTCTGATCCAACCAAGAAGAGGAAACTGGCTCCCAACTGGGAAGGCCCATACCGCGTAGTCGAGGCTGTACGCCCTGGTACATACCGACTGACGGATATGAACGACCGACCCATCAGCCGACCCTGGAACGCTGAGCACCTCATGAAATTCCTGGGAGAGCAAGCTTAGGTTCTAGCATGGCTTAAGCAAATTAAAACTTTTGTAAACATTCATGTGTAAAGGGCCGCTTCAGCGACCCCCCCCTGTCTGGTATAAAATAAGTCTCTTTTTGTCAAAAGTTAAATACCTCGGCAACTCCGACCCGGTACCGGGCAATGGGGGCGGCACCTGGGTTCTCACTCGGGTCTCATCCCCAAACGCCTCGGCAGGTTCGACCCAATTCCGGACCGGAGGTCTCCCTATCGCCCCGCATCGATCCCTCACGAATCGGCGGAGCCCAACCTCGCCTACACCGCCCTTCACCACCCCGCTAGCCAGAGCAAAGAAGGAAAAGAAAGCTTTATTCATACTCTTTTATTTTTGTGCGGAGAAAACAAGCAAATACTGTTACAGGACCACTCCACTCATCTCAAACTAAAGGGAATCGCCAACTTAGGGCCCCTCGGATCCGGCGAAGGGCGGAATCACTCCGACCAAACGACTTGGAACTCTCTCTTCGTCATGACGGTCCTTCGGTTCTGCCACAGTCGACACCCCGGCCACGGAGCTCTGGGCATCCACGGATCGCATGCGTTCCATCAGTTGCAACGCCGAGGGAGCCCCCTCTGCTCGCCGACCCCTCGAGGAAGATGTCGAAACACCCAACATAGTCCTATAGCGGTGTATCTCCATCTCCTTCTCCACTATCACGTCGCGAAGTAGCTTCTCAGAGGAAGGCCTCTGCACCGAGGAACTTGACAGGGTATATCCAAGACCAACGCCCCCTAGCTCCCGATCCACCATCGCCCTCCTCAGCCGGCTCGCCTCCTCACTTAGGGCTTCAGACTTGTTCCTGTAATAATGGAAGGCCGCATCAGTGTCGCGAGCCCTCTTTCGATACCGAACCAAAGTGGCCTCTAAGGCCTCGACCTTGCCCCGAAGCCACGCCACGTCGGAACGAAGGGGGTCCACCTCAGGAAGGGGAGCCGTAACCTACAAGAGAACCAGCCCACTCAAGACATATAAGCAAAGAGGTTCAGAAATTCTTCGAAGTTGGAACACTTAGCCAGCCAAAAAACCCTCTGTTTATAAATTCAGTTTCCCCATACAAAAAATGCGGTGGCCAGTCCGCGGAAGGCAAATACAATCGAGAGAAGGAAAAAGAAGGACAAAAATTATACAGCTGGTTTTCCCACCTCAATGTCAGCCGGATCCGTAGGGGGGTCGGCTACCGGTTTATCATCGGACCCTTGTCCGCCAGGGGTCTTCGGTGTCCCCTCAATCTCCATATCATACTCGAGGTTGGACAGGTCGATAGTCGGATAAAAGTGCCTCACATGGCTGAGGGCCTTTGCATAACTGCTATCCTGAGCTTTGATCACCAGGATCTGGCACGACTCAGTCACTTCTTTCTTCTCCTTCTCCGACCTCTCCTCCTGAGCCACCCTCGCCTTCGCCCATTCCTCCTTCTCCTTGTCAAAAGCCGCCTTCGTCTCCGCCTCCTTCTTACGAGAGCCTTCGAGCTCTCCCTTCAATTCCGACACCTCCTGCTCGGCCTTGTCGGCCCGGTCTCGCTCTCGCTGCAGCGCCGCCTCGTAGAGGCCCCTCACA
This sequence comes from Hemerocallis citrina, assembly GCA_017893485.1. Taxonomy (NCBI): domain Eukaryota; kingdom Viridiplantae; phylum Streptophyta; class Magnoliopsida; order Asparagales; family Asphodelaceae; genus Hemerocallis; species Hemerocallis citrina. Next base: position 223,878,366 of record CM030365.1, read on the forward strand.
TGGGCCCCCTGCACGGTCACCTGCCATAGCCAGACACTACTACGAAATCTTCCTTAAACAACATAACCCGAAAGCTAGGGGGTTCGATTGACTTACCAGCACAGTGGCCTGCGCAAGACGCACGTACGCCTCGTCCAGGGTCTGGGACTTCATATCCGAACGGTCCCGAGGGGTCGCCAGCTTATCTGCAACCTCCACGGCCTGGCGCCCCCGGACCAGGCAATCACCCTCGCGGATCGACCAATCCGGCACCCACCTTCGCCGAAGTCTCTCCTCTAGTCCGGGATCCACCAGGGGACCCTTCCCCTTATCAAGGTCGGCGGCCGTACCCTGATCCGAACCCCCCTGGACCACCGCGTCCCCACCCGTCTCCGATCGAGTCCTTTTCATCCTCGGCTGAATGGGGGCCTCGGAGACCACCTGGGACAACTCGGTCGTCTTCGCCACGACATCCTTCTTCTCGGCCTTCTTCTTCTTCATGGCGAGCCTCAGCGCCTTAATCGACTCTTCATCCATTTCTGTAAAAAGATCCATTAAGAACAAATGAGCAAGAAAGTACAAGAGGAGTGAGAGGAAAGAAACAACCACGTACGAGGCACGGCCGGGCTAGGGCTCAGTCCGACGCTCGCCAGATGGGCCTCCGTCACCTTCCCCCAATTGATGTTATACGACAGACGGAGACGCTCAACGAGTCTCCACTCCTCCGCCGTCAAGTCCCCCGGCCCCGGTGCTGCGTAGCTCGGCTTAGAATGGTTCCACCGAGTAGGGATAGCCCAAGGATCCTCACTCCGGATCACCAGATACTTTTTCTTCCAGAACTTGATGGAATCTGGATGACCGTGGACAACCTTCGCCTTACCTCGAGGCGAGATATAGTATACTCCTTCTGCCGATGAGCCGATCAACAACATCGCTCGGAACACGCTCAGCCGCAGGGGTACCCTCTGCTCCTCGCACAACAGCACGAAGCAGATGATCTGCTTCCAGGAGTTCGACCCAAACTGCATCGGCGCCAGGGACGACCAATTTAACACCTCCCGAACGAATGGATGGATGGGCAGCCTCAGGCCGGAGATAAAGGCGTCCACGGGGAAGATACAATACCTATCCGGCAGGGGATCGGTCGGCCGAAGAGTAGAACTCGGCAGCATAAGCTCATAACTGGGCCCTATGTAGTAGGCCAACTGCAGAGCCCCCAAGTCGCTTGCCTCCAGAACGGTCGGGGATGCGTCCACCTTCAACCTCTTCCGACTTGACGACGACGACTGGACCCCCGAGGACTCCTTATCTGAGAGATCGTCGGGGTAGCGACGGAAAGACTGGAGTTGTGCAGACGACCCTATCACCGAGTCGCTCGGGCCGCCAATCCTCGATCTCTTCTTCTTCGGGGCCCTCCTCCTCTTAGTCCGTTCCGGCGAAGGTGTAGACAAACGCCCCAGAACGGGCGGATTCAGAGACCCGGAGCCATCTCCCTCGGAGCCACCCTCCTCTCCGGAAGCCAACCCTAGGGTCCGGACTTCGTCTGAACTACCGCCCCCTCCTCAGAGTCGCTGCTTTCCACCACGAAATGCCTCCGAGATCGCAATGGCTTCACATTGTGTACAACCTCCTCCTCGCCTACCGGCCCCTCCCCAGAGGTCGACGCCGACGAGCCGGACTGAGCCCTATCCATCTGTGCCTAAAGCTAAACGGGGTTACCAACTAACCTAGGATCACCTCGGAAAAACGACCTTGCTGCAGGAAACTGAAGGGACGAACGCTGAAGAGTTGAGGGGTTTTTTGAAAAGTAAGAAGCAAGAAAGAAATGGGCGATGGGAGGAGAGGGGGGAACGTTTATAGGGGATAGGAACAACTCCTCGATTTTCGCAGTCACTATTCACCGATTGACGTGCAACTGCCGCCTAGGAAATCACGCCACGTCCTCAAAACATGTGCTGCTGACGTCACCCAGTACCAGACTGGCCGCCCGGTACGGGGGTCGGTTCGGGCAAAATAACGGCTCGCCTTCGCCGGCGCTAAAGTACTCTTCTTCGGAAGATCCCCCGGCTGGCCATCACCCTTACCAGCCCGTAATTCCCCCTCGTCTCGAGGTTCGGCTTGGCACCGGGGTACTCTTCTCAGGAAGAAACAACGGCTCGCCTTCACCCTTACCGGCCCATAATCCCTCGCCTGCTCGAGGTCCGGTCTGGCACCCGGGTACTCTTCTTCGGAAGATCCACCGGCTGGCCATCACCCTTACCAGCCCGTAATTCCCCCTCGTCTCGAGGTTAGGTCTGGCACCCGGGTACTCTTCTCAGGAAGAAACAACGGCTCGCCTTCACCCTTACCGACCCATAATCCCTCGCCAGCTCGAGGTCCGGTCTGGCACCTGGGTACTCTTCTTCGGAAGATCCACCGGCGGGCCATCACCCTTACCAGCCCGTAATTCCCCCTCGTCTCGAGGTTAGGTCTGGCACCCGGGTACTCTTCTCAGGAAGAAACAACGGCTCGCCTTCACCCTTACCGACCCATAATCCCTCGCCAGCTCGAGGTCCGGTCTGGCACCTGGGTACTCTTCTTCGGAAGATCCACCGGCGGGCCATCACCCTTACCAGCCCGTAATTCCCCCTCGTCTCGAGGTTCGGCCTGGCACCGGGGTACTCTTCTCAGGAAGAAACAACGGCTCGCCTTCACCCTTACCGACCCATAATCCCTCGCCAGCTCGAGGTCCGGTCTGGCACCCGGGTACTCTTCTTCGGAAGATCCATCGGCTGGCCATCACCCTTACCAGCCCATAATTCCCCCTCATCTCGAGGTTCGGCCTGGCACCCGGGTACTCTTCTCAGGAAGAAGCAACGGCTCGCCATCACCCTTGTCGACACATAATCCCTCGACCTCTCGAGGTTCTGTCGAACACCAGGGTACTCTTCTCCGGAAGAGACAACGGTTCGCCATCGCCTTCACCTACACGTAAACCCTCGGCTAGCTCGAGGTCCCATCCAAGCCGCAGGGCAGCACCACCAGGAAGGCCCTGTGATTCGCCCTCCCATTTTTTCTACAACCGTAAGCACTCCTCCACGGCTAGCTCCCGCACCCCCTGCAGGAGTGGGGGGCTTGTGTGACAGTGTAAAAATGGTCTGAGGCCCAACCAGGGCACAATTCCCACTCAGAAAGGTAAAAATAGCTATCTAGCTCGGCCCCGAACCACTTCAGGGTCGGCGCCGAACCTCCTGTTTGCCCTCACGGTACTGGCCTCCTCGTACCGACGAGCCTCAGTAGCCCTCGGAGTCCGATCCGGGACAGTCCCACAGGCCGTCCCCCCTCTCTGGCGGGGCAGAAGGATGACCTGGCGCAGCCCAGGCCCTCCGATTCCCCCCAGAAGCACAGGAGGCTCACGATGGGCCACGTCAGCTCCAAATACCGCCAAGGGTTTCGCCACGTCAGCCCTATACCACTCCTGGTATCGCCACGTCGGCCCTAAACCCCCTGGGCCTTCTGCCACGTCAGGCCCATGGGCTTTCGGATCCAGACCCGGCCCCCAAGTGGAACCAAACCCGGTTGGGATTCTCTATAAATACTAGACCCACACCCACCTTTTGAGGTGATCAATCTTTTGCCACTTAAATATACCTAGTTATTGCTACTCTCTCACAGAGACTGACTAGAGCGTCGGAGGGTCCGCCACCGGGACAAACCCCGGTGTTTCAGGACCGTCTGCAGGTACACAAGACCTCGGATCCGACCCTTCCGATCCGAGCCCAGTCTTCAATATCTTCCCGAGCTCACCGAATGTCCCAGAAGGTCAACTGAAGGTCGGCAGACGAGCGGCAATCTCCTTCAATACAAATTGAGTCCGAACTCACACCTGGTGCATCCACACGTCTCCCAGAAATAAACAGCATCAATAGTATTATAATAATTATTAATAGTTGAGTAAATAAATGATCAGATGGTTGGATGTCTATAAATGGCAACCCAACTCTCCGTTTACAATATTAGAAATTTATTATCAAGCTTCCCTCGCCATTCCTCGTCATCGTCCCCACGGCACCTACTCCTCCCTCTCTTCTCCAATTTCGCCGGTCACCCACCGGTCAACATTCAAAATTTCAGATAACGTTTTCCACGTGCTAAATTAATCCCCCTCTCTCTCTTTTTCTCTTTACCTCTCTTTTCCTGGTCTCCAATGACTCCAAGAATCTGATCTCAAAATTTCCCCAAACCCTATCTCCGAATCGAAATGTCGAGCTCCGCCTTGAGTTCTCGAATCCCGCCTCTTCCCTCTTTGCGGACGCCCAACCGCTTCTCAATTCCGTCCAGTAATCGGTGGCGTCCGTGCCTTAGCGAGAGGAGGAGAAAGACGAGGACGGTGCTCTGCGCATCGACGGCACCGCCGAGGAATCGGGACGCAATTGACGGCAACGTTCGTGAGATCAAGATTTTTTAATTTAGGAGATTTTTTAGGTTTTTTTTAATTAAAAAAAATTCGAAACTTAATGTTGTGTTGCTTCAGGATTCGGCGAGGTCTGATGAATTGGGAGATGGAGGTGAGGTTAGGGAGGAAGCTGATGTCCTAATTGAATGCCGGGATGTGCATAAGTCGTTTGGGGAGAAGGAGATTCTTCGCGGTGTGAGCTTCAAGGTGAATTTTGCTAAAATTTAAACCAAATTTTAAGAAAATTCATCGAATTTAACACCCTATATTTAGGGGTGTAAAATGAACAGGACAGTCTGCCGTCTGTCTGAGTCCGGCTCGAGAAATGGCCCAACTGTGGACCGCCCAACTGTTATACGAACCGAACTTGAACAAATTATTAGGTTTTTATACGGTCCGCCGTCTGTCCAAGTCCGGTTCGAGAAATGGCCCAACCGTGGACCATCCAATTGTTATACGAACCGAACTTGAACAAATTATTAGGTCCGGTGTTTTATCGAGCTGGAGCTGGACATAAGTCTGTCCGAGTATTATTGTGGTATGATGCTTTACCGATCCGAGTTTGGATTATAAAAATTTTGTCCGACCTGGATCGAGCCGGACATAAGCCCGTCCGAGTAGAATTTCGGTCCGAGCTTGAACATCTGGCTGTCCGGTCCCATTCGGTCCGATTTACAGCCCTACTTAAGTGAAAGTAGGTGCAACATGTAATTTGATGCATACACCTATGTTAAACACGTATGGACATTCGTGTCAGACATATACGTGCAGGAGCACATAAATCTGATATGGCAGTTGCTATTTTAGTTTAGTTTTCCAAAAAGTTTCCCATGTCGGTCTGTCACTGTGTATGTATCATCGCTGTATGCCAGTTTGTCCATGTTCATGCTCTATACGGTGTATATCACAATTCATGATAGGTATGTTACCAACATAAGCATTTTCCATTTCTCATATGAGCTTGACCTTGACATTGGTTTATGTTGGATTTTTGGGTATGAGTTATAAACTTATAATCTTGGATTAATAACTTGGGTGTTTGTCATGGTTGTGCATAATTGGTGTTATGTCTTGATGAGATTTTTCACATAATTTAATTGCTTGCTACTGCTAGAGAAGCAATAATTGTGAGTGCAATCTTGAGATTTCCGTGGGACGAGAACTGGATTATCTTCATTGCTACGAGTGTTTTAGTTTTGGGCAAACGAAACTAAGTGAGTGCATTGGTATCTAGGTTTCTAAGTGAGATGTATTTTTCTAGCATAAAGTCAAATTTATGTGTAGAATTAGGCAATAATCATCGACGATAGAGAAAAAAAATAAGTTGAGGGCGAAGAAAGAAGCAACAAGCCAAAGAAAGCAAAAAGCAAACAAAGGAAAGAGAGAAGATGACTGGAGAAAGGAGAAAGGCTACACATAGGCTCTCGGGTTACCAAATATTTACTATTAGTCCAAGAAACATGTTGAAGGCTTCTTCAACACTAACTAATGTTCACGTCATATACAGAAAACTCATGTGCCATTTCAAACACTCTTTTCATATGCTGCATTGCTTATCTGTGCAAACCTATTTTTGTACACTTGACAATCAGAAAGCTGATTTTCTAAAATTATTTCTCTAATTTGTTGTCTTAATGAGCATTCCCACCACCCATTTAACCATGAGTGTACTAGTGCGAATCGGGCATTGGTTTGGTATCTTTGCCAGGTTCCTACTAGAGCTAACACTGTCTTACTTCCCAAATATGCAAGCCCATGTCCGCAGTCAATGGTATTAGAGGTGCTTCTTTTAAAAATCAGATTGAAATACATAAGAGTTTAACCCTCTCCTTGTGCTAGTTAGAAATGAATGCTTAGAATAGTCATCTGAGAAGTGGAATGCTAGTAAGAATATACAGTATCACAAAGATGCATGTGGCTTCCTATTTGCAAGATGGCCATGGCACTTCTTACAGGCACATCAGTTATTGTTCAACAAAAATGCGATGATGTTACTAACGCGTGCAATGCTTTAAGGAGTAAGGATAGATAAAATATATTTCACTAACTCATCTTCTAGACGTCGTACTTGAGCACGCTTCACCCTGCTAATCTGCTAAGTCATCCAAACATACAGGGAAATTGCAACTTTCGGATGTTTGGCTAATATAATTTAAGTTAGACTTTGCAATGTCAATGTTACGTAATCAGTAAGCTTATTTCAAACTTATTCTCTGTCCACAAGCAAATTATTGACCTTAACGATAAGGAGTTTGTTGACAATTTAATGCTTGGATTACATTCCATTTTAAAAACTAAAACCATGCATTCATTTTCCTCTTCCTCTATTACATGCTTAAATTTTAAAACACTTTGAAAAATGCCGTTTGGGAATGTGTAGACAGGCATTCTATACAAAAACCAGATTATTGGATTGTTGGTGATCTTGATTAGTTCTTCCACTTTTAACTTATTCCCCAAAGAACTTCAATTTTTACTTTTTCCTTAAGAATATATTAGTCAGTTGAACAACATGCTTTGTAAACCAAACGATTACTTCATAGTATTTGTAATAGACATCTTTCCAATTGCTTTGATGGCGACGTTAATGATTAAAGACCTAACTACTGAGAAAGACTAAACCCCTAATCACTGAGCATTGTTGTCTTTAGATCTCTTGATGATCTAGGTGTACCATTACACACAAGGTTCGAAAAGTATGTTTAATCTGCTGAACAGGGCTCAATTATAAATAGTTTAATTTATCAGTTGTTTGGTTCTTTTAATATTTTGGATATGCCAAGGAGTTTTGATAATTAAGTTCTTCTCTTGTTTCAGCCTTTTGTATTGGCTTCAAGAAAATTTAATATGGATGACTACCTTAAATACCATTAAATTTGGCAGTAAATTGCCCTAAATACATTTTTTCTTGCCGAGTCCTACTACTGATATGATTAGGGATCTGAATGATTTGATACGGAATCACCTAGCCAAAAGTGGTCATTTGCTATATTTTTCATACTCATCATTCATCTATGGATGCAACAGGAGGATTTAGGATCACCCACATGGGTGCTTTATTGCAATTTTAAGTGATTTTTTTCAAATATTATAGAAGCTTCCTTTAGGTACTTCTTCATCCATGGTAGTCATTCCTCTTGTAAGCCTATAGGCACATGGCTAGTAAATGACATTGATAGTAATAATAATAAAATCAGCTTGCATGGTGTGCTCTATTTCTAAAGCAGCATCATATAATAACTTAACCAAGAAAAACCATTTCTAATCACTCAACCAACTTCATTTTGTATATCACAGCTTTCTATCTGTCAAGTATAGACATAATTTTGCTTTTAGATATTTGGATTGAAGAATTTTCTTGAAACTTTATTTGGTTCATTTTACCATTTAGATTAGACATGGAGAAGCTGTTGGAATAATTGGTCCTTCAGGAACAGGAAAATCAACAATTTTAAAGATTATGGCTGGTCTTCTAGCTCCAGACAAGGTATGGTTCCCGTCATATTTTTTGACCATGCATTTACTGTTCATCTATATTATTTGTCACAAGTTGCTAATCACTATTTTATAAACAAGTTTTCTCATTTTCCTTTTGTACTTTATTATAAGCAGGGTGAAGTTCTCATTTGTGGAAAACAGAGACATGGTTTGGTTGACGATGAGGAGATATCAGGTCTCAGGATTGGCTTGGTATGGTACTCAGAACCTTTGCAGTCGTAGCTACAGATTAAATATTAGTGAACGAATGATTCCTCGTTTTGTGTAATGAATTGATGCATTCCATTTTGAAATGTCAAAAGATAGTAAATATATTACTCTTGAAATTTACTATAGCTGACTAGGGCCATTAGGCATATGTCGGTTTTACTTGATTTTGGTTAGGCACTAGTTATTCCGAAACTGCACTTTAAAGTAAATATTTGAGTAAGATTTTATTTATTACTGCCTAATGTTCCACACACTACAAGTAATTTTCTAATTTGTATCACCTATGGGCTTGAAAGGTAAAAACTGTCTGTTAAACTTGCTGAGTTCTGCTTGTAATGTTTCTTCCCTTCGTCGTGAACGGCTTACTCTTGATCGGATTTTCACAATTCCAAATCCAAATCATCAAACTATGCCTGCTGGGGATCCTCAAGTGGCACAGCAGCGCAGTTAGTCTTTGACATTTGACAGAGGCCTGACTGGAAGCTGGACTGATACTTCTACTTGTTTTACTGTTTGAATTTAGATATGCTTTGTATGCTTGTATATGTAGTCAATTATGGGCTTTGCATTATGTCTCACTAAGAATTAAATGAACATGTTGTTAAAGACCATGAGTTGGATGTTTACATGATTATTTTCTTTTATGCGAAGTATATGTAGATGCTAAGAAGGATTGGTGGTCACTATGCCCAATTATAATCTTCAACTTAAATATTTCACAAGATTAAATCGTAGATAATTGTTCTACAGAAGCATCTAAGTCTAATTCTGTAGGATTCATTTGTCTTATTCCATTGTCTGGGTCAGATATGGAACACAAGGCCCACCAAAAGATTGGATAGAGTCGTACAATCTGTTTTCTACCTGGCTTATATGCTTGCCCATTCTCATACTATACTTTTCCCCTATGCAGGTATTTCAAAGTGCAGCACTATTTGATTCCCTCACAGTTCGTGAAAATGTTGGTTTTCTATTGTAAGAAATGATCACGGTTCTCTTCACAACATCTTGGGCACTTACATAGCATCTAACTCAAAGTTCACTAGTCAGTGGACACTAATATGTTACCTCCTCTTTACTTTCAGGTATCAAAATTCAAAGATGCCAGAGGATCAAATAGCTGACCTTGTGGCAGAAAACTTGGCAGCAGTTGGGTTAAAGGTACTTTTACTGGTTTCGCCGTTTGAGAAACTGACTATTTTGTAATTTGGCATGTTCTATTTAATATTCGGAAGAGAGAGCATGCAGAACATGAAATCTTTCTAACTGGAGTACATTGGCTTGTACATTAGCTCACCTACATGTTGCCTGCTGTTGGACTTATCACTTCTGTTGCTTTGGTTTATTAGTTGTACATAAACTTTTACTACAGATTTAATATTAAACATTCAATTCATTATCATAATGGGTCCTTTCTTTTGTAGGGAGTTGAAGACCGATTACCTTCTGAATTGTCTGGTGGTATGAAAAAACGAGTAGCATTAGCTCGATCTATAATATTTGATAACACCAAAGAGGCTATTGAACCAGAGGTATGTCCATGAATAGTAGTGTCTTCTCTGTATATTTGATATATCAACATTTGTTTCTCACATGTAATTCTTTTTAGCAAAGTGTTCAATTTTCTTTTCCTCGTCTTATTCTAGAAGCATTTTGTTCCTTTGTTTAACAAAGATTAAACCACATGACCTAATAAGGTTAAATGTTTTTACCTGCAAGTTGCCCCTTCTAACATCTAGGGATAAGTCCCGTCTCTGGGAATGGATTCTTCGCCAAAATTTTGAGATCAGTTAGAAGGTTTTTTCTTTCTATGAACAAGGGCATAGCCACACACCGATGGCACAAACGCACACCCTCATCCCATAATTACGGACTTGTGCAAGGAGCGGCTTGAACCCCCGGTCTCTTGCTCACTAGCGAAGAGGCTTACCACTTGGCTACTAGGGCACGTGCAGACCAATTAGAAGGTTGATAGCGACAAATTTTGTGAAATAATTTTTTTAAATTTTTTTTTAATTTTTTTAATTTTTTATTTTGGGTAAAGAATTTTGTCAAATCATCTGTAGAACTGTCTTTGCTCTATAGTGAACCTCATTTTGATGGGCAACGGCATAGATGATGATGATGAAAAGTTGGGGTAGAAAATGTGATAAGTAATAGGATTTACACCAATGTTTGGCATCTATTATATTCAAGCAATTACGGTATCCTGTTTTCTCCGAGGAAGTAATTTGATTTTCAATTCGACTTCATCTGGCAATTTGTATTTGAACTAATTTAGTTAGTACAGGGACTATAAAGGGACTTTTCTCTATCAGCCAGTTTCTCTAGGAAGAATAATACCCAGAATTCATTTCAGCTAGTATTATTATTTTCTTCCTTTTACCCGGTTTTCCCTTCTTTTTAGGGTAGTTAGCACATTGCCAAGTAATGCTCAAGGTGAAAAAAAGGAAAAAGAATCTTTTTGAGGGGAGAAAAACTTGTAAGCAGCTTCCAAGTAAGCTTGAGGTGGACGGTGGGCTTATAGCTTTACTCTAGTTGCACGTTCTTATTTTGTTTACTATAAATGATGTAAACTTAATCCTAAGTAAAGAATTTCCAAGGATATTAAAGATCAAGTTTACCAACAAGTAATGCAGATCAAGTTATAAATTAAACTATTAATCGGTTTGATGGATTTTCAAGATATGAGATAAGTTTAACATGCTCAATTAAAAGTTTACGCCTAATAATCAACAATTACACTTAAGCGTGATTAGCAAGTAAGATATTCAATAACGATTCATACTTCAATTAGCAAGTAGAAGTACACACTTAATATTTGTGGACGACAGAAAATTCAGATAATAATCTAGAGACAACAATATAACAGTATCACAAATAATTGAGAAGTGGAAAGAGATTACCGGGAGTTCGAAGAACGTGTAGAGACGGAAAGAAGGTTGTTGACGTGGTATTGCCGGTGACGGAACCAGCGGTTGGTCGAGATGCATTGGCAACTCAGTGAAGGGGGAAAACTGGCCGGCTGGCGGTGGTGGCACAGTGGTGTCGACAGCAAGGGGAGGTGGCAGCGTTGACTGGTGGAAGTGGCGGCGAGGGGTTAGGATTTGAATTTGAGTTGGATATGGGGATTAGGGGTTTGGGTTGAGTTGATTTGGGAATTTGGGTTCGTCGGAAGATGGGATCAGCCGTAAGGGACGTCGGGATGGTGGAGGTAGGGAGGCGTCGGGTGTGGAAGAGAAGGGGCGTTGGGCGCTGTGGGGCTTCGGGACAAAAGGCCAAGAGGCAGGGAAGGGTCGTCGGGGTTTTAGAGGTGGTGCAGCGCTGACGGTGGGGGTTTCGACGACGATGAGGTTGTCGGGGTTTCAGAGGTGGTGAGGCGTTGGTGGTGGGGGGTTTCAACGACGAAGAGGGAGTCGACGTGGGTGCAGATGGTGGTGGGTCGGAGTGGCGACAGAGAGAAAGGAGTTTGGGGGTGTTGGGTTTCAGGGCTCAACGGAGAGGAAGAAGAAGAAAGAAGAGAATGGGGGAAAGATGGTGGCTGTGTATTAAGGAGTTATAGGGTTTGGGATTTGTATAGTAGTTTTAGAGTTTATGTCACGTCCCGCTTCCCAAAATACAGGAACACAGACACGTAACTGAGGCCCAGCGAATGATGCAGATACATCATTCATAAGCTGTAAATTTAACTCAACAACAAGATAACAATTTCAACCACGAAAGCATATAAAATCACAACAGGATAACAAAGTACATGACATATTACATGAACATAACCAACAACTGGAAAGAAACATAGTTACGGGTCAAACATGCTCGGATTACAACAAAGATTACATAAATAAAACAAGAATTAAAATAACATGAAATTAAACAAGACTAGAATTTCTGTTCAGCAACACCTTCGGGTAGTTCTCCATCTGGGCCTGCAAGTATATTATTACAAAGGAAAAGACAAAGAGGTACCTGTTAATGCAAGTCACGGGCCGCAAGTGGACAAGCTAACGGGACAATAATAGAATGAAACAAAAGCAGAAAAGAACAGAGAATCAAGAATCATATGATAGAGCAAATACGACATGCAACAGAATCAAGAACAAGACCTCATGAAACAAATAGCATGCATGTAAACAAGTAAATAATCCATAGTAACATATAACATGTAAACGAGTAAGCAAGTAAACGTGTCAATATGAACTAGTAACATGTAAACAAGTAAACAAGTTATCATAACCATGTAACATGTAAACGGATCATACAAGTGTACGTGTCATGTCATGTCTTTTATTAATCTAACTAGGTAGCACTTCATGCGTCCCATACCACATGGTTGCTACTCGCAATCAGGTGAACGTTTAGACTAGTGGTGGATTCTATAGGTCACGTACTCGGAAAACATATCCAGTCGAGTCAAGTCGAGTCAAGTCAAGTCAAGTATATCTTGTATCAAGATACGTGCAATGTGGAACATGTAGTTAGTGTGTCTTGTAACGTGCACATGTAAACCTGTAATTTAGCAAACTTGTAACTTGTAACTTACAAATTTGCAGCGAGGAACCACGAGCCCCCGTCCGAGTACGCTCTTCTATATTACTCACTACTAAATCTTTTCCCTTTATACCCCAGCTTGTTATCTTTTTAATTACAATTAAACATGAACAATAACTACATGTAACAACAGGGACGGGTAACATGGCAAGATCAAGTATCAAGACTTATACGAGGCAGGAAATATATTTCAGGGCTTATAGAACATGTGATGCTACTAATGGCATGTATAATACTTAATCAAAAATATAATATATTATAACAACATGCAACCTAATAACAAGCAATTCATGCACAACATCATGTATATTTATAGGAGTACTAGATTTGCCCGTGGGCACGTGCCTACGGCACGTTTTCGGAACGATACAAAACACGAAAAGCCTGTAAACAGTAAAACAACAATTATGTAGCTGAAGTTTGAATAGTATGACAATAATTAGTTGTAAATAAAAGTCCATGTTTCCATTAGTATATGTTGAAAAATAATTATAAATGAGGGTATAAAATCTAACTTTTTAAAACTTTATGTGTGGAGTTGAAGAGATATTTACTATTTTCAATATAACATGAAAAAAAATATTAAAATTCTGAAAAATCTAAATTTCTAAGTAAATATAGAAAGAATGGGAGAGAGATAGGGAGAGAGAGAAAGAGAGAAATATGAAAAAGTGAAGAGAGAAGAGAGAGATAGTAATAAAGTAATAAGTTTTTTAGTTTTGGGGGGAAAATTTTGGTTTTGGGGTTTGAAATTTTAGAGGGAAAATATGTTTTGTGAGGTTTGATTTAGGCCTTTGATTATAGGGGGACTGATTGTGAGCCACTTGATAGCTTTCTTTGTAATTTATTATATAGATATATGTGTGCATTAATTTTTGTGTTCGTGTTATGCATACGAGAACAAAGTATTTACGATCACATGTGAATACAGATCGACGGATTAGGTATGGAAATGGTTATCAATTCGACTTATGAATGCGAATTGGAATCAAAAATAATATACTTACGGTATTTTTACAAGGGCTTGTACTAGAACAAATAAAATTGTACAAGAGACACTTGCCTGTTAGTTGACGACGATGAATTAAAGATAGAATAACGGGATCAGTATCCCGGGCAGTAGATCACGTGCGAGATGTATATAGCAGCCACGCCAAGTCAGCAACAGCAACTTCACGAAGCAACTCCAAATTAGCAGTCAACTCCTTCAATAACTCCAAAACAGCAACTTCTAAAATAGCAACTTCCCAACAACAAACTAATAACTCCAAACCAACCCCACTACAAACAGCAACTCACTAACACCAACACACCAACACAATAACACCAAACAGTAACCCAACTTCACTTGTTACTGGATCAACCAACCACCAATACACCAAACAGCAACAACAATAACCCAAGTCTTCACAACACCCAATACACCAACACAACAGTACACCCAATGCACCCTGTTCCTTCTGCACTTCGACACACTCACAGAGAGAGAGAAAGAGAGGGGGAGAGAGAGAGCGAGCGAGTGCTCAGAGAAGACGAGCGGGAATGTGAGCGACTGGCGGTTGTCGACTGCGGAACGGTGGCGGAGCGTCGAGGGAGGAGGACGATGCGGCACGGAGGAGAATGGCGGCAACGATGGCAGGCGGCGAGTGCAGGGGAAGCCTGCGGAGACGGTGGCGAGCGACTGGCTCGAGCAGAAGGAAGGCGACGACTGAACGGGAAGTTGTGGCTGTCGATGAAGCGAGCGGCGGGGATGGTGTTGTGATGACGAGGGGAAGGCTCAGGCGACGGCGATGGGGGGTTCGAGCGACGCTCGGGGTTTGAAGACGATGGCGGAGTTGTGGCGGTGACTAGGCTCGGGGTCGAGGGGCTCTGCGGTGGTCTGAGGTGGCGGAGGGGAAACACTGGCGGTGCTCGGGGTTGAAGACGACGGCGGAGTTCGAGGTGGGTTGGCAATGGCGGCTTCGCAGAGGAGAAGACGAGCGGGACGGCGACGACTGTGGAGCTCGAAGTGAGCGGCACTCGAGCGGGAGAATGTCGAGGCGACGCAGAGGGGTTGGTGATGACGAGGTGGAGATGAAGTGGAGATGGCGATGGGGAGGGAGCGAGCGCTCGGGGAAGACGAGCGAGAGAGATGGAGGATGAGTTGGGTTGTGGGTTTTGTTTGGTTTCTCTGTTTGGTAGAGAAACAGAGAGGGAGAGAATGGGAGAGAGAGTGAAACGGGAGTAAGGGGTATATATAAATAATAATTAATAAGATAGTGGGGGAGAGAAGTGGGGTAGTTACGAGGAGTGTGGGGAAAATGTACAGGTACGGGAATTGAGGAGTGTGGAGTTGGAGTACGGGAAAGAAAAGTGGGGGAGAAAATATATTGTATAGGGAAGGGGTAGGAAAATAAATCTGTACAAGTATGGATACTGGGTTTTGGGCTTTAATGATGGGCTCAAATATTTAAATGAAGTAATTAGTGTATTGGGCTAATCAATTGGGCTCAGATTAAATATAATAATAAAATAAAACCAGAATATGGGATTGGGCTTAAATGGTTTCAAAATATTTAAATAAAATATTTAGGATGTTGGGCAAGATTTCTGGGGCCCAGATTAAAAGTATAATTAAATAATAAAAATCAAAATATAGAATTGGGCCTAAAATAATAATTAAACAATTGGGTTTTGGATTAATAAAATCAAATACGAATTTGGGCTTAGAATAAACAATTGGGTTTCATATTAACCAATAATAAAATCAAAATACAACCTGGGCTCATATTAATAATTAATAAAATCAATAATGTAAACTTGGGCTTAGAATAGTTTAAATAATAAAATCAATTAGGGAAAAATAGTTAGGAGATACTGAGGATTTAAATATGGAAAAATATTTTTTTAAAAATACGTATTAATGAAAACAGGGGTTACAGTTTATCACAAACCGTAAAATTTATCTCAATGTCTCACACAAAAAGATGAATGAAGAACAAAACTCAATCATAAATTTTTTTTTAATCAAGAATAGTATACATTCTCATTATTCTCAAGGTCTATATATAGGCTCAAAACAAAATCTCAATACAAATCTTTAAAATATTCTAATGTAGAAAATAAATGGTGCAAATTGTAAAACTACTACATATAGCTAAATCTCAAAATAAAATAAAACAGAATGTCCCCGTCAATAAATGTAGTGGACTTTGTGAACTATATTTATTTGCGGGTGGTGTTTGATGGGCTTGGTTAGACGTGATGAACTCGTTTGGGTAGATTGTATTTTGAGAAAACTTGGCACATTTGTCTGTTTAAATTTCCCAAAGCTTTTAACCATATTCTCCATCTTTTCTTTGGTGATAGGTCCTCTTGTATGATGAACCAACTGCAGGACTTGATCCTATTGCTTCCACTGTTGTTGAAGATCTCATCCGTTCGGTGCATTCCAAAGGGGAGGATGCCCCTGGAAAAATCACGTCATATGTAGTAGTCACTCATCAACACAGCACTATTAAAAGATCTGTTGATAGGTTATACTTTCTTCCAAGCTCTCGGATGTTTTCTCTTTCTATTCAGTGTGTGATAATTTCTATTAAGTGTTTTATTACTGACCGCAGAGCAATAATTTTCAGTTTTTAAGATTACTGCTCTTTCCCCATTTGTTTCATATTTTTCACTGTCAATAAGCAAACAAACATTAGTCAGCGTCTCTAACCATGAACGTTCGTTGGCCAGGTTGTTATTTTTACACGAGGGAAGAATTGTGTGGGAAGGAATGACACATGAATTTACAACTTCGACAAATCCGACAGTTAGACAGGTAATGTTGTAATGTCTTTTTATTCAAATGTTCAAATTAGATATTGAAATTAATTCTGCATCAAATTGCAGTTTGCATCTGGTAGCTTAGATGGGCCCATCAAATACTGAAGGCCGAACTGCTGCTTTCTGCTGATATTAATGTATTACTATAGGTACAATATAACCTCATTTCAGCTTTTTACTTTCTTCATATTCTTGCATATTAAGGAATAAGAAGGTATAGGAATGCGAATTTTGGTGGTGTTTGTTAGAAGGAAGGGAAAGTTCAAGTTGTAGGCAAGTAAATGAGTTCAGTCTGTGCTTTACGGCAGATCTATTGTTTATTCATTGAATCTATATAGCTTCTTCTGTAGTTCTGTACATTGTATATCTAGATTTTAATTTACCCCAGGCTTAACTAATTGTTTGTCCTTTTTTTACTCATTTGTACAATATTGAAGGTTACTGTACCTTCCTCTGTCATTTGTTGCTTATGTTGAATCATTGTAATCTTCGTAAATGTTACATAAGCTGTAAATTATGACGTCTATTTTAATTTGTTTTCTATTTCTAAGCTCCAAAGTGATATTTGTTTACTTCACTATTTCTTCTTTTGCTTGAGGTAAGTTTATTTTAATGCAAAATGGTGAAAAAGTGATCAAAGAAAACATGCACAGTGAGGAAAAGAAAGGACGACAAACATATATAGTGCCCATTGTTTTACTTCTAAGAGTATCCACTGTCGTTTATTCTAAGTTTTCTATATTTAGTAGTTAGGATTTAGCAATGGTACAGGAGCGCTGCTATCGTTTTGTTAAAATTCCAAGAACGAATTAATATGACGGATCTTGTTCCTCCGTCAGCGCTAATTTTAATTTTTTATTATTAAAAACGATTGGACGGAGCTTCATCCTCCGTTGTAAAATCAAATATATATTTTTTTAATCTGAATTACCCCGTACGGAGGATCTTCATCCGTCCGAGATTTTTTTTAATTTGTAGCAAAAAAAAAGAAAAGAAAAAAAAAAACAGACCAGACGGGGGCTGGTTTTGTTCTTTTTTTAATTTTTTTAATGAAAATAATAAATTACATAAATGCCCACCCCCTTCACCTACTCCTATAGCGAGAAATAAAAAAAACACAACATACTAGACGAATGATCTTCATCTGTCTAGGTTGTTGTAGTTTTTTTTAACGGAAATAATAAATTACATTTTTGCCCCCTTCACCTAAGCCTATTTAAAAGCATGCCTCTCACCTCAACTCTTCTCATCCATCTTATGATTACA
The DNA here is from genome assembly GCA_017893485.1 of Hemerocallis citrina. Classification (NCBI taxonomy): domain Eukaryota; kingdom Viridiplantae; phylum Streptophyta; class Magnoliopsida; order Asparagales; family Asphodelaceae; genus Hemerocallis; species Hemerocallis citrina. The sequence continues at coordinate 223,896,112 of CM030365.1, forward strand.
AATTTCTATTTATTCACACTTCTATCTTTGTATCTAACCAAAAAACATGTCCATCCGAAGATATATCCGCAGAATTAAATCCTCTATTCGCGGCGGATCTGATCATGGCAACACAAGTACGGAGGTCGAATTGATGTCGGAATCTCGTGATTTTGCCGATCCTAGTTTGTGGAAATAAGTGGTTGATGACCGCCAACATCTGTATCAGCTTATTATCGATTAGCCTGCAGGTGGATTTTGTAAATTTAAGAAAAAATGGAATGGTCCAATAAAAGCATACGAGCGATGTTCCCGTGTTCCATTAGTGAAGCAATTAATCGATCAAATCGTGTGGCAGCGTTGTTGACATATAGTAAGTGCTAATGTATATATTCCGTTTCCTAATCTATAGGAAACAGATTTCCCAAATCTCTCACCCTTCAATCTTCTCTCAATCTCATTTCTTCTCCTCCAAGAATGTAATTCTTAAATATAGATGTATACAGTAAAGAATAAAGAATAAGAATAACTATTATTTTTTTTCCCAAATCTGTTTTTTTAACATGGTATCAGAGCCTAACCAGATCTAGGCTAACTGAAGAAGATGATGAGGTGATCAGATCTTACACCTCCATCTTTATCAGATCCCGACCAAAACCCAATTCTCGACCTCCTTCTCCGATCGAACTCCAGCAACCCCCAATCGAAACCCCCTGCTCCTCCCGTCGCCCCGTCGAGCTCCGCCGCCTTCTTCCTCCAGTCGCCGCCCAATCAAAACCCCCCTTCTGATCCCATTCGATGACAGCAGCAAACCCCGACCCCCTGTTGCTGCTCCTCCTTTCCCCACTCGACCTCGCCGCCTGATGACGCCACTGCGTTGCCCTTGTCCCCTGTTCCGATCGACGAGCAGGTCGACATCGCCGTCGATCGAGCTGCCGATGTCGAGCCTCCCCCGGTTGCTTTGTGCCGCTTGTTGCTCCAGATCACGAACCCTCTTCCAAAACCGATTGTTACTCTGTTGCTGTTGTGATCTCTTGATCTAATTTATTCAGATCTGATTTGCTGTTGTGCTCCATTGGTGTTTGCCGCTCACTTCTTGGTAGACAACTTGTTCTCCTTGTTGTGTTGCTGTGGGATAATATCTGTATGAGTCAAGGAAGTGTATTCATTGTGGCAAGATCGGCCGCACGAAAGCTCGTTGTTATAAGATTGTCGGCTATCCGGAGAACTGGGATCATAGCAGGGATATTGGGAAGAAGACTTGCAATCAACCCAGTGTCGTAGTAGGAGTTGCTGATCGTGCTGCTGCAGGTAATGATGGTAAGGTTTTTTCTGCCTCTGTTATGAATAATGTATGGATAATTGATTCGGGTGCTACCGACCATATGACTTTTGATTCTAGACAAGTCCAAAATTTTCAACCATCCACCAAATCAACTGTGTCCACTGCCAATGGTGATCCTGCCACTGTTACTGGCGAGGGTTCCATACCTCTCACAAACAACCTAACCTTAGATATTGCCCTAGTTGTGCCATCCTTGAATTTTAATCTATTATCTGTTGCTCAAATAACTACTGCCTTACATTGTATTGTAGTTTTTTGGCCTTTACATTGTGTGTTTAAGGATATTCGGACTCGTAAGACGATTGGTTATGGGGTTAGACACGGAAAGCTCTATTACCTGGATTTAGAATCTAAAAGTTCAAGCAAGTTGACTCAAGCTCTAAGTGTGGAAGGTCTGAATGTGAGAAGAAGAAATCAGATATTTGGCTGTGGCATCAACGTCTAGGGCATGCTTCTTTTGGTTATTTAAAGAAATTATTTCCAAGTTTATTTTTGAAGATGGATATTTCTATCTTTCGGTGTGATGTGTGCGAACTCGGTAAGGGTCACCATGTCTCGTTTTTCCCAAATCCCAGTAGAAGCTCTCTTCCATTTATGATTATTCATTCTGATGTTTGAGGTCCATCTAAAAATACTACGTTTGGAGGGGCCAAATGGTTTGTGACATTTATGAATGACTGTACTCGTATGACCTGGATTTGTTTGATGAAGTTGAAAAGTGAAGTTAGTGGCTTGTTTCAGAAATTTCACAAGCATGTTATGACTCAGTATAAATCATAGATTTAAGTTCTTAGGAGTGATAATGGCGAAGAATACCTGAGTTCGAATCTGTAACAATATTTGGTGGAACACGAAATTGTTCACCAAACTATATGCTCATATACACCTCAACAGAATGGAGTTGCAAAAAGAAAAAATAGACACTTGCTCGAGGTGGTCCGTGCTTCTCTTATCCATGAAAATATGCCACTCATTTATTGGGGGGAAGCACTTGCTTCTGCTGCATACTTAATCAATCGAGTTCCCTCTAATATCCTAAACTTCCTCACGCCATTTCAAGCATTAACTGAAGCTGTGAATGCACCAAAAGTCTTCAACTTGCCACATCGTGTGTTTGGGTGTGTTGCATTTGTTCATCTTCATCAACATGAACGTAATAAGTTAACTCTTTGAGCTATCCGATGTGTGTTTGTGGGATATGCACAGGATGAGAAAGGGTATCAGTGCTATCACCCACGAACTCAAAAGATGTTTGTGATTGGATGTTGTGTTCCATGAAGATGAGGTGTATTTTTCCTCTGAGGTTGAACTTCAGAAGGAGTACTAAAGTGAAGTTCAAACTCTTGTCTATAATGAAGTGGTTACTATTCAGACTGAACAATTAGATATAAGGGGAGAAAATCGGGATGTAAGTAATGACGATCACTCGAATGAAGATTTGGTTAAGGAAGAAGATTTCCACAAAGAACTGGAATCAGTGCCGAACCTCCATGAAGATGAGCCATCTCTACCACCAGCACCATTAGAACCATTTCCACCACCAGTACCATCAGATCTATCTCCACCCCCAGCAGAACCCTAAAACCAATCGTCATCGCTGTTCGAAGCTCCAAGAAGAGAACTCCCAAACCGTACTATTAGAGGTATCCCAAACCCACTTATGAGCCTGATCCCACTAGTAAAGTCAAGTATCCCATGAGTCATTATGTGTCCACTCACCGATTGTCTGAATCGAATAAGTCATTTGTGAATCAATTATCTGTTGTATCTATTCCTAACAGTGTGCAGGAAGCCTTAGCCGATCCAAGGTGGAAAGCAGCTATGGACGAGGAGATGAAGTTCTTGAAGAAGAAAAAGACTTGGGAGATAGTCGAACTGCCAGCAGGGAAGAAGCTGGTCGGATGCAGATGGATTTATACGGTGAAATATAAGTCGGATGATTCGATAAAGCAGTACAAGGCAAGGCTGGTTGCCAAAGGGTACACTCAAACTTATGGAATTAATTATGACGAAACATTTGCACCTATGGCAAAGTTCAACATTGTTTGAGTTCTACTGTCGCTTGCTGCAATTCTTGCAGCATAGTTAAAGTCAAGTCTTTTAACGGTCCATGACAAGTATTAAAGGTACCATTAGATGTTTGAAAGCTATATATTAAACTAATAGATACAATTTGTTAGTATTTAATTCTAAACTAATATAACTCTTTGATCTTCAGTATTGGGCTTATGAATATACAAGTATATGTGTTCCAAAATCTACAAGAATGGAAGATGTAGCATATGTTTTAATGGTTTCTGATAAATGGCCCAAAATTACACGTTGGAACAGAGATCAATTGGATACTAATATATCAGACCAAATTAGGTATAACATTGGCATCGCCAGACATCAATTGGAGATGCGTTCTTCTGCATCTATTATTTGACAGCTTTATTCGGGATTGACCCACGAGTCTGAGCGTGAAGTGCAGATTGCCAACATACTGTCTCATCACCGAGTTATTTTTCAGTACTGCTTGCAGTTATTTTTTTCCATATTGTAACGGTTTGATAGATCTTAATTTATTATTGAATGCATCACCCTGAAACAGTTGTATGTGTGCTTGAAAATATGTATACGATATATGGTGTATGGTATCTAGGTGGTCGTTGTTATTGCCAAATTACGAGATTTATTACTATTCCAGTTGACTCACCAAAATTCGTGCCTCGAATATCACCACAAGAATTTTGTCTACCTATTGTCGCATCATTATTGGTTCGACTTGTTCCACAAAAGAGATACGATAAGTATTGGGCAAAGGTATCAATAGGTACTATTATGCCGACTCTGTTGCATGGTACAAATGTGGATTTTATAGGTCTAGCTAGCATTAGTGATCCAAATGCTCAATTGCCCTTCCATGCTCCTCCTTTTTGGGCACCAACACAGTATATAACAGAAACAAATAGACATGATCCTCCAGTACATGGCGAATGTGTAGTTGAGGTTCCGCTTTTTGCAGGTGGTACACTTACGAGTACTATCAAAGAGGAATCTTGCAATTTAGAGCCACGTGGTGTAATGTCATATGTGCGAATCGGAGAGACTACAGTTTTGAAGACAGTACGTCATTTTAGTGTCGCTATTGTCAACATGTTTGGACCTCAATATTTGCGGGCTCCAACCACCGCTGATATTCGAAGACTACTTGAGGAAAATAAATCTCGCCTTTTCCAGGTATGTTAGGTAGTATTGATTACCTGCATTGGGCTTGAAAAAACTGTCCATCAGCATGGCATGGCCGGTATACCGGCCACGTTCGGGAGCCGACCATTATTCTTGAAGCAGTTATTTCTTACGACCTTTGGTTTTGACATCCATTTTTCAGGATTCCAGGATACAATAATGATCTTAACGTACTCAACCGGTTCACATTATTTAATGATCTTCTTGATGAGTGTGCACCTCCCGCAAATTTCACTATCAACAATAACAATTACAACATGGGATACTATTTAGCCGATAGTATTTATTCCCCGTTGGCTACCATAGTCAAAACATACTCGGCACCGAATACTCAAAAGAATTTTTTCCCCCAATTGCAAGAAGTTGCAAGAAAGGATGTTGAACGCGGATTCAGACTCTTACATGCACGATTTGCTATTATAAGAGGTCCAGCATGATCCAGGGATGCCGACAGTCTATCTTATATAATGAAGACGTGTATTATTTTACACAATATGACTATTGAGGACGAACGAGAAGGAGTTGAAGATTATGACTACGACCAAAGTGCGGACTCTACCTTCAGCGTACCGAACATATTTGGAACTTCAACAAGTACCTCCAGATTAGCACGTAATGTCGAACTACATGATAGACATAAACATCATGCACTACGACAAGATTTGGTGGAGCACATATGGAACGAATATGGAGATGAGGTTTATAAAAATATGTTAGAGTCATTATTCCAAGTACCAATGTATTTGTGTCTTAAGAGTTATCAAAAAAGTAATTTATGTTTTGTAATGTTGAATTTAGAATCATCAAAATGTATGAATCTACTTGGAAGAGGCATCAATTTAGTTTATTATATTTTAAACTGAAATAAAGACTTCTTAATATATATTGAAACAGAAAGCAAGTGCATGATTGAAAATAAGCAAGATACAACGGATATTGCAACAGATATGAAAACAACATTGATACCAAAAAATAAGCTATTTGTAACCACGACTTTGCATAATTTCATGTTGTCTACACATGAAATAAGTACGTTGGGCCTCGGGTAAGTTGCTGAGGTCCATACTCATTATGCAATCTTCCTCTATTCGTAATTTCATTTCTTGGTTTTTTGTTTTATCTCAAGCTTCTTTTTCGTTGCCATCAACCTCCTATCCTGTGACTCCTTATACAATTTGTTAAATGTTTTGGGCTCGGAAACCATTTCATCAAATTTCGAAGATTCAGCCGGTCTTTTCCCTTTATTCTTCTCTGCTTTTCGACCAGGTGGTCGAGAGAGGGGTGCAGGCGAATCCAAATCAGTCGGTATATCTGTATCCCAGTCTTGCATTGTTGGCGAACGTAATGTGCTACCGTCTTTCGCAGATTGAGAGTTTCGACCAGAGTCGAATACATGAGTTGGACATAGCAAAAATTTTGGCTGATCTTTAAGGACCTCATAACATTCTTCAAATTTAAATGCTTTCCCGAATGATGGCATGTATTCCACTCTTGCTTTGCGTAGCTATATTTTTTTAAATAAACATGTGTTATAAATAATTAAACATGTATTCAAAAAATTTAAATCTGGTAAATTATACATATCTTATTCGCCTCAGTTGTTCCGCTTGCAGCTCCATTTGTTACTGATGAGGACATCATCATGTTTAGTTTATTTTGAGATTTAGCCTTATGTAGTAGTTTTACAATTTACACACTTTTCTTTTATGCATTAAAATATTTTGGAGATTTTAGAATATATTGATATTTGTATCAAGATTTGTTTTGAGCCTATATATAGGCCTTGAGATTAATGAGAAGTTATGCTATTCTTGATTAAAAAATTATTGAGTTTAGTTTTGCTCTTCATCTTTCTTTTGTGTGATACAATTGAGATCCAATTATTAGCGTTTGTGATAAATCATAATAAAAATTTAAGGTTTGTGATAAATTCTAAAACTATCCCCCCAAATCCCCAAATCAATTAAACCCAAACCCTAATCCCCAAATCCAACTTAAATTAAACCTTAACCCCCAATCTAATCTCTCTTCTCCCTCTTCCCTGTCGAAGCCCGAATCCAGCACTCCCGTCGTCATCCTCCCACCACCATCATCGTCCCCTGCCTCCCCACCTCCGTTCGTCCTTGACCTCCACCGCACATGTCACGCCCCACTTCCCAAAAACACGGAACGCAAGCACGTGACACGGCCCAGCGAATGACTTGCATCATCCATAGGCTGTTATTAATCCAACTCAACAATATAACAAGTAATAAAACAACCGTGCATGCAATAAAAGAATAATCACATAAATAACCATATTGGAAATTTAAGCATAAAAATAACCAACATTAAAATAACCCAACATCTGGAAATCTAACAAACAATATTCGGGTCGAAGTCCACAATACAAAGAAATAGCATTTGTCCAATTTTATTAATGTCATAAAATAAAACAACATTTATTTTAGCGACGCAGTAAAACAATTCCTTCACCAATGCTGCTCTCCTATTCCGTCAGGTAAATCTCCTGGGATACCTGTAAGTTGCTCATCTAAAGAGAGAAAAAAGAAAGTCCTTAGAGTAAGTCGTGGACATGCAAGTGGAGAAACAGAGAAACAATGGCAATAGTGGTATAGCAATGAATTCAATAAACGATGAAATCAATTGTGTTGAACAGTGACAAAGCAATAATAGTATAATATGCAATAACTATGATTTATCACGATAACGATAAACAATATCAATAATGGCAATAATAACGATAACACTGTTCAATAAGATAACAATATGCAATGATAATGTGATGAGAGCCTTAGGTCTATTATTCATTTTTAATCCTAGCTAATGCACGTACTACTGTGTCCCATGTGTGTCGTACCACAGGTTTGTTGCATACAATCAATTTCGTTTAAACTAAGGTGGCAGATTCTGTAGTTCATGTACTCGAGAACAATATTCAATTATGACCGATGACTGAATCAATCGAGATACTGAAGTCAGTAATCTGCAATTAACCGATGATCGATATAACCAATAGACCGATAACCGATAGACCGATAATTAGGGAAACACGGGCCCCTCTTCCGAGTACAGTCACTATGTCATCAACTACCCTAATCAACTCTTAACCGCGGCTTGATTTGCTTTCTTTATTCAATTAACATACAATAATGCGATTAATAAGGGACACTAATTAAGGTGACAAAACAACCCTAAGATCATGCAAAAAACAACCCTAAGATCATGCAATATTCTATATACAATTTAATACACTAAAAATAACATTATATATATAGTTATATATTATTAAACATAAGAACCCAATTCTGGACAGCAGTAGGTTGCGGTACCAAAATCAGAATTTCCGTTGCTACAGGACAGCAAATGTGGATCCGTCAGGTGGTTTAAAAACTAGACTCCTGCCTGGTTCCAAAGCATACTTAAAGTCTATATTCCGACAACGATAGCCATGCGAAATTCAGTAATCTTTATAGATTTTAGTTTTTGACTAATTTCAGTTATAAAGGCAGTAAATAATCATTACAAAAATCAGTAAAAATAATTTTTAACACCCTAAGCATGTTATCTACAAATCTGGAATTTATCTTGGCCATTTATGATCATTAGTCCACTTAATTTATCAGCCTAACATGGTATGTACATGAATCTGAAATTACAGCGCAGCTGTAGCAAAAGGGTCATAACTCGGGCGATATAAGTCGGAATTCAAAAATTCTGGTGTCTATTGACATCTAGACACTTAGGGCTACGTTTCATTTTCAGGGAGTTTCTGATTTTAATGGAGTTATCTAGGTCGAAACAGCACAATAAGATTCAGGTTGGCATAATTTTCAGAATAGTCAACATGTTCATTTTGAATAAAACGATTAAAAGTTAAGAATGATAAATTGGAGTTTAATAATCATAAATCACGGCGAGCCAATCCTTTGTGAACATGGTAGTAAGGTCGATGATATCCATAATTCTACTAATTACAATTCAACTAAATTATCAATAGCAATCACATGAAAAATCAACCCTAATATACAATTTACAATAGCTGTTCTTAATGTCATGAGATGAAATGTGATAATGATTTCCTATTCTTATATTCATTAACTATCTACATGGGTGCATGTAAGATCCCTATACTTTAGAGGCAAAAAGACGGCACGAAGTCGAGATTACCACTTGGATTCGCTCGTGTAAATCCGTGGTATCCCAACGATAGATACAATAACATTTTTCGATATTCAATACGGATCCACTTGCGGAATTCAATAAAAATATCGAATATGATACAATAAATATTCGATAAGAAATGACTTGCCTTTTTGACGATTAGATCCGAAAGAGAATAATCCGGCGAATTCCGAAAATCACGTGCGAAATACGTGCAAGAAGTCCAAGCAATAAAGTCAGCAACTCAGCAAAATTCCACACAAGATCGGGACAGAACAGCAAACAACCAACTAGGATCTGCTGCGCGCCAAACACGGGACAGCAACCACAACCAATAGGATCCCTTCCCTACACCGGATCCCAAGCGGAACACCAAACGGCAATATCAAATCTCCCTCCACAAAACACCACACAGCCTATTCGCCCACTCTTGTTCCTTCTTCTTCTTCTTCTTCAACGTGACTGAGAGAGAGAGAGATCGCGGCGGAATTGAGGAGCGACCGCGGGGACTGGGCGACTCCGGTGGCGAGGTGGCTGGTCGGGAAGCGACGGCAGAGCGAGGGCGATCTTGACGAACTCCGGCGAGCAAGCTTTGTTTCGCTTCCGAAACAGAGGAGACGGGATTGGTGACTTGGGGATTGAACGGCGGTGACGAGGGTGATGAGGGGGGTTCGCCGGAGGTAGAAGGCGATGGTCGAAGAGGAGTTGGGTTCGAGCGGGAGGCAAGGCGACGATGGGTTCGAGGAGTCGAGTTGGGTTCTTCGGTGATCGACGATGATGGTAATGCGGTGGAGGTTGATGCGGTGATGGAGAGATGGAGGTGGTCGTGACGGTGTTGGATCGAAAACAAGGAGAGGAAGGTGAGCGGAGAGGAAGACGATGAGTTGGGTCTGTGGTTTTGGATTTCGTTTTTGTTTGGGTTTAAACAGGGAAGGAGAGAGTAGGGGGAATGAACAGTGCGGGGGTTTAGGTATGCACAGTAAGGGGTTATTAAGTTAGAAATTGATTGAATTAGTAATGGAAGAGATTTTAGGGCTCAATAATAAGGATTTAGTTAATTCAAATTTTTGGAGAGTTACTAATTGTGGAGATTGTGGGGATGATTATGAAGAATCATAGGGATTAGTCTGTTAGGAGAATTTGGGGGATTGATTTGGGTTAGTGGATTTGGGTGAGAGATACAATAGGAGGTTGATATTGGGCTTTGGGTACAAAGTGGATCAATTGGAGGACAATTCACAACCCAAGAAGATAAGGCAAATTTTATAAAATTAAATCTGAAATTTAGAATAAAAGGAGTAGATTTTTAAATAATCAACTGAGATGAGTAATAAATTATAAATAATATTAGAATAAATATTATTTAACACCAAATGCGACAAATGTAGTGAATTACAATTACAATGGAGATTACAATTGAGATCAATAACAGAAAAAGGAAAAATAAAAACGGGAGTTACAGCACACCCCATCAACCCTCGCCACCTCTTCATCTTCAATCGACCTCCCCGAGTTTCCCTCTCTGTCCTGCCCTCACTCCGCAACCACCTCATCGCCCTGCCGCCGCCAGCGTCCACCGCCACCAAGCCACGCCATCGATGACACCTAATGCCCTCCAACCTCCAGACCCGAAGCCCCCCATCCTGTACCCCTCACTGCTCCCAATCGACCTCCAACTCCCGATCACCGTCATCCCCCGCAGCCACCGCGACTGCAGTCAACCATCGACTGCCCCCTTGCTGCCGCTTCCTCTTGCTGTGTTCTTCACTGCCGCCAAACCCCGTCGGCAACCCCGGTATACTCTTTCCACTTCTCAAATATTTGTATTACTGTTCTATCGTCTCTATCATATTATTTGATTTAACTGTCGTCCACAAATATTGAGAGTGAGTGTTACTTGCCTAATTAGAGTACAAATCAATATTGCATCTTTTACTTGCTAGAACGCTCAGAGATATAATTCTTGATTGTTAGAACTGAATTGTTAATTGGGCATGTTAAACATAATTCAATTCTTGAAATCCATCGAACCGATTAACTATTTAAATTTCTAACTTGATTAGCATTACATGTTAGTAAAATTAATCCTTTAAAATTCTTGAAGATTTTCTATTTAGGATTACGTTTTACATCAGTTACACTGCTCAACTTCGCAATGAACAAAGAAACAGATTTAGAAATTGCACAAAAACGACTAGAAAGAAAGCCAGCTGTCTGGTCGGTCAGAGTGCCTAAAAGAGTTACAAATGTGGCAAATACTTGATTCCAAAACCCTGTACCGGATTGATCGTTACCGATCAATGGATCTTGAGTAATAGCAACCCAACTTTGGGAAAAATAACACCTTCATTAGATGTGTATGTCCTGCCCCGATTACTACGGTTTGCCATTGCTCAAATTTATTTTTATTTGTCAAAATATGAAGAATGAAAGAAACAACAGAAACGGATGATAGAAAGAAGGCGACAGAGAAGCTCAGTTTTTACCTGAGTTGAGTGGATTCCAATAACTATATATATTGCATTCTAAATTTCTAGCCGTTAAAGAAATAATTTTTTTAAAAAACAAGTGCTATTGAATTTTTATAAAAAATAAATTTTAAATAAAATGAGCTGTTGGAGGTGAGGAGAACTCAAACATCTATTGGTGCATATATCAATTTAGGGGTGAATAAGTAATTTAAAAAAAATTTCTAAACAAAAGGTGAGAGACGGATGATCTCACCATCATATTAACTTAATTTATTATATACCAAGAAATTAGAAAATATGGGAGACAGAGGAACTTCATTCGTCTCTCATTTTTTTTTAATATATCTTACGACGGGCGGAGCTTCATATGCTGTCCGTCCAATTTAATTTCTCAAATGGATGATCTTCATCCGTCTTCTACATTTAGCATTTCTCCAAAGCCGCTCCTAAGTTTAGCGAAACACTGTTCGCTCCTATTCTAAAAATTGGGTTTTTAGCAAACGACTGCAACAGTATTTTCTAACTTAATTGCTATTTTTTTTGGTTTTTAGAAAACGACAGTGGATGCTCTTAACAAGGAAAATGTAATACGAGAGAGAGGAATGATGTGACTTCCATTGGTTCATCAAGGAATTCTTGGAGAAGTTTTCCAGGCTTTTAGATTCAACCAAACAATAGGACCCCTCTTGTTCCCTCTTTTGCGCCCTATAATTCTTTTCCATGTAGTGCTCTTCCATCGTTTCATATTGAAACAAACTACTGGTCTTTCTGTATGGTACATGTGTTCTTTTTGAAGTGATGTGTGATAATAAAAAGACTTTTATATGCAAATCTCATTATCTTGTATTGCTGTTCAGTCCCTAGATTGACCCCGGAAGGATGTAAGAGGTCTCAGGCCTTTTATAATCTTTTATTATAATTTTTTTTTTTGGACAAGGCCTGTAAGAATCCCACCCCAAACTCTTATGTCATAGAGGGGTTTCATTAAAACATCCGACCTCTTGCTCATTAGCGAAGAGGCAGACCATTAGACCTTGGTGACACTTGCAACATTACATAATTTGAAGTGTTAGGAGCCGGAAGGGATAATTCATAGGCCATGCCAAAGGCTCTCTGGATGGAGTTAAGGGCTAATTTCCCCTACTCCTTCAAGAACCCAATAACACTTTCCCTAGGTTTTCATGGAGTCAAAGGCAAGACTCTCCTTTTGAAGTTATTTTTCGTGACTGGTGCTTTCGAGGTGGAGTTAGCTGCAGCTAACCCATCCCTTACACCAGCAGTACACCAGCAGTAACAATAGTCGAGTGAGAATGATCTAAGAGGTTAGGAAAACAATGCATAAATCGAAAGGTAGATGAGATTGTTGAGATCGGGACGTGGCATTTGCAGTACCTTCTATATCGACATTGTAGAATGTATAATCAAAGGCCAATATAACCAAACTTCTAACTCAACATATTTTTAACTTGAATAGATGATCGTAGTAGCCTTCTTTCCTTGCCTTCTTTCCTTGCCTTTTTTATTCTATCTCCTCCCAAATCCATCATTACGGCCATTTTCCCCCTTATCCTATCTCCTACCAAATCCATCATTTCATAAATTTTTTTATCCTTACCATATGAAAACTCCAAATTCTACACATCACAGGAGGTCTAAACAAAAGTTAGGCTCCCTTGTCTTAGGGTTTATTCAATATTCAATATTCAATATTCAATATCTATGTTAGGCTATTGACTTGTTTAATCATAGATTACTAATTAGTAGATGTTAAGCTCTCTATTTAGCCGCCAACCCAACTAATAAACGGTGAAAAGTGATGAAAGCATTGGGACAGATAATATGTTCAAACATTTTGTTATAATTTATACACATGGACTTGAAAACTTCCTTCAGATTCTTTTAATGTGTCTCAACAATCACCCGTACTTAAATTAGGTATTATAGTCACTGTCTGGCTTTATTATTATTATTATCTTTTTTGAGTTTATTTTCTTACTGTATTTATACACTGCATCTTCTCTTTCTGTCTGCGCTTCTTGCGCATAATCTCATGCACGCATTAGAGATAAATGATAGTATTGTTAGGTTAAAGGATGATTGAGATTTTATTGGTTTTGAGCTGAATGGTTTTCTGTACTTTCTTATTGAATATGTTGAGGGATGAAGCAACATGATATGGATGATGCCATGTATGGACAATTTGATGATAATTATATGTTAGTTAACATACGACTCCTATGTGTAGAATTAGGACTGGATTTATAATATTTCACGTTAGTTGATTAATAATAAAACTTTATCAACTAATGTGATGCTATTCAAAATAATTCTGGTTTCTTCATTTTACCAGTTAATTTCCTGAATACAGAGGGAAGATTTTCTCGACAAAAGTTGGTAGATAATTTGATTTTTGCAATATATTTCTATGTACATGCATTTAGTGTTTGAATATAAGCATGCAATGTAGTCGAGTAAGGCAACAACGTGTATACTGGTTCTCAGAAGACATGTATATAGGTTCGTAGCTACCCTTGATAAAAATCCATTTTGTCAGCGGTTGATTATATTGCACTTGGACCATGATTCCCTATGTTCGAACCATGTTTGTTCTGAATAGGAGACATCTTTTAGTTTGAAATCAGCTTGTTTTCGAGTTGAAATAACTTCATGATTGGAGTTGGAATCAGCTTGTTTTGAGTGGCCATATAGCATCTCACTGTTCTAAGAAATTGCATATGCACTCTGTTTTCAAATACTTGAGCATTACTACAAAAAAAAAGGTCTTAGTTGTTGCATTACCTTTTGATATGTATTCATTCATTATGTTCTATCAGTTGATACATAGTCTCCATATTTCAAACCTTTTGAACACAGAACAAATACTGAACATAAAAGAGTACTTTCTAGACAGATGGAATTCACATCGCAGAGAAGTTTCAAATGCCAAGAATTACAACATTCTGATACAACACACTAAAAACCAAATGCTACAAAGAACAAGATAAAAGTGCTAACGAAATTAATGAGAGTATAAAGCATTCCCCCATTCAGAGTCCTACTATATCTACACTTCAAATTTGGCACATTCCCTTATTCCTTCACAACACTCCCCCTCATCATTTCAACATACAGAAGAAGAAGTATCCATCGTACTTGAACTCAGAAATGGAATCTAAACATTGGGATTGCTCCTGAATGATCCAAGAGCTTTGACAGCACCAGCCCTTAACACCAATGTGTGGTATGCAGCTGCAATTGCTGCACCAATGAAGGGCCCAACCCAGAAGATCCACTGTCAAACACAACAAAACAAACAAACATTAGTCCCCACAAAAGAAGATTCTCATTCATTTCTATAATATGAATTTCAACACTTCAGAATCTTTAATTTTGACATTTTTTTGCTGAAAATGTTACATTCTGATTGTGTATTTTATGAACAAGGAGATTATTTATTAGGGCATATTTATGTGGATGAATGTATTTTCTGTTATCAAACTTGTTTTTGGAGAGAACTCTAAAAGAAGATTCTAAGATAAATTTTAGAATTGATAATACTTGGGGAATGCCATGGCTTTGGTAAAGGTTAGGTTAGCCTAAATGGAAAGATATCATCATCATGCGATGGAAGAGCTATATGTGGCCCACAACATGTGAGAAGCTTGTTATATATGAGTATGACATGAGCACATTAAAAAGTTGGCATGAGACATTTAGAAAGAAAAAAAGGATTACGACAGGCATAATGCATTATTGGTTGGCTACTTCTTTTATGACATAGAATCAAGTTGTCTGATTTTGTTGCACAAGAACCCTAGGGAGTTCTAAGATTGCTGTAGTCTGCGTTATGTGACAAAAGACATTGTCTATTCCAGAACCTAATAGCAGAGCTGCGAAACACATGTGATGTATTGGATAAGTATTCTATGTATTATAGTCTTCTATGCTGGAATATTATACTTTTTACTTCATATATATAATATGTGTAGAAGAATCATAACCTGGGAATGAGACGAAGGGGAGGAATCAGATTAACATATTATGGTTTCAGAACTGGATATGCGTAGTATATATGTACTCCAACAAGTAAACTATGTATATTGTAGTTTGATTTTGAGTTCATGTTGAATGTAAAGATTGTACGAAAATGATGATATAGAGGAATGTAAGAAAGTGAACCTGATCATCCCAAGCTTTGTCAGTGTTGTAGATAACTGCAGCTCCAAAGCTCCTAGCAGGGTTGATGCCTGTACCAGTTATTGGGATGGTGGCCAAGTGGACCATGAACACTGCAAACCCAATTGGAAGTGGGGCCAAAACCTAACAAAGCCAAAATTTGGAAATTTAATAACTTCAATTTTACTCTTTCTACTCAAAGTAGAGGATAATCAAGTACATCTTTTTCGAAAATTTTGCTGTGAATACAAGCCAATGTTTTCTTTTAACTTGTCTAACCCCACTAAAATGGCTAGTGGAAGAAAAGGACATCAAACTGATAGAGAAAGAAGACTGAAAATGTCTTTATTGCTGTGTTTATGTATAGTAAAGATGTCCGTACTAAATATTGGACTAAGATGCTTTCATGTAATTAATTTTTACTATAGGCACATCATACTGTGAAAGTAGACATTCTAATGACTAAAATCTATTTTGTCGAGTGTAGCTTAATTAAAACAAATTATGCTTTTCTAACAAATGCGATAATATAGATTCTTATTGTCTATTAACTTTATATGTTTCTTTGTTTTGATTCAGGCATTGTTTAACGAGAGATTGTGTACCGCTGTTATTGGGAGACGGAGATGAAGAGGGCAGCAAAAAGGTAGAGAGCTGACAGAGTTGATGTAAGTATTAATGTTCCCGTACTTTGGCCATGCCAATTTATTTTTGTAAGACACCATTTCGTGTCATTATATTCACTTTAATTAATTATAATAGTAATACTCTTATCCCAAAATCAAAGTAACACGACCTATACATGTAGATTAAAGTGTTTAAACACAAACATAGAGCCTGTGAGTCAGAGTAAGGGACCACTAAGAGTATCCACACTGGTTTCTCATTTTCCCATTTTCCCCATTTTCCCCATTTTTGGCAAAATGAGAAACTATTTGTGGATTCTCAAACTATACCCGTAAATTTTTTATTTTTTAATCCACTCAGACGTTACATGTTGTTTCGTCCAAGGGATTTTCAGAATTTTTTTTAATAATCGATCTGATGTACCGTCCAAAGAAATTAATTTTTTTTAAAAAAATTGATCGAAAATGTTGTCCCGTCCTATGCCAAAAAACATTTTTAGGTCTTAATATCATATTTAATGTCTTAATCTCACAACTAGTTTAATGTCTATTTTAATTAATTTAGCTAATTTAATCTTCATAAACAATTTTAAAAAATAGATCAGATGGAACAACATGTTTCGTCCGATCCCCCTCCCCCCTCTTCTTTTTTGCCATATTTTGGCAAACGACGACGGTAAAGAACCTTACATTTTGCCATTTCTCATTTTGCCAAATTACCAAATTTGACAAAAACGAGTGCGGGTGCTCCAAGTAGGTAGAGATGAAAGGCAACATTAAAGAAACAAGCGTGATTGTGTAGAAACATTGCAAATTTGCAATCTTTCGAAACTGAAGAGAAGTATTGTTGGCATTGAGGACCACCAAAATTAGGTGTCTTTGTAGCAGAATTGATGTCTGTTTCTTCAGCAATTATTGCCATTTCTATGGTACAAGACAATAGCGGGGGTGTTTTGTACATTAACAAATTGCATAGAAATTTCCCTTTCAAATTGCGTATCATCCCGGTAATACTATTTCTATCAATAACTGCGAATTTTAGTATAAAAGCTCCAAATGAATCAAGATCTATTATCAACTTCTTTGTCCCACTTAATTATCCATAAAAATGTTCACCAAATTTTAATGTGTGCGTGAGATTAGTTACAAGAATTTGACCATATTACAAGTTATGTTCACTGTGTGGAAAAACTGATACTAATATATAAATATATATATAAAGTAATCTTAGTTAAGAAGTAGGAAGATGTAATATACCGGCACGTGGGAGTCACGGGCACTCCTCTTAGGGTCAGTAGCAGCGAAAACGGTGTAAACAAGGACGAAGGTGCCGATGATCTCAGCAGCGAGGCCAGTGCCTTTAGAGTATCCGACGCTGAGCTCGTTGGCACCACCACCGTATCGGACATAGTAGGCCTTCTGGAAGGCCTTGACAAGGCCCACTCCGCAGATGGCGCCAAGGCACTGGGCTATCATGTAGAGGAGGGCCCGGATGAGGGATACCTTTCGGGCCAGGAAGAGCCCGAATGTTACTGCCGGGTTAATGTGGCCTCCTGTTAAGACAGTTAGCTTAGGTTTAGACGAGACTGCGAGTAGATGCTAACTTACTCATTGAAGAAGAGCTAGTGTTTTTATTTTTATTTTAAATAAAATGTGGAGTATGGCCACCAAGAAGAGCTAGTGTTGTATGGAAGCTCCGAAATTTTCTTCTTAAAAAACATGGTGTATAAAATTTGGTAGAAATTTGCCTTCACATTATTTTCTTAATTACTTATATATGTAAATTTAAATTATCGTTAGATCCAAAATTGCACACAGTTAGTTTTTGTGCTTTACAGTACTTACTGAAATAGAAGCCTTATATTGTATTGGACAAGGATTTAGCTCTAAGCTGTAAAAAATAATTTTTCTATATGCTTTTAGTTTAAATTTTGTATTCTTTTCTAGCTACTAGGGAATTTTTGACATTTTTTTTAGTGAGTTTATCTTACTGAAGAGAAGAGAGATCGAATCATGGTCTGCGAAGTGTAAGTTTATGTAGTGGAACAAGAAGTTAGTTGTGCTCCTGTATAAGTTTGCATATATAATATCTTTAAAGAAGGAACCGATGTACATACCGGAGATACCGGCAGTGCAGTAAACAAGAACGAAGATCATGCCACCAAAGGCCCAAGCGATCCCTAGGATACCAACACCGCTGCAAGCTGCGTCGGTGCTGAGGCCTGGATCCGACTGGTGCTTGTAACCAATAACAGTCGCAACTGTTATGTATAGGAACAAGAGTGTGGCTACGAACTCGGCGATGACCGCACGGTATAACGACCACTTGGTGAGCTCGACCGAGTCGATAAGCGGTGCTGGTGGTGGGTCCGTGTAGTCCTTTGCCGTGAACTCACCCACACTTCCCTCTACGTCTTTACCCATATTCACTGCTTAAATTTCCGTGCTCACTGAAACTGAATTCAGACTCTGATTAAGAATGTTGGTATTGTGAGTGTAGGATGTGATGAGAGGTGGGTATTTATGGGCGTATAGAGAGAGGAGGGATGAGGTGTAATTTTGGGTTATAATTTGCCGGCCTGACTCCAAAGTCTGCTAAGAACCAATCATTCGTGGTATTGTAGGACCCACCAACACTTCACAGCTCAGTTGAGCTGTGCTGGGTTCACTTCCTTCCTGCTCCCTAGCTATTCTGATATTATTTTTCTCGTACCAAATTATATGTTGTTCAACGGTTCAAGTAATGTGTGATTAGTCTTTTAATTGCAATTGTTAGTGTTGTTCTTTGTTTTCTTCTTTTATATCTGCATTTTACAATGGAGCTTTTTGAATAAATTAAGGACTATGCTGTAGACTGGTCTCCAGAGCTTCTTTTACCCATCTTATCCCTTTCATCCCTTTACCATTGAGCTGCGACTTAATGGTTATTTTACAACAAAACTTGTGAATGGAATTGCTTCCAACTCCATTTTTAACCTCTGTTATAATATGTGGCATATTTTCTTACTAGTAATCTAAAATGGTATATTGAGAGGAATGTTATTGGAGTTATACAGGTGTTTCTCTTATTCTGTATCTTGGTTTCATTAACTTTACGAATGGTTAAAATTTTGTGATCCTGACTTTAGGCAAGCTCAAATTTGTTGTATGACATAAATCTCTGAATATTGCAAGATGTTGGAATATACATATGATTCGAATTGCATCATACAAAGTATATGTTGTTTTTCTTATCCTAAACATAAGAATCATAGTTCATTAATTTATGTAAATATTTTCATCAAGAATTTGTATCTAGGCCTTTTAATATAATTAGTAGTTGCTTGTGTGATGCTATATATAATTATGTGACTGGGATCATACTACTATTATAGCATACACATCATTATGATCTTATTTGTGCTGTATTGAACTCTAAAAATGTTCAGCCATAAATTGGTCGGCGTCTCTAATTGGGACTAGAATTTTTTGGGAGTTTTTGTTTTATAAAGTTAATTGTGATAATTGAAGGATGCAGATGAACATTGATAGATTTAATTAGAATTGTAATCAACATCATCGGCAACTAAGCTCATTTATTTCCAAGAAAATTAATAGCACCGTCCAAGTCCGAAATCATCCCTTTACTGATGCAAGCTCAATTATATGCGAATGCGTTAAACAAAATCTTCTTTAAGAGCATAAATATTTTGATTTTTCCATGACAATAAAGTATGTATATTTATATGTGAAGGAAAATTTGTTATCTTCACTTGCGTTCAAGATTTCTACAGAAACAAATAAAAAGAAGTCCCTCTAGATGTCCCAACGAATGTTGTTCCTGACTCTTAAAAATAATAAACAAAAAAAAACTAGAATTATAGATTTATAGCTAAGAAAGCTAGCTCAAATAATGAATTTTCAAATTTTCTCGAAATTGACTAAGATAATGGGCTATAATTCAAAAAAAAGTTGGCTTAAATATTTAAATTCAAAAATTTTGGAATTTTTAAGATTTTGGCTAAAATTAAGTGGATTCTAAGAGCATCCACGGTCGTTTGCTATAATTGCCATTTATCCAAATTTTAGTAAACGAATAGAAAAGTAGCGCTGCAGTCGTTTCTCATATTCCCATATTTTGGCAAAGCTTCTATTTTCATTTCTCAAATATGAGAAACGAACTGAACTTTCTCAAATTATAAAGGACGGGGTATGATACCCCGTCTCTTCGATATAATTATTTTTTAATCGTATCAGACGGACGATCATATACTGTCCCTCTAATTAACCCAATTTTTTTTTTTAAAGTGTTCAAACGGGGAATGATACCCCGTCCGGGGTATCAAACCCCGTCCCACACTTTGACCCAAATTTTTTTTTTAAAAAAATCCCCTCAGACGGGGATAGATACCCCGTCCGGGACTTTTTTTTAAAAAAAAATTTTTCTTGTTTTTTTTATTCCTAATATGCCCTTCAATTCTTCAATCCTATATAGTTCAACAGACTTGAAAGCCAGGGTATTAGGGTCAAGTGGCATTCAATCTATTTTGGCATTAAATGGGCCTAATTTCCTGGACGGGGTATGATACCCCGTCCGAATAGAAAGGTGCCTTTTTTTTTTGAGAGAGAGAGAGACGGGGAATCATTCCCCGTCCTACCCCATTTTAATATTAAAAAACGTGGTACGGTAAATCATATCCCGTCTCTAACGAATATGAGAAAAATTTAGCAAACCACGACTGCACGACCTGCGTCCATTTGCTATTACTGTAGCTGCCATTTTATAAGAAATGAGAAAAACGACTGTGGATGCTCTAAGCCACAGAAGTTGGCAAAAAAACTTAATTTTAACATTTTTCAGAAGCCTAAAACTAGTGGACTATAACCCATAGAGTTAACTAAGACAGTAAATCTTTTATTTTTATAATCCATAAACGATTGCTAAAATACATAAATGCATAAGTTCTCAAATTTAGTTTAAAATGGTAGTACTATTACTCATAAAATTAACTATAATAGTGAATTTTTCAAATTTTACCAATTTTGATTTAAAATAATGGATTGTAACCTCAAAAATTGGCTAAAACACTTAAATTCAGAATTTCTCGAAAATGGTTTAAAATGGTGAATTGTAATATATAAAACTATCTAAAACAATGAATTTTGAAAAGTTGTTGAAACCGGCTAAAAACATTGGAATATTACCCACTAAAGTTGGCAAAAACAAACATTTTTCTGAAATTAGCTACAAATATGGGGACTATAAGAAGCTCATTGAAATAGTGAATTTCTAAATTTTCTTGAAATCGGTTAAAACTACAAAAGTTGACTAACACATAGATTAAAATTTTTAAAATTGACTGAAAACCGGTAGACTATAATATAAAATTTTGCAATCTCATAATACAATCCAAAAAACCTGGCACTCAATTGGATTCATGTCTCCTTATATTTTTAGAAGCTAATATTGAACTGTCATAATAAGCCTTATCATTGTTGCTAGGTTTTTTTTTTTTCTTTTCAGGGAAAAGGTAGAATCTGGCCACCATGTTTCATTAATAAGAGCTTAACGAAACAAATATAGAGTACTGGGCCCAAGTACAAACTACAGACAGAAAATAAAACATACATGAAACAACATGATGCGTACAAACAACAAATCCCTCCAACAATCTTGGAGGGTGGGCCGACAAATCAGCTCGGTCCAGCAAAATTGTAAGTACGTCAGTTTAGCTTCGTACAGTGCCTTCACGGCACATGCACACCCACCTGAGACAAGTCTGGCAGGATTTTATTACCCGCCGATCCCTGCCTTCACCTCGCTGGGGGGGGACCCCATCTTTGGGCCCAAGCCCCACAGATTGACAACTGGCCCCACGGCCCTACGCACAGCGATCGCACCCTCCCACCATCTCCACCACTCATCCTACAAACGTGCTAGTAGCTCCCACAGCCGCTGCCAAAAAGATAGCCGTAAAGAGGATACCTTCACCTCTCACACGATAGCGCTTTCTCAGGCAATTTCTCACCAAACACCTATCTCGCTCACCCCACCAAACACCATGCTCCAGGAGGGAGCTGTGGAGAGGGTACCTTCACCTCTCTCACGCTCAAGCCTCTCTGGTGATTTCTCACCACACAGACTTATCTCTGCTCATACACCCAATCCGAGGAAAAAGACGACGCTGTCACGAGCCAGTGGCCTAAGCTGGAGAAAGCTCAATAGCCTGATAGTAGGCGTCGTAAGGACTTCACCGGCGACAACGTAGGACACTCCAGACCAACCATACCCAAACCCCACACCCCATTACCCCCAGCACCAACAAACTACCGGCCTGGCCCCACGGGACCCAAACCGAACCACCGATCTCACACACTTGAACCCTAGATCCATGGTGTTCACGACAACAGGTGCGGGAGGATGCTCTGGCGCGACATAGTCGCTCCGCGACAGTTGAGACAAGCACCCCGAAAGTTGAGATAAGTGAGCGCACATCACTGAGGGACTTCATCTTTGGGCCCAAGCTCCACAATCGTGCAAGACAACATAACCCTTCTAGAGCTTCTCTTTCTAGCAGAGGCATCGGTAGAAGGCGTAGGGCACAGGAGAAGCGAGTGAGCCATCTCATGGGGGGACCCCATCTTCGGGCCCTAGCCCCACAACTGTATTACACCGCAAACTTTACACCTAGACACACCCAACTCAGACAGCTCCACCAACCCCCTAAACACATAAAAGCCCTGCCGTCTCGCACTACGGCACATCCAAGCACACCTGGCTTCTTCACACGCACTACCAACCATCGAAAAAACTAAATCATAGCCGTAGATCACCGTGATTGGCCCTAAGAGTGCGGACATGGTGGCAAGCGCGAAGAACAACCGGGCAAACAACTAGCAAAGCCAACCAAACCCAAACCTAAACCCTAATCCCAAAAAATCACACCCCCACTCCAAATACAGGTGGTCGTCGCCACGGCGGACGGAACGATTCAGATCCGGCGAGGTTGGTGGGGCCAATCACGACGATTCAGCCGCTGATCAGATCCCCCACTTGAAACCAAACGATCTGACCAAGCCAATTCCGCCGGCGATTAGATCCGACGAACTTGGCGGAGCATTGGCGGAGACGATCTCAGAGTCGTCGCCGCGCTCAGCAGGGGACGGCGTGGCCACGACCAGATCTGGGGTGATCGGGGATAAGGGGAGCAGAAGAAGGCAACGAACGGCGGATCTGGGTGGCGACGAACGTCGGATCTGGGGGGCGACGTTGGGCGCTTTGACTTCGGTGGGAGGGGCGACGAACGGCGGATATGGGGTGGACGGGGTATGGGCAATGGAAGACGACGGCGGATCTGAGGTGGTTGAGGGGCGACAAACATTGGAGAGGAAGGTGTGATGATCGGCGGAAAGGAGACGGCGAACGGGGAGGGGGCGGCGAGAATCCGGCCGCCACCCCCTCCAAGCTTCCTCTAGATCTAGGATTTTATTTTTGGGGTTATTTGGGGAGCTTCTCTCTCTAGAAAATCTAGAGAGAAAAACTCAATAGTTGTACCTTGTTTCTGTTGCTAGTACCATTATTGATACACATGATATACCAACCAACCCTTCATAAATACAGGAATATTTGTAGTATATCAAAAACAAAATCACTATTATCTAAATTTATTAGCACTCTATATATTTACTTATTATGAGCTGTCAAATTTTTACTATTTTAATGGAAGAGTTAAGGTTTGTAACTAACAAACTTTAACTTTGTAAGAGCATCCACAGTGGTTTCTTATATTTGGCAAATTACCATTTTATAGCAAACAGATTGCTGCAGTGGTTTTCTATTTTGCCATTTTTTAGCAAATATGCTATATTCGTTTCTCATATATGAGAAACAGAATAGCGATTCTCAAATTTTGAAAGACGGTACAACATATACCGTCCAGTATATGTTATACCGTCCCATTTATTTTGATTTTTTTTAAAAGTGGGTCGGACGGTATAACATATACCGTCCATTTTTTTTATTTTTTATTTTTTAAATTTTTTTCCAATCCAACGGTCAGATTTTGTTTAAAAAAAAAATGTTGGACGGTATAACATATACCGACCGGTATATGTTATACCGGCTGACATTTTGTAGTTAATATGGTTTAATAGGTTTAGTGGGTAGGTTTAGGTGTAGTTAGATAGGTTTAGTTAGTTTTTAATTAGGTTTAGTTATTATTATATTATTTAATTTATTTAATTAATATAGTTTAATAGTTAATAAGTAATTAACTTTTTTTAATTTATTTTTAAACGATGAGACGGTATAACATATACCGTTGCTCGCTTATTTCAAATGAGACGGAAAATGTTATACCGTCCCGCGTAATATTTTCTAAAAAATGAGAAGCATATAGCAAACGACCACTGCAGCAAACGACGCTATTTGCTACTACTGTAGCTGCCATTTTTTAATATATGAGAAACACAACTGTGGATGCTCTAACTAAACAAATCCGAGCAATACACGTCTAAACTAAATCCAGCAAATGTATTTAGTTTGGGCGTGTATTGTATGAGTTTGTTTGGTTACAAAGTTGGAATTTGTTTGGTTACAAATCTCAACTCTCCCGTTAAAATAGTATAAGAATAAAAAAAATTATATATTGGAGCGCCCAAATTACTAGTCTAATTAATTTAGCTCCTTAATTTCGATCTGAATGAAATTGGCAAGTGCTATGTTTTGGTTGTTGTACCTATTAAAGGGCACAACAGGTGGTTATTTCTAGTAACCATAAAATGTGGTATTTTCAGATGGTGAATAAAATAAGAACTCTCCATTATGGTTTGGTGAAGACTCTGAAAGTATGATTAAAAAATGGTTGGTGAAATGTGGAAATTTTGAACACTTAGGATTTTGTAAACTATCATATATAGTAGAATACATTTGATAATTTTGAGGAAATATGGTACAATATTAGCTCAAAAATTGTAGTTGCGTTGTGTATTTTTAGTAGGCATAAATCTGTAAAGAACGATGTCTATGATTGTTGTTGCTTTTTTCGATATGGGAGCAACTAGATGATGTGAATTTTTTGGAGGAATAATCAAGAACTTGACTTTTTGATTTTTAACGGTGTTGACTGCCTTTCACTGCGATTGACTTGGCGATCTGACTCGTTTGCGCCGTAGGAAATCGATTCATGTGGTGACGACCCCCTTCTTTGACCTGCAAAAAGTCTGAGACACCGGGGATGATTCCGGCGACAGACCCACTGACGCTCAAGTCAGAAATCAAGAAGACTTCTCAAGAGTTTTTTCGAGAAAATGCTGGTTATTTTCTTTATGGTGGGGGTAGAGGGGTATTTATAGTCGCTTTTGGGACCAGTTTCGATATAATCATTTATCTTTACTTCCCGATAATTTTGGATAAGAAATAGAGTTTAAATTCATTCATGATAAGAGATTTAGTTTAAACCTACTCTTAGGGATAATTATGAATTTAAACAACTCTTTAAATGATATGAGTTTATTAACCCAGTAATGCAAATCCGTTTTTGGCAACTGAGCATTAGAAAAGAGTCAATTTCCATTTACAGACCCGTTTATAGCGGAAATTATCATTTTACTCCTGAGAGCTGTGAGATTCGTGCCCGATTTGAACGGTCCCGATTAGGTTTTATTTTTAACCATATCACAAGCCTTTGAGGAGTAGTTCGCCCATTTTTAAGGGTTTATAGAACTTATCGGAGTTCTCGGAAAAGTCTGGATCTTGCTCATAGGTGTAATGGGTTTATTTTGAGTTTGTAAGATACCCAAAATTAATTGTATAATTTTTTGGATTTTTTTGTGATTTTTTCAGTTTTTTCTAAATTTTTTTTTTCGATTTTTAATCATTTTTCGAAATTTTTTATTTAATATCCATAATTTAATAATGAATTTTCGAAAATCTTCAATTAATTATTCTAAATTTAATAATTATTTTCGAAATTTTTTAAAATATTTTTTTGAATTAATAATTATTTTTAGAACTTTTAATTGATTTGTTCGATTTTAATTATTTTTTTGAAATTTTTAAATAATTAATTCCGTTAAATAAAGGAATTAATAATTACCTGATGATGTGGCAAAATTTGGAGCGTTAATCGCGACTAGCTCTAAAAATCGGGGAGATCAAGCGATGGCGAGGCGTTGACCGGTCAATGTAAGGTGCCTCTTTTCAACTCGTGGGTACGTTTGCTCGGCTCGCTATTTCGAACGATGGGGATGGTTTGGCTAAGCAACATGTGGCACTGATCGTTGATCGTTGAGCAGTCAACGACTTTTTGTGCCTATTTCGATCGAGGGCACATTTGTTCAACGCAAGCCACCGAACGCTGGAGTTGGTTCGGCTGCGCGGACACGTGACATTGACCGTTGACCAGTCAACGGCGTTTTGGTGATTTTTCGATTGGGGGACAGTTTGTTCGACGCAAGCCACTAAATGCTGGAGTTGGTTCGGCTGCGTGACACGTGTCCTCATTGACTGTTGACCAATCAACGATTTTTGGTAATTTTTCAATTGGGGGCAGGTTTGTTCAGTGCAAGCCACCGAACGCTTGAGGTGGTTCGGCTGCGTGACACGTGTCCCCGTTGACTGTTGACCTCAACGACGTTTTGGTGATTTTTTGATCGGGGACATGTTTGTTCGGCTCAAGCCACCGAACACTGGAGTTGGTTCGGCTGCTCAACACGTGTCCTCGCTGACTGTTGACCGTTGACCAGTCAATGATGTTTTGGTGATTTTTCGATAGGGGCCATGTTTGTTCGGCGCAAGCCACTGAACGATGCAGTTGGTTTGGCTGCGCGACACGTATCCCTGTTGACTGTTGACCGTTGAACAGTCAACGATTTTTGGTGATTTTTCGATCGGGGGCACGTTTGTTCAGCGCAGGCCACCGAACGCTAGAGGTGGTTCGGCTGCGCGACACGTGTCTCGTTGACCGTTGAACAATCAACAACGTTTTGATGATTTTTCGATCGGTGGCATGTTTGTTCGGCGCAAGCCACCGAATGCTGGAGTTGGTTCGGCTGCACGACACGTGTCCCCATTGACCATTGACCAGTCAACGACGTTATGTTGTTCGATCTTCCTGACTGTTGAGCTTCTTTTGTCGTTTTGCACGTTTGTTCGGCGCAAGCCACCGAATGCTGAAGTTGGTTCGGCTGCGTGACACGTGTCCCCGTTGACCATTGACCAGTCAACGACATTATGTTGTTCGATCTTCCTAACTATTGAACTTCTTTGTCGTTTTGCCTTCATGACCATTAGGCTTCCCTCGCTCTTGGGCTTTCTCAACAGTTGGGAGCCCATGAATTTGGGGAGCCCAAGCGTCGTTCCTCATTAGCTATAAAACCCCCACTCCCGTCATCTCTTCATTCTTTCTTTTTTTCTTCTAAAAAAGTTTTCTTCTCCGGCGAACTTGTCAGTCGTTGCGGTAGGTCATTGCTTTTTTCGGCGAACTTTCCGATCGTATCTGTCACATCCAAGGTAAAAAATAAATATATCTTTTGTTTATATATATATATTATTTTATCAAAGATGTTTAAGGTATCTTCGGGAGATGAGACCTCCCCCTCGAGCCATGGTGGAGATAGACAACTAGTTCCGCCTTCAAGGGTAGATAAAGGGTAGAGAGTGGCGGAGTCAGTTGTGGTCAAGATAGTGGTGGAGAGAACGAGAGAAGTTGTAATACCCCAGATCTTGAGCGAACAGTCGACTGTTAGGGTTAGCAGTCGATTGGTCTGTGTACAGTCGACTGGTGTGTGTAGCAGTCGACTGCTACACGGGATTTGTGAAAGGATTGAGAAATATAGTCCCATATCGGGAATTTGCGAAGATAAATTGAGTATAAATACTATTGCCGAGGATCAAGAGTCACCAATCAGGTTAACCACCTTTTGAGAGGCCGCCTGTGGTGGGCAGTGGAACTACATAGTATTTATGATTTGTCTAAGCATTGGGGCGGGGCGTTACAAATGGTATCAGAGCCGACTTTCGACACCGGTGCTGAGAATCATTGATCTCCGGGGTCGGGTATACTCTGCGGTGTTGAGAGTCACAGGTAGTGATTCATAGCTGGGTATCCGATCTGCGGTGTTGAGAATGATTGATCTACATCGGCTAGAAAGGGCGGTCCTACACGAGATGTGTGCCCTGTGCTCTCAGCGAGGACGCTGATTCCTAAGGGAGGGTGTATGTAATACCCCAGATCTTGAGCGAACAGTCGACTGTTAGGGTTAGCAGTCGACTGGTCTGTGTACAGTCGACTGGTGTGTGTAGTAGTCGACTGCTACACGGGATTTGTGAAAGGATTGAGAAATATAGTCCCATATCGGGAATTTGCGAAGATAAATTGAGTATAAATACTATTGCCGAGGATCAAGAGTCACCAATCCGGTTAACCACCTTTTGAGAGGCTGCCTGTGGTGGGCAGTGGAACTACATAGTATTTATGATTTGTCTGAGCATTGGGGCGGGGCGTTACAGAAGTGGGGAGTTGGGTAGGCTTCCTAGCCCTTTGTCGTGCCTCGGCGGTGTTAGAGACTACTCTACCAATCTTTTTGTTGAGAGTGGTGTACGGGATGACGCCATTGTGTGAGGAGAACGAGCCTCGTGAGCACTCTGAGGTGGATGACATATCTTTGATGCTTACACAGGAGGATTTGAGCAACATTCGAGAGTGTTTCATGATCCCGAGGGAGTTCGATGTTATTTTGCCAGACCCTGGCGTTAGAGTATCTACACCTACTACTCCTGACATGTGCTTCTTTCCTTTCGATGATTTTCTTGCAGGCCTCCGTCTCCCCCTACCCCCTTTTGCGGGCCGAAGTTCTCCGCTGGTATTCATTGAGTCCCATCCAGTATATGCATATGGATACATGTGAATGGTTTTGTGCTGCACTGCCAGGCGGCGGGGATTGGGCCTCGATTGAACATTTTGAGGAGGCTCTACAATATCCATCAAAAGAATAGGTCGGAGTTTAGATACTATATTACTTCTTGTTAGGGGGTGAAGTTGATTAACAACCTCGACTCAATCAAACACTGGAGGGACAAATACTTCCTTATTCAGAATCGTGAGTCATGGGTGATTCCCACAAGGTGGAGAGAGGAAGTGCCGAAGAGAGCTAATGTCATCCCCATCTTAAGTCCAGAAGAGGACGAAATGGTTAAGATACTTTTAGATCGGCCAGCTATGAGTTGGAGGAAAGTGACAAAGAAAACATGAATTTAAACCAACTTCTTTTATTCCTTGATCTTCTTCCAGCAATATTCTGATTCAGAAGATCCATTAAATTCGAAGTAGAAAACATGAATTTAAACCAACTTCTTTCATTTCATTGAATTCAAACTTTGTACATTCAAATTTAAAAACATCGTCTGACATCAAGCAAAAGCATAGAGAAGATACAACATTCTAATCCCTACGGTTCCTCTTGGATTGCCTAAGCTCTTCCCGTAGTTCTGCCACTTCTTCCTTCAGTACATCATACATGTTCTTCCTCTTCTCAAGTTCCCAAACACGATAACTGAGGGTTGCAATATTCTCCTTGCACTTCACATACTGCGCCTGCAACAGCTCTGCTCTCTCCCTTTGAGTCTCTACTTGACTCTGAAGGGTCTTCATAAGATCTCCCCGATATGGCTCTTCCTCGTCATATGAAATGTCCGATAAGTCCGGAGGTGGAGTGATCTCTCGGGACTCGGGCCATTCTCCTTCATATTCCTTAGGATCTTCTTCGTCAGAATCTCCTTGTCTGGGGTAGTAGTCCTCTTCGATTATGTGCCAATCATCATCGCATGCTGGGTCATGGTGGTTCGCCATCTTGGGGAAGGGAGAAGAAGAAGCATCAATCATAGAGCAACACAAATATAAGTGATTTACATTTAAATCTCTATACCCAACTCACACTCTAATGTCCACTCTAGGGTGTCATTCATTATAAATTTGTACTACTTAAAAGCGTGGCTCTGATACCACTTTGTAACACCCCGAATTCCAAACGAGATTGAATTCGAAGTTCCACAGGATCTTTACACTTCACTTCGTACAATTTTACAAGGAATTAAAAACTTTTATTACAACAGAGTTTACATCAATGCAGTGGAAATATAAATTACAATATTTATACATGAATTGAATAATAACTTGAACATTTTTTTATGCAGCAATCAATCTTTAGTCTTGTCATTCAGTTTATCCTGTATAGAAACTGTGGGTACGTCAGTTGCATACAATTGACGCTAGGATATAATACATCAATTTCTCTTACTTGGAAAACACATACTTGTCACAAACAAACTACGGGGGGCTACTCTATTGATGTCGTGTGTGAATGTGCACTTAGTGCTTAATGCAGTTATCATTATTTACATGACACTAATGCGCATTTGTTCGGATTCTATGCATCCCATACTACATAGGTCTGAGGGCAAGCCCTTAATCGTTCTTCAACTTGTAGGGTTCAATCCCTCGTTATGACTTAAACTTGTAACTCCTGTTTTCCCGTACTTGTATTTTTATACTGTATTTTGCTCAATTGTACTCTTTTATCTATTTGAGATCCCGTATTTTGTTTTCATTCAAATAAAACCATTAAATTATTTTCGACTCAATTTTTGGTTCTTTTATCGAATTCATTTGTGTGCTCTTTGTGTCATTATTCATGAAGAAATGGCTATTTCTTTTCATTCATCCCTTTGTTCTCCATTTTATCACTATTTGACCAATTCTCCTGTTGGGTCCTATTCGAAATGGATATCCTAAACCCAAAACCCGATACCTTACTATTTAAACTCCTTAACCCTAATCCCTAACCCTAATCACTGTTAACCCCTAACAAACCCGCCGCTACCCTATTTCCCTTCCTCCGCTCTTTCCGCTCGCATAACCCACTTCCCCATACCTCTGATCACCACCAAGACATTCGCCTTCCTCTCGTCTTCACCACCCGCTCCTCGTCAGCACCCAACCACCACCACCGCTATCTCACACCACCAAAAACTCGCACCATCGAACCCATCGCCATTACAACCACCGAACCCAACTCCGCCATTCTCCCGAACTCAACCCCCACCATTTCGCCTCAACTCTATGCCATTGCGCCGCTTATCGTCTTCTCCATCCGCCTACCCATTACCTCGCAACCACCATCAATCAAAAACACCGTCAACACATCCTCCGACTCCTCCCCTTTTCATTGAACCCGAACAGAGCCGCGCGCGTCGCCCTCCACATTCGTCGCCGCCTTTCCGTGGCCGTCGCAGCCACGCCATCGCGTCACCACAATCACAAAGCCACCGTCGAAGTTTTTCCCCCTGCCGGCGTTGCGCCTCTTTCTCTCGCGCTGTGTTTCGACGAAGAAGAGAACGAAGAAGAACAACGAATTGGCGGGATTTGGTCTCAGCCATCGGATCGCTTCAAGATCCGTGCGACGAGATCGCTGTTCCGTGTTGTGCCCACAGCGAATCCCGCTCGCTGTTCCGCTGTTCGGTCAGATCCGCTGCGTAGGAGCGATCCCATTAGCGCAGCTCGCTGTTCCGTGTTTTGGCGTAGCAAATCCTAGGACGTTGTTTGCTGTTCTGCCGATCCGGTGTGTGTGGATTTTGCTCTTCCATTGGATCTTTGCACGTGCTTCACACGTGCTTTTGGAGAACTTCGCTCGGGATTTTTCGATCCCATCTTTTCCTACTATCGGATCTAATCGTCGTCAATTAAGGCAAGTATTCCTCTTGTACACATTTTTGTTCTAGTACAAGCATTCCTTGAAAATACTACAAATAGTTAGAAATTGTGACTCCTCCTTGACTGACGTTGTTGATCAAATATTAAACCTCCTCAATGTTATAATCTTAAGAGTCACAATAATTTCATTGTATTATATTATAACTACTTGGACTCATTTTACCCCCCGAACACATGGACACATGAATTAAGGAGCCCTAGATGTGTAGACATATGTTATATCTTGTACTTGATGATCTTACAACCATTTTGGCTTGAAAAACAAATATTACTTGCTGTTTTGATAACCATTACCCTGTATTTATATCACACATTAACCTAGACGCCTAATAACCAATTTTCATGTAACCTATATTAGTAAGACATTTCCACATGTTGCTGTCCTGAATCTTCTTTTGCTGTTTCGACCCATTTAACATTAGAATCTGAACCCGAGATCTGAATAGAAGATGTAGCCCTGGATGTCTAGATGTCGTTAGACTCTGAAACTTTCGAATTTGGAGTTACGGTCTAGGAGTTATTGCAGTTTTACTGCAGCTGTATCGGTAGACGCAGATTTGCAAAACTGCTGCACACCTTTACTTTGCGAATTAATTTGGCTATGTAAACAGCAAGCGTTTGACTTGAAATTTTATATGTAGTTGCTGGACACCTTATAGGACATCCCTAATTTTTTTTAGAATAAATTTTCATTATTTCAACCCTGTTTCACATGTATAAACTCAAATATACAATTCTGCCTGAACAAATGTAACAAGCCGGGGTTTGAAGGAAGGACTATAGAGTGGACAACATAGGTAAGTGTACTCGGAAGGGGACCCGTGTTTTCCAAAGTTGTATGTTAAATGGAACTAAGTGCCACGTCATGGTGACGGGGGCCACCTCTAGAGCCTACGGGGGCCACCTCTAGAGCCCATTACAAGGTTACATGATATATACTTGAGATCACATGAAACTAAGTGCCACGTCATGGGTAACGGGGGCCACCTCTAGAGCCTAAGGGGGCCACCCCTAGAGTCCATGATTGATCACTTGCTTAATACTTGATACCTGAGTACGCCGCCCTATGGACTCCATTACTAGACCTAAACGAAATTGTTTTGACTGTAGCAACCATGTAGTAAAAAGATGGATGCATGAAGTGCTACCTAGATAGTAATAACTACAAGATTTGAACATGAAACTTGAACATGACACCTGTTACTTGGTACTTGATGATATGATACATGAAACATGATACATGAGACTTGAAACATGAAATTTGAACTTGACAACTTGTTACCTGATACTCGACAACTTACTATTTGAGACCTGACATTTGAAATAACACTTGACACTAGACTTGGCACTTGTTACATGACACTAGACTTGAGACTTGTCACTTGATATTAGATACCCCTACAGGTTCACTTGTCATGTATTTTACCATTAGCATTTGTTATCCAGCCTGTTTACTAAGATGTCCCTCTTACTAGCTAGTTCTTGGTTTATCCACTACTTGTTGTATCCCTGTTACATTCTTGATTCCAATTCTTGTCCCTCATTACTTGTACTCGTTTTTACTATTTGTGGCCCTAGCTTGCACTAAGGGTATTTTTTCTTGTTTTTCCCTGTTTTTCCTTTTATATTTATTAAGCAGACTTTGGTGACGAGTTGCCTGCTGGAATTAGCGAGCAGACATTTTAGCCTTCGCTTGGAGCAAGAATTTGTTTAAATAATTGCTTTCCTTAAGGTATTTTTTTCTTCTGCTGTATAAGACTTGTTTCCGAGTTTACACTTGATCCAGACATGGGAACTATTTGAATGTTATTATTTGTTTAAATTGTTTTCTGTTGCTTAAAAAAATTATCCATGCATGCTTGGTTATATATAAATCTGGTTATATTCTTGTTGTGATGCTGAGTCGATCCTACAGCTTATGAATGATATTAAGATCATTCGCTGGGCTTCGTCACACACTCGTATTCCGTATTTTGGGAAGCGGGGCGTGACAAAACTACTACAGTAACTATGGTAAGTATCCTAGATGTTCTATGAATTACGAGGTCAGACAGCCTGGAGGAAAATCCCACGTCATGACATGACGCATCATGTAGACAACCTATGGACAATTTAGCCTCCGTCATGGGGTAATGGCACTACCCGTAGTCACCAAACACCCCACAAGCATCGCCACCAGGACGATAATTTTGGAGATGTGTTCACGTTATGACATGACGCATCATGTAAACAGCCTGTGAAACACTCTCACACCGCCAATCTGATGGCCCTTATTGTTTTTTTTTTTTACTTTCATCACATCTTCACTATGTATCTAAATCCTTAAGTAATTGAATCATGAATAAAAATCAACACTCTAGAATTTAGCGTTACCCCTATATCGGTCTTAAAAATATCAATCATTAACCATGACCCAAACTTGGTCTCAATTTATCACATTTCTCTTTTCAAAACTTTCATTCTTGCCGATGTGAGGAATTATGCTAAAATTCTAGTCTCAATTCTCTTTTTATGTTCATTAAAATTAAGTATTCACACTCACAAATTTTTTCATAATTCATCATGATTTTCCATTTCATTTTCATGCACAAATTTCATGTATAAAGTGATGAATTCATTTTTCAAGTTCACCACATTCATAACATATTTCACAAATTTCTTTTACTTTCATAATAATCTTCTTTCACTTATTAAGCCAAGCTCCCAATTATCTTTACTTAAAATTTCCCAAAACATCTCATTTAAAATCTCTATTTCAAAATTTCCTCTATGTTCAACAAATATTTGTATCTTTAATTACAAAAGAATCATATCAAAAAAAAGTTCTTATTAATTCTTCTTCTCAAAATTTTAGTCATAATAAGTCAAGTATTATAGAAATACTTTTTATGAAGTCTAGGTATTTTTTTTATAGTAATTCAAAACTCAAAATTCGACAATCAGGATAGAGACAATCGGCTATTGAAAGATGGCCAGTCGACTGTCCGGCGAGATTTCAAAATTCAAGAATCAATAGTCAGTTCAGTCAACTGTGGAAAGATGGCCAGTCGACTATCCTACAAGGATTTAAAACTCGAGGACCAACAGTCAAGACAGTAACAGTCGACTGTTGAAAAGTAGACAGTCGACTGTCCTGCAGACTAAATCCGAAATTTAATACTTGACAGTCGACTATTGACTTTAGTTCGGTCGACTGTTGATTGCATCAGGTTGCAGTTTAAAGTGGATCGTGAATGTATTTTCGACGTTGAAACAATTCTTTTTAAATGAATCTTTTTACCTACAAATTTCCCCTCATTCATAATAAGTTCATGTAAGTTTTTCTCTCTTTCATGCTTTACAAAAATTAGCTATTCAAATTAGCCCTATTTCACAAATTACTCATTTTCTTATATTTCAAAAGATAATATAGATAATAAATCAAGTGACTACATCACTACTTGCATATGGCAAAAGAAACACACTTTTTATCACAATTCAATCTATTTATATTCCATGAATACTAATTTAAATTCCATAATTTAACCATAAGCACATTTCCCATACATTATATTCTACAATTCATACACAAGCAAATTTTTACAAAAATCATAACATATCCATTTAGCATGCAATTATAATACCAAGCCATCATAACACATTCTCATTTACACAATCTAATTTATTCTACTAACATTTCATGTAGATTAATTTTGTGTTCTTTTCCTCTTAATCCCCTTAAACAAAAGCATGACAATATTTTCTATTCATTTTTAGCATGATCACAATTTCAATCCTAGCATGGTAACTAACTAGATACTTGAGAAATCACCCACCTATTTTGAAGAAACACAAATGAAAAGAACTACTAGAAATCTCCTTGAACAATAAACGATCCTTCACCTCCTAGATTGTGTCACAAATTGCCTTCTCCTCCTTGTACTTGATGGAACCCGAATGCCCTCTTGCTCCTTGGTGAAATGGCCGACCTCCAATTGAAAGGGAACACACACTAAAAACACAACTCAATCTTTTTGCTCACAAACTCTTAATCTTTTTCTCACTTTTTGTTTCTTTCTTTCTTTCTCTTTATCAAATTTTTTAAGTGTGTTGCATGAAGAAATGGATGGGGTGTTTATACATATTTTTAAGTGAAATGGAGGGCCAAGATGAACTAGATGGTTGTGGATTAGGGGCTAAGATGAACTTAGGGAGTTAAAGCAACTACCCATGAACTCAAAACCACCTCTCCACTATACCAACTCACCCCTTTCTCTCTTACCATTTCCGGCCTACCCCATGTTCCATCCAAGACACGTGCTAGTGCAAGGCACGTGTCACACAACACACCCCTAGTCACTAGTTGTACATATTTATTTAATTAATTGTCTACAAAACTAGTCTACACTACAAGTCATGACAATTAAAAGAGAATTAAACTAGTGGGCTCAAATTGTGAGCTTTAGAACCCATGGGCTTTTTATTAAAAATTAATTAATTAATTAGTGTGGGCTAAGAATAAACAATTAGGCCTAGGATTTAAATAGGCTTTTTAAAATAAAAAGAGAATGATTAAAACATTTGTTCATGGTATGAAAATAAATAATTTTTCTAAGGAAAAATGCACATGAATTTGTACGTGCGAAACACGTAAAAATTAACAAACTCTTATTTAATTATAATTAACAATTCAGGATGTTACACTCTTTGCTCGCGGCTACCACCGAAAGAGACGAGCTGAAGAACGTAGTGCTCGAGAGGAGTTTAGAAGTGGCTCATCTTAGGAGAACAATCTTCGAATTTTCTGCAGGAACTGGTCTAGGCGGTTTGACCTATGCTAGCGTGCCTCGTTTGAAATTTAAAGTGAGGGATGATTCTATCAAAGAGAGGCTCGTTGAACAAGATGTGAAAATCCATCGGTTAAAACGACTTTTTGATGGTAGTAATGTTAGGAGCATTTCTTGTTCTCATGAAGAGCACACTCAGGGGAGATCATTTCATGAGCTGGCCATATGTTTGCTTGGAGTTTCACGAAATTCGGGGGACGATCAAAGCGGAGTGTCCGGTTCGTCTAGCGGCCCGTCAGTTGGAGGGGCGGCAAGAGCAATGAGTTCTGAAGGTATGACCTGACTCACGGGTCTGGATATCTCCTTAGACGGTTCGAGAGAACGAAATAGCGCTTGGGTGTCTATTGGAAGCCATAGATCGCGTGTGTCCCTTAAGAGAAGCATCCCTTTACCAAGAAAGAGTCAAAATGGCATCAAATGGGATTTGGTAACCTATAAAGGTTTGTATCTCAATAATACTTGTAACAAAGTTCCTCTTTTTGAAATAAGATTTTCATAAGTGTCTTTAGCAAATGTAGCTGTGAGTTGTGTGTGTTTTTTTGAGTTTGTGTTTGTTTAAGGAGCACTCGAACGGCGAGCTGAACTTTGTGTACTTGCTCTTGGGCAAGTGTCCGCGAGTGGACTCCGAACAGTAGTGACGACGAGTTTCGGGAACACTTGAATGACGAACCGAACCCCATACACTTGTCCAAAGGCATGTGGTTAGGGCGGTTCTATGAACCACGAATGGACTCCGCAGGTTGTTTCAGGAGCACTTGAATGGCAAACCGAACTCTGCCTTCTTTCTGGGGGGCAAGTGGCTAAAATGGTCCTATGAACTGCGGGTGGACTTCGAACAGTAATGACGACGAGTTTTGGGAGAACTTGAGTGGCGAACCGAACCTCGTCCAGGATTGGGCACTTGTATGGTGATATATACCCCACACACTTGCTCAGGGGTAAGCGTGCCAGTGCAACTTTATGAATCATGGACGGATCTTGCAATTTTCCGTTGGAGGGCTTGGTGAATGGATGATGTTTTCTTGGGCACGTACCATGTGTTTACCTTATTACTTTCTTAGGTTAAACTATTCAAGGAATTTTGCAAAAGAAAAGTCTAATTTTATTGAAAGATTGAAACTTAAGCGGCTACTTCAATGCAAGTCATTATTACATGCTATGACTGTTGTAATCCTCGACCTTTATTACATATTTGACGCTAACTACTAAGCGGGGGCGTTAAGCGCTCTCTTTATATTTCATGAGGTGCTCGGCGTTCCAAGTTTTGAATATCCTCTCCCCCCCAAGCCTTCAAGTTGGTAGGTCCCTGGGTGGACTACTTGTGAGACTTTGTATGGTCCTTCCCAGTTGGGGGCGAGTTCCCCTTTCTTTCAGAGGACCATGTCTCCTTCCTGAATGTTGCCTAGGCAAACTTTCTTGTTGTAAAGTCTCCCTACCCTCTGTTAGTAGATGTTTCTTCGGAGGGTGGACTTCTTTCGGACTTCCTCGAAGAGGTCAAGATTGGCTCGAATGTCATTCGAATTTTGCTTTTCATTGAACGGAAGGAGGCGAGGATAAGGTATTCCCACCATTGGAGGAATGAGAGCTTATGTGCCGAAAGTAAGGTTGAACGGGGATTCTCATGTGGGGATTCACTTTGTGGTTCTATAGGACCAAAGCACACTTGGGAGTTCTTCAACTCATTGTGCCTTTGGGTCTTCACCTAGCTTCTTCTTGAGGCCATCTAAGATTTGTCGATTGGCATTCTCGGCTTGACCATTGGTCTGGGGTTGTGATATTAAAGAGGAACGTTGCTCAATACTTAGATCGGTGCAAAATTTGAAGAACTCTTTACCAGCGAATTGAGTTCCATTATCAGTGACCAGGATGCGGGGGATCCTGAATCAGCAAACCACGTTCTTCCAGAAGAACTGTTGGACCCTATGCTCAATGATTGTTTCAAGTGGTTCCGCCTCTATCCACTTTGTAAAGTAATCAATAGCAACCACTAAGAAGGTCTGCTGTCCGGTTGCAGGCGAGAAAGGCCCAAGAAGATCCATTCCCTACATTGCAAATGGAATAGGGCTTGACATGGAACTAAGGTTGGCCCTGGGGGATTCGCTTGATAGAAAAGTGTTTCTGATAGGGGATGCATTGGCAGACATAGGTGTGAGCGTCTCCGAGGATAGTGGGCTAGTAGTAACCATGATTGAGTACCTTTCGTGCAAGGGATATTGTACCAAGATGGCTGTCGCTTATCCCTTTATGAACTTCTTTCAGAGCGTAGTTGGCTTCTTTGGGGGAGAGCCACCGAAGGTATGGTTGACCATCAACTTGAGTATATGAGCACTTATATTGGATCCCTTCTACATGTATGTACCTTTAAGCCATTACCCAAATCTTTCTCGCCGCAGGGATGGTCCCTTTATTGAGGATATTGACTAAGGATTTCATCAAACAATCTTTGGGTGCTCGAGGGGCTATAGGCATGATCTCCTGTGTCTCTTCTTCAATGCTTGGTCTGAGTAGGACTTCAATCATCACTGTGTGATCGAGTCTGTCAAATGATGAGGAGGTGAGCTTGGAGAGGACATCTGTTTGCTTGTTTTCTTCTTGCGGAATGAGAATGACTTTACTTCTTTGAAGGTAGACATAATCTTCTTTACATACATTAAGTACCTGACCTTACGGTTGAGGCTTTGAAAAGTTGCTTGTTGCTCTACCCCCCACTAAATTCTTTGCTCTCCGAAGAGCTTTAAAGAAATGGAGGCATTTCTCGCCTGACTTGGATAGGAAGCGTCCGGAGGTGGTGAGGCGGCCTGTAAGCTTCTGAAATTATTTGATCGTGGTTGGAGGAGACATGTTGAGATGGTTTTGATCTTCTCGGGATTGACTTCAATTCCTCTCTGACTCACCATAAATTCTAAGAACTTCCCCGAGGCAACCCCAAAGGCACACTATGAAGGGTTCAGCCTCATGTTGTTGATCCAGAGGAGTACACTGAATGCTTCTTGGAGGTTGGTTACATGGTCTTCTTTCCTAAGGCTCTTCACGAGCATATCATCCACGTACACTTCCATGTTTCGGCCAATCTGTTCTCTAAAGACTTGGTTCACCAACGTTGATATGTATCCCCGACATTCTTCAGCCCAAATGGCATAACTCAGTAGCAATAGAGCCCCTGATTGGTCATGAAAGAAGTCTTTGGGATGTCTGACAGGAACATTCAGATTTGATTATATCCCGAAAACATGTCCATAACGCTTAATAACTCTTGGCCTGAGGTGGCATCTATCAAAGCATCTATGCTCGACAGAGGGAAGGGATCCTTCGAGCATGCTTTGTTGAGATCGGTGAAATCTATGCAGATTCCCCACTTGCCATTGGCTTGCTTGACCATTACGACGTTTGCTAGCCACTCGGAGTAACTAACTTCTTGGATGAATCAGGCTGCTAGAAGCTTCTCAACCTCTTTTTTAATGGTTTGTTGCCTTTTGGGTACAAATTTGCGGCGCTTCTGCTGGACAAGCTTGGTATCTGGATTCACAATTAAGCAGTGCATAATTAAGTCTTCTGCA
The DNA here is from genome assembly GCA_017893485.1 of Hemerocallis citrina. Classification (NCBI taxonomy): domain Eukaryota; kingdom Viridiplantae; phylum Streptophyta; class Magnoliopsida; order Asparagales; family Asphodelaceae; genus Hemerocallis; species Hemerocallis citrina. The sequence continues at coordinate 223,936,236 of CM030365.1, forward strand.
ATGCCCGACATATCTTCAGCTGTCCAAGCGAACTTGTCCTGATTCTCCTTGATGCAGGCAATGAGTTGCTCCTTGACTCGGCGGGGGAGTTCCTTGCTCACCGGAAACACTTAGCCTTATCCTCTTCAGAAAAATGGATTTCTGCTAGTTCGTCCACGGGTTCAGAGCTGACTTGTCCCATATCAAGGGGGAGTTCTAGGGCATCGAGGGGAAGAACCGAGCTCCTCATTGTAGCAGTGTAGCATGCTCGAGCAGCTTCCTAACTCCCCTTGTCTTTCCATACTCCTACAGCTGTAGGAAACTTTATTTTCAGGTGGTATGCTCAGGCGACTGCTTGGAGGGCAGCTAACCCCGAGTGGCCGAATATAGCATTGTAGGTGGATTTCATATCGACCACCATGAAGTCTAATGCTTCTATGCGAGTAGCCAGAGCCTTCCCTATAGTTACATCAATGGTTACAATTCTTTCGATCATCAGGGGGGTCCCAGAGAATCCATGGAAGGTGTATCCAACAGGCTTGAGGCCTTCGAACACGTCAGGAAGAGGATGTTGACTGAACTGCCGTTATCGACTAGAACTCGGCACACTTCATGGTTTGCCATACACATGTTGATCATGAGTGCATCACAGTGAGGTGTTCAGACACCTTCCAAGTCTTGATTCAAGAAGGTGATGTTAGCTCCTGGGCTTTTCAGAGGTGGAATGTTGTGCACTGAGTTTACCTCTCGAACAAAAGTTTTTCTTGACGAGCTGGAGGCTCCCCCCATTGGTCCTCTGTGGATAGCATGAAATATCTCCACGCCCTTTTCCCTTCAGTTGGCCTATTTGCCCGCTTGTTAGCTCCCCTTCGAGGAGGAGGTTCAGTGTCATTTACTTGGGCAAATTTGGCGAGGTATCCTCGTCGGAATGCCTTTACCTCATCCCTAAGGGCTCGACAATCATCTGTAGGGTGACCATGATTTTTGTGGAAGGCACACCACTTGGTCTTATCTCGTCTCTTGCTCGGGGAATTCATCTTGGGGGAGGGGGGGAGGGTCGAAAGATCTCGTCCTTGTCAGCCCCCATAAGGATGGCGAATATGCTTGCATTTAGTGGGTTGTACTTCTCAAAACGAGGCATGGAAGGCTGGCGGCGCTGACCCGTGGCATCATTATGGGATTTTCGGGGTTCATCTTCGTTAGTGCCTTTCCTTTTGTTCCCGGACATCTTCTGTTCTTGGAGGCGGATTGCCTTTTCGACTCGAATATACTTCTTAACTCTTTGAAGGAGGCCAGGAAAGCTCTGAGGAGGTTTTTTGACGAGGGAAGCTTTGAGGTCATCATGTTTGATATTATATTTGAACGCGGCCGTTGCTACCACAGAATCGAGTGAGAGGATGGATCTGGACTCAGCCATGAAGCGTTGGACATTGCTCTTGAGGGACTCCCCGTCCCTTTGCTTGAGATCTAACAAGAAGTGTTGGTCTTCTCCAACTTGTGGGCTGGTGATGAAGTGTGTGAGGAAAAGCTACTCAAGCTGATCGGAGGAAAATATGGAGCTCAGAGAAAGGCAAGAGAACCATTCTCTTGCAGAGACCTTCAAGGTTGCCGGGAAAGTTTTGCACATGAGGGAGTTGGATTTTGGTGAATCATCATGAGAGTTTTAAAACTATCGATGTGATCTACTGGGTCGGTCTCCCTGTTGTACTATTCAAACGTCGGGACCTTGAAGTAAATAGGGACAGGAGCCTCAATAATCTTCTTGGAGAAGGGAGGTATAATGGAACAATATCTTTCCTCTTGTTTTACTTCTTCCTTATTCAGCGATTCTAGGCGGTCTTCCATCTTTCGGAGATGACGGAGGACGGCGTCCTCCTGCTGATCAGATCTGGTGGACCTGTGAGACTCTTCGCATCACAGAGGAGTAGAGCGGTGAGGACTGAGTTACCGGATCTTGGGAGGAATTATACTGAGGGCCTGAAGGATTTCATCTTTGAACTCTCGGAGCTCTGTTCTAGTGACGGGCACTTCCTCATCCCTTCCCGTCCTAGGGGTTGTCCTGCTAGTTGGAGTTGGACGCCTCATCTCTTGAGGGGGAGTTCTTCTGCGGTCTCTTGGAAAACGGCAATCCCTTCGCCCCCTAGGAGAGGGGGATCTCCTTCGTCTTCTAGGAGATGGAGTTCTTTCACGCCCCCTTGGAGAGGGAGCTCTCCTGGATTTTGGTCTCCGAGGAGAAGGGCTTCTCCTGCTCCCCCGCTGCTCTAGATGAAAGGCTTCTTCACGAGCTCTCCTCTCGTTGAGACGGGTTCCTAGGTCTGACCCCTGCTTGCGACTGACGATAATCTGTCGAAGGTTGGGTTGTAGTCTAAGGAGTGAGGAAGGGGTAGAGGTGTAAACTGATCATCTGTTTTCCACAAAGGGACTTGCAGATGGTTCAGGACGACTCTGAAGATAGCCCCCCGACGCAGCTTCTCCAGGTGGGGGCTAGACCTGTTGAAGGGGGGGATCCTCTTGCTGATGTTGCATTTGTTGAACGGCAGGAGGAAGGTCCTCAAGGGGAGGTGGAGGAAGATGGTTGGCTCGTCAGCTTGAGGCCGCCGCCTTCCCTTTCCCCTAGGAGGCATGTTGGAAACTTGTTTTCACCGGTGAAGTTTGGTTGGATTTTCGTTGTTGTTCACACAGACGACGCCAATCTGTTGCTGTTTTTTTCGGTATGGGAGCAACCGGATGATATGGATTCTTTGGAGGAGCAATTAAGAACTTGGCATATTGACTTTCAACGGTATTGACTGCCTTTGACTGTGATTGACTTGACAATCTGACTCATTTGCTCCGTAGGATTTGATTCGTGTGGTGACAGTCACCTCCGCTGACCTGCAACAAGTCTGAGACACCGGGGTTAATCCCGGCTACAGACCCTCCGACGCTCAAGTCAGAAATCAAGAAGACTTCTTAAGAGTTTTTGTGGAGAAAATACTGATTACCTTCTTTATGGTGGGGGTAGAGGGGTATTTATAGTCGCCTTTGGGACCAGTTTCGAGATAATCGTTTTTCTCTACTTCCCGGTGTTTTTGGATAAGAAATAGAGTTTAAATTCCTTCATGATTAAAGAGTTGGTTTAAACCGTCTCTTAGGGATAATCATGAATTTAAACAACTCTTTAAATAATCTGGATTTATTTATAATGGGTTGCCATCATAACCTAGTAATGCAGATCCATTTTGGGTTATTGGGACTTGGAAAAGACTCAGTTTCCGTTTACAGACCCATTTATAGCGGAAATTACCGTTTTACCTCTGAGAGCTTTGAGATGAGATTCTTGTCTGATTTGAACGGTCCCGATTATGTTCTATTTTTACCTATATCAATGCTATACAAAAATATTTGATATGAAGCAGAAGAAACGTGAATTTACAATACGCGCAATACATGTGGAAAAATTATACACTTTTTTTTGTGCTAAGATGTAAAAAAACTATACCTGATGTGGGTAAAAGTCCAGCCCTCAATCTGAGCCGTTTAATCTCCTCAGGATGCGCGAATCCCTGATAATAGGTCCTGTAGACCCTATGGACCTTCTGCGGATCAGACCCACAGAGAGAGGGTCAACCCGACCGATTAGGATCCTCTCTCTCTCTACCTATAAATACCAGACAGTCACCCACTTTTTCAAAGGTAATGTCATTTTCTCCACTAAAACCCTAGCTCCACTTTCCCCCTAGTGACTGACTAGTCCGTTGGAGGGCCTATCACCGGGATCTCTCCCAGTGTTCTTATGCGTTTTGTAGGTGTTCAGGGTGGCCAGCTACCAGCAGCACCCCCTCTCTTGCTCCTCACAAAATCCTTATCTCAGATCCAGATCTGTGGTTGAGATCTGTCTCTTCCTCTACAAATAACAAAAACTCACATTTGTTGCTCCCACATCTAAATCAATAGCATTAGATTGGCATTGTCTGTGGGAACCGACAGACTGATTCGACTCCAGACTCGGATTTCACGCTGAAGCTGTCCCCCTCCATGGCACCCAAAGCCAAGAGAGCGCCCACGGCAGGACGCCATCCGAACCTCCTCATCCTTCTCACAGTCACGTGAACACATAGGGTTTTCGAGGGCAACAAAGCGAGGGTCCGTCAGGACCTAGTTCGAGGGCTTCACACTCGGTCGCCAATGGCCTTCGGTTCGTCATAAATAATCTGCCATCAGTGGATGACCTCGGCACCAGCCCAGCCGCTCGAAGGATGGGGTTGCCCCCTCCATCTAGATTCCGAACCACAACATTCACCCATCCCAGGATCGAAAGCAAAGGCGCAACCACTTCCCCAAGAGCGCGTCCACCCCCAAACAGTCAAGGCAAACAAATCCCGATCACGAAAGCCGGGTTCTGGGATTTCATGAACGAGGTGCTCCAGGCCCTCCGGGGTGGCCCCAGAACCGAGCGTCATAACGACAACCCTCGCCGGGAGGAAGCCCAGGGCAGTGAGTCTCACGACTCGACTCATTCGGCAAGATGAGATGATGTCGTCCTTCAGCGCCTTCAAGAAATGGAGAATCACTTCGCTCGGATCGGCGAGGGCATGTTACAACCCAACCATGGGTACTAGCCTACCCGACCCTTGTTCTCTGCTAGAATACTCGATGTTGAGATTCCAAGGAATTTCAGACCACCTCAGTTCGAGACATACAACGGAGAGTCTGATCCTGCTGATCACATGGAAGGGTTCAAAATTTTCATGACGATACACCGCGCCTCGGATCATCTCTTTTGTCGTGCATTCCCCGCCACTCTGCGTGGTCCGGCACGAGAATGGTTCTCAAAGCTCGCCCACAGCTTGATTTTCTCATTCGACCAGCTCGAGGCGAGAGATTCCTTGCTCACTTCGTGACCAGCAAGGTCGAGAAGACAAGCGCGTTCCTCCTGGACCTAAAACAGAAGGAAGGGGAGTCCCTTCGGGACATCGTGAGGAGGTTTACCACCGAGACTAGGGCAGTCTCTTCTTTCGATGCTGGAGTCGCGTCCGCAGCCTTTTGGCATAATGTTCACCACGGCCGGCTAAAGGCATTCTTGGTGAAGTAGCCGTCCACTGATTTTCCCAACTCCCTCAACATGGTTGAAAAGTATATCCGAGCCGAGGAGGAACTGCACCCTAAAGGCCTAAAAGAAACCCCAGCCAATGGGAAAACCGATGACTCCGAGCCTACGAAGAAGGCTTAGAAAGATGCATTCGGTCAGAAACGACTACCTCTTCTTCCCCGCTTCTAGAGGTTCACTCCGTTGATTCAGAGTGTGTCAGCCATCCTCATGAAAATTGAGGATATGTGGATCGTCCGCTATCCTCCCCGATCCAGCAACAAGAAGAGGGACTAGAGATTCTACTGTCGGTTCCATCGGGACTACGGGCACGAGACCGATAATTGTCGGACCTTCAAAGACGAGATTGAGGCCTTCATTCAAAGGAGGTACCTAAGGAAGTTCACCCGAACTAATCCGAAGGACCCAAAATCTTTGTCTCCCCTTAAACGGTCAGTAGACATCTTGAGCCTGTGCCCGAGCCCGAGCCCGAGCCCAAAGAAGCCGGGGGGTCGGCCATTCTTCACGGCGTCCACGGCGGGCCCATGGGGGGAGAGTCAAATACCTCTCATAAGGTCTTTGTATGGGAGGTTAACTCAAGCCACAACTATCCGCCCCTGGGGATCAAAGAATGACGATCTCATTCTTCATCGAAGATCTGGAAGGCGTCCGACTACCTCATTGCGACATTATGGTAGTCAGCCTCAACATGGTCAATTACGAGGTCTGCCGCATCCTAGTTGACGGCGAAAGCTCGGTTAATATCATGTTCTTGGCCGCGTTCAAAAAGCTCAAGCTCTCTCGCGAGAGGCTAAAGCCGGCCGGGTACACGCTCCACGGGTTCTCCGGTGTTCCTGTCCAAATTGAGGGACCAGAACGGCCCCTACCATCCGTATAGAAGCAATGGACTTCATGGCGGTCGATGTCAGGACCGCCTATAATGTCATCCTTATTAAACCAGATCTCTTCTCCCTCCAGGCGGTGTCCTCTGCCTATCACCTGAAGATGAAATTTCCTACTGATCACAGGACGACATTGTCCGAGGCTATCAAGGATCCACCCTTTTATGGTACATGGCTACGGTGGGGAGTGGTGTTTTCCTCCTTGAGGCAGTAAAGCTTCTGATAGGAGTCAGTTTGGCTCAGAGCCCGTCGAAAAATTGGAGGAGGTTCCCTTCTTCGGGGAGGAAAAATCTAAATGCCTCCGAATGAGCCAGTCTCTCGCTCTAGACGTGAAGCTGGCCATTATTGGCTGCATTTGTCGGAATGACGACCTCTTCGCATGGATGCCTTCGGATCTGTCAGGGATTTCAGAGGACATCATCATACACAAACTAAGCATTCACCCGGACTCGAAGCCAGTCTAGTAGAAGCACCGTAAGTTCGGTCCGACAGGCAGCAGGTGGTAAAGGAAGAAGTGGACAAGCTCCTCTCGACATGGTTTATACAGGAAGTCAACTACCCCCCGTGGTTGGCAAATGTTGTGATGGTGAAGAAACTGAGTGGCAAGCGGAGGATTTGTATAGACTTCACAGATCTCAACAAGGCCTGTCCTAAAGATCTGTTCCCTTTCCCGAGCATCGACGCCCTGATAGATGCGACCGCGGATCACGAATTGCTAAGTTTTATGGATGCCTTTTCAGGCTACAACCAGATCAGAATATTCCCTCCAGACATCTCCAAGACCGCCTTCGTGACTGGCCAAGACCTCTACTATTACTGGGTCATGCCTTTCATACTGAAGAACGCTGGTGCCACATATCAAAGGCTCGTCAATCAGGTCTTTAGGGAGCAGGTGGGACAGAACATGAACATATATGTCGACGAACTGCTCATCAAGAGCCAGAGAGGACAAGATCATGTCCGCAATCTAGAGGAGGCTTTTGAAGTCTTACGATCCCACAATATGAGACTCAAGCCCTTCAAATGCATAATCGGAGTCACCTCAGAGAAAATTTTGAATTCGTGGTCAACCAACGAGGCATTGAGGCGAATCCCAAAAAGATTCAGGCCATACTGGACATGGCTCCTCCAAGAAATTCCAAAGAATTCCAATGGCTCACGGGTCGACTGGCGGCCATCGGCCGCTTCCTCTCCAAGTCCGGAGAAAAAAATGCTCCCGTTCTTCAAAGCCTTTCGGGAGGCGAGAAGCTTCGAGTGAAAAGATCCTCAACGGCCGGCTTTCGATTAGCTGAAGTCCTACCTGGCCAACCCCCTCAGTTCTTAGCCATCAGAGCCGGGCGTGTTTCTCTTTCTCGATTTGGCTGCTTCGGAACATGCGCTTAACGCCGTCTGGTCAGGGAGGAAGACGGGGTCCAAAAGTCCATATATTATGTGAGCAAAGTCCTGCATGACGCTAAACTCTGTTACACCAGGATGGAAAAGGTCGCCTATGCATTGGTGATGACCGCTCGGATACTCCGGCCATACTTTCAAGCCCACTCCATGCAAGTCCTTACAGATTAGCCTCTCAAGATAGTCCTCAACAAACAAGAGAATTCCGGCCTCTTGATCAAGTGGTCAATCGAGCTGAGCCATCTTGACATTAGCTACCAATCTCAGACAACCATCAAAGGTCAAGTCATCGCAGAAATTCATCACGGAATGTACCATTCCCGAAGCATCTGAAATCCGAGAGGATGAACCAGTTTGGGATATCTATGTTGACGGATCATCCTGCGAGGGTGGAAGCGGAGCTGGCATCATACTCTGGGGCCCCAACAACTTCGTCCTTCAGTATTTCCTACGCTCAATTTCTAGGCATCCAACAACCAGGCGGAATACGAAGCGATGATCACCGGGCTCATGCTAGCTCACAGGTCAGGGGTAAGACGAGTAAGGGCCTTCATTGACTCTCAGCACGTGGTCGAAAAGATCTCTGGGGATTATGAGGCTCGTGATGCTCGGATGATCCAATACTTGGCGCGCGTCAGACTCCTCTTAGCTGTCTTCAAGGGTGCTGCTGTCGTGCATATCCCGAGAGAATAAAATAGCCAGACTGATTCCCTATCCAAGCTCGCCTCGTCGTCCTTCAAGTTCCTAGATCACACTGTCCTGGTCGAGATCCTCCTCAAGCCTAGCATCGAGAATCTCGATGTCTTTTGCCTCAATCTGGGTATACAAATAGAAACATGGATGGATCCTATCTGAAAGTCATTGACATAGGGGGAACTCCCACAAGACCCGGCCGAAGCCAGGAAGGTAAGAATTTGATCGGAGAGATTCACCATGATTGACGATGTACTCTTCAAGCGCTTAAACACTAAAGTGGATGGAAGATCATATCTTTGCTGTCTGAGTCCCGATGAAGCCAAGTACGTGCTGAAGGAGTTGCATGAGGAAATTGGTGGTTGCCATAGGGGCAGCATGTCACTTACAAGAAAAGTACTCAATCACAAGTAATATTGGCCGACCATATTGCAAGACGCCCACGATCTTGTGAAAAGGTGCGGGCCCTGCCAGAGATTCTTTACGATCAGGTGCATGCCACAAGCTGAACTCTGGTCACTTGCCAGTCCGGCAACCTTCGCTATATGGGGGATGGATCTAGTCAGCCACTTTCCGAAGGCCACGGGTCAAAGGCTGCTATTCGGATGGTATAGCGTTCTGGTCCACTTTAGACTGTTAGCACTCTGACTTGTGGTGGGTACAGTCGAGATATTCAGGGCAGTATGAATCAACACCAGGGATGGTGGGATACTGCTCCATAAAAAACAAAGAGAATGGGCGGCTAATTGATATAGAATTCAGGGAAAAGTGTGACTGGAAAGAGAAAGCAAGACATTCGCTTCCACAACGAGAACTTACTTGGAACCATGATCCCTGCACCGATTTATGTACGGGTCATGGGAAACCTATGAAATGGTATGATCACCGGCGAGCCAGTACTTTCTGTCTTGACTTGAACTCGATTCCTCAAAGTTGCCATTGACTATTTCACTAAATGGGTCGAGGTAGAACCCTTGGCCACAATTACTGAGCATCAAGCCCAATAATTCATTTGGAAGTATAGCATTTGTAGGTTCAGGATCCCGCGCATGCACATCACCGATATCGGAACCCAATTTGCTGGCAAAATTTTTTAATAGTTCTGCGAAGACCTCGGGTCCAGCAGCGGATCTCAGCAATATCACATATCCAGTCAAACAGCCAAGTTGAAAATGCCATCCGCCAAAATTTTGACGGTCTCAACAAACGGTTGGACAAATCTCCCAAGGAGTTGTGGGTCAACAAACTGCCGAGCATCCTTTGGTCGTATCGAACAACCAAAATGATCCCTACGGGCGATTCCCCATTCAATCGACTTGTGGGGCAAAGACTGTCACCCCCCTAGAAATTGGGCTCCCTTCGCCTAGGATCATGGGCTTCAATGAGGAATCGAACTCGAGCGACCTCAGGGCCAACTTGGACCTAATCGACGAGATCTGAGAAAAGTCTGCCATTAGAAGAAATATCTATCAGCGGCACATTGAAAGGTTTTACAACAAGAAAGTCTGTTCGACCGACATCAAGGAAGGCGACCTCGTGCTCAGGACGCTTGCCATTTCCAACCCTACCAGGAAAGGCAAACTGACTCCGAACTGGGAGAGCCCGTACAAGGTCTCCCAAGTGGTACATCAAGACACGTACCGACTCGAATACCTAGGGGTAGAGTAGTCAAGAAACCCTGGAACGTAGAGCATCGTATTAAGTTCCATAAGGAGCCATGAGGACCAACAGAGGCGTCTGTGATTGTAATAGGCGTTACTCCTCTTTTCATTTGTATCCAAGCATTGAATAAAAGAAATGATTTTTTTTTCAAAACAGGTCAAAATGTCTCGAATTTACTCCTCCAAACAAGAGATTTCTCAATCTCTCAGGTTCTCGCAGGTCCTCGATGCTTGGCGTCAACCTCTAACCAGCCCCTGTCTGTCGCGTTAAGCTTGGTGCTCGACATTAACCTCGAGCAAGCTCATGGCTTTCGCGCAAGCTCAGCGCTCGACATTCACCTCGAGCAAGCTCCTGACTTTTGCACTAAGATCGGTGCTCGGTGCTCGGCGCTCGACGTTAACCTCGAGCCAGCTCTTGAATCTTTCACATCCTCATCGCTCGGCGTCGACTCTCCACACTAAAAGCATCTGTAGTCGTTTGCTATATATCGATAATATGGATATTTGGTTAAAAAAACCGCTGCAGTCGTTTTCTATATATCCATATTATCGATAAATCGCTACAGTAGATTGCTATATTTGAGAATCCGTATAGCTTTTATCCATATATGAGTGACGGCACTTCAAGTGCCGTCACTTGATTTTTTATAATTTTTTTCGATTAAAAAATCCCCTAAATCCGTCGGACGACACTTCAGGTGCCTTCCTTTGAATTTTTTATTTTTTTTAACCCAAATCCTCGGACGACATATTTTTTAATTTCTTTTTGCAATTTGTGGGAATGTTTTTGCAATTTTTAATTTTTTTTTGCAATTTCTGAATTGTTTTTGTAATTTTTTGAAATTTTTTTGTAATTAATGAAATGTTTTTGTAATTTCGGAAAAAGTAGAAAATGTCAAAAAAAAATCAAAAAGCCTTGGATGGCACTTCATGTGCCGTCCATTCATTTTGGCTTGAATTTTTTTTTCCTTCTCCGACGGCACTTCGTGTGCCGTCCTTCCATATAATTAAATTATTTTTTATTTCCGCTCTCCGATGGCACTTCAAGTGCCGTCCCACAAAATTTTTGATTTTTTTAATTTTTTTTTCTCAGACGGTACTTCATGTGCCGTCGCTTATTATTTAAATATAAATAGCTAAAATATAGCTTTAAACGACTGCAGCAAAACTGCGATTTCTATTTCTATTTATCCATATATCCATATTTTTACATTCAACGACTACAGATGCTCTAACGAGAGATTTCTCATTCTCTCGAGCCCTTGCGGCTCGGCCTCGACCTCAAAGATTAACGAGAAATTCCTCAATCTATCACGTCCTCGCCACTTGCCGTCCTCTCTCCACCCTTGCGAGAAAATTTTCAATCTCTCACGTCCTCGCCGCTCGGCTTTGACTCTCCACACTAACGAGAAATTCCTCAATCTCTCAGGCCCTTGCCGCTCGGCGTCAACCTCAAACACTAGCGAGAAATTTCTCAACCTCTCAAGTCCTTGCCTTTCAGCGTCGAACTCGAACTTTAGCCCTTGCAAAAGTTTTAATTATATTTACGACCCTTGCCTACGGCAAAGACCTCAAGCTTCATGCCCTATGTTGGTCCCTCTTCCACCCGCTGACGGTCAGGGATAAAGCAACCTTCATCGCCGCTACCCATAACTGTCAGTGAGATAGGAGAATCACCAGTCATGAGAGCTCGATAGCCGTGACACTGACGTGGACTAATCCCAATTATTCGCCCACATCCAATGGCCAGGAAAGGCATCGATATGTCTCCCAAGGCCCAAACATTTCACAATCCAACAAGGGGCATTTATGACGATACATCAATTCACTTGGAAGAAAAAACGTCTCCTATTCCAGTCCTTCAATATCCTCAAAAGACGAAAAGTCTCCACTCGGCAGGTCCGCCTCGCAAGCACATCCAGATCGAAGCCGAGCTAAAAAAGCGAAAGAATCATTTTATTACAACAAATAGAAGTTCATCGATACAATCGGCAGTGCCGTATAGGTCATGATTACAACAAAGTTACACTAAGTATGAAAGTTACAACTAATAAAAACTTGGCCTACACCTCCGCCTGAAGGGCCTTAGGACTGACGCAAACCATTTCAAGTCCAGCCGAATGTGTTTGATCGCCGACGAGCCCATCAAGATCCTTAGGAGATGCTAAGGTGGACGCTCCAACAACAGAACTCTGAGCATCACCAGGTCTCGGCGGCGGCTCCAGCCTCAGGGTCAGAGACGAGCCCCTATCAGAGGGTTAATCGGTCCTGAAGGAACGAGTTCGAGATCCACCGACTCCGAGCATTACCTTTAATCTCTGGATCTCCAATTTCTTCTCACTTTCACCTTTCGAAGGAACGACTCTGAAGTGGAGTGTTGAATGGAAGTGAGAGATCTCGACCACCCGGACTCAATGTCACCCAAGCCTCAGTAGGAAATCATTCTCTTCAGACGAGCCGATTCCAAACTCTGTTCTTTTGACCTTTTCATGAAGTAAGTAAGAGCCACCTCCCGGTCCCTAGCTTCTTTACGATAGCACACCAAATTAGCCTCCAGGGATTTCACACGATCCCGAAGGCGTTCAAGCTCGGCGTTACGAGGGTCAGATAAAACAAGGTCGGTCATCTGGCATAAAAAAACAAAATCATTCCGACCTCATAGACTTGGCTAAATCACAAAACGTCCCTAGTAAAAAGGTTGGCACAAAAAAGTTTCTTCCATTCATTTAAAAACGATACAAAAAGTGCGGTGTCCAATATGTGTTCGGCAAATACAAAAGGCAAAAAATAAAACAGGGGAAAGCTACTGCTGTGTGGAGGGGAGCACCTCTTCGTACCCGGCGATGTCGACATCGAGGTCGACCACTGGTTGTTCGTCCCCTCACCAGGCTGGCAACCATCGTCCTCCTCTTCGTCTGCCCCATGGGTTGGCGGAGGCTCGTCGAACTTCATCGAATAATGAAATTCCTCGAAGTCACATTGGGGATACCTGCGTAGCACGTGCTCAATGGCCCGATGGTAGGCATTGTTCTGGGACTCGATGACCTTGTCCATGGCGGCGGTCTTCACCTCATTGAGCTTTCTCTCGATCTCCGCATCCATCTCATTCTTCCTCCGAGCTTGGCTTTCGACAAGGGAGGTCAGTTCCGCCCGAAGAGTCCACTCACGAGCTTCGCCGTTATCGGCCCACATCTTTTGATCCTTCATTTCACGCTCATAACACTGAGTGTTCTTTAGTTCCCGCTGGAGATCCAAAGCGTGCAATCTCCTCAAATGGGCCCTGTCAATTGTCGCCTGTAAACGGGTGGCCAAGACTTAGAAATTTATAGGAGAAAATAAATTAAAATTACAAAACTCGTTAGTATTTACCAGCATATTGACCTGAGCCCACCTCATGTAGCATGACTTAATCTTCTCGGTAGCAAAGCCCTCCCAGTCGCGAGGCATGGCGAGGTGCTCCACCGCCTCGACTGCTATAGGTCCCTCGGTCAGCGAGTCTGCTACCTTCACCGACTAGTCAGGAGCCCACGGTTGGAGCCCAACTTCTCCGACGATCTCATGGGCTGAAGGCTTGAGGGGCAGAACACCCTTCGTCAGCAGCTCAACAACCTCAAGGTTGCTGGAAATTGGTATCATCTCTATCGACCTAGGAGTCCTCGATACCGTGAAAACCTTCAACTTCTTGGACTTTGGATCGGAAGTCCCTTAAAGCCTCCTTGAGGTGGCATCTTCTTATGTTTCGACCGTTGGGTAGCCGTCTTCTCCAATTGGTCCCTCCTCCGTTCAATCTTGGCGTCGTCCATTGCTACAAAAGATAATCAAAGTTGTGAAAACAAAAGGGAAAAGATGCAAGGAAAAAGGAAACGAAAAACATACAATGATCGCCAGGGCTTAGTCCAATCGTACACAATCTGCCAACGAATGCTCTTGCCCCCGGCAACCCGTTTCACGTCGTCCCACTCCTCTTCCGTAAGCTCCTTCCCCTTCAGAGGCTTGAGGTACAGTTTGTAGAAGGCCCATGTGGTCGGAATATCTCATGGAGTTGGACTCTGAATAATAAATTACATGTTCTTCCACCCCTTAATGGAATCCGGGTGACCATGAATGACTATTATGAGGCCAAGTGGAGGTGTAATATATGCACTTATGCGTCAACGACGAACTCACACTAAGGGCGGCTCGGAAATACTTCAGCTTTAGTGACACCCCTCTTTTTTTGCTAAGCAGGATGTAGCACACCAGCTGCTTCCTAGAATTGTGACCGTACTGCATAGGACTTAGATCGGCCCAGTTTAACACCTCCTTCACAAACGGATGTAAGGGCAGCCTTAACCCTGAATTGAATGCATCAACCGGAAACATACAAAACCATTCGAACAGGGTTTCAGCGGGTCGAAGCCCCAGGCTCGGCACCATCAACTCAGACTCTAGGGGAATGAAATAGGTCGCTCGTATCAGGGGAAGATTAGTGCTTGCCACTACGCTATGCTCATCATCAATCTTCAGTTTCGGTCGGCTCGGAGAAGATGCCTCTAGGGGAATGAAATATGTCTGAGTTGATGGTGTCCAAGCCTCGAGCTCGGCACCATCAACTCAGACTCTAAGGGAATGAAATATGTCCCCCGTATCAGGAGAAGATCAGTGCTCGCCACTATGCTCTGCTTATCTTCAATCTTCTGTTTTTGGTCGGCTCGGAGAAGAAGGTTGCACTCCATATCGAACTTTGTCCTCAATATCGTCCGAGTACATCCTAATCGAACCCGGGTGCGAAAGATAGGGAACGTCTAGTCCATGTTTCAGGAGGAATTCGGGTGGGTCCTCATGGCTGTCTTGATGGGTCCACTTTTGCTTATTCCTTCGAGCAACCTTCGGAGCGAACGACTCGGTTTGGGGCTCCAGTGAAGAAGTTTTATCTGGAGCATCACCCTCTTCCTCAACGCCCTCATCCTCCTCCCCGTCTCCTTCGCCCTCGTCATCCACTTCTTCCCCGCCAACCGTGTCCACCTCCTCGACACCTTCCTCAGAGTCGCTCAACTCCACGACGAAGGGCTTGCGAGTTCGGGACAATTCGGGATATACACTTTCATACCCTCTTCGAATGCTCCACAGTTCGAGGAGTCGCTGAGACAATCGACACTGCCCTGGTCAGATGCAGAGGCCGAAGAGTTGGACTGAACCCTCGACATAATGTTAAATTTACTAACCTATTTGCCAGTGCCAAAGAATACGCCGAAGAATCTACCGCCGGTGACTGAACAGTGCCTAGATAGAAGCTCTACAAGTTAGAGGGAGAGAGAGCAAGGTGAAAATGAGATGGGGGTGGAGGCATATATAGACAAAGAAAAATGCCTCGAAGTCCACAAAGCCATCTCAACCTTCTGATCTTGGTCCAACGGTGAATGAGATTTCAACGCCTCGATTTTCACAACCATGATGTCATGAGCTCACATGTTGAGCACGTGTCAATTATGGCCAAGTTTCCTTAAAAAAATTCCAAGTGTAACTCGCTCAATGCTCAGCACTAACCTCCAGCAAGCTCCTGTCTTTCATACGAGTTCACAGGGCTCGACGCTTAGCATTAACTTTGAGCCAAAATCTGTCTTTCAAACAAGGTCATTGGGCTCGACCCTCGATATCAACCTCGAACAAGCTCTTGTCTTTCATACAAGCTCACAGGGCTCGACGCTCTGCATTAACTTCAAGCCACCATCTGTTTTTCATACAAGGTCAATGGGCTTAATGCTCGAATCAACTTCGAGCCAGCATTTGTCTTTCATACAAGCTCACAGGGCTCAACGCTCGGCATTAACCTCGAGTAAGCTCCCGTCTTTCATACAAGCTCACATGGCTCGACACTCGGCATTAACCTCGAGTAAGCTCCCGTCTCTCATACAAGTTCACATGGCTCGACGCTTAGCATTAACTTCGAGCCAGCTTCTATCTTTCATACAAGGTCAATGGGCTCGACGCTCGGCACTAGCCTCGAGCAAGATCCTGGCTTTTATACAAGCTCACAGGGATCGACGCTTGCCATTAACTTCGAGCGAGTATCTGTCTTTAATATAAGTTTATTTGGCTCGACGCTCAGCATCAACCTCGAGCAAGCTCCTGTTTTTCATACAAACTCACAAGGCTCGACGATAGACATTAACCTCGAGCAAGCTTTTCTCTCTCATACAAGTTCACAGGGCTCGACACTCAGCATTACCTTTGAGCCATCATCTGTCTTTCATACAAGGTCAATAGGCTCGACGCTCGACATCAATCTCGAGCAAGCTCCTATCTTTCATATAAGCTCACAGGGCCCGATGTTCAGCATTAACCTCGAGTAAGCTCATGTCCCTCATACAACTTCACAGGGCTCGACGTTCGGCATTAAATTCGAGCTAGCATCTGTCTTTCATACAAAGGTCAATGGGCTCGATGCTCGGTATTAACCTCGAGCAAGCTCATGGCTTTCATATAAGCTCACAGTGCTCAACGCTCGGCATTAACTTTGAGTCAGCTCCTGTCTTTCATACAAGATCATAGGGCTCAACGCTTGGCATTAACCTCGAGCCAGCCCTCATCTTTGACGCTTGGCGCTCGACGCGCGACACTCGACCTTAATCTCGAGCAAACTCCTAGCTTTCGCGCTAAGCTCGACGCTCAGCGTTCGGCTCAGAACTTCCTCGACGCTCAACGAAGATCCGTCGCCCTTCTCTCGGGCACACTTTTTGCCTGAACTCCTCTCTCATGAGATTAGACTACTACTTGAAGGCAGACGCACCTAGCCTCCTAGGAGTGGGAAGCCTATAAAGTGGGTAAAAGTCCAAACCCTTAATCTGAGCCATTTAATCTCCTCAGGATGTGCGATTCCCTGATAACCGGGCCTGTAGACCCTATAAGCCTTCTGTGGATTAGGCTCACAGAGAGACGGTCAACCCGGCCCATTAGGATCCCCTCTCTCTGCCTATAAATTCCAGACGGTCATCCCCTTTCCAAAGTTAATGTCATTTTCACAGCTCCACCTTTTCTCCAGTGACTGACTAGACCGTCGGAGTGCCTGTTCGTCGGGATCTCTCCCAGTGTTTCTAGGTGTTTTGTAGGTGTTAAAAGCGGCCAGCTGCTAGCACTCTCTCCTGCTCCTCATAAAATTCTAATCTCAGATCCAGATCTGCATTTGAGATCTGTCTATCCCTCTACAAATAACAAGAATTTTCATTTGTTGCTCTCACCTCTAAATCAGTAGCATCAATACCCAACACAACCACAAAATACAGGAGTAGCATTATGTAATTTTTGGTTATGATCTTGCATTATGTTAGATAAATATTCCTTAATAACACTTACATCTATTTCTTAAAAAACAACACTTACATCTAGAATTTACCCAAAAAAGCACTTTGTTCTAGTAATAAATTAAGGCTAAATATAAAAAAAGGACACAAAGGTTTAGGCCAGTTTAAAAAAAGTACACTGAGATTTTTTTGTTTAAAAAAAGGACACAAAGTTTTAAAAAACTTTACTAGGTTAGTTAGGGTTAGGGTAGGGTTTAAAAAAACAACTTTCATCTTTCATTTGTGTTTAAAAAAATTACATTCATCTTTTATTTGTGTTTAAAAAAATCACATTCATTTTTTATTTGTGTTTAAAAAAACATCGCTTAACTAATCAGATATTTAAATAAAATCTCCCGAACTAATCCTAACTCTAACCCTAACTAACCCATCGGAGTTTTTTAAAACTTTGTGCTTTTTTTAAACAAAAAAATTTGGTGTACTTTTTTTTAAACTACTCCAAAATTTTGTGTCTTTTTTTAATATTTAGCCATAAATTAACTTACTAACCATCCCCTCTTTCCAAAAAATAAAAAAATAAAAAAATAAAAAATACTCCGTAAAATTGGTTTGATGTAGGCTTAATCAATGGACTCGTGTCCCCTTTTTGTCTCAACGTGCAATTTTTCTGACAAACCTAAAGTCCTAACATTGTGGACACGTCCAGAAACTATTGGCAGAAAAACAAGTGGAAAACCCCGAGACGTGGACTAGTATGAGCCTCAAATTTCGAATCATACTATTTAGTACGGGCAGTTTACACGTGGTAGATATGGTGAGTCAGACAATGCCTGACGGTTCTGGCGCGGTTTGCGAGGAGGAATGGAAATCGCTAGAACCCTGCTGGGTCCCCGTTAATGGGATAAGTATGGGAATTTTTTAATCAAACTATCCCACTTTTTTAAGTATGCAGGAAACTATCCCAGTTTGAAAATTTAATACCAAAATATTCTTGTCGCTAATTGAGTTAGCTTAGTCATTTTCTTTGTGCTAACTCAGTTAGCATGCTGCAGGAAATATACTTTTTTTTTTCTAGTTTGGGTGCGAAAAAACTCACCCAATATAGACATGCCAACTCCGTTAACGTACGTGTTTAAACCACTCGCGCTAACGGGGTTAGCGTTCGTAGATGAGGCAGTATGGGGCACTAGCTCAAAAAAGAATGTGGGTAAAAAATCACTAAGTATAGACACGTTAACTCAGTTAACATGCCTATTATTACCAAAGCAGTTAACGATCATGAAGATTTCAAGTTTCCAGAAAGTTGAAACTTTCTGAAAATTGGAGATACTCACACACGTTATCTCAGTTAACGTGCCTTGTTTTACCAAGGCCGTTAACTGAGTTAACGACTGTAAAGATTTTAAGTTTCCTGACAGTTGAAACTTTCTGAAAATTGGAGATACTCACACACGTTAACTCAGTTAACGTGCCTTGTTTTTCCAAGACCGTTAACCGAGTTAACGTGTATACCTATCTTCACAAACAGACTAATAATAATCTGAAGCTGATACATAATTACAAATCTCAAAATTCTTCATCCCAAAATTTCTTCAGCCAAAATCCTCCACCCAAAAAATCAGATCTAAAACCCCATATCTCCACATATCTCAACAATAATTCAGCCATATCTCAACAATAATTCAGTCATATCTCAACATATTTCAAAAAACATATCTCAAACATATCGACACACGCTAACCCAGTTAACGGCATTGGTATAAAGAGGCGCGCTAACGGGGTTAACGTGTCTATATTGGGTGAGTTTTTTACCACACCCAAACAAGAGGAAAAAAGTTGTATTCCCTGCAGCATGCTAACTGAGTTAGTGCGAAGAAAATTACTAGGCGCGCTAACTCAGTTAGCGACATGATTGTTTTGGTATTAACTTTTCAATCGGGGATAGTTTCGTACATACTTAAAAAAATTGGGATAGTTTGGTAAAAAATTCTAAGTATGGTAGGCTCCAATATGGCGCCGATATGTCACGTCGGCTCGACTCTCACAGTCGACTGTTAATTAGGACTCTGGAATGATGAAAGCTTTCAAGTTTTCAGGATGTGAAACTTAAGCTTGATATTATAATAATCAGTTCATTCACAGCGTGGCATGACATCTGTTATTTCTTCAAAAAATATTTGAGTGGCAAACTTCTGTTTTTACAAACCTAAAATATTGCCCTCAAACAAGGGAAGGGGGAGATATCGGGAATTTTTTGCCTTACTGACCCACTTTTTGAAAATATTTAGCATTCTGACCCACTTTTTAAAATATTTAGCGATCTGATCTAGTTTTAGACACGTCAGCATAAACAGTTATTGAAAATAACGGCATAGATTATTTAGATGCCGTTGTTTTCAATAGCAGTATATTTTATTAAAAAAAAAACTCTCGTGCCGTTATTTGGAGTAACGATATCAATTTTTTTTATTCTCAATCGCTTGCTCTCTCACTTACAGAAAAAAAATGCAAGTGTAAAAAAAACCTATAACAGATGCCGCTATTTCCAACAATGACATTCTCATAACGGATGCCGTTGTTTGGAATAACAGCATCGGTTATAAGATTTTTTGCATATAAATAGTTGCCCCCTCTTTTCTTTTTCCTTTCACTTTAGATCTGATTTCTCTCTCTCCCCCGAAACCCATAAACCCTAGTACCCTAAAACAAAAAATCTCAATTATTGTATCATTTCAAACTTCATATATCCTACCTCCTCACTCTCACTCTCATCTCATTCCTCATCCACGACGAATTTTCAAGCTATCCAAAATACGGTCTAATTTGAATGTATTATTATAACTATATGTTTGATATGTATGCATAAGTTATGTTTATGAGTAGTTAATGACTTGAATATGTTTGAATCTTTATGTTTAGGTATGAAATATGATATCCCTATTTGGTTATATTTTTGTGGTGAAATAATTAGAGATCCGAAGATCGGATATTGTTATAGCGATGTTGAACTAGTCATTATTTGGGCTCCTCACAACTTTATATATTCACAACTAATAGATAAGATATTTGAAGTTAATAATTGGGATATAGGTGAATTGAGTGTTAAAATCAAAGCCTGTTATCCTGCCGATAAAGGGAAAGGATAATATTTCATGGTGGTTCCTGTAGATAATAATAATTTTTTGAGATCCATGATTGGCAGGACATTTGAACCAAATTGTAGTTGGACTGTATTAGAGTTATGTATTGAGAAAATAAGGCTTCCAAACACTAGGCCAATTGTTATTCAAAGTCCAAGCCGAACTCCGGGTTTGAAACCATCTGCTGAGTCACATGCAAGAATACTAAATACAGAAGAAGACATTAGCACAACTCCATCAGAATCTATTACCACTGAATATGAGCAGGTACATCCGTTCACCTTGACACAAAATATTGTCCACACCGACATGGTAATGCAAGACTTTGACAATACCATTGTAAATAACGATTTGGTAGAAGAGAAAGAAGATGAAGATCACGATATTGAAGTTGAGGATGAGGAGGATGCCGATGAAGCTCCGATTAATGATGTCAACGTTCATGTGCTAGTTAACAATGTGGTGTTACCAAATCAATCCATTAGTGCATCTGTATGTGAGGTTCAGTCGAGTGAATGGATGTCTCGTGCGACCATACATGAACGTGCACAGTTTTCCGTCGACTCTTCGAACACGGATGAACTCTCTATAAGTCAAAGATTTCCAACTAAAGATAGTATACAATATCAAGTGAAGATGTACTCCGTGAAGAACCATCTTCGTGATGGTAAAATCGACCCCTAATTTATACTAAGTCAAATATAAATACGCACCCATCAAATATTCAACCGAGGACATTGCAGAAAATTCGGCACTTGTAAATGTAGTGAGTTGTCCATGGCGATTGCGTGCAATTGTTCCAAAAGGTCGTACTTATTTTGTGGAAAAGAAGATTGAAGGTCCGCATACATGTGTGAATCCGACATTGAATCAAAGATTATAGGAAAATTGATTCTACGATTGTATCAACGATCATATTGAATATTGTGAAGGCACAACTAGGAGTAACACCAAGAACCATAATTGAGATAGTTAAGCTTCAGTTCAATTATACTATTTCATACTGGAAAGTTTGGAAAACGAAACATAAAATAATTGAGCGGTTGTATGGTTCCTTTAAAAAAACTTACACTAAATTGTCTAATCTTCTCAATGCAATTCAAGCATCAAATTCAGGAACGGCCATCCATTGGGCCAAGATTGTTTTCGGTCCAACCGAAGAAACTTTTAAGGGGGTCTTTTAGGCATTCGGTCTTTCAATCGAGGGGTTTAAGACATGCATACCAGTTATAAGTGTTGACAGAACCCATTTGTATAGAAAATACAAAGATTGTTTGTTGACAGCTGTTTCACCGGATGCAAACGGTAGGTTATTTCCATTTACGTTTGTAATAGTTGATGAAGAGAGCATAGAAATTGGACATGGTTCATAAACTGTATTCGGTGCTTTGTTACGGACCGTACAGGTCTGTGTTATTTCTGATCGTCATGCATGCATTTTATCGGCAATGGATAATGAGTTTGGAACATGGAAGGAACCACTTGTTTATCACCGTTATTGTATGCGGTATTTTGCTAGTAACTTAAAAATTTTGGTTGCAGTTTTTGATGAACAACTCAAGGTGATCCACGTGAGTTTACTGGTCCAATACACACCTAAAGGAGCCCTAAACACTGGATTCTCCTGAAGCACACTCCAATTATTTGAAAGAACAGTTACTCGGGGCCGGTTGAGGTGTATTCATTCCCAACACCAAATTTGTAATATCCCCATCGGCCTCCTCATTTGGATCGACCTCATTGAACAATTGCACAGGACACGGTAAAGAGATGCCAACACCGCACTTTTCTAACTATATCGCTCTGCTCTATGTATGTCGGCAATCAAGAGAATGTACATTAAGTTGACTACATCACGGAAGCACTACAACACACGCTGGATTTACCGGCGTATTTTTCCCGACATTTTACCAATCACGCCGGGGTAGGATAAGACCAGGATAGGGTCGCAAAAATGTATAGTTATATACCGACGGCCTCTAAAAAATGTCGGTGAATTATAATATTCACCGGCATTTTTATAAAAACACGCCGGTGAATAGAAAGCAAAAATATACCCCACAAATCCTCTCACATTTACCGGCGTTTATTAATAAAAACGCCGGTGAATATACAGGGATTAATTCCCCAATCCTGCCGCGAAACCCTTAGCACATTTCGTTTTTTTAAAACCAAACCCTAAGTTTCCCCGCGCCGTCGCCATTGGGCCTCCTTCCCTTCCTCGACAACTCCTCCGTTGACATCGCCATTGGGCCTCCTTCCCTTCCTCGACAACTCCTCCGTCGACGTCGCCATTGGGCCTCCTTCCCTTCCTCGACAACTCCTCCGTCGACGTCGCCATTGGGCCTCCTTCCCTTCCTCGACCCCCGCTCAGTCATTTCTCTCTCATCGCAAGTACTCTCTCTCTCTCTCTCTACTTCTTGATTTTGTGATGGTAATGGTTTGATTGTAATGGTGCGATTTTGTGATGGTAATGGTGCGATTGATTCTGTGATGTTTATGTTTGTGGAAATTTTGGGTGGTAATGGTTTGATACTCAATTTAGGAGAGATCTCGATTTAGGGATAGCTAGCTTCGTTTGTGATACTCAATTTTGGGTGGTAATGGTTTGATACTCAATTTTGGGTGGTAATGGTTTGATACTCAATTTTGGGTGGTAATGGTGCGATTGATTTTGTGATGTTTATGTTTGTGATAGCTAGCTTCGTTGATTTTATTTTCATCAACTGAAACTTTAGCATGATGGTTCAAGAGGCTTGTTGGTTCTTCTTGGTTCTTGTTGATTATCGGCTGAAACTTTAGCAAAATCCGAGCATGATCGTAAATTAATAAACTAGCATTGGTTCTTGTAGGTTCTTCTTGTTGATTATCGGCTAAGCTAGCTTCTTGTTGGTTCTTCTTGTTGATTTTCGGCTAGGCTAGTTTCTTGTTGATTCTTGTTGAAGCTAGTGTTTTTGGTGAACATAGCATGGTTTGGGTAATTCCATCCCAACTAAATCATTGATGTTTCTGGCTCCAAAAGAAACCTGCACAAGGTTTTTTCTGACCAATTCTTGTACAGATTTTGGGAATTCTGAAGTTTTTAGATCCAGGATCACTAATTTTTATTAGGCTGTGATTGGATTGTTTAGTGACTGTCAACAAGTGTTCTTAATTGGGCTGTGATTAGAAAGAGACGAGTTGGAGTGGAGATCTGGAAACCCATATAGAGACATCTCGTTCATAATAATTTATTATTATTGTTGTTCTTGTCGCTCTTGCTGTTGTTGCTGATGTCTCTTTATGTGCGTTTGCTAAAGAGAAAGCAGGGATGAGAGAGAGATGAGGAAAATGCCGCTATGTTAGCCTGGTGTATCCTCATTTTCTACCATTCCTCTTTCTGGCTTCTATATTTGGTTTCCTTCCACGATGACAGTTCCTTAAAACTACACTTGATATGAACCCTATTCTTATTTTTCTTCAATAAAAATGGGAGTTTTGGTGATCCAACAAACATGTACCCGCATACTTCAAAATGGCATTTTTTTTAGAAAGTCGGGCTCCAAAGAATCGATCTATGACTAGAATCTCCATTTAAAGCCCAATCAAAATTTGTCATCCTGGATCTAAAATCTTCTTTGAGCCACAAACATCAATGGTTTAGTTGGATTGAAGAATTAATAGAGAAACATATATGCTTAGATACTGGAAATTTTCATTTTCTTTTACTGTTAAAGAAGCTGAATTCATGCATCTGATTGTCATCTTAGCATGATTTTTTTACCAAAATGGGTTAACTGTCAACTAAGGATGCTGTATGTATACCAAAATCCTCCAAATCTGTACAAGAATTGGGCTGAACAAACCTTGTGCAGGTTTCTTTTGGAGCCACAAACATCAATGATTTAGTTGGGATGAAGAATTAATAAACAAACATATATGCTTAGATACTGGAAATTTTCATTTTCTGTTACTGCTAAAGAAGCTGAATTCATGCATCTGATTGTCATCTTAGCATGATTTTTTTACCAAAATGGGTTAACTGTCAACTAAGGATGCTGTATGTATACCAAAATGCTCCAATTCTGTACAAGAATTGGGCTGAACAAACCTTGTGCAGGTTTCTTTTGGAGCCTCAAACATTAATGATTTAGTTGGGATGAAGAATTAATAGACAAACATATATGCTTAGATATTGGAAATTTTCATTTTCTTTTACTGTTAAAGAAGCTGAATTCATGCATCTGATTGTCATCTTAGCATGATTTTTTTACCAAAATGGGTTGACTGTCATCTAAGGATGCTGTATGTATACCAAAATCCTCCAAATCTGTGCAAGAATTGGGCTGAACAAACCTTTTGCAGGTTTATTTTGGAGCCACAAACATCAATGATTTAGTTGGGATGAAGAGTTAATAGAGAAACATATATGCTTAGATACTGAAAATTTTCATTTTCTTTTACTGTTAAAGAAACTGAATTCATGCATTCTGATTATCATCTTAGCATAATTTTTTTACCAAAATGGATTAACTGTCATCTAAGAATGCTGTATGTATACCAAAATTCTCCAAATCTGTACAAGAATTGGGCTGAACAAACCTTGTACAGGTTTCTTTTGGAGCCACAAACATCAATGATTTAGTTGGGATGAAGAATTAATAGAGAAACATATATGCTTAGATACTGAAAATTTTTATTTTCTTTTACTGTTAAAGAAGCTGAATTCATGCATCTGATTGTCATCTTAGCATGATTTTTTTACCAAAATGGGTTGACTGTCAACTAAGGATGCTGTATGTATACCAAAATTCTCCAAATCTGTACAAGAATTGGGCTGAACAAACCTTGTGTAGATTTCTTTTGGAGCCACAAACATCAATGATTTAGTTGGGATGAAGAATTAATAAACAAACATATATGCTTAGATACTGAAAATTTTCATTTTCTTTTACTGTTAAAGAAGCTGAATTCATGCATCTGATTGTCATCTTAGCATGATTTTTTTACCAAAATGGGTTGACTGTCATCTAAGGTTTCTTTTTTGGTGAACGGGAAAGAAGCTAGTGTTCTTGTTGATGCTTGGGTTTTAAGTTAATTTGGAGATGCTTTTTTGTCTGAATTTGGAGATGAGATGGATCATATCTCATGAGTATTGTAAAAGTATAAGATTCATTTTAGTTAGTAGCATTTTTGCCTGAATATGAGAGTGAAAGTATTCTCTTTCACTGTTTGTAGTTCAATAATTTGAACTCCATATTTTGGTTTTGATTGTAAGAGTGCTGCATGTTTTTTTGAATTTTTTTTTTTAAAAAAATTATATACCTACACCGGCGTTTTTACAAATGCCGGTATAGCTTCCAAACAAAATTACAGCTCCTACGGCGGCGTTTGTATAACGCCGATGAATGTATATCAGCTGAAAAATATGGCACTTAGAAATATCCATAGCGTTTTTACGGCCGCCAGTGTATACACAAGATTTACCGGCAGCATGAAAAAACACCGGTGTAGACCCATAGTATTCCGCGACGCTCGCTTCGGCGGCATTTGGACCGGCAGTTTTAAAAACGTCGGTGAATGTTTCACCGGCGTTTTTAAACGCTGGTGTAAATTAGAAAAAATGCCGGTAAATCCAGCGTGTGTTGTAGTGAAGAATTCGAAAAGAGAATACCTCCGATCATCGACATAAGATACGCCTGCGTGCAACATTGAATTTTGAAGTCAGTCGGTTCCGGTTCCTTTCCCAAACTATTGTGGAACTGTTGATAGAGCCACGTACGTCGGATTGATTTCCCGATGAATACACCTTTATCATCATCTTCAACCTCCCTCCCAAGATTATCTCTAACCAATATCACTTATTGAACGTCAGGTTTCCGGTCACCGCCATTCTATCGATTAGAAGACTCGATATGACGGCTATATCTTATAGCGTGACCGTCATCTCACCAACGGGTAGGTGAAACGTGTGTCTCCGGCCTCCATCGCTCTACAAGAGCAGTAAGTAATGAATGGTCACATTTCACTTTGACCAATATGGACATTCTATTGAACTCGCAATTTACCAAATAGTTTGTGCATTCAAAAACTCATTTTCTCGGTATCTCCATTCCACACCGCCTGAGATCTATGATCTTCTTGCAAATAGAGTATGGTTGGGTCTAATGGACCCGGAATTCCTTGTCGTGCGTGCGAAGATGAAGCACCCACACCATGGAAAGAAGATGGTTGGCTAGTATCAATTTCTCTATGAACATCAAAAAAACATGTGTGAAGAACAATATTAATAAACGATGTATCGAGATAAGAAATCGTGTAAGCTATGTTTCTTTAACAAAATTAATAAACGATAGATGAAGATAACAACAATTTCTCAATACTCGTATCGAAATACTACTCATAACAATCCCCATCACAACATCTCCGCACACTACATATCTATCTACATAACCAAATCTCATATCAATATCCAATCATACATATACAATTATGAATATAATGATTAGAAATATAGCAATTCTAATATATGACTATTTTTCCTTACTTGTCTAATATACAACATTGTCAATTATATGGACTACATCATCGACAACAATCCATTCACATATCTAATACTTTGATGAATCTCATCTACATCTCTTATACTATACTACCAATATAGCTCTTATTCATCAAAATGAACATTTTAAAATAAATTTAGGGATTTTGAATACATACCACAATTTCGGATTTTAGAAGAACTGTAGAAGATATTGAGTGCCAAATATCAATGTCAATGGAGATAGGAGGAAATCACAATTAGGGTTTATGAATGGATATTTAATGGTTTTGTTGGAGATATAAAAGAGCACTCCAATAATTAGGATTTTAGGTTTTTGTGTACTAGGGTTTATGGATTTCGGGAGAGAGAGAGAAAGCAGATCTAAAGTGAAAGGGAAAAGAGAAGAGAGGGCCATTATTTATATGCAAAAAATCTTATAACTGATGTCGTTATTCCAAACAACGACATCCGTTATGAGAATGTCACTATTGGAAATAGCGGCATCTATTATAGGCTTTTTTCACCCTTGCAATTTTTTTCCACAAGTGAAAGAGTAAGCGATTGAAAATAAAAATAGCTGATATGGTTACTACAAATAGCGGCACGAGTTTTTAAAAAAAAATACGCCGCTATTGCAAACGACATCTAAATAACCTATGTCGTTGTTCTTAATAACGATTTATGCTAACGTGTGTCTAAAATTGGATCAGATAGCTAAATATTTTCGAAAGTAGATCAGAGCCTAAATATTTTCAAAAAGTGGGTCAGTACGGCAAAAAATTCAGATATCAGGATATGTAAATTGTAATGCAGGATCAACTCTTGGACCGCAAGTCCAAGAACTGATAAGAGATAAGCTCCCCCTTTAATGTATTACAGTACTTTACACTCCATCTTCTCTATCTACACGCAACTTAAGAACAATCCTATGGTTTATACTAATTGTTTATTAATTATATGCGGATGGTATAACAGGTCAGATGTGCTCTTAATTATGGAACAGCCAGATTTCTCAGTGTTTAGATGAGTAGAAGATAATATTTAAGTATTAGTTATTAGGGTTTTTAACATGAATATTCCTAAAAAATAAATAAGTTAATATCATATATATCCCTCACTAAATGAATATTATCATATTTGCCACTAATAATCTGAAATCCATCTCAAATTGATACTTGGTTAGAATTCTACCTGCGGTTGTAGTTTTTCCTTGTGTCAGATTCAATTATTGGATGCTGGTGCCTGGATGGTTTTAAGTTTCGATTATTGGCTGCAAAAATTTCTCTTACTATTTCGTCATTTTCTTTTTTAGCAGTTACCAATTCCTACTGGCAATCCAACTCTACTATATTCATGCTGCCCATCCATCACCTCCGGCCGAACCTGCCTCCACAAATAATATTCAAACCTCATAGCCACATCATCAACTTCATCCTTAAACCTCAAATCTAAATCTCAGTCTCAATTTAAATCCCAATCCCAATTATCTTCTAAACTAAGGGATATATATAATTAATGCTCACATTGTCAGGGACATATATGACAATATTCATTTGTGATGGGTATATATGATATTAGCTTATTTGTTAGGGGTATATGTGTTAAAATCCCTTATTATTACACCACAAATCCTGTAATGCAGCTATAATTGCAAAAATTACAGTACAGTCTTAACCTTTTGGAACTTCAAATATGCGCTCGCAACTCAACCTACAAGGATAGAACCTTTCAAGAAACCAAATGTTACAACTACATACAGTAGCCATAATTGCAAGTTGCCCACTTATCACCATATAATATCATCATTTTACAGCACACTGTCCACAACAGAATCCTCTTCTTACTACGACATGTACAATTTCCATAATTGCTAACGAGAACAAGAAAAGGTTTCTGAACGCATTCTGATTCTATACAGAGAAAGAGACGCTTACTAACATCATCTCAACCTCTCTTCATTCTCTTCTGGCAACGGATGCAGCTTTTGTGCAGGTATAGGTAGGACCAATGCAACGCCCCCGTTGGAAGAAAGGCAAGTGAAGTTGCAATCAATAACTCGTAGCCAAGTTGGGCACTTCTTTTGCTTGTTTCTCACTCTATGATATTTTATAGGTATATGATTGTAGATATACCTAGTATCTGCACAAGGCATCAACTTGTGAGGCCACTAGTTTGAATAAGAGTGTAGATTTACGAAAGATAAGTATAGAACTCTACAGGGGCTGAACATTGCAATAGTAAGAGCATCCACACTCGTTTCGTCTAATCTAAAATTATTATTTTTTTTAATTTTAGGTGAGACGGAACATGATGTTCCGTCCTCGCCTTTAAAAAAAAAATCACGAGTGCTGTCTGATTTCCCTCCCCCCCCCCCCTTTTTTCCTCTTGATTTAAGGTAATTAAATTAGAGCTTAGTGATTAAATTAGTTATTGAATTAGTAATTAAATTAGATATAAAATTAGTGATTAAGAATTAAAATTTCAGTTCAGCAGAGGACGGGACAACAAGCAAAAAATTGCACCGGACGAAGACAACATGTTATCCAATGTTTTTTATTATTAAAATTAAAATTTATTTGGGCTGTACAGAATGTACCGATCGATCGATTAAAAAAAATTTCTAAAAATCCCTTGGACAAACCATCTTGTTACGTCCGATTAGATTAAAAAATAAAAAAATTACAGGGACAAACCATCATTACGTTCAATTGGATTAAAAAATAAAAAAATTACAGGGACGAAACAACATGTTTCATATTTGAGACGACAGTGTTTTCACAATTTCAAATTTTGGCAAAATGAGAAACGATTGTAGCGGTCATTTGGTCAATTTTTGAGAAAAAATAGCAAAATAAGAAACATTGTGTTGTTGAAATTTGTAACTTCAGTGATATGTCACATAAACATATAAATACGACAACAAGTCTCGCGTAATTTGACTCCACAGACCTTTCCTTAGCCGCATCTATTATCAGATGAGTAATGCTAGAGCCACTACCAATTTCACTACATTTCTCTTCACTACCTTAGGTGGCACACTCCAATAGGTAGAGGAAGATAGAGTAGGTGGAAAAACTCTCCAATAGAAGTATGCCACCTAAGGTAGTGAAGAGAATGGTTGTGAAATTGGCAGTGGCTGAAGCATTACTCTTATTAGATAGTTAAATTTCAAAATTTTCATGATCATAAACATACAGTATCTTGAACCTAAGCTGCAACTGATTAACCACTGCCAAATCTTAGAAAGGTAAAATGATAACTTCCTTAATCTTGAACACCTTTTTTTTTTTGGAAGGAAAATCTTATACACTTGATAACTGGCAACAATCAGAGATGAATGATAACATAAAACACCTGAACCTTCCATTCCATCGGATTATATATTTGCTTAAATAGTGATAAAAAATCAGGTTATGTTTCTTCTTGCAGTCTTGGTCATAGCAGTAAAGGTTCAAAAGTGACAGAGGAACAACCAAGACATCTAGTACGTTCTTCTAAAACACTCTGGTTATACTTAGATTGTAAACTTCAGCCACACAAAAGAAGATTGATACAACATTCTTGTAAAAAGATCGGGATCTCAAATAGACAGACAGCACAAAGGGCAGCAGCAAACCGACCACAGTACCAACCATTAATAATTTACAATTAGAGCTAATCATTACTGAATTATTATGATAGAAACCAATTACCTAAAATAAAACTTAAATTATATATATACTAGTAATTTTAGTAATTTACATGTGTAATACACATTTAATAAATATATAATTTTTTTAAAGTAAAAATTCAGACGTAGTCTGAATTTAAACCTAAAATCTCATTCGTAGTACGTGTTACATGTGCGATGCACGTTTTAATAAATATATAATTTTTTAAAGTAAAAATACTCAGACATAGTCTAGATTCGAACCTGAGACCGCATTCATATTAGTTACGTACGTGCATCACACACGTTGATAGATTTACAAATGACACTAAGGCCTTCTGAGCTTTATATTTGTATGAGAAAAATTTTCACGTACAAAGCGATTATACTCACTTAGTGGGATCCTCGTGGAAGATCCACTTCGTTCATCATATTTATCATGCTAATGAATGTATATATAGAAAAAATCAAGTGATTTAAAGATTATTTACAAATGCATCATGTGATTGAAAAATGAACGATTTTAACAGTATTACAAATCATAGCACAAATTGGACTACATGATGCATGGGTAAACGACTTCCAAACCATTTGATTTTTTCTACACATACATTTATTGACATGATAAATATAACGGACGAAATAGATATTCCATGAAAACCCCACCAAATGAGTATATTACTTTTTTGAAGAAATTTTTCTCTTCACTTCTCTCTATATATCTCTACTACTATAATGGGAGAAGGCCTTTGTCCATAATCCAACCCGTGCAACGCACGTGCAGGTAAATTTTATTTTGTCCTTTTCATTTCCCCCAATTTTTCCCCACGTGCACAGCACGTGTATAATACTAGTGTATATATATATAGATATATATATATATATATGCTCTAATTAATTAGATATATATATTCTATTAAAACAATTTAGTTTTATTAGTATTCTGGTTCCAACAGTGCAGAAATTATGAGCAGTGAGAGTTTGTCCTTAGCTAACAAATAGTATCGGTGCGTTGTACATAATGACAGGTAATAGGGTCTACATCCACTGACAATGACATTTCACGTTCTAGTTCAAAAACAATTTGGACAGTTTGGTTTGCTGATCGGCCCTCACCGTCCAATTTCATTGATTCTCTTTTTTCTTCCCTCATTTTGGGGACTTCTAGGCCTGAAATCAACCTCAGGTTTTGTACTTTATTGAAGCTTATATCTTTCTCTAATAAGAACTCTCCTGTATGAATCCGTTCCGATGGCAAAGAATCTTTCTCCATAGTGGAAGACAGTTTCACAAAGAATAGAGTGTACACTCAAGCAAACAGTAACTATGATTTACATGTAAGCATAACCTCCAATGCAAGTAGTGACGGAGCCAGACAAATCAAAATGGGGGTCCCAATTTTTTTTCTTCTCGGTATCGACATAATTGTTGCCGAAAATCTCTTACTTTATTTTTGCTTTGAAGAATTAAGGTAATTGGATCAAAATAAAATTATAATCAAAGTAAATATTCGAATTTATATTTTTAGTATCATGTATTTTTTCGCACTTCTACAGTTATACTCTAAATTTGGTAAGAGTAATACTAATCAATAATCATACTACACTATTTATATTGTTATAATACTAGAGGCTAAGAGATACGACTCAAATGAATAAATATACTTATAACTTGTGTACACACTAGTTTCTTATTCAAAATTTTATCCAATGATTACACAGATCAAATAATAAGTATCACTGTTAATTTTTAGCCCAAAACTCATACCACTATTTTGAACTTTTAATAAGAGGTTGATTAGACTTGGGGGTCCCAAATTTTTTTTAACTGAGAGGGGCAAATAAAAATTTTGGTCTAAATTAGGGGGTTTTACAAAAATTTTTGGGGTCTCAAATGTCCCCCCTACTCTCTTCCTCCGCCAGCAAGACACTAATTATCCACACACAAAAAAGGAGAAGAAAAAAACTGCTAATGTAAGATACTAAATAATAATCCTCAAACTAAGAAACTAAAATGAACCACACGGTTTTGCCAGTTTATTTAGAATTTTTTCTCTCTAAAAGAAGGAAATTAAGTTAACTGCAAGTCTGCAACTACAGCAATGCGGTCCAGTTCTTCCCCAGTAGCCCTAAGAAATTAGTACATGAATGTGAAAAATCGAGGACAGCTATGCCAGACCCCAAAACCAGGCTGTGCCATAAGAACACTTATCTAAACATGCATGAATATGCTAGCCATTCATTATTCATACGGTGACATAAGCCTGAACTCTAGTTTTCAACTTCATTTAGGTGATGAATTATGGAATAATTGTAATTGCAACTGCAATTGTATTACATGCAACCAAGAGCAACCAAAATTCATTACAACTGGATAGTTGCAATTAAGGGCAAAAGATTGCAATGTAACGTTAGCCAAACACAAACCTGATTTTCCTATTCCCAAAATCAAATCCTCTGATTCCGTCAATCATTCACCTGTAAGCATGATTTCTACAACCTGAAATCAGCCCCGAGATTCCTACTGAGCTCACTACACAAGGTATAATTCTGGTTTCTCTCAACTTGAATGAACATATCCAAAAATATTTGACAAAATAAGTTACCAAAGTATTAATAGCCTATTGCATTAACTTTAAACATTTTACATAAAGTGGTTAGCATGTGAGTTGCCTTACAGTTTGGCGGCAAAATAGATATATTCCAACCGAAAGAATGAACCACAAATAGATATAGGCACTCCAAAAAGAACTCTCTCTTAGGACATCTGTAACCCACAAAAAATGTCAACAACACAAGACTTTAGAAATTAGAACTCCTCAAATTTAGCTATGAACTGTGTGGGCTATAGCCCACAAAGAAAGCTAAAATAGTGATTTTTCGAATTTTCTCGAGCTCGGTTAAAAACAGTGCAACTGTACCCACAAAAGTTGTCTGAAAACACTTTCAGAATTTCTCAAAATCACATCAGATGCGTGGACTAGAGCCCGGAAACAAGCTAAATAACGTCGAGTTGTTCAGAATCAGTTCAAAAAGACCAACCTACGAAAGTTGACTAAAACACTTAAATTTAGAATTCCTTGAAATGAGCTGAAGTGCATGGTCTATAGGAGGTCTATAGCCACAAAACAAGCTAAATTAGTGAATTTCCAAAATTTGAACTTTCTCAAAATAAGTTTAAAATAGTGGTTGACTATAACCAACAAAATTGACTAAAACACCTAAATTCAGAATTTTTCAAAATCAACTAAAATATGTGGACCCCACAAAAATAGCTAAATCAGTAAATTTTAAAATTTTCTCAAAATCAGCTAAAAACAGTGGACCCACAAATACTGGCTAAGATACATATACTTAACATCCGATAATATTCAGAATAGTGAATTTCCAAATTTTGAACTTTCTCAAAATAAGTTTAAAATAGTAGTTGACTATAACCAACAAAATTGACTAAAACACCTAAATTCAGAATTTTTCGAAATCAACTAAAATATGTGGACCCTACAAAAATAGCTAAAACAGTAAATTTTAAAAATTTCTCAAAATCAGCTAAAAACAGTGGACCCACAAATATTGGCTAAAATACATAAACTTAACATCCAATATCCACAAATTTAGTTTAAATGGTGATTTTTTTTTTTCAATTTTCTCGCAATCAGCTACAAAGAGTGGACAATAGCCCACAAAAGTTAGGTAAGGTAACAGATCTAAAATTTCATGAAACATGCTAAAATCTAAAATTTCATGATATATGCTAAAATGGGTGGACTGTAACAGCCACAAACATAGCTAAATAATATATTGCCGAATTTTCCAAACTTCTCGAAATCAGTCAAAAACATTGGACTATAACCCATGAAAGTAATTAAAATACGTGAATGCATGATTTCTTGATGTCAGTTAAAATTCATGGACTAACCCACAAAGATAGCTACAATAGTGAATTTGAGAATTTTGTCAAGATTGCCTAAAACCAATGAACTAACACAACACATAAATGTGGAATTTCTCAAAACCAGCTAAAATGCATGATAGAATCCACAAAGTTAGCACCTTGAAGAGTTAGGTAAAAACATGTAAATTCAGAATTTCACGAAATAAACTAAAAAAGTGTGCAGCCCACACAGTTAGCTAAAATAGTGTATTTCCTTTCTCAAAATCAGCTTAAAAAGTGGGATTCTAACTCAAAATTGGCTTAAAACAGTGGACTATAGTCCATAAGACGAGCTAAAATAGTGAATTTTAAATTTTCTCGAAATCATTGAAAGGAATAGACTATAAACCACTAAAGTTGACTAAAACACTTAAATTCAAAATTTCTTAGAATCAGCTAGAATGCGTGAACAGCCCACAAAACAATCTAAAACATCAAAATTTCAAAATTTCTCAAAATCGGTTTAAAAAAGTGGATTACAACCAAGAAAAGTTGACTAAAACACTTATAATTAAAATTTCTCTAAATCAACTATAACTCAGGGACTATAGCCCAAAAGATAGCTAAAATAGTGCATTTCTTAATTTTATCAAAATCGGCTAAAAATAATGAATTTCCGGATTCACAACTGTGTATAGTTTGTGAAGCTACTATTGAATTGTCATAATTAAGCCTTACCTTATTATTCCTACATTGGCTTGCCAGTGCCATTATTGATACACATGATATACCAACCCATAATAAATATAGGAATATTTGTAGTATATCAATAACAAAATCTATTTATCTAAATTTAGTAGCACTCTATTTATACTTATGAGCTACCAAATCTTAAAAAAATTAACTCCTAGTTTCTGTCTGGATGCAAATTGATATGTCATTTGTTGGGTTGTTGTACCTATTAAAGGGCAGATTAAAGGTTATTTCTAACAAACATCGTATATAGTAAAGCCTAGGGAAATTTTCTCCAAGAAATTTGTGTGTGCGTGTGTTTCAAATTACGCTATTTCTGAGTTCCAAATTTGGAGCTATCCAGGAAAATATACAGTGAAGAACAGGGAAAAAAAATGCACAGATTAGACGTGGTTTGAGGGAGACCAGTAGCTCACTTGATTACATCGCAACTCTTTCGGCCAGCTAGTCCCGCTACTGCTTACACTGCCACTTATCACTGAGCGTTAACACTGCTATTCAGTTCATACAACGCACGTTGGATTAGGTTTTAGTCAGTCCGAAACTCGAAACTTATTTTTGGACTAGGTTAAAGTTTCTCTCTGTGAAATGATCTCAAATGATCTCATTCATTAGAAGTAAATTAAGAATTTATAAGATACACAGAGGCTGTCTATTTTAAAGTTTTCTTAGATGGTTAGAGCATCCACTATGGTTCATGCTATAATATAGGTATTTGGAAATATAGAAATGAAAATAGAAGAGTTGCGCGGCTATCGTTAAAGCCAAAATTTGAGTTTTAAAAATTATAAAATATACAAACGGAAGAACATCCTCCGTCTAATAAAATAAATAAATATTTTAATACCAAAAATTTGATAGACGGAAGATCATGTTCCGTTTGACAATAATTTTAAAAAAAAAAAATTTACCCAGACGGAAGAAGATCCTCAAGATATTTTTTGTTTTTGTTTTTTGGGTCTTTTGTCTTTTAAGGAAAAGGATGAAAAGTGGAAAAAATATATATATATTTCGTCCGTCTCTTTCCCTTTAAAACCAAAAAAAAAAAAAAAAATCAAAGAGAGATCTTTCATTTATTTTTTTTTTATAAAAAATAAATGAGACAGACAGAGAAACATATTCCGTCTGTTTATTTTTTATTTTTATTTTTTAAATGAAGCCTTTTGAGAGACGGAAGAAGATCTTCCGTTTTTCAAATTTTAACCGTTCAACGCTACAGACGGAAGATAATCTTTTGTCTACATGAATTTTTTATTCCAAACAATTCCAAATTTTTAACAGACAGAGGATCATATACCGTCTTCTATATTTTACATATGCTATTTCACTCTGCTATATATCGCAGAGTACTGTTGAAGAGTCGGCTATAAAATAGGTTTATAGCAGACGATAGTGGCAGACTTTTTCTCAAAATTTTCATTTTTTAGGTTTATAGTAGAGATAGTGGATGCTCTTATACTTAGTAAGTTTTTTTTTTAGGTTAAAGGTGGAATAACGCTCTTATACTTAGTAAGTTCCTATAAGGTACCATGCAATAATAGATGCTTTCACAAGAAAGGAACGTAACGAAATTCTTGATCGGATGTTCTCATATCATGGTATTGATGTATTTTGTCGATTGATGGATGCAAGAATCATAATTTAAATTGAATTAAGTAACGAGTGATTTTATTCGAACCACTTATGGTCATCAACCGAAATATGATTACTTGCAGGGTGATCCAGCAAGTGCCAGAGATGCCGGTTCTCCATCATTGGATCTCATCAAGGGATTATAATCATATAACTTGATGGAATCCAATGGTGGAAACAGTTGCTCTTATTGCAGTTACCAGATCAGGTGCCTGTATATAAACATACATAGAGAGGGTAAAGGTACAGAGGAAAGCACCCTAAACTCATCTAGGGGACGACATAAAGTCACATGATATATTATTACAGGATGATAACATTCTTGATGATCATGATCATAACCCTAAAATGTTAGCGCAACTAACCCCAATCACTGCAAATGAACGGGTTTTCCAATAGAATGAAGTAGAACACTCGGAAACATCAGAAAATGCTTTTAAACTGTATAATTCATGACACGGTAATATGCTAGGAAAAGGAGATCTTGATGAAGAATTCTGATTTTATATGGGGCAACAGAACATGTGACAGATGTCTCCCTACGTACACTTCCACCCATATATAGAGAGAGAAATCATCTATGCAGGTACCATCAAGTGACTACGATCAT
This sequence comes from Hemerocallis citrina, assembly GCA_017893485.1. Taxonomy (NCBI): domain Eukaryota; kingdom Viridiplantae; phylum Streptophyta; class Magnoliopsida; order Asparagales; family Asphodelaceae; genus Hemerocallis; species Hemerocallis citrina. The sequence continues at coordinate 223,973,391 of CM030365.1, forward strand.
TCTATATAACAAAAATTATTCCTAGATACGAAGGTTTCTTTGTTCACTTGATTTGGTTTCGTTAAATTATATGTCGTAGTATTTTGGACAATATGCTGCTAGAGGTCAGCTAACTGCAGCTACAGGAAATGCCGTCCAGTTCTTCCTCAGAAACCCAAGGAATAAAAACATGAATTAACAGAGGACAGATATGCTAGACCAAAACCAGGCTGTGCTCTAGGACTCTCATCTCAACACATAAAATGCTAACCATTCATTATCCTCATAGCCAACGAAACCTTTAACTCAAAGTTTCCAACTTACATTAATTTTATTGGTAGCTGAGTCAAGCTTTTCACTCGAATCGCTCCCGAACTCAAATGCACTGATTTCAATTATCCAACTTTAAGGACTAATAATATACACGTGCAATGCACGTATTAATTTGTAAAAAAAAATTAAAGTAAAAATTTTGATTTACACGTGTGATATATATCTTAATAAATAGGATTGTATAATTTTAAAAGTAAATGTGAAGACTATAATGGAAGAGAGTTAGCGTTGCATGTAAGTAGGTAGATTTACAACTCCCTCTTCCATTATAATAGTAGATTATATATTATATTATTGATAGATAGATAGTAATTTGCACGTGTGATGCACATTTAATATATTAAAAAAAATTAAAAGTAAACAATCTGACGTAGTGAGTACTCGAACCTGAGATCTCCTTCATATTAAATATGCACGTGCAATGCACGCGTTGAAAGATTCACAAATGACACTAAGGCCTTCTCCCATTGTAATATTAGAGATTGGAGATGATTTAATACTTCCAACATTAATTGAAACCACCCTCTAGATATTTAGTGAGCTCATAACAAAAGGTAATAACTCTGTTGTTTCTGTTTACCGTGTATGAGCATATAACAAAATCAGTTACCAAGTTACTATAACAGGCTTGCATCATCTACTTACAGTGTGGTAGCACTTACATGCCAACCAAAAATGAACATCAAGGAATTCATTGGCCACTTCCACACACAGATTGAATCAGCATCAGATAAAATAATTATGCAACCACGGACCTTGATTAGCAATCCGAGTAACAAGGAGGTCAAAATAGCACTCTATCAAACAATACCATTAAGTGATAAAACAGTGCTAATGAGGAACAAAAAGGTGGAAGAAGAGCACTATCCACAATAAGAGTTTTTCTAATTTGGCACTAGAAGTATAATAATGGCAACAAACTTTTTGCAAAAAGCACAAATCATATACTAAAATAAATTAGCACATTCGGTCATCACTCACATGTTCTATCATTCATGTTTCTCCTAAATACTAGCAAACCGTCTCATCTAAATGAATGCAAGAAAGACCAAAAAAGAACAAGCTTCTAAAAGGTAAACCACCATTACTACTCAAGCACGGGGAACCCCTTGAGGAACAGGTTAACATAATGGAAGATAAGTCTATTTAATCAGATCAGAGAGGAGATGCTCGGTTTAATAACAGGACCACACTAACGAATTATCAAAATTAATCAGCAAAGTATTTCCAATCCATAATATGCACATGCTGATACAATTCTATCCAATCAATAATAGCCACATTAACTAATGCAGGTATATTATATCATATATATTTCAAAAACAGAGTAGTTAATTAAATATTGAAATCAGGACAAAAAGTCATCGTCCCAGGTTCATAAGATATTCAACATTAATTTAAGAAAAAGATGACATTTGATTTCTAACCAGCGGTTGTATATGGAAAAAAATGATTATGTACATATCAATATCAGTTAGGAAATAAAGAATAAAATGAACAGAAAGTAACATTTTCTACCAAGACAAATATAAACTGGGAATAATCGGAGCTTCTACATGTTGGATGTCGGAGACGTATCTAGCTAAGAATTTTCATGTTGGATGGTAGATTTCAGGGAAATATCTCCTACAAGTGTCAATGTTCAAGTTTATAGCATGACAAAAATATAGTCTTCCGAATTCAAATAAAACCATTTATAACTTAAACATACATTTAGAAAAGCCTAAATTGCAACTACCATATGATTGGACAGCAAATGGGGGTATATCAGGTGATATGTCGGGGGGCAAATCAAATTCCACCCTACATATTACGGATATTTTCCAACAACAACAAAGAATTATTAAATACGACACCAGTGGTGGTGACTGGTGACCCTTAAAAAATGATATCGGATAACATATTAGAGATGTTGGAGGACGGTTAAAACACTGTGAATACTACCTAAGTGATTCACAATTTCTTTTTCCAGATAGTTGTCTTTACATAGTGATCCACAACTTCTAATTCTAAAAGCCATGAAAGCATGTGTGAGTGTGTGCGCATGCATAACTCCTAACTAGCAATCACAATTTTTCTTGACATGGCGATTTCATGTCTTTTTGAGATTCCTGACTTCTTGAGGTGAGTTAATATCATGGTGAAAATATCCTGTGAACCATTTCTTCTTGTTCTAAATACATAATATGGTCTAACCATATGAGATCAATTCATCAGAAATCTGTTTGCCCCTGCATCATGTAGTTACAGAAATAAAGATAATTCAGTCATTAATGTTTTAATGCATGGGCAGAAAGATTTTAATTCTTAGACTAGTTTAAGCATGTAGATCAAGGCCCAGAACATTCGTAAGATGCCTCACCATGCAGTGCTCATGTCGCCTTATTCTCAACTGAATATCTCCCTATGTGTATCCCAGTATATTTATGTAACTAACCTACAAAATCATCTTTGGAAAAACTTTATGTCCGCCGGCACATAAGATTTCTAAGTAATAAGAAGTGCCTATGGATGTCCCCAAAAAAATTAGGCATGTAGATCAAGGCTCACAACGTTCTCGTAAGATGCCACAACTGAAGAGCTTCCTATGTGTATCCCAGTATATGTATGTAACTAGTATACAAATTCATCCACGGGAAAAAAAACGTCACCTCCGCATAAGTTTTTTTTTGGGAAATAGAAATAAGAAGTGCCTATGGATGTCCCCAAAAATTTGTTCCGACTCTCCAAAAAACCTTCATTTACTTACAATTATAAAAATCAGGAAACAAAACTAGCAAAAACAATGAATTTCTGAATTTTCGAAATCGGCTAAAGCCAGTGTACTTATTATTAACCCACAATAAGTTGGCTTAAACACATGACCTCAGAATTGCTAAAAATAAGCTTAAAACCGTGAACTATAACCCATTTAGCTAGCTAAGATAGTGGATTTTCAAATTTTCTGGAAATCAACTAACCTAGAAAGGTTGGCTAAACTAATTAAATTAAGAATTTCTCAATATGAGCTAAAATGCATGGACCTAGAAAGATAGCAAAAATACTTACTATTTGAATAATCTCTAAATTGGTTTAAAACAGTGGTTTATAAACCCACAGAAATTGGCTAAAACACTAAAAAAATCCCAATTTCTCGAAATCAGCTAAAAACGGTAGACTAGCCCACAAAACTTGCTAAAATAGTGACTTACTAAATTTTCTCAAATTCAGCTAAACCAGTGGAGTATAATCCACAAAAGTCCGCTAAAACATTTAAATTCAGAATTTCTCGAAATATAAGAACCCACAAAGCTAACTATAGATAATAAATTTCCGAATTTCCTGGAACCGGCTAGAAACAGTGAGCTATAACCCAGAAAAGTTGGCTAAAACACTTATAGTCAAGACTCACAAAATCGGCTGTCTTGTGATGCCACACTCAAAAACACTTCTAATTTAATTAATTGCATGATATTCATATTTCTAATGAAAATATTTATCTAATTTGCTTATAAAATTTGGGATGTCACAATTTTGCCCACATTAAGAAATTTCGTCCTCAAAATTTAAACATCCACACATTAAAGATACTTTCTTTTACCTTATATTGTCCAACTAATTAAGGCAATCTTTAGTAAACCAAATCCATTACATTTTTTATACATATGATTCCATTAAGTCCGATCATTCATATATATATATATATATATATATATATATATATATATATATATATATATATATATATATATACATCTCAAAAGCACAATAACATAATAGTTTTTTTAAAAATTATGTTTCGGCAGAACCAATCATTTACCTTACAGAAATAAAATCTTATCTTGGAATCAGAACATGGTGTGCCTGAAACAATTCTGTAATATCCATATAACAGGAATAATATCTTATTGTCCAAATCTAATACATGATAGTGATGTAAACTTAACTCTAAATAGAGAATTTCAAAGAATATTAAAAGATTAATTTTACCAACATGTAATGCGGATCAAGTTAGAAATTAAAACAATTAATCGGTTCGATGGATTTTCAAGAATTAAATTAGGTTTAACATGTCCAATTAACGATTCAGTTCTAACAATCAATCATTATATACCTAAGCGTGATTAGCAAGTAAGATGTTCAATAACGAATCGTACGCTAATTGGCACGTAGAAGCGCACACTCTCAATATTTGTGAACGACAGTAAATTTGGATAATAATCTAGAGATGATAGAGCAGCATTATAACTATTTGAGAAGTGGAAAGAAATTACCCAGGGTTCGAAGAAATTTTGGTGAAACAGATCTTGTTTATTGTAGGAGTCGCTGGTAGCCAGAGGGGCGGAACCCGACGTCGGGGTGCAGGCAACAAGATGGCAGCAAGGTGGCGGAAGGAGGTAGAGGCAGTGCGAGGGTGCTGGTTGCAATTGACTGGGGGCTGCTAAGGTGGGGACGGCGGTGAAGGAGAAGACGAGGACGGGGCAACGAGGAGTGCGGGGGCGTTGTGGTGGCGGTGTTGGCGATGGCTGACGATGCTGTTGTCGAGTTGCGGTGGAGCAGTAGGGAGTGCGGTGGCACGAGGTGGTGGGCTTCGACGACAAACGGTGGTTGGCGATGGAGCTCGAGGTGATGGTGAGGGCAATGGTGAGGTGAAGACAGTCGAGTCGTAGTAATGGTGGAGGTGGCAGCGTCGGCTGATCAGGATCGGGAAGAAGAGAGGGAGGAGATGAAGAGGAGGGTATGGTTTGAATTTGGGGATTAAGGTTTAGGATTTTAATTTGGAGATTTGGGTGTAGTTTTAGAGTTTATCACAAACTCTAATATTTTATTAGGATTTCTCACAAATCCTAATAATTCTCTCAATTGTCTCACACAAAAAAGAGGGATGAAGAGCAATAACTCAACAAAATAACTTTTTTAATCAAGAACAACATATGGTCTCATTATTCTCAAAGCCTATATATATAGGCTGAAAACAAATCTCAATACGAATCTCCAAAATATTCTAATGCATAAAATAAAGGGTGTAAATTGCAAAACTACTAATATGGCTAAATCTCAAAATAGAACAAAATAGAACCGATGTCCTCATCAGATGGATACTTCAACTTTTCACATATGCTATCTTCCCAAAAGTCACAATTACAATTTTACTCGTTATATACAAAAACATTCGCCGAGCAATCATTCTCCTATAATAAGAAATTTATCCTCCTCGAAAGTTGAATACTTAAAAGAGGTTTCTTCCATTGCAAACGCAAATATTGGTGCGCACCACTTAACCCGTCATCGGCAATGACGGGTTAAGGCAAAATATAAGTTTTTTGCCTTATGCCTTAATCCGTCATTGTCAATGACGGGTTAAGTGGTGTGTGTAGTGCCCCGAGTTCCATACACTGGAAGCTCGTGACACTTACCCAGAATCATTACTTCAATGAGTACACAACACAGAAAAATTACTGGAAATTAGAAACTTACATTGCTCAAGGAAACTATATCATCCACTTGGATGCTTTCCGCAGCTCGAGTCCCCTGCTCCACGATCAGCGATCCTGCATTAGCAAACTGTGGGCACGTCAGTTGAATACAACTGACGCAACGCGGATAAAAACCACAATCTCCAAAATCCTCAACAATCAATATTTGATGTAGAAGAAAAGAAACGTGAAAGTCAAACCACAAGTGTCGGTGTATGTCATGTTCTAGATTCTAATGCGCAATTCATATGCACACCGTGCTCTTAATCTAATGCAAACTTGATTTGGAAACGTATGCATCCCATACTACATACTCCCCAAATCGTGTTCGTATTCTCCAGATAATAGGGTTCAATCCCTCGCCATGCATCCTACTCTTGTACTCCTTCCTGTTTCCGACATTCATCTAGTGACTGGTAGAGTCTGCAGTACCTGCGGTCCATTTCCGCTCCTGCAGTCGGATCGTGGTCCTTCTCCACTCTGAACGGCAGTGTCACCCTGTTCGTTCAGATCGTGGTCCTTCTCCACTCCGACAGGAATGTGGTCCCTCTCCATTTCCGGTCAGGCCGGTGATCATCAGCTCTGCCGGAATCATGGTCCTTCTCCACTCCTGCCCCTACCAAAGTTATCATGAACATAAGGCAAATCGATAGGGCCACCCCTACTCCGCCCAGAGACTTAGAGTCACACTCTTGCTCCTTGTTCGTATTGATAACCCAGAACATAGACGGAAACTTAAGAGTCCATTTTCTAAGTTTCGACAGGAATTTTGACTTACGTCTGCATCCCATTCTTATCACTAAATCCCAGAAATTAACAGTCGAGACGACGCCGCACGTGTCCCAGACGAGACGACGCCGCACGTGTCCCCTTGACAGGTGAGTAGTACACGCCCAACTAGTGTCTGTCCTTACCAATCATCCTAGTTTAATTTCTCAATTCACCAACTCAACAAGTCTCATCTAGATCTAATTGGGTTCAACTTAGCTTCCAATCATGCTAAGAGGTTGGCCCAACGTGCACCACACTAGTGCACTCAATGTGCACAAAACATTACCATATGTAAATATCCAAGTATGCATACCCGCATACACAAGCATACGGTATTCCATCAATCACCGTATTTATGCCTACAATCTCTTCTATGCAACCAATAGTTCTTTACTACAATCTACTTAACTTTACCATGAGTTTCTAATTAGCTAAGCATGCAACTACAACTACTAGGCATATTACTACAAGTGTGTAGTTTCATGCAATCACATCAATTTAATCATGTGAGGAGTAATCTTTTCTACTACATTATAACTAAGCTTACTAACTCATTAGTAGCTTACTAATACAATGTTAGTAGCTCACTAACACAAAACTAGTAGTTTATTAACAATGTATATTTACTAACCATAAACAATTGGTTAGCAATTGGGTTACTACGAGGTCAAGTCTACATTTCTAACTTTCTAACTTCTCACTATCATGGCATTCTACCATTCTATTCTACTAATTCACTACCATACTAACATATTAACTTACTAACTTATACTAATCATTTCAACTAAGCTTACTAACATTATTAGTACAATGCTAGGAGCTTACTATCAATGTAAATTTACTAATCAAGATACTAACTTGCTAATAAAAAGGGACTTTAAACATCCAAGCATGAAAATTTTAATTAGACAATTTACTCTACAACATCTCAAAATCATATCATTACACTTATACTATCATTCTTAACACTAAGAACAAATCTTTATTTATTCACTAGTATATTTATGCATGTAAAATTCACACAAGTAAACACTCACTACAATTTCTAGCAAGCATCAATCATCCATTCCATATATGAAGAAAAATAATAATAATAGTAACACAAGAGGTATGAAGAATACCCACTACAATTTCTAGCAAGCATCAATCATTAAATTCATAATTTGAACACAAAAGGAATGGAGAATACCCACTTTGATTGCTTGCAAGCTTCAAGTTGCTACTCCTCCTCCTTGCACCTTTAGTCTTCTTAACTTCTTGCTCCAATCCAAAAGTAGTAGTAGAGTGGTATAGTAGTAGTAGTAGGAGTTGTAGGTAGTAGTGAAGTAGTTGTAGTTAAGTAGTAGGAATAGTAGTAATTTTATAGAAAAAGAGAGAAGAAGAGAAAGTTGCTGCTTGTTTGTTTGTTGCTGGCAGCAAAGAAGGAAAAGAGAGAAGAAGGGAAGTGGAGTAGTAAGTAGTAGTAATAGCGAGTAGTAGTAGTAGAGAAGTTGAAGAGGGTAATTAAATAAAGAAAAGGGGAAAGGGAATGGCTGCTGTCGGCAGTGAAAAAAAAAGAGAGAAGAGAGAAGGAGAAAGTGTGGGAGAGTAAGTAGTAGTAGGTATATTAGTAGTAGTAGTTATCACACATATATATTGAAAAGAAGGGGACAAAAACTGATGTTACTGCTGTTGTCTGCTGGCTGTTTCTGCAGAAAGAAGGAAAAAGAGAGAAGGAGAGTAGTGTGGAAGGGTGTGGAAGGCTTAGGTGTCCCTACTTTTTGCACATAACCCCTCATACTTTATGAAATTGCACTTAAGCCCTAAATCTTATTGGATTGGGCTTTAAGAAAGAAAGTGTTGGGCTTTTTAAAAAATCAAGTTGGGCTTTTTAAAAGAAAACATACTAGTTTCTTTAAAAATATAACTATACTAACATAAAATTAATAGTGTAGTGCATGAAGAAATGATAATAGTAATGTCAATGCATATACATATACATATATATACATATATATATATATAACAATGTGTGTGTATATATATATATATATATATATATATATATATAGTAAGAATTTTTGGGGTATTACAGTGTGCACGCATTTGCACAACATTTGCGTTTGCAATGGAAGAAATCCCATACTTAAATATCCAAACTTTCTCTTAGGAGTTAAAAGAACTTATCAATATCCTCTCTTATCAAAATATTTCCAAGACCAATACATTTTTTTAATGAATATCATCCATTCTAATCCAAACATTTGTGATGATACTTGTTTACTCCATAACGTGTTAATGTATTATTTACAAAATATTAATTTACTATAGGTTTTGTAGCCTCAAGATTTGAACCACCGTACATCAATAAAAAAATACTTCTCAAATGAATATGATCCAATCTAGTCCAACACTTCAAATCCAAGACCTTCTTTCAAAACTCACAATCACAATAGAATTTCTTATTTCACGTGCACAAAAGATTCACAAGAGTATTCTTTATCGTAAGAAATTTAATCCTCAAATTTTGAATACGTTAATTGAATAAAAATCATCATAGCTTCAAAGAACTCATAAACAACAACTAGCAAATATATCGCACATACTCTTTAAGTATGTTTACATCTAAAGCTCCATAATCCTCAGTATAGGTAATCAATCTTAAATCTTTATAATGATTAATGATCAACCTCAACTAACTTTATTCAATCAGCCTCAAATATTCTGAAACACATAAAAATCCAATACCAACAAGTCCCCATGATAAATAATCAACTTTAAACTCTCATTTATCAAGCCTATTGCTCAGAAACATATGGACAAATTGTAGCGTCCGGAGTTCCGCACACTGGAAGCTCGTGACACATACCCAGAATCCTTACTTCAATGAGTACACAACACATGAAAGCACAGGAAATTAAAAACTCCATTCTGCTGGGATCGGTGGTCTGTCTCCACTCCGCACGGGACCGCTAGTCTTTCTCCACTTCTTGACATGCCGGTGATCATTCAGCCTCGTCGGAACCGGTGATCTTTCTCCAGCCCCGAACCATGCCAAAAATTATCCAATCATAAGGTGGACCAATAGGCCTTTCCGTACTCCACCAAAAGACGAGTTTAACTCTTGCTCCTCATTTGTAACGGAAGCTTAAGAATCCATCCCCTAAGTTCCGTCAGGACTTGTGACTTACGTCTGCATCTCACTCCTATCACTAAACTCCAGGAATCAACAGTCGAAACAACGCTGCACGTATCCCAAACGAGACGACGCTGCACGTGTCCCAGACGAGACGATGCCGCATGTGTCCCCTTGACAAGAGAGTACAACGCCCAGCTAGTGTTTGTCCTTATAACAATGGTCACATAAAGTAGAGCTAGTACAATCAAGAACTTAGTAAACACCATATAACAAATGTCTATTAACGAACTCTTCTTGAATCCATTCCACGGATATGCCATCTTGCACATCCCAACATACGACTAAATATCATGTACTCTTACTTGAACATATACAAGCCTTCCATCGCACACTTACATGCGCAAACCTAAAATATAATCTACACAACTCACTACATATTATAACATAAATTAAGAGTTTATAAACAACATTTCTAAGGTTGTTAAGAAGTCCTAAAGAGATGACAACTTGCATACGCCAAAAACAACAAAGTTCAAGTCTAAAATGCAGTTCTTGCAACTTCAAAAAATCACCAATAATCACTCTCTTATTGAAATTTGGATATCTTAGGTTCTAAAGAAAGTTCAATGAGTCTAATATAAGTTCGTAGTTGGGAGTTTTCTCAAAATAATTCATTTAAGAGGCCAAAATAATCAATAACTGAAAGGTGTAAAAATTTCCAGCAACTAAAAACTGCTAACCAGTCATGAGTTCAAAATTAATTCAAAATATTTCAAAATGTCCAAAATTCATAAAATTTGGTGAGCATGTTCTAGACACATACATGTATCACATAAAAATTTCAAGTTGAAATACTACATAGTTAGAGCGAGATGAATTTTTGAAATAGAAGTAGTAAATTAAACAGAATCACAGCTCAACCTACAGTGGTTTCGGATTTTATAAAAATAGCAAATATTATCCAATAAGTATGAAATTTAGTAGAGATGCTCTAGACACATAAGATGCTACTATAAAAATTCAACCATAAATTTCTCATATTCAAGGAGTTATTATTTTTTGAGTTAAAGATAAATTTCAAGATAGGAAAAAATACAAACATTTTAAGCTATTCACAAAATAAACATAAACTTCATACACCATAAAATTTCATGCCATCTATATTAAGAAAAGAGTATACACCACACAATTTAACAACCAAGAAAGTTGGAGACACCCACCTCAAAGTGTCGACAAGATGAAATCTTCAAGCTCCTAGTATGCTCTTCTCATCCTCATAGCTTGTTTGCTTCTTTTCTTGCTTAATTAGCTTCTTAGAAATATTTAGGAACATTTTGGAATTGAGAGAAATATAGAAATGAACTAGGAAAGTAGCATGGAATTTGGACTTTAGAAAAAAAATGAAGTAGGAAATAAGAAGATGAGTTAGGGTTTTCTCATACACCCATATATATAAGGAGAGTGTGAGGGGGTTTGGCCGGCAATAGAAGCTAGGGTTGGGGTTAGCAGTGTGGGTGAGTGTAGATGAGTGTAGCAATGCTTAGTTGTCCCTATATTTTACACATAACCCCCTAGGTTTTAAATAATTACACAACCCCTTTTTAAGTCAACAATTGTAGGCTTCAATTAGGTCAAAAATTGTAGGCTATATAGTATAGTAGTGTATGTGTGTATATTTATAAAATGACAAATGGTAAATACAATTTAATAATATATGCAATTATTCGAGACAAAATTTAATAATAAATATGGTAGTAAAATAATGCAATACTATTCATATTCAAAATAAATTGTTTTGGGGGTATTACACAAATTCTATACGCTAATCTTCAAAAAAGTCTTAAAATCCCTCAATATAATCTTCTAATAAAATTTTAACCTTAACAATGATCATTAAAGTGTTCTCATTTACTATAGTTTTAGCTTTTGGAATTTGGATCCACAAAATCATTTTCCTTCGGGTAATGTTATCTGAAAGCAATTACTATATTCAAATTCACATGTGTCAAAGTTCTACATATATTACTCATTTTTTGATCTCTTGAGATGAATTGCTAAATTGCCTTCAAATGCTCTGCATATTGTCCCGCAAACCAAGGATAGATTGAATATCATAAATAAGAACCACTGCAATGTACCTAGATAAAACTAGGTAACTCTATTCATTACAGTGGTAGATACACACAAGGCCATAAATTCATGTTGTTTGAATCCATCACAAGTGATGCTTTTGGATATTCTCCTTGTTTTTAATATTCTAGTGTCTTCGTCTTCTGTTCATTCTAAAATAGATCTACTGCTCCTTACAGATAATCAAACAGTCGACCACTCAAAGTGTTGGATATTTGGTCTTCCATAGTTAATTGGCTAAATTATCTATAATTATCAAAATACGTTTGATACATAACTCTATCATATAAACACTCGTATACACAATTAGAAACCAAACGATCCGGTACTTTCCCAAACCTGCATCATCGGTCCATTCTAAGCTCCATGCCACTTTATTCAAGAATTATCTGCAAAAATATTGTAACTTTGGTGAGGCCTTCTCTTCAATTTAATTATATGCACGACATTCAAACTTTCTTATAATAATATCTGTCTAATTCCTTCATAAAAATTGGGATGATACAATTCTCCCGACGTTAAGAAATTTTGTCCTCAAAATTTAAACACCCCCACATTAAAGATACTTATTTTCCCCTTATATCGTCCAACTAATTAAAGTAATATTCAGTTAACCAAATCCATCACATCTTTTATACATTAAATCCGAAGTTCAGAATCATTCATATGTATACATCTTAAAGAACACTAACATAAAGTTTTGCTAAATTTATCTATTCCACGTGTTTTGAAGGAACCAATCAATTACCTTGAATAAATAAATTCTTATCTTCAAATCTGAACATGAATCCGACAAAACCAATTCATTAATATCCACATAATTGGATTAGTATCTAATTCTCTGAATTCGATACATGATGGATACTTTTCATATATACGCATTTTCCAAAACTCACAATCACAATGTTCCTACAATAAGAAATTCATCCTTCTCGAAAGTTGGCTAAAACACCTAATTCCATAATTTCACAAAATCATCTAAAATCAGTTGACACCCACAAAATTAGCAAAAAATGTGCATTTCTGAATGTGTTCAAAATTGGCTAACAACGATGGACTATAACCCCAAATATGGGCTAAATCCAACTAATTAAAGTAATCTTCCGTTAACCAAATCCATCATAGTATTTATACATATGATTCCATTAAATCTGAAGTTCCAAATAATTCATCTGTATACATAATAAAAGAACACCAACATCGGGAACTGATCATTTACCTTAAACAACTAAAATCTTATCCAGAAATATGAACATGCATCCGTAAAAAAACAATTCCTTAATATCCACAAAATTGGATTAATATCTAATTCTCCGAGTCCGATACATGATGGAAACTTCAAGTTTTCATATATGCTCATTTTCCAAAACGCACAATCGCAATGATACTCGTTTTATACAAAGATCCTACAATAAGAAATTCATCCTTCTAAGGCGATGGTTAAAACACTTAAATTCAGAATTTTGCAAAATCAACTAAAAAAGTTGAATTATAACCCACAAAATTAGCTAAAATAATCAATTTATGAATCTGGCTAACTATAGACTATAACCCTAAATATTGGCTGAAACACTTAAATTTATTATTTCTCGAAATCAGCTAAAAATGTGGCCTATAGCCACAAAATTAGCAAAGATAATGAATTTTCGAATTTGTCAAAATCTTAAGCTCCAAAAGTCGAATAAAACACTTAAATTCATAATATTCCGAAATCAGCAAACTAAGATGGGGCAATAACCCACCAAGTTAGCATAAAAGGTGAATTTCTTAATTTCAAAATAGGCAAAAAACTGTGGACATCCATAAAAAGTTGGCTAAAACACCCAAGTTAGCTAAAGAAATGAATTTTCAAATATTACAAAAATCGGATAAAACAGTGGCCGTTAATCCGCAAAGTTGGCTTGTATAAATAATTTTTTGAATTTTCTCGAAATTGGCCAAACCATAACTCATAAAAGTTTGTTAAAACACTTAATTTAGATTGTTTGAAATAAACTATGACTTATGGACTAACCCAAAAGTTTAGTTAAATGGTCAATTTTTGAATTTCAGATTTAACATTGGACCATAACCGATGTAACCCTCACAAGTTGCCTAAAACACATATATGATGATGATGCCTAAAACACTTATTATAGTCCAACCCGATGTATGATACTACTAACAAATTTTCAAATTACTCAGAGCTACTATAGCCTTAATTATAAAAAATCCTCACAATAAAGTCATCAGAATCACACCTTCATTACACCTTCATTCAAGTTCTATTACCATCAATTACAAATTTAACTACAAACTATCAAAATACATTCAATACATAACTCTAGCATATATACTTATATACACAATTACAAACCAAAAAATCTGATACTTGCCCAAAACACAAATATCAATTCGATATCAAGTACGCCGCTTATTAGAATAATCCGTGAACATGTTCCGACTTTCGTGAGGCCACACTCAATAAGCCTTCTCTTCAATTTAATCAAATGCACAAAATTCATGTCTTATGATAAAAATTATCTAATTTCCTTCAAAAATTTGTTCTTTGTTCTCAAAATTCAAACATCTACACATTACAGATACTCTCTTTCCAATATATCGTTCAACTACAACAACAACAACAACAACAAAGCCTTTTTCCCAACTAGTTGGGGTCGGCTACATGAATCCTGATTTTCCATTTTGCTCGGTTTAGTGCAATATCTTCTGTAAGGTCACAAGCTATCATATCTTTTTTTACTGTTTTCATCCAAGTTAGTTTAGGTCTTCCTCTACCCCTAACTCTACCCTCAATACTTATCAAATCACTCTTTCTAACGGGGGCACTACTAGGTTTACGTGTGACATGTCCAAACCACCTGAGGCGATTCTCTCTTAACTTATCTTGGTTTGGAGCTACCTTTAGCATGTCTCGTATATGCTCATTTCTAATTCTATCCTTCTTTGTTTTACCACACATCCATCTTAGCATCCTCATCCCCACTACTCATTTTTTGAACATGTTGTTTCTTTGTTGTCCAACACTCTGCTCCGTACATCATTGCTGGTCTAACAGTCGTCCTATAAAATTTTTCCTTCAACTTCAAAGGTATACGTTTGTCACACAAAACACCACTGGCACTTCTCCACTTAAGCCACCCAGCTTGGATCCTGTGTAACATCTTCACAAATCTCCCTATCTCTTTGTATAATCAAGCCTAAATATCGGAAACGGTATCTCTTAGGTATCTCTTGGCCATCAAGCTTCACTACATCCTCAGTTGTGTTCTGAATATCACTAAAATTACACTCCATATATTCTGTTTTAGTTCTGCATATTTTAAAGCCTCTGGCTTCCAAAGTTTCTCTCCACAATTCTAATTCAGCATCAACTCCTGCTCTAGTCTCGTCAACTAAGACGATATCATCGGCAAAAAGCATACACCAAGGCACCTCATCTTGTATTCCTCGAGCCAATTCATCCATAACCAAAGTAAAGAGGTATGGGCTTAAAGCCGAACCTTGGTGTAAAGCTACTATAATAAGGAAAATCGCTGGTCTCTCCAGTGGTTGTTCTAATTATGTTTGTTGCCCCTTCATACATATCCTTAATTACCTCAATATACCGAATAGTTACTCTTTTATTATTTAACACCCACCATACTATGTCTCTAGGAACTTTATCATATGCTTTTTCTAGATATATAAAAACCATATGTTGATCTTTCTTATTGTCCCTATATTTTTTCATAAATCTCCTCAATACATAAATTGCTTCCATTGTTGACCTCCCCGGCATAAACCCAAACTGATTCTCAGACAATGTAGTTTCTAGTCTCAGTCTATGTTCAATCACTCTCTCCCAAATTTTTATCGTATGACTCATTATTTGAAAACCACAATCTCCAAAATCCTCAACAATCTCCAAAATGCGGATGAAAACCACAATCTCCAAAATCCTCAACAATCAATATTTGATGCAGAAGAAAAAAACGTGAAAGTCAAACCACAAGTGTCGATGTATGTCATGTTCTAGATTCTAATGCACAACTCATATGCACATCATGCTCTTAACCTAATGCAAACTTGATTTGAAAACGTATGCATCCCATACTACATACTCCCCAAATCGAGTTCGTATTCTCCAGATGATAGGGTTTAATCCATTGCCATGCATCCTACTCTTGTACCCCTTCCTGTTTCTGACATTCATCTAGTGACTGGTAGAGTCTACAGTACCTGCGGTCCATTTCCGCTCCTGTTGTCGGATCGTGGTCCTTCTCCACTCTGAACGGCAGTGATCACCCTGTTCGTTCAGATCATGATCCTTCTCCACTCCGATAGGATCGTGGTCCCTCTCCACTCCCGGTCAGGCTGGTGATCATCAGCTCTGCCGGAATCATGATCCTTCTCCACTCCTGCATCTACCAAAGTTATCATGAACATAAGGCGAATCGATAGGGCCACCCCTACTCCGCCCAGAGACTTAGAGTCACACTCTTGCTCCTTGTTCGTATTGATAACCCAGAACATCGACGGAAACTTAAGAGTCCCTCTCCTAAGTTCCGACAGGAATTGTGACTTACGTCTGCATCCTGTTCTTATCACTAAATCCCAAAAATTAACAGTCGAGACGACGCCGCACGTGTTCCCTTGACAGGTGAGTAGTACACGCCCAACTAGTGTCTATCCTTACCAATCATCCTAAATTTATTTCTTAATTCACCAACTCAACAAATCTCATCTTGATTTAGTTAGGGTTTACTCTAGCCTCCAATTATGCTAAGAGTTGACCCACACATGTACCAAACTAGTGCACTCACTGTGCACCACACTTCACAACAAGTACGCATATCATGCATGCATTGGTTATATACATACCCATGCATAACCGCATTTCATCTAACACTGCATTCCATGCTTATAAAAAAATTGTTTCCATACTAGGATATTGCACGCATGTGTATGTACTACCTCACATCCACAGAATGGTAAACACCTTAGTGTAATCAACCTATTTTACATTCACACATACAACAATTGCATGAACATCTTTCATACATATTTTCCAACTACTTTTCCATATTATGTTTAGGCAAGCACAAGTGTGAACTTGCATTCATGGAACAACCAAATACCCATTCACTTAATTTCAAAATTGTGTAATTATCTACACAAACACATCTTTTCTATCTTCTCTACTTTGTTCCTTTTTCGTTTCCTTTGTTTCCATAACCCGGCTATTTCAACCATACACACAAACATGCATACATAACCATTTGTATTTAATGTATTATCAATTACTACAATAACCATTAGTACTTTAATACTTTTCAATCACTACTATTAATGATTACAACCGATAACAATTCAAGCTATCAATTTTAATTCATCAAGCAATCTATACCATCTACCAAAACAATCTATTATCAACAATTTTCCTTTTGCTACAAATAATTTACTACACAATCATGTCAATAAACTACTACACACTTATTTAAATATAAATAACAAACAAAATAATAATAATAATACATGAGGTATGAAGAATACCCACTTTGTTTTGTTCGCAAGCTTCAAGTTGCTATCTTCTCCTCCTTGCTCCTTGATTCTTCTTGACTTCTTGCTCCAATCCAAAAGTAGTAGTAGTAAAGTAGTATAGTAATAGTAGGAGTAGTAGGTAGTAAGAGTAGTAGTGAAGTAGTTGTAGTCAGTAGTAGTAATAGTTGAAGTAGTATATTAGTAGTAGGAACTAAGTAGTAGGAATAGTAGTAGTAGAAGTTTGTAGTATTAGGTACTAGTAGTTGAAGTAGTAGCAAGTAGTAGTAGTTGTTGAAGTAGTAAATATATGGAAAAAGAGTGAAGAATAAGAAAGTTGTTGCTGTTGTTGCTTTTCTGCAGAAGAAGAGAGAAGAAGAAGAGAAGTGTAGTAGTAAGTAGTAGTAAAAGGTAGTAAGTAGTAGTAGTAGTTGGAGGAGGTAATTAAATAGAGAAAAGGGGAAAAAGGGGGCTGCAGCTGCTGTTTGCTGCTGTCGGCAGTAAGGAGAAAAGAGAGAAGGAGAAAAGTGTAGCAAGTAGTATTAGTAGTGAGTATTAGTAGTAGTAATTGGAGTAGTAGGGATTAATATATAGAAAAAGGGGAAGAAGAAAAGGCTGTAGCTGCTGGCTGTCTGCAGAAAGAAAGAAAAAGAGAGAAGGAGAGGTGTGTGGAGAAGTGTAGAAGGCTTAGGTGTCCTCTACTTTTACACATAACCCCTCAAACTTTATTTAATTGCACTTAAGCCCTAAATACTATTGGATTGGGCTTAAAAAGAAAGTGTTGGGCTTTTTAAAAGAAAACAAGTTGGGCTTTTAATAGAAAACATATTAGGTTTTTAAAATAAACTAACCATCTCTAATATTATAATGGGAGAAGGGCTTAGTGTCATTTGTAAATGTTTGTCATTTTGTCAACACGTGCAGCGCACGTGTTGGTAGATTTTTTTGTCCTTTTCATTCCCCCTCCCCATTTTCCCCACGTGCAATGCACGTGTATGATACTAGATTTTTTTTTGTCCTTTTCATTCCCCCTCCCCATTTTCCCTACGTGCAACACACGTGTATAATACTAGTACTAACATAAAAAAATAATAGTGTAGTGTATGAAAAAATAATAATGTCAATGCACATATATATATATATATACATATATATATATATATATATTGTAAGAATTTAGGGGTATTACATTCTTAGTCCTCAAAATTTCATTAAATAATTTTGCCCCAAAACACTTCCAAACTTCAATGGGTATATCATCCGGCCCTAAAGCTTTTCCTATTTTCATCCTTCCTAAAGCATTTCGAACTTCCGAGGACCTAAATCTACAGAAAAATATATGCTCTAGACTCTCCCTCGAGTCCTCTAAAATTAAGTTACCCACAACCTTTTCATTTAATAACTTCTCAAAGTAATTAAATATATCGTTCAACTAATTAAAATAATTTTCGGTTAACCAAATCCTTCACAATTTTTCAACATATGACTCCATTAAATCTGAAATTCCAAATAATTCAGGGAAGTGATCATTTACCTTAAAAAACTAAAAGCTTATCCTATTGTCTAAACATGCATCCGTAAATAAAACAATTCCTTAATATCCACATAACTGGAATAATATCTAACTCTCCGAGTCTGATACATGATGGAAACTTCAAATTTTCATATATACTCATTTTCCAAAACTCACAATCACAATGTTACTCGATAGATACAGAGATCCTACAATAAGAAATTCAACCTTCTAGAACAATGGTTAAAAACTTTAATTCAAAATTCCGCAAATTAACTAAATCAACTAAAAACGGTGAATTAGAACCCACAAAATTAGCTACAATTACAAGTTTCTGAATTTTATTGAAATTGGCTAACTATAGACTACCCTAAATATTGGTTGAAACACTAAAATTTATTTTTTCTCGCAATCCGGTAAAAATTTTGGACTATACCCACAACAACAGCGAAAAATAATTAATTTTCAAATTTTCAAAATCGTAATCTCCAAAAGCTGAATCAAACACTTACATTCTAAATTTCTTATGATAAAAATAACATAATTTCCTTACAAAGTTTTGGATGTGACAATTTTCCCCAGCTTAAGAAATTGTCCTCAAAATTTAAGCATCTACACATTAAAGGTACCCTCTTTTCCATTATATTGTTCAAGTAATTGAAGTAATCTTCGGTTAATCATATCCATCACAGTATTTATACATTTGATTCCATTAAATCTGAAATTCCAAATAATTCATATGTATGAATCTTAAAAGAACACCACATAGGGAACATGTCATTTACCTTAAATAACTAAAATGTTATCCTGAAATTTGACCATGCATTCGTAAAAAAACAAATCCTTTAATATCCACAAAATTGGATTAATATCTAATTCTCAGAGTCTGATACATGATGGAAACTTCAACATTTCATATATGCTCATTTTCCAAAACTCACAATCACAATGTTACCCATTATATACAAAGACCCTAAAATAAGAAATTCATCCTTCTGGAATGATTATTAAACACATTAATTCCGAGTTTCACAAAATCAACTAAAAACGGAGAATTATAACCCACAAAATTAGCTTAAATAATCTATTTTTGAATCGTATTAAAATTGGTTAACTATGGACTATAACACTATCGGCTGAAACACCTAAATTTATTATTCCTCGAAATCAGCTAAAAATTGTATACTACACCCACAAAATTAGAAAACATAATGAATTTTCGAATTTCTCAAAATCATAATCTCAAAAAGTTGAATCAAACACTTAAATTCAAAATTTTCCGAAATCAGCTAACCACGATGGGGCTATAACCCACAAAGTAGCTTAAAAATTGAATTTCTTAATTTTCTAAAAATAGGCGGAAAACAGTGGACATGCATAAAAAGTAGTCCAAAACACTTAAATTTAAAATTTCTCGAAATCAGCTTAAAAAATGTGGACTAACCCACAAAGTAAGTGTTAAAAATGAATTTTTAAATTTTACAAAAAAACGGATAAAACAAAGGCCGTTGTAACTTATAACCCACAAAGTTGGCTGAAATAAATAATTTTTGAATTTTCTCGAAATTGGCCAGTCCATAAAAATTTGTTACAACACTTAATTTTAGATTTTAGAAATCAACTAAAACAGATGGACTATAAACCAATAGGTTAGTTAAATGGTTAATTTCTGAATTTTCTAAAAAATGGCATAAAAGTAGTGGGATGTCACACAAAAATAGATAAAATAGTGAATTCCAGAATTTTTTGAAATCGCCTAAAACCATCGGACCATAACCGATATAACCCGTGCAAGTTGCCTAAAACACATGAATTTACCGAAATTGGCAAAAAATAGTGGAATTACTAGTCCAAACTGATGAGGTGATGCTACCAACAAAATTTCAAATTATACAGCGCTATTGTAGCCTTAATTATCAAAAATCCTCATAATAAAGTCATCACAATTACACCTTAATTACAATTTTTTTCATTAATTACAGATTTAACTACAAATTATCAAAATAGATTCAATACATAACTCTAGCATATATACATATGTACATAATTAGAAACCAAAAAATCCTATACTTGACCACAACTCAAATATCAGTTCGATACCAAGTACGCCACTTATTAGAATCATCCGTGAACATATTTTGACTTTCGTGAGGCCACACACAATAAGTCTGCTGTACAAGTTAATTAAGTGCACAATATTCGTATTTCTTATGATAAAAATAACACAATTTCCTTACAAAGTTTCGGATGTCACAATTTTCCCTAGCTTAAGAAATTTTGTCTTCAAAATTTAAGCATCTACACATTAAAGGTACTCTCTTTGCCATTATATCGTTCAACTGATTAAAGTAATCTTCGGTTAATCATATCCATCACAGTATTTATACATATGATTCGATTAAATATGAAATTCCAAATAATTCATATGTTTGAATCTTAAAAGAACACCACATAGGGAACAGGTCATTTACCTTAAATAACTAACCATGCATTCGTAAAAAACAAATCCTTTAATATCCACAAAATTGGATTAATATCTAATTCTCAGAGTCTGATACATGATGGAAACTTCAACATTTCATATATGCTCATTTTCCAAAACTCACAATCACAATGTTACCCATTATATACAAAGATCCTTCTGGAAAGAGTATTAAAACATTTTAATTCCGAGTTTCGCAAAATCAACTAAAAACGGTGAATCATAACCCACAAAATTGGCTTAAATAATCTATTTTTGAATGGTATTGAAATTGGCTAACTATGGACTATAACCCAAAATATTGACTCAAACACTTAAATTTAATATTGCTCGAAATCAGTTAAAAATTGTGGACTATACCCGCAAAATTAAAAAACATAATGAATTTACGAATTTCTCAAAATCATAATCTCAAAAAATTGAATCAAACACTTGAATTCAAAATTTTCCGAAATCAGCTAACTACAATGGGGCTATAACCCACAAAGTAGCTTAACAATGGGGCTATAACCCACAAAATTTTCCAAAAATAGGCGAAAACAGTTGACATGCATAAAAAGTTGTCAAACACTTAAATTTAAAATTTCTCGAAACCAGCTTTAAAAATGTGGACTATATAACCCACAAAGTTAGCATTAAAAAAGAATTTTTAAATTTTACGAAAAAACAGATAAAACAAAGGCCGTTAACCCACAAAGTTGGTTGAAATAAAAAAATTTTGAATTTTCTCGAAATTGGCCAGACCATAAAAGTTTGTTAATGTAGCGCCCTGAGATCCACATACAGGGAACTCGTGACACAACCCATGATCATTGCTTCAAATGAGTACACAACATAGAAAAGAAATTACGGGAAATTTAAAACTCACATTGTTCAGGAAAATTTTGCTTTCCACTTTGAATACTCCACAGCCCAAAAATTCATTTGTTCCCATGATCAATTCCTACAAACCAACTGTGGGCATGTCAGTTGAATACAATTGACGAAAAACGGATGAAAACCGCAATTTCCTAATCCTCAACAAACAATCCTTAATGCAGAAAGAAAGAAATATGGAAATCATGTAATAGGAGTGTTGGTGTAATATTATGACCTAGGATCTAATGCATAGTTCAAATGCACACGATGCTCTTATTCTAATGCATACTTGATTCGGAAACATATGCATCCCATACTACATATATCCTAGTCAAGCTTGAGCGTACTTCAGATTATAGAGTTCACTCCCTCGCAATGCATACCTATTCTTGTACCCTTCCCTGTTCCTGACATTTATTTAGTGACTGGTAGAGCTGCAGTAAATACGGTCTATTCCATCTACTGCATCGAATTGGTGGTTTTTCTCCACTCCCAAAAGTCGGTGATCACCCTGATCTATCGGAATCGGTAGTCTCTCTCCACTCCGCCGGCCGGTGGTCTCTCTCCACTCTCGACAGGCTGGTGATCATTTAGCTTAACTGCAGTCCTGTCGGAATCGGTGGTCATTCTCCACACCCAGACTCTACCATAAGTTATCCGAACATAGGGCGAATCGGCAGGTCTTTCCCTACTCCGCCAGAGACTGAGAGTTATACTATAGCTCATTGTTCATATAGATAACTTAGAACATAAACGTACTCATAAGGGTTCATTCCCCTAAATTTTGACATCTCTATCACTAAATCTCAGGAATCAACAGTCGAGACTGCACTGCACGTGTCCCAGAGACGACGTTGCATGTGTCCCCTTGACAGGTGAGTATACTCCCAACTAGTGCATATCCTTATTTTATTGGTCATGTGATCTTATTAACATTGTTGTCCTTTATTTCCTATTTAATTTATTCTTATTGTTAATACATTTTACTTAGTTTCGTATTCAATGATAGTTGGTTATTACGTAATTTAAATCTAGATCCAAGGTTAGTCTTGTCTTACAACAAGTTATCGAACTCGAGTGTGGGTTCAATTCAATTTATCGGATTAAGCTAAGAGTTGGTTCAGTTACTTGTCATTGACATATATCAAACTAGTGTACTTAATAAGCATTTACTTATATGTATAACAAAGGGCACTTGGTGCACTAGATGTCACCATATGTGTATCAATACTAGTGCACTTAAGGCACCAAATACCACTATACGCATAAACTTATGCATACTACCACCATATGCATATACTTATGCATACTACCACCATTTGCATAAACTTATGCATACTTGCTTAATAAAGTCTTTAATGCCTACCATCTCTTCTTCACCTTACTACAATCTACTTTACTCATCATGAATTTTTTGTTAGCTAAGTATACATCTACAAGTGGCTTTTCTACCTTACTACCGTTATTATACTAAGTTACTAACTTAAATTTTAGTTAGCTAAGCATGTGACTTATGGCTTTTACTACTATCTACTTTACTACTATTACTTTAAGTGATTACAAATTTTATTTTGAATTACTAGTTCTATTTTGAATTCTACTTTACTGCTACTACTGCTGCTGCTTACCACTGCTACTACTGCCTACTACTACTACTACATGAGCTTTTTCTACAATCCCTTCTACCACTACTAGTGACTACTGTAAGTAGTCATTTTGACATTAATTATAATGAGAGGTCACAAGCTAATTAAACCATAATAACTACTAATTAAGTTTACAATACTAACAATTCTATTCTTTACTATTATTACACATTCTTACAAGCAATTGGCTACTTATCTTGGATAGAACATGAGTTGTAACTATTTCACACACATATATAATATATAGTACTTCAACTATTTCAAGCCTAATTTTAAACAATTGATTAATTAGTCCAAGACTAGAACATGATTAGTAAGCAATCATTCAATAATACCAATTCTATTTCTTTTCTTGCTATATTTATTTTATACAAACTAACGTATTTAATACTTTTAACCAATATCATATAAACAAGAATAACTAATTATAACAAGCATATCTTCTAACATAACTTTACTACTTTCAATCCACAACATTATCCCACATAACTTCTATATAAAAAGTCACAAAAATAATCAAGAGGTAAAGGAAAAATACCCACTTTCTTCTTAGTTCTTTCTCCTCCTTGCTTGAAGTTGCTTCCTTCTTAGCTTATGCTTCTCAAGAGCTTTTAGATCTCTAGATGTATATATATATTTATATGGATGCTTAGAGAAGAGTAGAAGAAGTTTAGGCTAGGGTTTTAGTAGTATAACGAAAGAGCAATTGAAAAGTGAACTTGGGTTTTACTCAACATCATATATAGAGAAAAAGAGGGGGAGGGGGGCTGCTGTCTGCTGCCGGCCACTGCAGAAAGAAAGAAAGAAAGAAGTGGAGTGTGGGTGTATGTGGAAGTCTCTAGGGAGCTTAGGTGTCCCCTTTTTTTTACATTTAACCCCTCAAGCTTTATTTATTTACATTTACCCTATAGAATAACCATGTTGGATTTGGGCCTTAAGAAAAGAAAGCATATCAGGTAAAAAAAAACAATTAACCATATGGATATGCTAAACAAAACAAACATAATAAGAATAAAAATAAAATAACCACATCAATGTATATATATATAAAAATATATATTTTTTTTCATTGTAAAAAAATGTTACATACTAGAGGTATTACAGTTAAAACACATAATTTTAGATTTTTTGAAATCAATTAAAACCGATGGACTAAACCAATAGGTTAGTTAAATAGTTAATTTCTGAATTTTCTAAAAAAATGGCATAAATGTAGCGGGCTACATCGCACAAAAATAGATAAAATAGTGATTTTCAGAATTTTTTGAAATCGGCTAAAACCATTGGACCATAACCGATATAACCCGCACAAGTTGCCTAACACACATAGGAATTTACCGAAATTGACTTAAAATAGTGGAATTACTAGTCCAAACCGATGAAATGAGGCTACCAACAAAATATCAAATTACACAGCGCTATTGTAGCCTTTAATTATCAAAAATCCTCACAATAAAGTCATCAGAATCACACCTTAATTACAATTCTTTTTTCATCAATTACAGATTTAACTACAAATTACAAAATACATTCAATACATAACTCTAGCATATATACTTATTTACACAATTAGAAACCAAAAAATCTGATACTTGCCCACAACACAAATATCGGTTCGATACCAAGTACGCTACTAATTAGAATACTCCGTGAACGTATTTTGACTTTCGTGAGGCCACACACAATAAGCCTTCGCTTCAATTTAATTAAATGCACAATATTCGTATTTCTTATGATAAAAGTAACTTAATTTCCTAATAATTTCAGATTTCACAATTTTCCCCAGCTTAAGAAATTTTGTCCTCAAAATTTAAGCATCTACACACTAAAGGTACTCACCTTTCCATTATATCGTTCAACTAAATAAAGTAATCTTCGGGTAATCATATCCATCGGAGTATTTATACATATCATTCCATTAAATCCGAAATTCCGAATAATTCATACGTATGAATCTTAAACGAACACCACATAAGGAACTGATCATTTACCTTAAATAACTAAAATTTTATCCTGAAATCTGACCATGCATTCGTAAAAAACAAATCCTTCAATATCCACAAAATTGGTTTAATATCAAATTCTCAGAGTCTGATACATGATGGTAACTTCAACATTTCTTTTCCAAAACTCACAATCACAATGATACCCATTATATACAAAGATCCTACAATAAGAAATTCATCGATCTGGAACGATTATTAAAACACTTTAATTCCGAGTTAAATCAACTAAAAACAGTGAATTATCACTCACAAAATTAGCTAAAATAATCTATTTTTGAAACGTACTGAAATTGGCTAACTATCGACTATAACCCTAAATATTGGCTGAAACACTTAAATTTATTATTGCTCGAAATCAGCTAAAAATTGTGGTTAGAAAACACAATGAATCTACGAATTTCTCAAAATCATAATCTCAAAAAGTTGAATCAAACACTTAAATTCAAAATTTTCCGAAATCAGCTAACTACGATGGGGCTATAACCCGACAAAATAGCTTAAAAAGTGAATTTCTTTATTTTCTCAAAATAGTGGAAAACAGTGGACATGCATAAAAGTTGTCTAAAACACTTAAATTTAAAATTTCACAAAATCAGCTTTAAAAATGTGGACTATAACCCACAAAGTTAGCTTTAAAAAAGAATTTACAAATTTACAAAAAACAGATAAAACAATGGTCAGTAACCCACAAAGTTGGCTGAAATAAATAATTTTTGAATTTTCTCGAAATTGGCTAGACCATAAAAGTTTGTTAAAACACTTAATTTTAGATTTTTGAAATCAACTAAAACCAATGGACTAAACCAATAGGTTAGTTAAATGGTTAATTTCTTAATTTTCTAAAGAATTGCATAAAAGTAGTGGACTACATTGGGAAAAATAGATAAAATAGTGATTTTCAGAATTTTTCGAAATCGGCTAAAACCATTGGGGACCATAACCGATATAACCCGCGCAAGTTGCCTAAAACACATAGGAATTTACCGAAATTGGCTAAAAATAGTGGAATTACTAATCCAAACCGATGAGGTGAGGCTACCAACAAAATATCAAATTACACAGCACTATTGTAGCCTTAATTATCAAAAATCCTCACAATAAAGTCATCAGAATCACACCTTAATTACAGTTCTTTTATGATAAATTACACATTTCACTACAAATTACAAAATACATTCAACACATAACTCTAGCATATATACTTACATAAACAATTAGAAACCAAAAAATCCCCACAACTCAAATATTGCTTTGATACCAAGTACGCCACTAATTAGAATACTCTGTGAACATATTTTGACTTTCATGAGGCCACATACAATAAGCCTTCTCTTCAAGTTAATTAAATGCACAATATTCGTATTTCTTATGATAAACGTAGCTTAATTTCCTTATAATTTCGGATGTCACAATTTTCCCCACCTTAAGAAATTTTGCCCTCAATATTTAAGCATCTACACATTAAAGGTACTCTCTTTTCCAATATATCGTTCAACTAATTAAAGTAATCTTCGATTAATCATATCCATCACAGTATTTATACATATGATTCCATTAAATCCGAAATTCCAAATAAATCATATGTATCGATCTTAAAAGAACACCACATTGGGAACTGATCATTTACCTTAAATAACTAAAATTTTATCCTAAAATCTGACCATGCATTCGTAAAAAACAAATCCTTCAATATCCACAAAATTGGTTTAATATCTAATTCTCAGAGTCTGATACATGATGGAAACTTCAACATTTCAAATATGCTCATTTTCCAAAAACTCACAATCACAATGATACCCATTATATACAAAGATCCTACAATAAGAAATTCATCCATCTGGAACGATTATTAAAACACTTTAATTCCGAGTTTCACAAAATCAACTAAAAATGGTAAATTATAAACGACAAAAATAGCTTAAATAATCTATTTTTGAATCGTATTGAAATTGGCTAACTATCGACTATAGCCCTAAATATTGGCTGAAACACTTAAATTTATTATAGCTTGAAATCAGCTAAAAATTGTGGACAATACCCACAGAATTAGAAAACATGATGAATTTTCGAATTTCTCAAAATCAGTCTCAAAAAGTTGAATCAAACACTTACATTCAAAATTTTCCGAAATCAGCTAACTACGATGGGGGCTATAACCCACAAAATAGCTTAAAAAGTGAAAATCTTAATTTTCTCAAAATAGCGGAAAACAGTGGACATGCATAAAAGTTGTCTAAAAGACTTAAATTTAAAATTTCACGAAATTAGCTTTAAAAATGTGGACTATAACCCACATAGTCAGCTTTAAAAATGAATTTTCAAATTTTACAAAAAAACAGATAAGACAATGGTCGTTAACCCACAAAGTTGGCTACAATAAATAGGTTTTGAATTTTCTCGAAATTGGCCAGACCATAAAAGTTTGTTAAAACACTTAATATTAGATTTTTGAAATCAACTAAAATAGATGGACTAAACCAATAGGTTAGTTAGTTAAATGGTTAATTTCTAAATTTTCTACAAATTTGCATAAAATTAGTGGATTAAACATCGCACACAAATAGATAAAATGGTGAATTTCAGAATTTTTTGAATCGGCTAAAACCATTGGACCATAACCGTATAACCCGCGCAAGTTGCCTAAAACACAAATATTAATTTACCGAAATTAGCTGAAAATAGTGGAATTACAAGTCCAAACCGATGAGGTGAGGCTACCAACAAAATTTCAAATTACACAATGCTATTGTATCCTTAATTATCAAAAACCCTCACAATAAAGTCATCAGAATCACACCATCATTACAGTTCTTTTTCATCAATTACACATTTCACTACAAATTACAAAATACATTCAATACATAACTCTAGCGTATATACTTATATACACAATTAGAAACCAAAAAATTTGATACTTGCCCACAACTCAAATATCGGTTCGATACCAAGTACACAGGCCTTTGGTGAAGCCAAGTCAATTGCCAATAATTAGAATACTCTATGAACAGATTTTGACTTTCGTGGGGCCACACACAATAAGCCTTCTCTTCAAGTTAATTAAATGCACAATATTCGTATTTCTTATGATAAAAGTAACTTAATTTCCTAATAATTTCGGATGTCACAATTTTCCCCACCTTAAGAAATTTTGCCCACAAAATTTAAGCATCTACACATTAAAGGTACTCTCCTTTCCATTATATCGTTCAACTAATTAAAGTAATCTTCGGTTAATCATATCCATCACAGTATTTATACATATGATTCCACTTAATCCGAAATTCCATATAATTCACATGTATGAATCCTAAAAGAACACCACATAAGGAACGGATCATTTACCTTAAATAACTAAAATTTTATCCTGAAATCCGACCATGCATTCGTAAAAAACAAATCCTTCAATATCCACAAAATTGGTTTAATATCTAATTCTCAGAGTTTGATACATGATGGAAACTTCAACATTTCAAATATGCTCATTTTCCAAAACTCACAATCACAATGATACCCATTAGATACAAAGATCCTATAATAAGAAATTCAACCATCTGGAACGATTATTAAAACACTTTAATGTCGAGTTTCACAAAATCAACTAAAAACGGTGAAATATAACCCACAAAATTAGCTTAAATAATCTATTTTTGAATCGTATTGAAATTGGCTAACTATCGACTATAACCAAAAATATTGGCTGAAACACTTAAATTTTTTATAGTTCGAAATCAGCTAAAATTTGACCATACCCACAAAATTAGAAAACATAATGAATTTTCAAATTTCTCAAAATCATAATCTCAAAAAGTTGAATCAAACACTTAGATTCAAAATTTTTCGAAATCAGCTAACTACAATGGGGCAATAACCCACAAAGTAGCTTAAAAAGTAAATTTCTTAATTTTCTCAAAATAGTCGGAAAACAGTGGACATGCATAAAAAGTTGTCTAAAACACTTAAAATTAAAATTTCTCGAAATCAGCTTTAAAAATGTGGACTAACCCACATAGTCAGCTTTAAAAATGAATTTTCAAATTTTACAAAAAATGGACAAGACAATGGCCGTTAACCCACAAAGTTGGTTACAATAAATAGGTTTTGAATTTTCTCGAAATTGGCCAGACCATAAAAGTTTGTTAAAACACTTAATATTAGATTTTTGAAATCAACTAAAATAGATGGACTAAACCAATAGGTTAGTTAGTTAAATGGTTAATTTCTAAATTTTCTAAAAATTTGCATAAAATTAGTGGACTAAACATCGCACACAAATAGATAAAATAGTGAATTTCAGAATTTTTCGAATCGGCTAAAACCATTGGACCATAACCGATATAACCCGCGCAAGTTAGCTTGAAAATTGAATTTTTCAAATTTTTATAAAAACGGATAAAACAATGGACGTTAACCCACAAAATTGGCTGAAATAAAAAAATAAAATTGAATTTTCTCGAAATTGGCCAGACCATAAAAGTTTGTTACAACACTTAATTTTACATTTTTTGAAATCAACTAAAACAGATGGACTAAACCAATAGGTTAGTTAAATGGTTAATTTCTAAATTTTCTAAAAAATGGCATAGAAGTAGTGGGCTACATCGCACAAAATTAGATAAAATAGTGATTTTCAGAATTTTTTGAAATCAGCTAAAACGATTGGACCATCACCGATATAACCCGCACAAGTTGCCTAAAACACATTAATTCACCAAAATTGGCATAAAATAGTGGAATTACTAGTCCAAATCGATAAGGAGATGCTACCAACAAAATTTCAAATTATACAGCACTATTGTAGCCTAAATTATCAAAAATCCTCACAATAAAGTCATCTGAATCACACCTTAATTACAGTTTTTTTCATCAATTACAGATTTAACTACAAATTATCAAAATACATTCGTTACATAACTCAAGCATATATATACATATGTACACAATTAGAAACCGAAAAATCCTATACTTGCCCACAACTCAAATATCGGTTCGATACCAAGTACGCCACTTATTAGAATCATCCGTAAACATATTTTGACTTTCGTGAGGCCGCACACATAAGCCTTCTCTTCAAGTTAATTAAATGCACAATATTCATATTTCTTATGATAAAAATAACATAATTTCCTTATAAAGATCCGGATGTCACAATTTTCCCCACCTTAAGAAATTTTGTCCTCCAAATTTAAGCATCTACACATTAAAGGTACTCTCTTTTCCATTATATCGTTCAACTAATTAAAGTAATCTTTGGTTAATCATATCCAACACAGTATTTATACATATGATTCCATTAAATCCGAATTTTCAAACAATTCATATGTATGAATCTTAAAAGAACACCACATAGGGAACTGATCATTTACCATAAATAAATAAAATCATATCCTGAAATCTGACCATGCATTCGTAAAAAACAAATCCTTTAATATCCACAAAATTGGATCAATATCTAATTCGCAGAGTCTGATACATGATGGAAACTTCAACATTTCATACATGTTCATTTTCCAAAACTCACAATCACAATGTTACCCATTATATACAAAGATCCTACAATAATAAATTCATCCATCTGGAACGATTATTAAAACACTTTTAAGTTTGAGTTTCGCAAAATCAACTAAAACGGTGAATTATAACCCACAAAATTAGCTTAAATAATCTATTTTTGAATCGTATTGAAATTGGCTATGGACTATAACCCAAAATATTGGCTGAAACACTTAAATCTACTACTGCTCGAAATCATCTAAAAATTGTGAACTATACCCACAAAATTAGAAAACATAGTGAATTTTCGAATATCTCAAAATCATAATCTCGAAAAGTTGAATCAAATGCTTAAATTCAAAATTTTCCGAAATCAGCTAACCACGATGGGGCTATAACCCACAAAGTAGCTTAAAAAGTGAATTTCTTAATTTTTTCAAAATAGCGGAAAACAGTGGACATTCATAAGAAGTTGTCTACAACACTTAAATTTAAAATTTCACGAAAACAGCTTTAAAAATGTGGACTATAACCCACAAAGTTAGCTTTAAAAATGAATTTTCAAATTTTACAAAAAACGGATAAAACAATGGCCGTTAACCCACAAAGTTGGCTAAAATAAATAATTTTTGAATTTTCTCGAAATTGGCCAGACCATAAAAATTTGTTAAACACTTAATTTTAGATTTTTTGAAATCAACTAAAAACGATGGACACCAATAGGTTAGTTAAATGGTTAATTTTTTAATTTTCTAAAAAATGGCATAAAAGTAGTGGACTACATCGCACAAAAATAGATAAAATAGTAATTTCAGAAATTTTCAAAATCGGCTAAAACCATTGGACCATAGCCGATATAACCCGCACAAGTTGCCAAAAACACATTAATTTACCGAAATTGGCTAAAAAGAGTGGAATTACCAGTCCAAACAGATGAGGTGATGCTACCAAGTACCAACAAAATTTCAAATTACCCGGCGCTATTGTAGCCTTAATTACAGTTCTTTTTTCATCAATTACAAATTTAACTACAAATTACAAAATACATTCAATACATAATTTTAGCATATATACTTATAAACACAATTAGAAACCAAAAATTCTGATACTTGCCCACAACTCAAATATCAGTTCGATGCCAAGTACGCACTAATTAGAATACTCCGTGAACATATTTTGATTTTCGTGAGGCCACACAATAAGTCTTCTCTTCAAGTTAATTAAATGCACAATATTCGTATTTCTTATGATAAAAGTAACTTTATTTCCTTATAAAGGTTCGGATGTCACAATTTTCCCCAGCTTAACAAATTTTGTCCTCAAAATTTAAGCATCAACAGATTAAAGGTACTCTCTTTTCCTTTATATCATTCATCTAATTAAAGTAATCTTCGGCTAATCATATCCATCACAGTATTTATACATATGATTCCATTAAATCTGAAATTCCAAATAATTCATATGTATGAATCTTAAAAGAACACCACATAGGGAACTAATGATTTACCTTAAATAACTAAAATCTGATCCTGAAATCTGACCATGCATTCGTAAAAAATAAATCCTTTAATATCCACAAAATAACTAAAATCTGATCCTGAAATCTGACAATGCATTCGTAAAAAATAAATCCTTTAATATCCACAAATTGGATCAATATCTAATTCTCTGAGTCTAACACAGGATGGAAACATCAACATTTCATATATGCTCATTTTCCAAAACTCACAATCACAATGTTACCCATTATATACAAAGATCCTACAATAAGAAATTCATCCTTCTGGAATGATTATTAAAACACTTCAATTCCAAGTTTCGCAAAATCAACTAAAAACGATGAATTATAACCCACAAAATTAGCTTAAATAATCTATTTTTGAATCGTATTGAAATTGGCTTAACTATGGCCTATAACCCTAAATACTGGCAGAAACACTTAAATTAATTATTGCTTGAAATCAGCTAAAAAATGTGGACTATACCCACAAAATTATAAAACATAATGAATTTTCGAATTTCTCAAAATCATAATCTCAAAAAATTGAATCAAACACTTAAATTCAAAATTTTCCAAAATCAGCTAACTATGATGGGGGTTATAACCCACAAAGTAGCTGAAATAGTGAATTTCTTAATTTTCTCCAAAAAGGCGGAAAACAATGGACATGCAGAAAAAGTAGTCTAAAACACTTAAAATTTAAAATTTCTCAAAATCAGCTTTAAAAATGTGGACTATTAACCCACAAAGTTAGCTTTAAAAATGAATTTTCAAATTTTACAAAAAAAGGATACAACAATGGCCGTTAACCCACAAAGTTGGGTGAAATAAATATCTTTGAATTTTCTCAAAATTGGCCAGACCATAAAAATTTGTTTAAACACTTAATTTTAGATTTTTTGAAATCAACTAAAACCGATCGGCTAAACCAATAGGTTAGTTAAATGGTTAATTTCTGAATTTTCTAAAAAATGGCATAAAAGTGGTGGACCACATCGCACAAAAAATAGATAAAATAGTGAATTTCAGAATTTTTCGAAATCAGCTAAAACCATTGGACCATAATCGATATAACCCGCACAAGTTGCCTAAAACACATATTAATTTACCGAAATTGGCTAAAAATAGTGGAATTACTAGTCCAAACCGATGAGGTAATGCTACCAACAAAATTTCAAATTATACAGCGCTATTGTAGCCTTAATTATCAAAAATCCTCACAATAAAATCATTAGAATCACACCTTAATTACAGTTCTTTTTTCATCAATTACAGATTTAACTACAAATTATCAAAATACATTCAATACATAACTCTAGCTTATTTACTTGTGTACACAATTAGACACTGAAAAATCCTATACTTGCCCAAAACTCAAATATCGGTTCGATACCAAGTACGCCACTTATTAGAATCATCCGTGAACATATTTTGACTTTCGTGAGGCCACACACAATAAGCCTTCTCTTCAAGTCAATTAAATGCACAGTATGCGTATTTCTTATGATAAAAGTAACTTAGTTTCCTTATAAAGTTTCGGATGTCACAATTTTCCCCACCTTAAGAAATTTTGTCCTCGAAATTTAACCATCTACACATTAAAGATACCCTCTTTTCCATTATATCGTTCAACCTTCGGTTAACCAAATCCATCACAGTATTTATACATATGATTCCATTAAATCCAAAGTTCCAAATAATTCATATATATACATCTTAAAGAACACCTACATAGAGAACTGATCATTTGCCTTAAATAATTAAAATCTTATCCTGGAATCTGAACATGCTTCCGTAAAAAACAATTCCCTAATATCCACAAATTTGGATTAATATCTAATTCTCCGAGTCCGAAATGTCCGATACATGATGGAAACTTCCAATTTTCATATATGCTCATTACCCAAAACTCACAATCACAATGTCACTCATTATATACAAAGATCCTTCAATAAGAAATTCATGCTTCCAAAACGATGGTTAAAATATTTTAATTCAGATTTCGCAAAATCAACTAAAAACGGTGAATTATAACCCACAAAATTAGCTAAAATAATCAATTTCTGAATCTTACTGAAATTGGCTAACTATAGACTATAACCCTAAATATTGTCTGAAACGCTTAAATTTATTATTTCTCGAAATCAGCTATAACCCTAATGAATTTTTTGATTTTTTCAAAATCATAATCTCCAAAAGTTGAATCAAACGCTTAAATTCATAATTTTCTAAATAGCGAATTTTCAAATTTTATTTGAAAAATAGACATATGCAGTGGTCTTTAACCCACAAAGTTAGCAAAAATTTATGAATTTTCTCAAAATCGGAGACTCTGTGACTCATAAAAGTTTGCTAAAACACTTAAATTTCGAATTTTTAAAATCAGCTAAAAACGCACAAAGTTAGCTAAAATAGTGAATTTTTGAAAAATAGACATATGCAGTCGTCTTTAACCCACAAAGTTAGCAAAGATTTATGAATTTTCTCAAAATCGGACTTGTGACTCATAAAAGTTTGCTAAAACACTTAAATTTTGAATTTTTAAAATCAGCTAAAAACGGTGAACTAACCCACAAGGTTAGCTAAAATAGTTGTATTCTGAATTTTGTAAAAATTGTCTTGAAAATGTGAACTATAACGCACAAAGTTAGCTAAAATAGTGAATTTTAGAATTTTATCAAATCGGCTAAAACATTGGGACTATAACCGATATAACCCATAAAAGTTGGCTAAAACACTCCAATTCATAATTTCTTGAAATCAGCTAAAAATAATGAACTTACAGTTCGACCGATGGTGAAACTACCAACAAAATTTCAAATTATACAGAGCTACTATAGCCACACACCCTGATTAAAGAATTTTTACCATCAATTACAAAATTAGCTATGCACTTCTCAAATCAAACTATGAACTATAAAGATACATTAGATAACTCTTGCATATCAACTTATATACACAATTAGAAACCGAAATCACAAATATTGGTTCGATATCAAGTTCTACGCCACTTTAATAAGAATCATCCAGGAAAATATTTGTTACTTTCATGAGGCCACACCCAATAAGCGTTCTCTTCAATTTAATTAAAATGCACGATATTTACATTTCTTACATAATATTTATCTAATTTCCTTTGGGATGTTACAATTTTCACCACCTTACGAAGTTTTGTCCTCGAAATTTAAACTACCGCATTAAAGATACTTTCTTTCCCCTTATATCATCCAACTAATTACAGTAATCTCATTCAACCAAATCCATCACAATTTTGATACATATGATTCCATTAAGTCCGAAGTTCTGAATCATTCATATGTCTACATCTTAAAAGAATACTAACATATATTTTTCTTTAATTTATCAATTCCACGTGTTTTGACGAAATTAATCATTTACGGATTACCTTAAACAAACAAAATCTTAGCTTCAAACATCAACATGTATCTGTCAAAAACAATTCCCTAATTTCCACGAAATTGGATAAATATCTAACTCTCCAGATCCGATACAGGATGGATACTTTAGCTTTTCATATATGCTCATCTTCCAAGACTCACAATCGCAATATTACCTGTAATATACAAATATTTTCCTCAAGCAAAAGCATTCACCTACAGTAAGAAATTCAACCTTCTCGAAAGTTGGTAAACCACTATAATTCAAAATTTTGCAAAATCAACTAAACACAGTGAACTAGCCCACAAAATCAACTAAAATAGTGAATTTTTGAATCTTCTTGAAATTGACTAACAGCTATGGACTATAACCCCAAATATTGGCTGAAACACTTAACTATATAATTTCTCGAAATCAGCTAAAAACTGTGGACTATACCTACATAATTAGCTAAATAAATGCATTATCGAATTTTTCAAAATCACAACCTCCAAAAGTTTGACCAAAGCACTTAAATTTAGAATTTTCCAACTAAAAACTATGGGACTGTATAACCCACGAAATTAGCTTAAAATGTGAATTTCTTAATTTTCTTGAAATAGATGAAAAACAATGGACACCCATAAAAAGTTGGCAAAAACGCTTAAACTTAATTTCTCGAAATCAGCTAAAAATGTGGACTATAACCCACAAAGTTAACTAAAACATGAGTTTTGAATTTTCTCAAAATCAGCCAGACTGTTAACTCATAAAACTTTTCTAAAACATTTAAATTTCAGAACTTTTGAAATCAGCCATAAAAAGTTGGTGAAAACACTTAAATTTAATTCTCGAAATCAGCTAAAAATGTGGACTATAACCCACAAAGTTAACTAAAACATATGAGTTTTGAATTTTCTCAAAATCGGTCAGACTATTAACTCGTAAAACTTTTCTAAAACATTTAAATTTCGGAACTTTTGAAATCAGCTAAAAACTGTGGACTAAACCCCACAAGGTTAGCTCAAATGGTTAGTTTTAAATTTTCTAAAAACTAACTTAAAACAGTGATCTATAATGCACAAAGTTAGCTTAACTAGTCGATTTCAAAATTTTCTCAAACTCGGCTAAACATTGGACCATAACCGATATAACCCGCAAAAGATGGCTAAAACACTTATATTCATAATTTCATGAAATCGGCTAAAAATAGTGACTTACCCAAACATGCTGATGCTACTAACAAATTTTCGAATTAAACATAGCTACTGTAGAAATAATTATCAAGAATCCTCACAATAAAGTCATCACAATCACACCTTCATTCAAAAAATTTTACCATCAATACAAATTTAACTAATGCACTTCCCAAATCAAACTACAAATTATCAAAAACATTCAATACATAACTCTAGCATATCAACTTATCTACACAGTTTGAAACCGAAAAATCTCATACTTCGCCTAGAACCTCAAATACTGATTCGATACCAAGTTCTACGCCACTTTATTAAGAATCATTCAGGAAAATACCGACTTTCATGAGCCTACACTAAATAAGCATTCTCTTCAATTTAATTACATGCACGATATTCATATTTCTTACAATAATATTTATCTAATTTCCTTTGGGATGTTACAAGTTTTCCCACTTAAGAAATTTCATCCACGAAATTTAATCATCCACATTAAAGATGCTTTACTTTTCCGTATATCATCCAACTAATTAAAGTAATCTTCAATAACCAAATCCATAACATTTTTTATACAAATGATTCCACTAAATCTGATGTTTTTGAATTATTCATATGTATACATCTCTAAAAACATCAAAATATATTTTTCTTAAATTTATCAATTCCACATGTTGTGATGGAGCTAATCATTTAAGCATCAAAAACAATTCCTTAACAAAATTGGAAAAAAAACTCGAATTCTCCAAATCCAATACATGATGGATACTTTAGCTTTTCATTTATGCATATCTTCCAAAACTCACAATCACAATATTACTTGTTATACAAAGATTTGTTTCAAGCAAAGCATTCTCCTAGAATAAGAAATTCATCCTTCTCGAAAGTTGGCTAAAACACTTAAATTCAGAATTTCACAAAATCGGCTAAAAACAGTGAATTAAACCACAAAATTAGCGAAATTACAGAATTTCAGAATTTTTTCAAAATTGTCTAACAACTATGGATTATAACTCCAAATACTAGCTAAAATATTTAAATTTATAATTTCTCAAAATTAATTTAAAACAGTGGACTATATACCCACAAAATTAATTAAAATAATGAAAATTTGATTTTGACATAACCTCCAAAACATGGTTACAACACTTAAATTCGAAATTTCTTTAAATCTGCTAGAAACGGTGGGACACTAACCCACAAAGTTGTCTTAAAAAGTTGGCTAATAACAAATTTAAGTGAATTTCTTAATTTTCTTGAAATAGGCAATAAAAGGTGGAATCCCAATAAAAATTGGCTAAAACAATTAAATTTCTTGTAATCAGCTTTAAAAATGTGGATTATAACCCAAAAAGTCAGTTAAAATAGTGAAATTTTGAATTTTCTTAAAATCATATAAAAGTAGTAGTCTTTAACCCAAGAAGTAAGCTAAAATAGGCAATTTTAAAATTTTCAGTCAGACTATAACTCACAAAATTTGCTAAAACACATAAATTTTAGAATTCAGTGGGCTCTCCCACAAGGTTAGCTAAAATCATTTATGTCAGAAATCTTCTCCAAATTGGATAAGAAAACTTTGGATTATAACCCAAAAGTTAGCTAAAATAGTACATTTCTGAATTTTCATGAAATCAGCTAGAACCATTTTACTATAAACAATATAACCCACACAACTTGGCTAAAACACTTATATTCATAATTTCTCGAAAACGGCAAAAAACGGTGGATTTACAAATCCGACCTGCGACTAATAAAAATTCAAATTATACATAGTTAATTATTTAAAAAATCCTCACAATAAAGTCATGAGAATCACACCTTCATTAAAGTACTTTTACCATCAATAACAATTTTAACTACGCATTTCTCAAATCAAACTTCAAAATTGTCAAAATACATTCGATATATAACTCTAGCATATAAACTTACATTCAGAATTAGAAACCAAAAATTCCAATACTTTCCCAAGCATCATTCGTTGATCCGATACCAAGTTCTGCGTCGCTTTATTAAGAATCATCGGGGTAAAT
This sequence comes from Hemerocallis citrina, assembly GCA_017893485.1. NCBI lineage: Eukaryota > Viridiplantae > Streptophyta > Magnoliopsida > Asparagales > Asphodelaceae > Hemerocallis > Hemerocallis citrina. The sequence continues at coordinate 224,012,795 of CM030365.1, forward strand.
ACTTGAATTTTGTGAGGCCACACTCAATAGGCTTCTCTTCAATGTAACTAAATGCATGATATCATAATTCTTAGGATAATATTTATCTAATTTCCATATAAAATTTTGGGATGTCACAATATCCCAACCTTAAGAAATTTCGTCCTCAAAATTTAAAACATTCACACATTAAAGATACGTTTAACTTGCCTTATATTGTCCAACTAATTAAAGTAATCTTCAGTGAACAAAATCCATCACATTTTTATACATATGATTTCATTAAATCTGAAGTTTTGAGCATTCATATATATATACATCTCAAATTCACACTAATATTAAAATTTTTTTAAAAAAATAATTAATTCTACATGTTTTGATGGAACCTATCATTTACCTTAGATAGATAAAATCTATTCTCGAAATCTGTACATGTATCTGTCAAAAACAATCCCTTAGTATCTAATTCTCTAAATCCAATACATGATGGATACTTCAAACTTTTCATATATGATCATCTTCGAAAACTCAGTCACACTGTTACTCATAATATACAAAGATTTTCGTCAACTAATCATTCTCCTATACAATAAGAAATATATCCTCCTCGAAGTTGAATACTTAAATATCCAAAATTCTCTTATGAGCTAAAAGAATTTATCAAAATCATCTCCTATAAAAATACTACCAAATCCAATACACTTCTTATGAATATTATTCATCCTAATCCAAATATATGATGATACTTGTTTACTCCATAATGCATTATTTACCACACAATTAATTTACCATAGGTTTATTACCCTCGAGATTTGAACCTCCATCATCAAAAGATAAATACTTCTCCAATAAATATGATCCAATCTAATCCAACACTTGAAATATACGACCTTCTTTCAAGACTCGCATTCTCAGTAGAATTTCTTACTTCACAAAAGCTTCACAAGAATATTCTTTACCATATGAAATTTTATCCTCAAACTTTGAATACGTCATAAGAATAACAATAATAATAGAAATCAATCAAAATATGTAATCAATCTTAAATCCTTATAATTGTGAAAGTCCCTACCACTAAGCTAAAACTTCGAAGTTGTAGAAGGATTGAGGAAAATTGCACTTGTATTCTAACACGCCCCCTCAAGTCGAGAGCTCATTTTTTTATGGACCAAAGAAACGAGATAAATACCGAACAAATTATGGGCCGAGACCTGGACAATACGCAGCTGCATTTTTTTAATCCGCATTTAAATTGCGTAGCCAGTGGGATTCGAACTTGGGTTGCTTTGATACCATGTGAAAGTCCCTGCCACTAAGCTAAAACTTCAAAGTTGTAGAAGGGTTAAGGTAAATCGTACTTGTATTCTAACAATAATAATCAACATTTTATTCCTATTAACCTCAACAATTCTCAATCATATAACTATCCAATATCAACAAGTCCCCAATGTCACCAATCCATTTTATTTTTTTATTTATCAAATATATTTCTCAGAAACAAATGGAAAGGTTCTCTGAGATAATCTTCACAAGTGTGAAAATCCCTCAGAAGTACTCTTACAATAAAACTTCTGAAGTGTTCTCATTTATTATAGATTTAGCATTAGGATCGACAAAGTCATTTTCCTTCAAGTAATGTTAATCAAAAGTAAATACCGTATTCAAATTCACATATATCAAAGTTCTACATATATTTAACAATTTTTGCTCTCTTGAGATGAACTGCATATTGCCTTCAACTATTCTTCATATTCTCACAAAAACCAAGGATGGAATTACCTGGATAAAAAAAAATAACTTTATTCACTATAGCATGTTTAATCCAAAACACATGATCAAAAACTCATGTTGTTTGTGTCTTTCTCAAGTGAATTTTTTGGATATTTTCCTTGTTCTGAAAGTTCATTCTCAAATAGATATAGTGCTCATATGAGATCATCATAAAGTAGACCACTCAAAGTGTTGGATATTTGGTTTTCCATAGTTAATTGGCTGAATCTATAATCCATAAATAACCTCATCAATCTGTCTTATTCCGTTTATTACTAAATTATTTTTGCTCCCAAAGGTGATGCATGACTCAGTCCATTAAATACTTATCGTTTCTAGCATAAGACAAAAAGAGACTTAACATCTTTTAAAACTATTCAAACTTGTATGTCACGGAGAAGATCAATTTACTGTTACTGATATCATCAAATTCATGAAATAACCATATTATTTCCTATGAAAGATTTGAGAAAACACCCCGAAACTATTCCACTTTCTACAAAAACACCCATTAACTATCAAATTCTGACAAAACACCCGTCAACTTTTATGAGTCAACTTGACCAAAGTGATTTTGGACAAGAATGAACCAAATTTTGTTTTTCAAAGTTCCCCTTATTTCCTACTTGTGTACCCTATTATACAAGTAGAAAGACAGATAGTAGATGGTGACCAAACAAAGGTAGGTGTTTAACGTATAAAACATTATGTTACATATAACACTGTACGAACTTCCTTATACTAACACTGACTTCTTCACATTCATCAACAGTATATATTCCTATAAAACATTTCTCCATATGCCCGTCCTTCTAAAATTAATCTAATCAATTCTAGGCCCTAGTCACAACATTTCAATTCTATATTGGTTAAGTTCTTCTCAGTCAGTATCCTTTATTAATCGTAACTTTCTTTACACAATTATGACATTCATGATCCAAACAAATTATCTCCTTTAGTCTCCAAAGTTTTAATCCCTGTTCTAAGTGTCAAGATTCAGCACTCGCAGACTTTAAGGATCACCAATCATTCTTAAATTCTATGATGATCAAAACCTTTTGCTCTGGTACCAAATTGTAATAACCTACCTCGGAAACCAACTAATCGGATCCGATGCGGTGATGCAACTAACAATTTTTCGAATTATATACAGCTACTGGAGCCTTAATTATCAAAAAAAAAGGACAACAAAGTCATCAGAATCAAACTTTTAAAGTATCTATACTACCAATTACAAATTTAACTATGCAGTTCACAAATCAAACTTTCAATTTTCAAAATACATTAGTTACATAACTCTACCATATAGCTTACACACACAATTAAAAACTGAACAATCCGACACCTGCCCAAACCTTAATAATTGGTCTGATCCAGCTCCACCCCAATTTATTCAAAAATCCTCGAGGAAAATATTGTGACTTTGTTGAGATCACTACTCAATAATCCTTCTCTTCAATTTAATTAATTGCACAATATTCATATTTCCTTATGATAATATTTATTTTTAATACATATGATTCCATTAAATCCGAAGTTACGAAACATCCCTATGTATACATTTAAAAGAACACTAACATAATACTTTTTTTAAGAAAATTATTATTCCATATGTTTTGATAACCTATCATTTACCTTAGATAAACAAAATCTTATCTCAAAATTTGAACATACATCCATCGAAATCCATCAAAAACAAATTCTTAATATTCACTCAATTAGATTAATATCGAATTCTCATAATTCTTCAAAACGTTTCTTCAGATCGGCGACCGTTTAACGAAAACCTTATCAAGAACAAAAATAGAATTCAGATTTCTGATCCCAAAAAAAAAGAAATCGAAACCCTAATTTCAAACGAAAACGAAATCCGATATCTAATTTCAAATTCGATAGTAAAAGGAAACACTAATATCTATTGGATAACGAAATTGAGATATGACGGAGAATACTAACCTGATTAAGAAAACTTGAACCCTAGTTTCGGATGAGAAACGCATTGGGATTTGGAAGACAGTGACGACGGATTTGAAAAGGGGAGGGTTACCATTTTTGGCAGGGGGAAAAGGCGCGTGTCTGTAATGGCGTTTGATAATTATCAAGAATCCTCACAATAAAGACATCAGAATCACACCATGATTAAAACACTTTTACCATCAATTACAAATTTAACTAATGCACTTCCCAAATCAAACAACGAATTATCAAAATACATTCAATACATAACTCTAGCATATAAACTTATCTACACAGTTAGAAACAAAAAAATCCGATACTTTGCCTAAACCTCAAATACTGATTCGATACCCAGTTCTATGCCACTTTATTAAGAATCATTCGGGAAAATATTGAATTTCATGAGCCTACACTCAATAAGCATTCTCTTCAATTTAATTAAATGCACGATATTCATATTTCTTACAATAATATTTATCTAATTTCCTTTGGGATGTTACAATTTTTCCCACCTTAATCATCCACAATTAAAATGCTTTATTTTTCCTTATATCGTCCAACTAATTAAAGTAATCTTCAATAACCAAATCCATTAACCTTCTTTATACAAATAATTCCACTAAATCCGATGTTTTCGAATTAATCATATGTATACATCTTTAAAAACATTAAAATATAGTTTTCTCAATTTATCAATTCCACGTGTTTTGATGGAACAAATCATTTTTCCTTACATCAAAATCTAATCATGAAATCTGAACATGTAAGCATAAAAGCAATCTATATAATAAAACACAAAGAAGCTATCAAGTGGCTCTCATTCAATAAGGTTGAAATCAATGGTTCAGATCTAACCTCACAAAACATATTTTCCCGCTCAAAAGTTTTCTCCCAAAACTCAAATTCAAATCCCCTCAAAACAACTCCTTTATTTATTCTCTCTCTCTCTCTCATTCTCTCTCTATTTACTCACAAATTATATTTTCGGATTTCGGGTTTGTAAATTTTCCGATTTTTTATACATTTTTTATTGCTCATGTTACATTTAAAACAGAAAATATCTCATCAACAGTTAAATTTCATCATTTTCCACACTCAAAGTTCTAAGAAGTTGGATTTTACATCCCCATTTATAATTATTTTTCAACATATACTAATGGAAACATGGACTTTTATTTAAAACTAATTATTGTTTTACTATTCAAACTTGAGCTACATAATTGTTGTTTTACTCTTTACATGACTTTCATATATTGTATCGTTCCGAAGACGTGCCGTAGGCACGTGCCCACGGGCAAATCTAGTTCCTTAACAAAATTCGAAAAAAATTATATTTCTCCGAATCCAATACATGATGGATACTTAAGCTTTTCATTTATGCTCATCTTCCAAAACTCACAATCACAATATTATTTGTTATACAAAGATTTTTGTCAAGCAAAGCATTCTCCTAGAATAAGAAATTCATCCCGCTCGAAAATTTGCTAAAACACTTGAATTCAGAATTTCACAAATTAGCTAAAAACAGTGGATTATACACCACAAAATTTGCTAAAATACTAAATTTCAGAATCTTATCGAAATTGTCTTAACAACTATGGACTATAACCCCAAATATTGGCTAAAACATTTAAATTTATAATTTCTCAAAAATCAGCTTATATTGGGGACTATATAACCCACAAAATTTGTTAAAATAATGAAATTTTGACTTTCACATAACCGCCAAAACTTGGTCACAACACTTAAATTCATAATTTCTTTAAATCAGCTAGAAACGGTGGAACTCTAACCCACAAAGTTGTCTTAAAAGGTTGGCTAATAACAAATTTAAGTGAATTTCTACATTTTCTTGAAATAGGCAATAAAAAGTGAACACCGAAAAAAAGTTGGCTAAAACACAAATTTACAATTCCTGTAATCTGCTAAAAAAAATGTGGATTACAACCCAAAATGTTAGTTAAAATAGTGAATTTTTGAATTTTCTTAAAATCAGATAAAAGTAGTGGTCTTTAACCCAAGAAGTTAGCTAAAATACATAATTTTTGAATTTTCGGCCAGACTATTAACTCATAAAAATTTGCTAAAACACTAAATTTTGGATATTAGTGGTCTTTTAACCCAAGAAGTTAGCTAAAATAGATAATTTTTGAATTTTCAGTTAGACTATAACTCATAAAAATTTGCTAAAACACTTAAATTTTAGAATTTTTGAAATCAACTAAAAACGGTGGTCAAACCCATAAGTAGGGCTGCAATCGAGCCGAGCCGAGCCGAATACCTTCAGGCTCGAGCTCGGCTCGTTTACGAAATGAGCTCAATTTTGAGCTCGAGCTCGGTTCAAGCCGAGCTTTGACCATATTCAAGCCGAATAGCTCGCGAGCTTAGCCTAAAAAAAAAATAAGCTCGAGCTCGGCTCGTTTACAAATCGAGCTCGGATTTGAGCTCGAGCTCGGCTCGAGCTCAGTTCGAGCCGAGCTTTGACCGAGCTCAAGCCGAATAATTCGCGAATAGCTCGATTCGTTTGCAGCCCTACCCACAAGGTTAGTTAAAATCATTAATTTCCAAAATTTTCTCCAAATTGGATAAGAAAACATTGGACTACCCAAAAGTTAGCTGAAATAGTGAAGTTCTGAATCTTCTTGAAATCAGCTAGATCCATTTTACTATAAACAATATAACCCACACAACTTGGCTAAAACACTTATATTCATAATTTCTTGAAATCGGCAAAAATGGTGGACTTACTAATCCGACCTGCAACTAACAAATATTCAAATTATACATAGTTAATTATTTAAAAAATCCTCACAATAAAGTCATGAGAATCACACCTTCATTAAAGTATTTTTACCATCAATAACAATTTTAACTATACAATTCTCAAATCAAACTTAACAAATATTCAAATTATACATAGTTAATTATTTAAAAAATCCTCACAATAAAGTCATGAGAATCACACCTTCATTGAAGTATTTTTACCATCAATAACAATTTTAACTATACAATTCTCAAACCAAACTTCAAAATTGTCAAAATACATTCGATATATAACTCTAGCATATAAACTTACATACAGAATTAGAAATCAAAAAATCCAATACTTGCCGGCCCAAGCATCGATCAGTGATCCGATACCAAGTTCTACGTCGCTTTATTAAGAATCGTCAAGGAAAATACTTTGACTTCGTGAGGCCACACTCAATAGGCTTCTCTTCAATGTAACTAAAAGCATGAGATTCATATTTCTTAGGATAATATTTATCTAATTTCCTTATAAATTTTGGGATGTCACAATATCCCCACCTTAAGAAACTTCGTCCGCAAAACTTAAAACATACACACATTAAAGATATGTTTATTTTGCCTTATATTGTCCAACTAATTAAAGTAATCTTCAGTGAACAAAATCCATCACATTTTTTATACATATGATTTCATTAAATCTGAAGTTTTGAGCATTCATATATATACATCTCAAAAGCACACCAAGATTTTTTTTTAAAATATTAATTCCCCGTGTTTTGATGGAACCAATCATTTACCTTAAATATATAAAATTTATTCTCGAAATATGTACATGTATCTGTCGGAAACAATCCCTTAGTATCTAATTCTCATAATCCAATACATGATGGATACTTCAAACTTTTCATATATGGTCATCTTCGGAAACTCACAGTCACAACGTTACTCGTAATATACGAAGATTTTTGTCAACTAATCATTCTCCTATACAATAAGAAATATATCCTCTTCGCAGTTGAATACATAAATATCCAAAATTCTCTTATGAGCTAAAAGAATTTATCAAAATCATCTCCAGTCAAAATACTTCCAAATCCAATACATTTCTTATGCATAACATATATGTTGATACTTGTTTACTCCATAATGCATTATTTACCAAAGAATTAGTTTACCATAGGTTTACTATCATCGAGATTTGAACCTCCATACATCAAAAGATAAAAACTTCTATAATGAATATGATCCAATCTAATCCGACACTTGAATATACGACCTTCTTTCAAGACTCACAATCACAGTAGACTTTCTTACTTCACAAAAGCTTCACAAGAATATTCTTTACTGTATGAAATTTTATCCTAAAACTTTGAATACGTCATAAGAATAACAATAATAATAGTAAATCAATCAAGATAGGTTAATCAATCTTAAATCTTTATAATGATCAACATTTTCTATTAACCCAAACAATTCTCAATCATATACCTATCCAATATCAACAAGTCCCCCCAAGGTCACCAATCCATTTTAAATTTTTATTAATCAAACCTGTTTCTCAGAAACAAATGGAAAGGTTCTCTGAGATAATATGCACAAAAGTCTGAAAATCCCTTAATAGTACTTTTATAATAAAATTTCTAAAGCGATCTCGTTTACTATAAATTTAGCTTTGGGATCCACAAAGTCATTTTCCTTCGAGTAATGTTAATCGAAAGTAATTCCCGTATTCAAAAATCACATATTTAAGTTCCATATATATTTCACAATTTTTAATCTCCTGAGAATTGCCTTCAACTATTCTTCATAGTCTCACGAAAACCAAGGATGGATTAAATACCATAACTAAGAGCTACTACAAATTACCTAGATAAAACTAAATAACTCTATTCACTAGAGCATGTTTAATCCAAATCACAGGATCAAAAACTCATGGTGTTTTGTGTCTTTCCCAAGTGAATCTTGTGGATATTCTCCTTCTCGTTCTGAAAGTTCATTCTCAAATACATATAGTGCTCATAAGAAATAATCATAAAGTAGACCGCTCAAAGCGTTGGATATTTGGTTTCCAATAATGAAATGGCTGAATCTATAATCCATAAATAACCTCATCAATCTATCTTATTTCATTTATTACTAAATTATTTTTGCTCCCAAAGGTGATGCATAACTCGGCCCATTAAATACTTATCTTTTCTAGCATAAGAAAAATACAGACTTAACATCTTTTAAAACTATTCAAACTTGTGTGTCACGGAGAAGATCAATTTACTGTTACTAGGATCGTCAAAATCATAAAATAACCATATTATTTCTCGACGATCGTTGCTGCTTCCTTACTACTTCATGTTGTTTTTCTTTCATTCGTTATTTTATCTAGTTGTTATAGCGAACTGCTTATCATATTATTTTAATACTGGCACCCTGTACTCCCGGGCATCTTGACCCGATGTTGATGTATTATCCAAATGATGGTTATTCTATTTTCAGCTCATGTGATTATTATATTTGCCTGCGTGAATGTGTTATAAAGATCTTGTTGAGCTTATAATTGTACAGCTTATGGATGATGTATATCATTCGATGGGCCTCAGTTGCGTGCCTGTATTTCCGTATAGTGGGAAACGGGGCGTGACATTTTGAAATCAACTAAAAACGGTGGTCTAACCCACAAGGTTAGCTAAAATCATTAATTTTCAAAATTTTCTCCAAATTGGATAAGAAAACATTGGACTACCCAAAAGTTACCTGAAATAGTGAATTTCTGAATCTTCTTGAAATCATTTATAACCATTTTACTATAAACAATATAACACACACAACTTGGCTAAAACACTTATATTCATAATTTTTTGAAATCGGCAAAAACGGTGGACTTACTAATCCGACCTGCAACTAACAAATATCCAAATTATACATAGTTAATTATTTAAAAAATCCCCACAATAAAGTCATGAGAATCACACCTTCATTAAAGTATTTTTACCATCAATAACAATTTTAACTATACAATTCTCAAATCAAACTTAACAAATATTCAAATTATACATAGTTAATTATTTTAAAAATCCTCACAATAAAGTCATGAGAATCACACCTTCATTGAAGTATTTTTACCATCAATAACAATTTTAACTATACAATACTTAAATCAAACTTCAAAATTGTCAAAATACATTCTGTATGTAAGCATATAAACTTACATACAGAATTAGAAATCAAAAAATCCAATACTTGCCGGCCCAAGCATCGAGATCATTGATCCGATACCAAGTTCTACGTCGCTTTATTAAGAATCGTCAAGGAAAATACTTTGACTTCGTGAGGCCACACTCAATAGGCTTCTCTTCAATGTAACTAAAAGCATGAGATTCATATTTCTTAGGATAATATTTATCTAATTTCCTTATAAATTTTGGGATGTCACAATATCCCCACCTTAAGAAACTTCGTCCGCAAAACTTAAAACATACACACATTAAAGATATGTTTATTTTGCCTTATATTGTCCAACTAATTAAAGTAATCTTCAGTGAACAAAATCCATCACATTTTTTATACATATGATTTCATTAAATCTGAAGTTTTGAGCATTCATATATATACATCTCAAAAGCACACCAAGATTTTTTTTTAAAATATTAATTCCCCGTGTTTTGATGGAACCAATCATTTACCTTAAATATATAAAATTTATTCTCGAAATATGTACATGTATCTGTCGGAAACAATCCCTTAGTATCTAATTCTCCGAATCCAATACATGATGGATACTTCAAACTTTTCATATATGGTCATCTTCGGAAACTCAGTCACAATGTTACTCATAATATACGAAGATTTTTGTCAACTAATCATTCTCCTATACAATAAGAAATATATCCTCCTCGAAGTTGAATTCTCTTATGAGCTAAAAGAATTTATCAAAATCATCTCCTATCAAAATACTTCCAAATCCAATACATTTCTTATGCATAACATATATGTTGATACTTGTTTACTCCATAATGCATTATTTACCAAAGAATTAATTTACCATAGGTTTACTATCCTCGAGATTTTGAACCTCCATAGATCAAAAGATAAAAACTTCTATAATGAATATGATCCAATCTAATCCGACACTTGAAATATACGACCTTCTTTCAAGACTCACAATCACAGTAGACTTTCTTACTTCCCAAAAGCTTCACAAGAATATTCTTTACTGTATGAAATTTTATCCTGAAACTTTGAATACATCATAAGAATAACAATAATAATAGTAAATCAATCAAGATAGGTTAATCAATCTTAAATCTTTATAATGATCAACATTTTATTCCTATTAACCCCAACAATTCTCAATCATATACCTATCCAATATCAACAAGTCCCCCCCCCCCCCCGGTCACCAATCCATTTTAAATTTTTATTTATCAAACCTATTTCTCAGAAACAAATGGAAAGGTTCTCTGAGATAATCTGCACAAGAGTCTGAAAATCCCTCAGTAGCACTTTTATAATAAAACTTCTAAAGCATTCTCGTTTAGTATAGATTTAGCTTTGAGATCCACAAAGTCATTTTCCTTCGAGTAATGTTAATCGAAAGTAATTCCCATATTCAAAAATCACATAAGTTCTATATATATTTCACAATTTTTAATCTCTTGATATGAACTGTTATATTGCCTTCAACGATTCTTCATATTCTCAGGAAAACCAAGGACGGATTAAATACCATAACTAAGAGCTACTACAAATTACCTGGATAAAACTAAATAACTCTATTCACTAGAGCATGTTTAATCCAAATCACATGATCAAAAAGTCATGGCGTTTGTGTCTTTCTCAAGTGAATCTTGTGGATATTGTCCTTCTTGTTCTGAAAGTTCATTCTCAAATACATACAGTGCTCATAAGAGATAATCATTAAGTAGACCACTCAAAGTGTTGGATATTTGGTTTTCCATAATTAAATGGCTGAATCTATAATCCCTAAATAACCTCATCAATCTATCTTATTTCATTTATTACTAAATTATTTTTGCTCCCAAAGGTGATGCATGACTCGGTCCATTAAATACTTATCTTTTCCAGCATAAGAAAAATACAGACTTAAACATCTTTTAAAACTATTCAAACTTATATGTCCCAGAGAAGATCAATTTATTGTTACTAGTATCATCAAAATCATAAAATAACCATATTATTTCCTAGGATAGATTTAAGAAAACACCTCGAAACTATTCCACTTTCTACAAAAACACCCATCAACTATCAGATTCTGGAAAAACACCCCTCAACTTTTTTGAGTCAACTGGACCAAAGTGATTTTGGACAAGAATGAACCAAATTTTGTTTTTCAAAGTTACCCTTATTTGCTACTTGTGTACCCAATTATACAAGTAGAAAGACAGATAGTAGCTGGTGACCAAACAAAGGTAGGTGTTTAATGTATAAAACATTATATTACATATAACACTGTACGAACTTCCGTATACTAACACTGACTTCTTTACATTCATCTACAGTATATATTCCTATAAAACATTTCTCCATATGCCCCTACTTCTAAAATTAATCTAATCAATTCTAGGCCTTAGTCTCAACATTTCAATTCTATATTGGTTAAGTTCTTCTCAATCAGTATCCTTTATTAATCATAACTTTCTTTACACAATTATGACATTCATGATCCAAACATATTATCTCCTTTAATCTCCAAAGTTTTAATCCCTGATCTAGAACTATAAATAATATACACAAATGTGTCAAGATTCGACAGTCACAGTCTTAGGGATCACTGATCATTCTTAAATACCAAATTGTAATAACCTACCTCGGAAACCTACTAATCTGATATGATGCGGTGATGCAACTAACTAATTTTCAAATTATATACAGCTAATTTTCAAATTATATACAGCTACTGGAGCCTTAATTATCAAAAAACCCCGGACAACAAAATCATCAGAATCAAACTTTTAAACTATTTATACTACCAACTCTCAAATCAAACTTTCAATTTTCAAAATACATTAGTTACATAACTCTACCATATATATTTTACACACACAATAAGAAACTAAACAATCCAACACTTGCCTAAACCTCATCATTCATTGGTCTGATCCAAGCTCCACCCCAATTTATTCAAAAATCCTCAAGGAAAATATTGTGACTTTGTTTCCTTCTCTTCAATTTAATTAATTGCACAATATTCATATTTCCTTATGATAATATTTATTTTTAATACATATGATTCCATTAAATCCGAAGTTACGATATATATATATATATATATATATATATATATATATATATCTTAAAAGAACACTAACATAATACTTTTTTTTAAGAAATTTATTATTCCATATGTTTTGATAACCGATCATTTACCTTAAATAAACAAAATCTTCTCACAATTTGAACATACATCCATCAAAAACGATTTCTCAATATTCACTCAATTAGATTAATATCTAATTCTCAGAATCCGATACATGATGGATACTTCAAATTTCCATGTATGCTCATCTTCCAAAACTCACAATCGCAAAGTTACTCGTTATACCCAAAGATTTTCCTCAAGCAACCAGTCTTGTAAAATAATAAATTCATCCTCCTCAAAAGTTGGCCAAAACACTTAAATTAAATTTTTCATAAAATCGACTAAAAACAGTGCACCCACAAAATTAGCTAAAATAGTGAATTTTGAATGTTTTTGAAGTTGGCAAACAAATATAGACTATAACCCCAAAAAAAGTCATAGACTTAAATTTTGAAATTTCTCAAAAATAGCTAAGAATTGTGGACTAACCCACAAAGTTTTGAATTCAAAATCATAACCTATAAAAGTAGACTAAAACACTTAAATTCAAAATTTCTTATAAATCAGCTAAAATTGGTGGGGACTAACCTACAAAGTTAGGTTTAAAATTGAATTTCATAATTTTGTCGACTGCACTTAAAACAGGAGACACACATAAAAAAATTGACTAAACACACTTAAATTTAGACATTTTTTAATCAATTTTTTTAATGTGGATTGTATCCCACAAAGTTAACTAAAATAGTGAATTTTTGAAATTTTTTTCTTCTTTTAATTGACTATAAAGTGTGGCTATAATCCATTAAAGTTGACTAAAACACTTAAAATTATAATTTCTCAAAATAAGCTAAATACGGTGGACTACATAACACAAAAAAGTTTGCTAAACTTGTGAATTTCTGAATTTTCTCAAAATTGGCTGAAAACAGTGAGATATGTAAAGCCACAAAAGTTGGCTACAACACTTAATTATTTCTAAGTTATTCTTACAATTCAGTCAAAATTTGATAGCGTATTTTGTTTCAAATTAGATGGTCAAATCATCCAATTAACTTAAGAGTATCCACAATATGGATGAATGTGGAGATACTCTAGTTAAACAGTTCGACTATATTGTACTTTTAGTATATAATTTAGATTTATTATTTTGCATATGGAAGAAAGAAAGATAACAATTGCCATTATATTCTTAGGTAGAAGTAATTACATTCCATTCTTTACTAGTACTTAAATGTGCTAAGGTGAGAGAAAGAGAGCTGACAACTACACAAAAGAATTGTAGTGAAATTAAAACAAAACTATAAACTAAAATAATGATTAGGGATCTGAACAATAAACCTCTTTTAATCAACAAGCAGGCAAACACAGTTATTAGAGAAAAATGCTCTTAGTACATACATCTAATACTCAACACTACCCAACTAATCATCAAAATAACGCTTAAATTACTTAATGAGTCATTACCTTGTTAGTCTAAACACTGAGAAAGTCCTACCTAAACCCTCCAAGAATCCATGTATAAAACTTGGAGAAATCAAATCAAGTAAAGATTTGAGCAAGCACATTCATTCATTATCAGAATTTGCACAAAAAAGAAGATATTTCTCTTCTGCCTTTACTATACTTCATATAATAACTAACATAAAGAAACAACATATGAAATCATCTGAAATAAAATCGACAGTAAAATAGGTAAAGACACTTACAGATCGTGGTCTTCTTCAAAACGTTTCTTCAGATCGCCATCGATCTCACCCACATCCACCGATCGAGAACCGTTTAACGAAAACCTAATCAAGAACAAAACTAGAATTCGGATTTCTGATCCCAAAAAAAATATTCGAAACCCTAATTACAAACGAAAACGAAATCCGATATCTAATTTCGAATTCCATAGTAAAAGGAAACCCTAATTTCGATTGGATAACGAAATTGAGATATGTATTTAAGATCGAGAAGGAGAATACTTACCTGATTAACAAAACTCGAACCCTAGTTTCGGATGAGAAACGCACTGGGATTTGGAAGACGGAGACGATGGATTTGAAACGGAGAGGGTTTCCATTCTTTGGGGGGGGGGGGTGTAATAAAGGCGCTTGTTTGTAATGGCGTTTGATACTTACGATAGTTTTATAGAAGAGAAATGTCGGTGGGTTAAGTTGCGGACTAACAACGCTGAGTTAATTAAGTTGCGGATTAACGACGCTCTGTTATTACAGCTGTTATTTTCTATAAATGGGCTTGGGCCAGTTTCTTTTAATTGTTTGTTAATATGGTATCGGTCCGTGGGCTTGGATCCATTGATATTTTTATTTTCTATTGAGTTTTTTTGTTTTGGGGGGGGGGGGGGGCAAGTGGAAATAAATCAATAGAAACGTTCATAGACCACGATATGAGCTCTCCCAGTCCCAAGTATCGTGCACCTCAAGAGGTTCTATCAAGAGCAGACTAGGTATGAGAGATTTGAAGTCTCAAAGACATTGTTTCAGTACAAATTGGCAGAAGGATATCCTGTTGGAACTCGTATGCTCAAGATGATTTGGTAAATATAGAATCTTGAAATGCTTAATGGTTTCCCTTTGGGTCAAGAGTTTGGCCAGCCATAGAATTTTTCAATTCTGACCCAAGGGATTTATTAGATCAAATCAAATGATTTTGACGTATCCAGAATAATACCAATCCAACCCATTTCATGAATAAATGTGACCAATTAATTAACCAACAAAACTACTTTACAAATAACACTTTGTTGTTGCATCGAAACATATAAATGTTGACTAATCTGACTAACGTTGACCTTGGTAAAATGAAATGGTAGAATAATTGAAAAATGAAATTATTCAGTAATATACATTAAATGTTGAGATTACGCATTGAATTTCTGGTAGTAGATCCATAGTCTATGTAATGGATTTCAGACTCCGTACGTCGTTTGGATGTTGAGTTCAAGTTTTTTGCATTTATCATAATAGAGTAGTCTTCTTGTTACTCGGAATAAATTTATGTATTTTTTTTTCTACATTTCGGTTATTGTATAATCTCATGTATTCGAATATGAATCGTTTTCATTCGTAAGAATCATATTATATTTTACTCAAGAAAAACAATCATATTATTTACAATTAACATATTATGAAACTCTTTTTAAGCTAAAAAATATATAAGAAAATTGAAGTCCATTAGTAATATGACACAACGAGCTACTACCAACAGCCAACTCAATAAAAGAAATCTGGAACAAAAATAAAGTTTGTATTGCTAAGTCCGTGAGTGCTAACCAATCTACTACGCATTTTTATCTAATGTAGATCCTAAGTGTAAGAAACATAAATATATATTGTTTTGTTCTTCTCTCTAGGTTGTTTTTTTCTTTTAATGGTAAAGATGGATCGATCATTAATTGTTCAAGTTAGCACGCAAGGAAATGTTATGGAAAATTAGAAAAAATCAGAATAGATGAAAGAGTCCCAACCAAAGACTAAACTATACAGTTCAACATCAACATTGTTGCTTCATTGGATATAACTTACCATTGCCAAACTGAGCTCAGAGGATTGGGAAAGAAGCCAAGAATAAAGGCAATTCTAATCAGACAAAAAAAAAAAAAATACTAGAAAGCTGGCTTGTATGCTTCAAACTCTTCACGGAAAATATGGATTGTATGACAAATGTTTGATCTTATCAACATGTAACAAGAAAGATACAATTAACATATATATGTTTGGAAACTTAAGTCCAACCCTTATCTTAGTTACTATTTTAATATATCCTAAGCACCCTAAACAATTAAAAAACAATTTTTAGTTGGTGTTAATTCTCTCATACTGTAGTTTGAGAAGGATACCTGATCTGATTCAGCAAAAGATCAAGAAAATCGTAGGTAAAATTATTGACAAGTCAGCTACACAATAAAACTAAATGTAAGATAAGTATGATGATGACTCAAAAAGTAATGTCTTATAATTGCAGAAGATGTTGGCTTTGAATAGTAAGCACCAAAATGTCATGATTCACTCCAATATTAATTGTGACTGAAATGTCTCCATCTTCATCTTTTTATTTAGATGTTGCAAGTCTTGATCAATCCTTACTTGCATGGCTGGCTTCATTAACAATTTCAAGACGCTACATTTCAAAACTAGATTATCAAAAACACCAAGGCAATTAAGACATTAAGTCGAGTCTAGACATTATTGTCGTATATTATAAATATAAATTTTATATTAATGAAACAGATTAATCGCACTTTATCTCTTCTTTTACGAAAAGTACTAAAATGATCAATCACTTGCTATACGATTTAAATACTCAAATCCGAGTACAATGATACTCTTTACACTTAGATTCAATTATACTCTCTATTTGCATTTGAATCTTATAGTGATTCAATCATTAAATTGAATCTTTAAGGTAAGGGCAAATTTCATATAACTCTACTAAGTTTTGCAACTTTGGCAGATAACCATATGAAATATAAAAAAATGCTTATAACCCTACCGAACTTTGTTTTCGGTTAGAAGACTAGTAAACTGACTGACACCGTTATCTTTAGCAAGAAATGACTAAAATAACCTGGACTGTATTAATAATTTTTTCCTAAAATGACCCTCTTTTTGAAAGTTTTTGCCAAACTGACCTACTTTTTTAAAAAATTCTCAAAACAACCTACTCGCTGTCTCAAAAAGCGAGTTTGGAAAAAATTTCATCGCTTTTTCAGACAGCAAGTGTGAGGCTTGGGTTTTCCCTGGCCAAGACTCGATGTCTCAAAAAGCGATGGAGTTTTCCTCAAACTCGCTTTTTTAGACAGCAGGTGTCGTTTGGGGGTTTTTTATACCATAGGCTCGAATTTCGACCTCACTCTCTCTTTCAACTCTCTATCTTCCTCTTCCTCTTCCTCTTCTATCCCCGAAACCCAAAACCCTAGCCTCCCAAAATCGACCTCCTACCCACAAAATCTCCTATAAATCTAAATTTATTCGTTTAATCTTTCCCAACCCTCTCACCTTCCACTCTCAAAACCCTAAACCCATCTTCCGAAAGATCTATAATTTGGAATTTTGATAAACTTCAAGAGGATAGCAACTTCAACTCTTTTACCCATATATTTACGTCTATATCCTTCCGAATATTATTGTGAAGGTATGATTTATATCACCTATTATTTTGTACATTATTGTAGGTTTTGTGTGTGGCTAGATAATAACTCGTATTTTCGTATAAATATACATAGATATGGATTACGATATTTTTATTTTGTTATACTTTGGTGGTGAAATAATTAGTGATCCAAAAATAGGTTGTTGTTACAGTGTCGTTGATCCTGGAATAGTTTGGGCACCTCGTACCATTACATTGGCAGAAATAGTTGAGAAAATCTATGAAGTTACTAATTAGGATAGGGATCAATGGAATGTGAAAATTTTAGCTTGGTACGCAGCAGGAAAAAAAGATGGTCAGTATTTTATGACAGTGCCCGTATCTACTGTTAATGCTATGAAGTCAATGATTGCTAGGATACTTGATCCCAACTGTACTTGGTCTGCATTGGAGTTATATATTAATCAAATCCAAATTATGAATGCTCAACCACATAATAATCCTAGTTCAAGCTTTGTGCGAGAAGTGCCGACACAGCAGATGAGATCTAATCTTGTTCAAACTTCACAAGCAATTTCACTGTCCCCACAAGAAGACACGTTCACAAATACAACATGCCCGGATTCTACAGATGTTGAGTTGCCCCGTCAACCTAGTCTGGTTCATGACTATGTTCAAAATGACACTTTATTTGAATTATTTCAAAATGTTACCATTAACAACGACCTATTAGACGATGATGAAAAAGATGAAGAAATGGACGATGAAGTTGATGAGAGTGTAGAAAATGATGATAAGGACGAAGATGATGAATATGTAAATGTAAACACAAATAAGAGCAGAGCTATTGAAGTGAGAGCTACTGATAATTATGACAATGTTAACGCTCATGTTACCGAGGAGATGACGCAATGTGCTAGAGTACATCAAGCTCCCCAAGAGTCGTCCGGTTCATCCAATGTAGACGAATTATACATTAATTGGGCAGGAGTTTATAAGTAAAGAGTTAATTCAGCAGACTGTGAAGCTGTATTCTATCAAGAAACATCGTGAATTAATCACACTGAAAACTACACTGATATTGTACACCGTTAAATGTAAATTGGCACATAGGAAACGTAAAATTGAGGAGATGGTGCAAATTTCCCCAGTAGTAAGTGAGGGTGGCTATCCTTGGAGATTACGAGCAATGGTTCCAAAAGGAGGGACAAATTTCATGGTGAAGAATATAGCTGGCCCTCATACTTGTACGAATCCCACGTTGAATCAGGACCACTGTAAAGTTGATTCTAACATTGTTTGCAATTTGATTGTGAGTGTGGTGAAGTCTGAGATAGGTTTAACATCGCATGCCATTATTGAGATAGTCAAACTACAATATAATTATCAGATTTCATATAAGAAAGCTTGGATTTCAAAACAAAAAACAATTAAGAGGTTGTTCGGTACCTTCGAAGAAGCATATACGAAATTGCATTTTCTTCTATCAGCAATAAAAGCATCAAATCCAGAAACTGTTGTCCACTAGGATAAATATCAGTCTGGTACTGGCGAGGAAACATTCAAGAGAGTATTTTGGGCATTTGGTGCTTCGATCGAAGGTTTCAAGTCTTGCAGACATGTTATTAGTGTTGACAAAACTCACTTGTATGATTAGTACGCTCGGTACCACCACCACGACCACGTCCACCATGAGGAGGTGGGCCAAAAAGAAGTACGTGGTCCGTCGCCTCGAGTATTTGGAGGTCTACTACTCGATCCTTCCTCCACATTGCCCATCATGCGTGCCATTTATAATAAACGAGAGTACACTACAACTTAAACAAATTGTTATTAACTATACAAAAATATATAACCTACATATACCTACATATATAACCAATTTTTACACTATATACCTACATATACTCAAAAATTTATAACCTACATATAAATTAACAATCATCCATATATAACTAATCATCCAAAAATATATAACCTCAAATACAAAAATATATAACCTACATATACTCAAAAAAATTTACACTATATACCTACATACAGAACCAATCATCCAATATTTTCAAATTAACAATCATCCAATATTTTCGAATTAACAATCATCCAATATTTTCGAATTAACAAATATTAACAAACAGGTTGAATAAAAATGCTTAATTAACCCCAAATTAAAAATCTAATGTTATTGCTTCAAATTTGGGTGATTTTGAAGATCCAATGTTTATTTTGAAAATTCAAAATTTGGGTGATTTTGGGTCGAATTAACAAACATCCAATGTTAATGCTTCAAAATTAACCCGAATTTAAAAATGCATAAGTATGAGAAATATACCGTTAAAGTTGGGTGATTGAAGAGGTAGATAGTGAATAGGAGGTCGAAGAAGCTTCTTCAACCGCACTCTTTTTCCCCCAATTACCGATTGAACTATCCCTTAGATATTGGGGTTTAGGGTTTTGGGGTTAATCGACAATGAGAGATGTTGATGAGAGAAGCGAAAAATCAAAACGGCTAAGGGTTAATCGACGAGATGAGAGATGCGAGGATTTTTGGGTTAATCGACGAGATGAGATCGATGAAATGAGTTAGGGTTTCGGGGTTAGAAGAGGAAGAGGGAGATAGAGAGTTGAAAGAGAAAGTGAGGTCGAAATTCGAGCCTGGGATATTAGAACCCTCAAACGACACTCGCTGACTCAAAAAGCGAGTTTGGAAAAAACCCCATCGCTTTTTGTGACACCGAGTCTTGGCCAGGGAAAACCCAAGCCTCACACTCGCTGTCTGAAAATGCGATGGGATTTTTTCTAAACTCGCTTTTTGAGACAGCGAGTAGGTCGTTTTGAAAATTTTTAAAAAAAGTAGGACAGTTTGGGTAAAACTTTCAAAAAGAGGGTCATTTTGGGGGGAAATTCCTATATTAAAGGGTAAAGTTAGAAATAAAGAATAAGAAAAAAATTGGAGAAAAAACCCCCTCTCTCTTTCCCTGTTTTTCCCCAAATCACACTCTTAGTGTCTAAAATAACTCTCTCTCTCTCTCTCTCTCTCTCTCTCTCTTCTGTTCAATCCCGCCGTTTGCCTTCCCTATCGTCACCATCGTCGCCGTCCCTCATTATCTCTCCAAACTCAGTTCCATCCTCCCTCTCTTTCCCTGCGCGCCTCCGACCGTCATCGTCGCCCGCGCACGTTCGCCCGCTCGGACCCGCTGTGCCCCATGTCCCTGCCTTCCCCGCCGTTCCCCAAACCTCGGTTTCATCGTCTTCTTCTTCCTCAAGGTTCGATCCCTTTTCTCCTCAAACTTCACGTCAATTTCTAATTCTCGATCTGATGTTAGGGTTACGGTTAGAGTTTGGGTTTGTGCCATGTTAATTTTCAAAGAGAAAGAGATAACCAATTTTGATGTTCTTGATGTTCTTCGAAAAATCAGTCTGTAATTCTCAATTTTGATGTTCTTGATGTTCTTCGAATACTAATTTTACATAAGATTGTAATTCTCTAATTCTCAATCTGTAATGATAACCAATTTTGTTCATATTCAAATATCAATCTGTAAAATCTGCGTTAGTGTATTAAGAAGTACTAACCCAAGAAGAATTGTTAGTGTTTCTTCAAATCATGGACACAAGAGTACCTTTAGCGAAGGAATTCATTTTGATTTTGTTAGATATTATTATAGTCCCATATTAGTTGTATAGTCACATAGTTCCCCTCCTATATATAGGTGGTATTGTACTTGGTTGAACTCAGTTCAATAATCAGTAGTGTTTTTATCTCTCTGATTTATCTAAATATGGTATCAGAGCCAATTACTCAAATTTTCTTCTCTTAAAATTTTCCCATCCAAAAAACCACAAATTCCAACAGCCAAATATAAGAATTTCTTCCCAAAATCCTAGATCTCAAATAAATAAATAAATAAATAAATAATCCACTGTCGTCTTCAACCTCCGAATTACTGTCGTCGTCAACCTTCCACTGTCATCTTCAACCTCCGAATTATTGTCGTCTTCAACATATCCTCTGTCGTCTTCAACCTCCAAATTACTGTCGTCTTCAACCTCCTGCAGATCTCGACTACCAAACCCCTTCCAGATCTCGACTACCAAACCCTAACCCTAGATTTGCCCCAATCTCCTCCTCATCACCACTGCCATCATCGTCACCGCTCAAATCGATGCTGATCTCAATTCATGGCATCGGCTCCCCTCTTCTTCCCTTTTTCTTCAAACCCTAACTGGTGGATGCTGGCTGAGTTTAAGTATAATTTGTGGATGGTGTACTGTATATTTTTGTGCTATTAATTTCTTCTTCTTTCTTCCCTGTTAAAAAAAATCCGAAAAAAAAACCCAAGGAAAAAAAAATCAAAAAAAAATCAAAAAAAATCAAAATATTATTATTATTATTATTATTATTATTATTATTATTATTATTATTTTATATATATATATATATATATATATATATATATATATATATATATATATATATATATATATATATATATATATATATATATATATAGGTACTGCTACTTGATGGAATCTCAGTCTCTCCCACATATTTCTGCCTCCACTGACTTTCCCGATGCAACCGCCTCTCGTTTCTCCTTCAGATTCAAACAGCAGCAGCGCCACTTTTAGTCTGCCTCCGGCCTCCTACCTTCCCCTAACATCATTGCTCACCCTACCTCACCTCTACTTCCAACACCAGTAGCACCGTCCTGCTCCCTACCCCGATTCAGACATCAGCAGCATCTCCCTCCACATTGTGCTTCCAGTCACAGCAGCCCTCGCAGTGCGTCATCCCTCACATCCTCGGCCATGCCCGTCACTCCAGCCTTGTCGTCTCCTGCTGATTGGGCTAATCGTCAGCAATGCCTCACTCAGTTGGAACTACAGCTCATGGGTTAGTCAGTCAATGCTAGCTCCTCTGTTCCTATACTTTCTGCCACTCCCGATATGAATTCGTTCTGGATTTTAGATTCTGGTGCATCACATCATTTGACTAGTAATCAGACTTTATTCACCACCTGCACAGCACTTCCCTCTCACTCTCCATCTCTACACACAGCTAATGGCTCACCACTTCTTATTACACACTCAAGGACAATTAGCTCTCACACTCTCACATTACCATATGTTCTTTATGCTCCTTATTTATCAATAAACCTTATTTCTATTAGTGCATTGTGCGATAATGGTCTTGTCGTTACTTTGGACTCTTTAGGTTGTTCTATTACTGATTCCTCCACCGGTGAGAAGTTTGGGCGTGCTAGTCATCAGGGTCGTCTATATTATCTAGATTTTCTTCGTGCACATCACTCTCCTAGTTTTGTCGGTATTGTTTCCTCTGATGCTGATTTGTGGCACAGATGTTTAGGTCATATTAGCTCATCACGACTCCAGACTATAGTTCGCAGTGGTGCCCTTGGTTCTCTCACTTTTAAATATTTATCTGATTGTCAAGATTGTCATTTGGCCAAACACATTGCCCTACCCATTAGTCACAAAATAACTTCTGAAACCACTCATCCTTTTCAACTTGTTTATTCTGACATATGGAGACCCTTTCCTGTACCTTCGTGAAAAAGCTATCTCTATTATGTTGCCTTCATCGATGACTTCACTAGACATACATGGGTTGTTCTTATGCATCAGCGATCTGAGATACCTGATATTTACCGGTTCTTTACAACTATGATTCACACTCAGTTCGGTGTGCGCATTAAGAATTTTTAATCGGACGGTGCACGTGAGTACATTTCCACCACTATGAGATCGATCATTCAGTCTCACGACACCCTTTTTCAGCAATCTTGCCCTCACACACATGAGCAGAATGGTGTAGCTGAATGCAAGCATCGTCACATCCTTGAGACGGCTCGCGCTCTTTTACGCTTCTCTTCTGCTCCTCGTTCTTTTTGGGCTGAAGCTATCATGACCTCTATTAGTCTCATCAACATTACTCCATCGTCTGCCCTAGCTGGTACTACGCCTTATGAGGCTCTTTATCATTTACCTCTCGACTACAGTATGCTCCGTACTTTTAGGTGCACCTGTTACGTCCTTCTCCCTTTTACTGAGCGCACGAAGGTCTCTGCTCGTGCTGCTAAGTGCGTTCACCTAGGTCTCAGTTATGAACACAAATGTTATCATTGTTTTGATCCATCAGCGGGTCGTGTCCGCATTTCTTGACATGTATCCTTTGTGGAAGACTCCCCTTACCACCTGACTCCCCCCGAGGATACTAGATTTCTCAATTTTCCAGTTGTTGCTAGCCTCCCGACTTTATCTTCCAGCATTCCTTTTGATCCCACTCCCCTAGCTCCATTCACATCTCCTGCAGTCCTTACACCTGTTGTTCCCCCTACCGAAACACCACCTGCATCCCCACAGCAGCCAGCACCCATCCCACCTACTCCACTGTCCTCACCCCCACACTCTGTCAGTCCACCACCTCTTTATCAGTCTACCTGTTTCCCTTCTGGTATTCCTTCGGCACGTTATACCCCTGATGCCATTGCTCCTTCTGACCGGTTTGGTTTTGCCACCCTAGCTTCCTACTCACCACTGTTTCATGCATATCTCACTGCTATACACTCCACACGTGAGCCCAGAACTTATCAAGTCACAATTCAATATCCTGAATGGAGAAAGGCTATTACAGAGGAATTTAGTGCTTTTGCTCAGACCGGCACTTGGGATGTTGTTCCTCTGGCAGAGGGCGTTCAGCCTATTTGCTGCAAGTGGATCTTCAATGTCAAATATCAACCTGATGGATCTATTGAGTGGCACAAGGCTCGTCTAGTAGCCTGAGGATTTACTCAGGAGCATGGCATTAACTATGATGAGACCTTTGCTCTCGTTGCACAGATGACTACTGTTCGCACTCTTCTTACTGTTGCAGCCATCTGCTAATAGCCATTATACCATATAGACGTGAAGAATGCTTTTCTTCATGGTACCTTATCTGAGGTTGTTTATATGGATCCTCCTCCTCGTCTCCCTACTCCTCCTCGTCATGTGTGCCGGTTGCGTCGAGCTATATATGGTTTGAAGCAGGCCTCTCGAGCCTGGTTTGAATGTTTTCACCTTGTCATCACCAAAGCTGGTTTTAGTCAGAGTTCTCAGGACCATTCTATGTTTATGCGGTCATCACCGCAGGAGAGGGTAATTCTACTACTCTATGTTGACGATATGATCATTACTGGGGATGACTCTGCGAGCATTACATCCACCCAGAAATACCTTTATCAGCAGTTCCATATGAAAGACCTTGGCAGACTACGTTATTTTCTGGGCCGAGAGAATGCTCATGAATTTCGAGGGATACTTATTTCTCAACAGAAATACACATCAGATATTATCTCCGCTGCATGCCTTTCTGACAGTAGATCAACCTATACACCCTTAGAGCTTCATGTGAAGCTTCGTCCCACTGATGGTGAGCTCCTTCCTGATCCCACTAGATACAGATAGATTGTTGGACAGCTTGTCTAGTTATGCATGACTAGACCTGATATTGCTCAGGCAATCAGTGTTGTTAGTCAGTTTGTTTCTACTCCTACATCAGTTCACT
Organism: Hemerocallis citrina; assembly: GCA_017893485.1. Lineage (NCBI taxonomy): Eukaryota > Viridiplantae > Streptophyta > Magnoliopsida > Asparagales > Asphodelaceae > Hemerocallis > Hemerocallis citrina. The sequence continues at coordinate 224,038,231 of CM030365.1, forward strand.
ACGATGCTCTTCTTCGGATTCTCAGATATCTTCGGGGCACTATTACTCGCTCATTATTCATGCCTACTACATTCAAATTAGAGCTGAGTGCATATTCTGATTCAGAATGGGCAGATGATCCTACCAGACAGTCTACCATCGGTTTCTGTCTATTTCTTGGTGATTCGCTAATCTCATGACGAAGTAAGAAACAGGTAGTTGTTTCATGTTCTTCGACTGAAGCTGAGTACAGAGCAATGGCAGGTACTACTAGAGAGATTGTTCATGGTCGTTGGCTGTTATCAGATATGGGTGTCACTCTTACAGGAGCTACTCCTCTTCATTGTGATAACCGGAGCGCATTGCATATTGCTAGCAACCCGATCTTTCATGAGCAAACGAAGCGTATAGAGATTGATTGCCATTATGTTCGTGAGCACATTGAGGCAGGGACCATTTCTCTTCATTCTGTTACATCTTCCCAGCAGACTGCAGACTTCTTCACCAAATCCCATATTGTTTAGAGATTTAGATACTTAATAGGCAAACTCACACTGTTTGACCCATCATGAGTTTGAGTGGCGGTGTTAGATATTATTATAGTCCCATGTTTGTTGTAGAGTTGTTTTGATATTTGTTCTCCTCCTATATATAGGTGGTATTGTACTTGGTTGAACTCAATTCAATAATCAGTATTGTTTTCATCTCTTTGATTTATCTTAACAAATTTGATTAATGATCAGTTGAACTATGGCAAACCATGTGTTAAACTAATCACTTAATAAGTATACTCGTAATTAGGTTGCATCTAATACTCATTTCTCTAAGTATTTTTAATTTTCTATCTGATTTTTTTTTTACCATCCTGTCACATTTTTTTCCTATCAAATCATGGAACTTCAAAACCTTGTAAAATGGTTTTTGATCCATAACCTAGAACATTTTCTATGAAATGTTCGAAGACTTGCTTAGTTCTTATGTACTTTGTTATGAAGTATGTCATATTTTGTGATACGAACTACAATATTTGCTCAGTTTGTGAGGCTGAACATAATCGAGACTACTCGCTTTATGAACATTGAAAGCAACTTTTATTTCATTTACAATGTGTCTGTATAGGTCATGTTGGCTTCACTAAGATATATAGTTTTAATTCAGTTTAATTACTTATGGATTGATTGTCAAATATTTATCAATTATGTACATATACATTTAGATTTTCTTTTGTCTTGTACCTGAGTGATGATTTACCATGTTGTTCAATTTAGAGACTTGATTGTTTAAATTGTTTGGAGAAAGCTAAATTGTTTGGAGCTAAATTGTTTTGGGGAAAGGGAAAGAGGGAGGGAAACCAACTTTAGAAATGAGAACTATACATGAAAGACTCCTAGGAAGTATGACAGCTTAGAAAAAATGGTTTCAGGTGGTTTGGTGAAGCCTTAAAGAAACCTAGAGTTCTTTTTTTTTTTTTTTTTTTAGGGAAAAGGTGGATAGTGACCACTCAGTTTCATTAATATGAAATTAATGATACAAACCAAAAAAACTGGGCCAGACTACAACCTATATACAGGAAATAAAACCTAGAGTTCATAGTTGCAACAGACTTTTGTGGATTTCATATATCTAAAAACCAGCTTTATTGTGAATGCTCAGTACACGTGAAGTTCATGAACACATAAGATGTATGTCATAGTTTTTTTTTTTTTTTTTTTTGGTGGGGGGGTTAACGAAACAAACCCAGAGTACTGGGCCCAAGTACAACCTACAGGCAGAAAATAAAACATACATGAAGCAATATGATGCATACAAACAATAAATCCCTCCAACAACCCTGGAGGGTGGGCCGATAAACCAGCTCGGTCCAGCAAAATTGTAAGTATGTCAGTTTAGCTTCGTACAGTGCCTCCATGACACATGCACACCCACCTGAAACAAGTCTGACAGGATTTTATCACCTGCCGATCCCTGCCTTCACCTCGCTAAGGGGACCCCATCTTTGGGCCCAAGCCCCACATATCGAAAACTGACCCCACGGCACATGCACAGCGATCGCATCCTCCCACCCTCTCCACCACTCATCCTACAAACATGTCAGTCACTCCCACAGCCGCTACCAAAGAGATAGCCGTGAAGAGGATATCTTCACCTCTCATATGATTGCGCTTTCTCAGGCAATTTCTCACCAAACAACTATCTCGCTCACCCCACCAAACACCACGCTCCAGGAGAGAGCCGTAGAAAGGATACCTTCACCTCTCTCACGCTTAAGCTCTCTCCGGCGATTTCTCACCACACAGACTTATCTCAACTCAAACTCCCAATCCGTTGGAAGAGGCGATGCTGTCACCAGCCATTGGCCTAAGCTCGAGGAAGCTCAATAGCCTGATAGTAGGCGTTGTGAAGACTGCACCGGCGACATCGTAGGGCACTCCAGACCAACCATACCCAAACCCCACACCCCTTCACCCCAAACACCAACCCACTGCCGGCCTGGCTCCATGGGCCTCAAACCGAAATACCGACCTCACACACTTGAACCCCAAATCCATGGTGTTCGCGACAACAGGCGCGGGAGGATACCCGGGCGCGACATAGTCGCTCCGCGATAGTTGAGACAAGCACCCCGAAAGTTGAGACAAGTAAGTGCACGTCACAGAGGGACCCCATCTTTGGGCCCAAGCTCCATAAACGTGCAAGACAGCCTAACTCCCGGCATCTTCACACGCACTACCAACCCACTCAGATCGCCATGAATGTCCCCGAGAGTGTGGACATGGTGGCAAGCACGCAGAGCATCCAGGCAATATCTAGCAAATCATGGAGGGGCCCCATCTCGAGTCCAACCAACAATCGTACAAAACTACTTGCTTCACACCCCCAACCATAGCAAAAGTAAGCACTGGCCCCATGTCGAGCCACCGGCCTCACACGGTGGGCAAATCAAATCTAGGTCATCAATAAGGGGGGGGGGTTGTGGGGGCGCAAAGTAGCCTGGCCCCATGGGCCCCAAACCGAACCACGTCTCCGTCGGTAAGGACAAGCCGCCACATCATCGGCTCTGCCTGACGATGGAGAGGTCACCATGAGGGAGCGACACGCTACGTCGGACGATCAGGATGGAATCTCGATGCGATGGAGAGGTCGCCGACATTATTGAACCGGTTGGAGAGGACGCGACGGTGGGAAAGGAAGAGTGGAGGGGTCGCGATGGTAGGACGTGGAGGAGAGGCAAGGGGGGAAGACGAGATGTGGGGGGGGGGGTGGCGAAGAGGGCTAGCCACCGCCCCCAAGGTTTTCAGATATAGGGTTTCCTTGGGTTATTGTTTGGGGGGGTAGTTAGCTTCCGTAAATTGTTGCAAAAACTGGAGAAATAGTCATAGTTATTGCATGACACCATAAGGATAGTCAGGATAGAAGTTATTTTAATATTGTACTAGAGGAATATAAATACCAATGAAACAGATATTCTCTTGTTGTCCTTATTCACTCTCTCTTGCTGCGAGAAGATATGTTCATGCTTGAAGCTATAATTTTATCTCTTGCTGCAAGAAGATATGTTCATGCTTGAAGCTATAATTTTATTGGCTAAATTTAAAAAAATTACACTAAACTTTGGGACATTTTAAAAAACCACCCTAAGTTTTTTTTATAAAAAACCGCACAAAACTTCAGTTTAATAAAACACACATAGACGGAGTTTCAATCCGTTACTTTGTTTTGCACGTGCGATGCATGTGACCTATTTTTTGACCAAAATACCCCTGTATAAATAAGGCTAAATTTAAAAAAACCACACTAAACTTTGGGATATTTTAAAAAAACCGCACTAAGTTTTTTTATTTAAAAAATCCGTACAAAACTTCAGTTTAATAAAATACACAAACAGTGTTTCAATCTGTTACATTTTTTGCACGTGCGATGCACGTGACCTATTTTTCTGACCAAAATACCCTTGTTTGTGATTCGAAAACCCCTCTCTCTCGGCCCTATTCTTCTTCATCAAAATCCCCAAATCAAACCCTAATCAAGTTTCCCACCCAACAAATCAACCCATCTCTTCTTCCTCCTTACCCAATCGATCGATCTAAAATTCCCCAAATCCTAACTTGCCAACCTGGATCTTATGCTATTCAATTTCAGTCTAAAAGCAAAAAATCATTCTAAAATCTCCATGTCAGGTGTAATCTCTATTCAATTTCAGTCTCTCATATATATTTGCATATGTACAATTTTGATGTTTGCATACAACTACTTGCAGATTCCACAACTTCCAAAGCTACAAGGAGGAGGTCCCCTAACATTTGCGATGGAGGTGGAACCCTATTGTGTCATCACAAGGAGCCTGCTGTCGTTAAGATAGCCAGTACATCTGCCAATGCAGGAAGATATTTCGTTGGAAGCCCAAATTGGAAAACTGATAATTGTCGAATTTTTAGGTGGGTAGAACTTGTGGGGGATAACAAGGGGGAGAAAGCATACTCATATTTGAAGTCGGAAAATGTTAAGGTGAGTTTGCTAGCTGAGGAAACAAGTAGGAGGTTATAAAAATTGGAAGTATAGTGCGACTCACTGCAAAAGAAGGTGGTGGATTTGAAGGTAAAGGAGGGAACAATGAAGGGGTTTATTGTGTCGTTGTTTGTATCAGTTGTTTTCATATTAAATGTACTTGAAATAGCAGTATTGAATTGTTTTAAAATTGTATTTTGATGATAATGTAATTTAAGTGTTTTGAATTGTGAAACATGCATTAAGTTTGCTCGATGGATATGAATGTTTGTTAGGGGACCTCCTCCTTGTAGCTTTGGAAGTTATGGAATCTGCAAGTAGTTGTATGCAAACATCAAAATTGTACATACGCAAAGATATATGAGAGACTGAAATTGAATAGAGATTAAACCTGACATGGAGCTTTTAGAATGATTTTTCGCTTCCGATTACAACATAAGATCCAGGTTGGCAAGTTAGGGGTTGGGGAATTTCAGATCGACCGATTGAGTAAGGAGGAAGAAGAGATGTGTAACCCTTATTCCCGCTAATAAGTATTTTCCGTGTATTCTATATCTTGATTATTTAAAATTTATTTTGTGCTAAATTTGTTTTAAATTTTTATTAAAGTGTTTTCTAATCGAAAATTATATTCATTTCGAACAACGATGTATGTTAATCTTACTTTTATTTTCTATTTATATTTGAGCCCAAAAACAAATATATTAATAAATTGTTAAAACAGAATACTAGTTTATTTTTATTAAGATTATAACTATTAATTGTTATTTCTTGACTATTTTAATTAAAATTCATTTATCGAAATATTTTCTTATACTAGATCTGGTTCTTGGTGAATTCTAATTAATTACAAGCCCAATTGATATTCTTTTTATTTGTATTATTTATTTATTTATTTGGATTTAAAATTTTGTTCATGAAATTATTCGTTCTTATTGATCGAGCTATTTCTTGTTGATCCTAATTTCTTTTATTTTATTGTGGGTATTTTTATTTGAACCCTATTGATTTAGATCTATCTCTTATTGAACCCTAAAACCCAAATTCAATTATTCTTGACCCAAAACTGCTATTATTGGATCCTAAACCACTAATTCATCATCCTAATTGTACCCTATAAATACAACTCTACCGTAAATCCTAAAAATTGCACACTATTGAAATCCTAGCCGCTTATTCTCTCTCCTCTCTCCTTCTGTTCTCTCTGTCCCCGAGTTTCCCGCCCAAACCTCCTGAACCCATTACTGTGCTTCGACCGCCGACCTTCCCCGGCCAAGCTCCGGCCACCCTCCACCTACGGCGACCCCATAGCCCTCCCTTCAATGCCCTTAGTGCCGCCCTGACCTCCCAGACGCACCGCCAGCAACCCCCGATCTCCCCTCTTCTCTTCTTCCACTCTCGTCGACATTAACAGCGACCAAACCCCATCCCCGTCGTTGTTTCCCCTTGTTCCGTCGACAGTGCACCCCCTTGCTCCGTCGACGACCCCGCCGTTGCTCCTCGTCGGTGATGCCGTTGCCGACCGTCGTGCCCTCTCTCTTGCTCTGCTGTTGAGCTGTCTCTTTATTGCTGTTTGGGTTTTCTTTTGTCCACGTATTGTGCATGTGCTAAAATTGTATTGGTTCATGTGTTCGTGGGTTCGTTGCTTCGGAATTCTTATCCCATTATTCTTTGTATTCGTTTTCAATGTTTATAAGGAAAGTCACCATCCTCTTGAATTGTTAATTGTATCAAATTCAAGTTTTGCTGAAATTCTTGCAAGTAGATCCCTTTGTTTATCGTATTATACTTTTTTCAACTCTTTGTTGGGTCTATTGAGGGTTTACACGAGCTAACCCCAATATTCTTGATATCGTGTCACTTTTAACTCTAAAGATTGGATCTTTCATGCATTCATGTAGAATTGATAATAGGGTTAACCGTATAATCATGACATGATTAATTATTGTTGGGACAATTGCTAGATTGTATGTTGTTTGATCGATTGATGGTTGATTGATGATAAATTGATGTATAAGTGTGTTCTAATTTTATTTATCATGTTTTGAGACCCATCATGTTTAATTAACTTATTTTCAAGAAAATACTCTAAAATTTGTATCTTGCTTGTTGGCCTATAAGTTGACTGCTATTTTTGAACTGGTAAATGATCTTTAAATGAATAATATTCTGAACATGAATTGTAGACTTATCTTTCTAGTTTTTAGAACATCTTGAATTTTTGAATTTTGAATTTTGTAGCAAAAGTTATGCCCGTTTTACTACAGCTGTATTTTTACCTTCAAATTTTCAGATTCTTATATCTTGCATGCTTAAACAGTAAAAAGGCTGATCAAATGTTAAAATTTTGCTCTGATAATATTTAGATTGTTAGTAATCATGTTTAGAAGTCCAAAAAATATTTTTAATGAATTTATTATTGAGTTTTTGCTGTTTCTAAAATTATAATAACATGATGTCGAATTTCTGCCTGAACCTATAATCTGTAAAGAACAATGTATTCGACCTGGACACTGTTGTTGGATTTTGAACTTTAAATATGCGTTGGAACCATGTGGAAATCTAGTTTCTAGAATTTCTGACGGATTCAATTTTCGATTTCTGGAACAACGGAAAACTATTATTTTGTACAGATCACTCTTGCTGTCCAGAATTTTATAATCCAGATTTTAATAGATTAATTGTTTCTATATCATAGTATTGCATGAATTGAAGTTTATATGTTGCATTGCATGATCCTAGTGTCCTATTGTCATCATTCTAACTGTCCTATCTAGTTATCATCCTATGGTTTCCCTATTGTTACTATCGTTCGTCTAATAAATTGCATATTGTATTGTTGCATCGATAAAATAATTAACAAGCCGGGGTTTAAGGAATTGACTCCAGTAGTAGACAATATAAGGACTGTACTCGGATAAGGGGCTCGTGGTTCCCTATACAATTATCTTGTGATCTTGTGATCTTGTGATCTTGTAGCATTTTATTGATAAATTACCGTTATAAATGGAACATTATTATCGTGCTGAGTACATGAACTATAAAATCCACCACTAAGTCTAAACGCAACTTGTTTGTATGTAGCAACCATGTGGTAAATAAATGGGACGCATGAAGTGCTACATTAGTTAGAATTAAAATGATTAATAGACTTAAGAGTTTGCATCACATCGACATTGCATATTGTTCCTCATTGTTCCTATTGATATCGAATATTGGCTAAGTGTTATTGATATTGTTCAAAGAATATTGTTACCAAATATTGAATCATTGTTTATAGCCAATTGCATCGATTACTATTGAAATTGATTATTGTTATCGTGCCATGTTATTGATTCCTATTGATCCATTGAATTCATTATTATATCATTATTTCATTGTTCCCTGCTTTCTCTACTTGCTGTCCATGACTTGCTCTAAGGACAATTTTTCTCCTCTTTTTAGATGAAGTATTTACAGGTATTGGTGGAGAATTGCTTGCTGGAATTGGAGAACAAAGATTTTGAAGATTTAATGCTTTTTAATTGCTTATTATTTTACTGAACTTATTGTATTGAAAATTGTTACTAATGTATTGGGATTTATTATTGTTTTGGGCTAATGGCCCGGATTTTATTATTGTTTCCAGATGTTAGATTATTATTGTATTTGGATATTTTATATTGTTGCATTCCAAGTATTATTGTTCATGAGATTATTATTATTGCATGCGCAATTATTCTGTATTGATTATATTGTTAAGTTAATTGGATAAACAGCTTATGGGTGACGTTAGTCATTTACTGGGCCAATGTCATGTGCTCGTATTCCGTATTTTTGGGAAGCGGGGCGTGACTAGGGTGGGAAACTTGATTAGGGTTTGATTTGGGGATTTTGATGAAGAAGAAGAGGGCAGAGAGAGAGGGAGGTTTTCGAATCGCAAATAGGGGTATTTTGCTCAGATAAATAGGCAACGTGCATCGCACGTGCAAAAAAGTAACGGAATGAAACTTCGTCTGTGTGTGTTTTATTAAATTGAAGTTTTGTGCGTTTTTTAAAAAAAACTTAGTGCGGTTTTTTTTTTAATGGCCCAAAGTTTAGTGTGGTTTCTTTAAATTTAGCCTTATTTATACAGGGGTATTTTGGTCAAAAAATTAGGTCACGTGCATCGCACGTGCAAAAAAAGTAACTGATTGAAACTCCGTCTGTTTTATTAAACTGAAATTTTTTGCATTTTTTTTAATAAAAAAAGCTTAGTGCGGTTTTTTTAAAAACGGCCCAAAGTTTAGTGTGGTTTTTTAAAATTTAGCTGATTATATTACATTGGTTTGTGGTTTTTTGCTAATCAGGAGAGTATCATGTTTAAATTGTGAAAGAGCAGTGGATTATGGAGCAGACATGATTCACATGAATAGTACATGTGGACATTGTATCAATTCCAAAAAGTTATTTGTAGATATGGGAAGATCTCCTACTTCTAAATTGCATTATTCTTATGTGATAGCAATTTTAACGTGCTTCCTTTTTTATAACGTTTGTAGGTTTCAGATACTTAGAGAAATCATCCAACATAGTGATCAGAAGGGGGATAAAGCATCATTCCTTTTAGAGGTACAGTGCGTCATGCTAATATCTTAACTTTGTATTTCTTCACTATGTTTTATTTTGTTAGTGGTGACAATTAGTTGACTTCATTCTGTTATAATTCAGGTTATCGAATATATTCAATTCTTACAAAAGAATGTGTAGTTGAATGAGTCTTCATATCCAGGGTTTAGTGAAGAAAATGTCTAACTGATGCCATGGGTAACTTTTCAGCCTTGTGTTAATGTTAATAGCTTTCATGTATGCATGGTATGTGAATGTTACTGGGAATGAACTAAACCTATTTGCATTAGCTTGTACATTCTTACTTACTCATAGTGCAGCCATCTGAATTGTTTGTGTTTTCACTTGTAATATTTTTTAAAACTTTATTAAAATTATGTTTGCTCTAGTTCCTCTTCCTGTCATTTTTGTTAAATTCTGTGAGGAAATTAGCAATTGGGAATTAGGGTTTTATCTCTAGATCTAAGTTGCTTGAGATATTCACCCTAGGTATCAAAATTGGAATACCTAGACTGCTATCACAAGCCAGTATTTATAGATAAATACTGGTTTGGGTATCGGGTTATAAGCCCATAGACCCGCGTTCCAATATCCAATCAATTGTACGTTCATTACACGTGTTACACATATGCACGTGCTTTATTTATATAGAGAGAATATACCAATATATCCAACAATCTCCTCCTATATTCTCAATATATAAAGTACAGGATTATCTCATCAGATCAGCATACAACTGACTGGCTGATAGCAGTCCATAAAGGAAAAGCATCATAATGGTATAGTTTCATAAAACCGAAATAATTATAAAATTGAATAGTTCAATCAAGACTAAACCAATATAATTAAATAGTTTCAAACCATATCCAATTCAGAATAGTTCACAAAGACTAAACCAATAGATAAATAAACCATAGTCTCAAACTAAATAAAGCAAATAAACTTCAAACCAAACAAAAGAGTTTTAAGCTCCAAAAGCAGTCTTAAACTCAAAAGAAGTTTTATTAAGCAAGTGATTGACAAAAGAAAATCCCTGCATGTTGCTTCATGATTACTCCTCCATATCGAGCAAGTCATCATCTTCAAAATCGAGATCTAAGATTCCACCTCCATTATCTTTGCTAGCACCTGTTGTTCAACATTGCAAATAAGAATTTCATGAGTCATTTCTCTTTGAATTCAAACAAATTGCATAAAAGTATCTAGTTCAAACAAAAGAACTTAGTACAATTCAAATTGGCTAGCAAAATTTTAACACAAGCATCACAATCAAGTATCTTTAACAAATAAAGTACATGAACTTTATAGTTTCTACACAAGAACCATACTATGTTTCATATTGGAATGAAAAACTACTGTTTCACTCATGGTTTAACATTGAATCATCAAAATTGGAATGAAACATGCATCCATAAGAGACATATCATCAAAATTGGAATGATATTTAGGACAATTTAATCATCGGAAACATATCGACAAATTTTCATGTTTCGTATTGGAATAATATGATTATTCTAAGTAAATTCTATAGATATATGATATCATCAAAATTGGAATGATATTATATGTCTGTGGAATTTATGTGGAATCATCATGATTATCTGAAATACGTTAACTGTCAAATTGATGCTTAAGTTTGAACTTCTCTATGGCTGTTCTAATTATCAAAATAACTAGGGTGTTAAGGCCTTTGTGACTTAATGGCTCTTAACCCCATTTTCCCCACAGTTTTGACAATTAGACCTCTTTGTAATCCCTTGGTAAGGGCATCAGCCACATTCTGTTTTGACCTCACATCAATAAGGGTAATAATCCCTTGCTTAATGAGATAGTTCAACTTTGCCTGTCGAAGACCGACAGTTCTTCTCTTACCATTGTAAAGAGAATTGGTTGCTACAGTTTTTGTAGCTTGGTTGTCGCAAAACAAGCTAAGAGTGGTTACTTTAAACCTTCTCAATAGAATATCTAGCAACAGGTCTCTCATCCATTCCGCTTCTTCACCAGCACAAGATAGCGCAAAGAGTTCAGACTCCATAGATGAGAATGCAATGCCTGGTTGCCTTTTAGATTTCCATGACACAGCTGATCCTCCTAGTGTAAACACATAACCACTAGTGGATCGACTTTCACCATGTTCTGTGCACCACGATGCATCAGAATATCCTTCCAAAACTGAAGGATGTCCAGAGTAGCACAAAGCTAACTCTTGAGTACCACATAGGTAACCCATTAGCCTCTCAAGGGCATTCCAATGTGTCTTACCGGGATTACTAGTAAATCTGCTAAGCATGCCTACCGCAAAGGATATGTCTGGTCTAGTGCAGATCATTGCATACATGAGACTTCCAATCAGTTTGGAATAATCCAACTGTCTCACTGTTGCACCAACGTTAGGTGTCAACTTTTTGTTGTAATCATAAGGTGTTTCAAACCTTTTGCAATTACTGTATCCCCACTTTTGTAACACATTATTGATATAGTGAGATTGACTAAGGAGTATGCCTTGCCTACCAAAACTCACTCTCATACCTAGTATAGTGTCCACAACACCTAGGTCTTTCATGCTGAATTCTTTGGATAGCATTGTTTTAACTTCAACCACAGTTGAGAGGTCGCTTCCAACAACAAGCATGTCATCAACATACAAGCAAATTATAGCAATTTTATTTGATAGATCACGGAAATAAAGGCATTTGTCAGAATTGCTAGATTCAAAACCTAAGCTCTTTATTGTTGTATCAAATTTTTCGTGTCATAGTTTTGGTGCTTGTTTTAATCCATACAAAGATTTTACCAATTTGCAAACTTTGTTCTCTAAACCTTTAAGTACAAAACCTTCAGGTTGTTTCATATAAATTTCTTCATTAAGATCTCCATTTAGGAAAGCAGTTTTAACATCCATTTGGTGAATAACAAAATTTTCAATGGATGCAAGGGCAAGAAGAATCCTTATTGTAGCAATATGACAAACAGGTGAGTAAACATCAAAATAGTCTACCCCACTTTGCTGAGTATAACCTTTAGCTACTAGTCGTGCTTTATACTTTGCTACAGTCCCATCTGGATTAAGTTTCTTCTTCAAAACCCACTTATTTCCTATGGTTTTAGCCCCTTTTGGCAGATCAACTAATTTCCAAGTTTTATTTTGTAATAAAGAATCCATTTCATCATCAATAGCCTTTTTCCAAAGTAGACCATCCCTAGACCGAAGAGCTTCACCCACACTAAGTGGATCAGCCAACAATGCATAAGTTACAAAATCATCACCATAGGTTCTAGGTGTCTTATCTCTGGTGGAGGTTCTTCTGGGCTCAATTTCATTTGTAGTTTCAGTGTCAGTTATGCTAGGTCTAGATTCTGTTTGTGAATCATTGACTAAGTCTGTGTGGCCAGATAATGTTATGCCTTTGTCTTTGATGAACACATCTTCAAAGAATTCTGCATCTCTAGATTCGATTATCTTATTGAGAGATAGGTCATAAAATCTGTATACCGCACTATCAACTGCATTTCCCAGATACACACAGGTATTTGTACGAGGTCCTACTTTAGGCCTTCTAGGGTCTGGTATTCTAACAAAAGCAATACAACCCCATGTTTTTATTTTATCAAAGCTCGGTGTGTGTTTATGCCATAACTCATAAGGTGTTTCAGTCAATTTAGAGTGTGGTAACAAATTAAGAATATTATTAGCAGTCAATGCAGCCTCTCCCCAAAAATTCGAAGGCAATCCAGCAGTCAATAACATAGAATTCAACATTTCTGTAAGTGTTCGATTCTTTCTTTCGGCTATACCGTTTGACTGTGGTGAGTAGGGTGCTGTTGTTTCAGAGATAATGCCATGTGAAGTGCAAAATTCTTTAAAACCCATTGACACATATTCCCCACCTCTATCAGATCTGAACCTTTTTATTTTAGCATTTAACTGATTTTCGACACGGTCTTTAAATTCTTTGAATTTATTAAGTGCTTCATCCTTTGATTTTAACAGATAGATATGACAATATCTAGAACAATCATCTATAAAGGTGATCAAATACTTCCGACCTCCTTGCGTCACAAAGTTTTTAAAATCGCATATGTCAGAATGAATTAGTTCAAGAAGTTGTGTACTCCTAGAAACAGAACTAAAGGGTTTTCTAGTGATCTTTGTCTGAGCACACACTTCACACTTGTCATATCTTAAGGATGTATCAATTGGCAGATTAAAAGTTTTAGCAACAGCAAGTAATTTAATATAGTTTACATGTCCCAATCTATTGTGCCAAGTAGAAGGGCTACACAGTTTTGAGCTAACAACATTAATCACTTCATTTGCTAAACTAAGTCTATACATGCCATTGACTAAATAAGCACAACCAAAGTAGTATGAGTTAACAGATAATATTGCTCTACCACTTATCATAGAAACTACCATGCCAGCATTATTCAGTAAGCTAATAGAAATTAAATTCTTTGCTAAAGCAGGAACAAATTTAACATTACGCAAAATTAAATTCTTACCTGGTGAGAGACTGAGATTTGCAGTTCCAACCTGGAGCACCTTGACTGACTCTCCATTCGCCATAGAGACAGACTCATTTGCATCTTTGAGATCAGTTAGCAGGTTCTTATTGTTGCAAGCATGACATGTAGCCCCCGAGTCCAACAACCAACTCGTAGAGGCACTGACCTTATCGTCACCAACAACACACAAAAAGTTGGTGGGTTCAGTGTTGTCCTCTAATAAGTTCACCGTTTCATTGTTAGGTTGTTCTCTTTTGGGTAGCCTACATTCGGTAGCATGGTGACCCCACTTCCTACAGTTGTAGCACTTCCCTTTCTTTTTCACAATCTTTTTATTGGCTTCCAACTTGGACAGTTCACCCTTAACTTTATTAAGCTTGTTCTTCTTAAACTTAGGAACATATTTGGAACTGGTTAGCACATTAGCATGAGAAATTTGTTTCTTAGCCAACTCCAAATTTATCCTAGTTCTTGTCTCATCCTCTACTTTAATACATCGTTTGAGTTGTGCAAGCTTAATTTGTTCTGGTAGTCTATACATTTCAGTCTTAAATGTGAGCCATGATGCAGGTAATTTAAAGATTATTGCTCCAGTGAGAAAAGCATCACACACAGTGATATCTTCAGTTTTCAATTTAGCTACTAAGTTTTCAAGATCAGTTACCTGAGGGAGAATGGCCTTCTCCTCTCTGAATTCAAAGCTCATGAACTTATCAACCAAGTGAGTCTTGGAGACCTTCTCCTCCTTTTTGAATTCATCCAGCAGATTGTCCCAAATCTCCTTAGCTGTTCCATACTTCATGTACACATCTGCTAACCGATCTGAAATACTGTTTAGCAAAAACTCCCTGCACAGGTCCTCATCTCTGATCCAAGTGGCATCATCCACATCTTCGGTACAGTCATCATAAGTCGTTTGACAAGTGTAAAAGATCTTCATGAATTTCATCCCATACTGTGCTTTCCTCTTCCAACTATTGAATTCAGAACTACTAAACGCCTCTAGTTTAGGAACCTCATACGGTCGATCATGTTTTTCCATCTTAAGGAATAAACTATGATTTCCTAAAATTCGAGAGTATGTTCTGAATTATTACTACACAAGTAATTTATAGGGAGAAGATGATCTGCTAACTAATAACAGAATAGATGGATTAGATAAATTGCACGAATCTTAGGGATTTAGAAATACCAGATCTTGATGAGATGCAAAAGATCTTCACTGTCTTCTTCTTCAATTAGGGTTTCAACAGATCTTGAAGAAGAGAGAAGAGGGATTGGAGTTGGCGCCTGAGACTGCCGTCGACAGCGAACGGAAGAGGGGGGTTCGGCGCCCGACGACCTCGCGACGCGATCTACGAGCGAACGAACGGACGACGACAGAGGGAACGAGCTGTCGGCTTCGCAGCAGATCGGTGAGCGGAACGAACAGCAACCGATCGGCTTCGCGAGAGATTGCGATTAGGGTTCCGGCGTCGCCTTCAATGTCTCCGATGAGATCTGGCGGCTGCGGCTCCAGAGGATTCCGACGGGTTTGAACAGACGATGGTAATCCCCTTAATTAATTTCACAAAATTAACTCAATATCTCAAGATTGTTAAATTCTGTGAGGAAATTAGCAATTGGGAATTAGGATTTTATCTCTAGATCTAAGTTGCTTGAGATATTCACCCTAGGTATCAAAATTGGAATACCTAGACTGCTATCACAAGCCAGTATTTATAGATAAATACTGGTTTGGGTATCGGGTTATAAGCCCATAGACCCGTGTTCCGATATCCAATCAATTGTACGTTCATTACACGTGTTACACATATGCACGTGCTTTATTTATATAGAGAGAATATACCAATATATCCAACAATTTTTCCATGTTGCTCCTGTGTTCTCCACTTCCTAGGTAGAAGACATTTCTATCCTGCTTGCAAAAGTATGCACTTTCAAAAGAAAGCAAAATAGAGCAATTGCAGATTAGTATAAATAAACTTCAGGAGATGGTCATTATGTTAGGAAGTAGATGTTATTTCGATTCGTAATTTTTAATAGCACAGCATTTCAAAGCTGTCGACAATATATTATTTGATTTCAATCTCCAGAAATTTGTATACCTTAATCAAAATATATCCTTATTGATTTCAAACTTCCATTGGCCTGGAGATTAACAGGAACTTGCAAAGTGGTCATCATCAAATAAGGAACCTATTCATTATTTTATTATTTATATAACATAAGAAGAGCTTGTTTTGCCCAACCACCATGAGAACATCAAATAAGGAACCTATTCATTATTTTATTATTTATATAACATAAGAAGAGTTTGTTTTGCCCAACCACCATGAGAATTTTGATACTCATTTAGCTAAATAATTTTTTTGGGGCAAGCTTATTCTCTAAATTTTGTAGTTTATATTATTTGTAAGATTGATCTCAATCTTAAGTTCATTTTATATCCTCTTAATAGGTACTAGATTATTCTCTCTTTCTCTATACTTATGTTTGTATAGGGTTGTGCATGTCCATGTTTGTGTCATACTTGGTTTATCATTTTGTATCGGTTTGTTCATTATGACATAGTCATCTAGACATTCATGTTAACACTACATTAGTTATTTTCTTGCTTGATTACTGTCTTTCTAATTTGATTTTGACTGGCATGTAGTGTATTTGTGAACCGTACTTATAAGTGTATTTGTACGTCTCCCTCCTTAAGGATTGGATTTTTTCCCAAACTGTCCTACTTTTTTTTTAAAATTTCCAAACTGCCTCACTCGCTTTCTGAAAAAGCGAGTGTGGTTAAAACCTCATCGCTTTTTCAGAAAGCGAGTGTGAAGACTCGCTTTCTGAAAAAGCAATTGGGTTTTAACCATACTCGCTTTCTCAAAAAGCGAGTGTCACTTAGTTCATATCAATTAGTCATTCAGGTCTTATTGGTCAGTGGGTGTGTTTTAGGGCTGTTACTGGTCATGGGGCTGTTGGGTCTGGGTTCGAATTCGGCATATCCCACTTTTATTTTTTAATTCATTTTTTTTTAGTTATTGGTGAAATAAAAGTTGGAAAAAAAATATATTATAATTCCTTATAAATTAACTCAGTGGAGACGGGACCAACCTTCTCTTGTTTTTTTGAGATAAAAGTGACCGAGGTCACTGGTTCCATTAATGAAAAATTAACGATATATAAGGTAGTCCCAAATACAAAAAACCTCTACTCCAGTCTAATACATAAAGAAGACCAAAATAAGAAAAGCCCAACAAAGATTACATAAATAGGATCCCAAAATAACCTAACCGTCCTGCCTGATATCCCCAAAATTAAGCAAAAGTAGTAATCCATAGTTGTCTTTCCTCTGTCGCCTAATCCGCTCCCTCCAACCTTGGTTTCTTCCTTGCTCCTGCTTGACCTGCCCAAGCATCTATAAGCCCCAGAATTTTGTGCAATAACATAAGGAATGTACATCTAGAATTACGGAAGCAAAATTCATTTCTATCAAACCAGAGATTCCACAAAATAGCCTCAACTGTAATATCCCACAGTAACCTATGTTTCTTTCTGATATTTGTAGTTCTCCAACTATCCCAAAAATCCTCGATGCATTTTGGGGTCTCAATCGTTTGGAATCCCAATCCCATTACTTCCTAGGTCAGTCTAGCAATAGGGCAAGAAAGAAAGATGTGGAGGATGTCTAATACAAACTCAATGAAACAAATAACTGGAGATTTTTATACTTTGCATCTTGATAAATGATTGCAGCACACTTATCCAAATGTGGCGTCGCACTCAAACATCAACATCAAAATGGTTTCATATCAGTTATCTACACATCCCACATGCATGATACAAATAAATAACCTTCACAGCTTGTCCAATTTTTGGGAGTATACCTCAAATGAACTGCAATAAACCGGGTACTCATACTTTGAATTTTCTTCACCATTTTTTGACCAAGTTCTTGTATAGGCTTTGTAAATCTTAATGCATGATAATTCACACGACATCGCAACTTCTGCAAGTCGTCATCAAGTGCATTAGCAAGCCTGTAATCGAACTTCGTCAATTGCAAAGCCTACAATTCATTTTGTTAATTATGTGGACTACGATAGTATATAAAAAAATACTGTTGTTGAAGACTAATGGTTAAATGAACAAAAGTGACTCTAGCTTGTTTTACAGGTAAATACCGTAAATCATACATCACTTAAGAGCATCCACAGTCGTTCAATGGAAAAAATAGCAAAATGCATATTTTGACAATGCATTTCGATAAAACGCTGCAGTTGTCCAATGGTAAAAAATGCATAAGTTCGTTAAAAAAGAACAGACGAAACATCACTGTTAATAAAAAATAATTTATATTGTCCGAAACTTAAAAAATAATATTAAAAAATACGGAACAAAGAAGAAATTTGTTTTCAAAATAACCGTGTTTCGTCCGGATTTTAAGGAAGTTTTTTTTTTGCAAAAAAAATTGCAAAAACAATTTAACAATTGCAAAAACAATTTAAAAATTTACAAAATTATTTTTAAAAATTATTTTTTTATTAAAAATGGATTGGGACGAAACATCATGTTCATTCCCACCCTTAAATTCATTTAACCAGTTATTTTATTGTGTTTTTAAATTTTTTTTAATTTGGACAAAACATCATGTTTCGTCCGATCAATTAAAAATATAATTAAATAATCCAGACGAAACATTTCGTTAGCTATAATATGCATTTTTCTATTTTGAATGCTATTTTTCCCTTTCTACTGTTGACGAATTGCCAAAAAATGGCAAAATAGTAAACGACTGTGTGCGACACAAAAAATGGCAAAAATGACAAAAAAGCAAACGACTGTGGATGCTCTAAGAAAATGTAGATTAAAAAATTACAAAAAGGAAACTTTTGGAATATAAAACTGAGAATGGTTGCTTCAGCAAGAAGAATAATTGAAGCAGGATGCAATGAAAACCGCAAGCAGGATGAAGAAAAATAATTGAAGCAGGATGAAGAAAAATAATTGATGTTCGAAAAAGCAAACGCATGAAAAGCTGACACAGGCCTACTACGTGTGTACACACACCATCATACAAGAAAATTTGGAAGTCTACAAAGTTTTTTTCCAACTTTTATTTCACGAAAAACTCAAAAAAAGCAAATTAAAAAAAAGCGGAAAAGGCCGAAATCGAACCCAAACCCAACCGCCCCACCAATGAACAGTAACAGTCCTAAAATGCTCATCCAGGTGCTCCAATATAAGGTCTTCGTTTTCCGTCCAGGTCCCATTAACAGATAATCCCGTGATATGATTCTGTCTTTTTCTGCCATTAGCGACTTTGTGAAAATATTTTGTGTTTGCATCTCCCTCTTTAAGCCATTGGATCCTTGCTCTCTGTTGCCAATATAACTCCTCCATCTTACCAATCTGCTGAAGCTCCAGTCTATCATTAGCCAGTTCGTCTTTCTCAAACTCTTGGAGATCTCTATCTTCCTGCTCCCTTTCTATCTCCGTAATTCTAGACACCACGGTTTCTCTTCTCAGGTTAGTTTCTCTCGTTTTCTGACCGGCCCAATCTTTTAATTTCCGTCTCAGTCGCCTGGTCTTCTCCGTCCAGATTCCCACTGCAGAAGAGCACTGGGTGGTACTTCCATTCCACGATTCAGCGATAATCTGATGCGTTTCCTCACAAACGGTCCACGCTTTCTCGAATTTGAATCTAAATTGTCTCTTCCTTCCCCTAAGCCCACAATCTATAACTAGTGGCACATGGTCCGAGGTGTATCGTGCAGCGGACTTCACTTTTGCGAATGGGTAGACATCCTCCCAATTGTTGGAAACAAGAATTCTATCTAACTTGGCTAATATTGGATTCCTCTGCATGTTAGACCAAGTAAATTTTCTGTCCGTCATTTCAAGTTCCAGCAAATCCAAGTCATCTATCGTCTTGTTGAATTGTTCTTGATCTATAGTGCCGTGGCCCTTACCTTTATGCTCGTCCTGAAATCTGGTGATATTAAAGTCTCCTCCAACTAACCAAGGCCCTCCCCATCTGTTTCTATTACATTTAAGTTCACACCAAAATGCCGGTCGCAATCTACCGTCATAAGGTAACCGTCTGGTACCAATCATCTCCACGACGTCTAATTCTAATCGACACCGAAAACTCGCCAATGAGGGAATCAGTAATCTCGAACTTGGAATTACTAGCGCCAACCGCTATACCACCTGAGTAACCCCTAGACGCCTTAACTCTCCACTGGAAGTCTTCCAAACCTCTAAGGGAAGAGAAATCTGTATGAACTGGGTTTTCAATTCTAGTTTCTTGTAGACCGCAGATGTCAGGGCGAACCTTGGACAGGGTTACCTCGATCGCTCTTTTTCTAACTTTTTGCCGCATCCCTCTAACATTCCAAAATATGTATAACATAAAAAAAGTAGTACATCTAACCCCTTAGTGGACCTACCCTTGACCGACACCGACCCTAGGGAGAGACAAATATAGTCTCCTCTCTAATGACCGCTAGATTGGATAATTGTTCTGATCTAGAGGAACCCATGGCTATACCATACAAACTTGCGAAGTAAATTAATGAATCATCAGCTAAAGAATTTAGAATTGAAAGACTACGGTTAGAAGTACCTTCCCCCGCCGAGATATCAACCGAAAGATAGTTCCCTTTAGTGCAAACTCCCTCCTTGTCGTTGTTCTGACTTTCCGAACTAACCAACTGTCTCTTCCCTTTCCTTTGGTATTCAGTGATCTTTTTAGTTGTAGAACTTCCGATACTGCCTCTAACTTCTTTGTCTTCACCTTCTGTTTCTGAAACCGAAATAACATTATCGTCTCTAATTCCATCTAGAGCCCCAATTATCTCATTTCCCTTGTCCTTCACCGCCACATCTATCGCACTATCTGAAGGCTCCGTGATCTTGATCGAACCAAGGGCAGTGTCGCACACAGTCAAGGACTTACTTCCGCCTGGTAAGATTGGGTTATGAACTAACGGACTCACTTGGCCCATGGGCCTGGAACAATTCAGCTGTAACCCTTTGTTTTGCATAAGAGACAACATAGCCACTTTAATCGAATTTTCCACATCCTGCTGAAAGAAACTCAAAGAAGGGTCTTTAATCAAGCCCATTTGAGAGCGAAGGCCCACGTCCGAAGAATCTTTCAGAATACCCTGTCTCTTAGCTGGCTTACTACCCCCCATCGTCTCAACATCGAGCCCCTCACCTACAGTAAACCTCACATCATCGTACCCTGTCTTTTCACCTCTAGTACCCACGTCCAATCCAACTTTCGGCGATTGCACCCTCTTCCACGTCGCTAGCTGTACCCTAGGCTCTGTCGAAGGACCGGGCGGATTGGAGACTTTCTTTTTCAAAAATTTCGAAGACTTGGATTGACGTTCCTGATCGAGCGACTCAGATTTCTCTTGATCATCATCTAACGGTTGGCGCTTGTGAAGCATAGCTTTTGGATCCAACGGTGAACAGTCATCGTCTTCCTCCGCACGAGTATCTGATCCGTTGAGATTCTTGTCCACACCCATCGCCGCATCTCTGAAGGAGACGATCTTTTGGGCCTCCACTATTACCGTCACCTCATAGACATGGTTATCGAAAGAGGTCAGTATCTTTGATGGAATGTTCGACTTGTTCGCTACTCCAATCTTTATCCTCGCAAATTTACGCGCTGCCAACGTAAGCGTTTGCCTGTCTATATCGATCAACATGCCAAACTTATGTACGACGTTTTGAAATGCCGATCTGACCCAGCAATGGAAGGGCAAATTATATAATCGAATCCAAACCGAAGGTAAGCTCTCAGCCTTGACTGCCCCGAAGTCTCGAGTCCACCATTTGAAGGTGACGAAAAATTCCATACCTTGCGCGTCTTTGCCCTCTAAGCCTTTAACCCTGATAGATTCCTTAGCAATGTCCGGATCACTACAATGAGCGAAGAAGATGTTGACACCGATCTCTTGGATAACCCATGTCGGAGTAGGAGAGGTTACTAGTGCCGCTTGTAACAATTCGACGATGTCGGAGGACAATGGGGCTCCGGACTGAACCTTGACGAGGACACCACTGTTAAAACGTCTTTCGAATTCCGCTATCAATGGCGTCGGCGCTATGGAGGTGTGAATCACCCGTCGACCGTCAGCCACGCTCTCTTGAGTTTTGCTACATTCGGAAGCGGCAGTAGTCGGCGTCTTAGGAGTTAACGCTTTTGAGGGAGCAGCGATAATACGCTTTGGGCAGTCGGTTGAAATATGGCCAGAACGACGGCAGAAATAGTAGAACCAATCGGCTTGACAGTTGCTAATAGAGTGGCCCGGCTTGGCGCATTTGTGACAGTTCTTGCGGCCTTCTTTGCGCGCGATCTCCGACGAGCTCTGACTCTTAGACGGCTGCCTGTTCTTTCTCGATCTAACCAGGACCCATTCACCTTCGTCTTCTACTCTCTCTGGTTGACGACGATCCTCCGCTGCACTAGGGTAGCGACGGCGAACTCTATGTTCGTCAGCATCCGGTAGCGAGGCTCTAGCAACTTCGGCGTACGACCGATGCTTCAAGACGCTACCACCGGTGGGAGAAAGCTGTCTTTCCATCCTCCTATGCTCCAAATGCTCCTTCCGCTCTTCAGGTACCAGACGTTGGGTCGTAGGGTACGGTCTTGATCTGCTCGCCTCTTCCCGCTCTCTTCTTCCTCTAGGGGAACTTGACCTTTCGAACCTGCAACCCGAACTTTTGGCTCGCCTCCGTTCGTCAGCACGATGATGGCCCAGGTCTTCTTCCCTACCCCGTTTAGGCATGGTAGGAGACTGGTAGCGGTAGCCTTTGGGAGAGTGAGTGGAAGAGTGAGAGAGGATCTGGTTTGGGGAGAGGTGTGGGGAGAGGTGTGGGGTTCTCGTCATTGGAGAGGTGTGGGGTTCTCGTCATTGGGGATGACTATTTCCATAATCTTTTAGGGGGCCCACCAGAGAGTAGATGTGGCTTGGCACAAGATATGTGGAGCTCCATCAGATTAGATGGGAGTGTTGGTATTGAAGACAATTTTACGGAGGCGGAGGTCTTCAGGGCTATTAAAACTTTGGGTCAGGATAAAACTTTGGGTCAGGATAAAGCCCCGGGGCCGGATGGTCTACCTATTTTCTTCTTTTCCGTCTACTGGCATGTTATTAAAGATGACCTTATGAATATTTTTCAAGAACTTTTCGAGGGGAGGGCCAAATTGGAGCGCTTAAACTACGCAACTATTATCTTGGTACCAAAGAAAAATGAGGTCGCCACGCACGAGGATTTGAGACCCATCAGCCTTTTGAATAGTTCCTTCAAAATCATTACTAAGGTCTTGGCACTAAGACTTGCTCCGAACATGAATGAGGTGATAGCGCAATCGCAAAGTGGGTTCATTAGCGGAAGGGACATCTCGGACAGTATAGCTTCAGCTCATGAAATAGTGTTTCGTGGACACAAAGAGAAGGTGGACGGCTTCATTCTTAATCTTGACTTCCAGAAAGCATACGATTCGGTTTCTTGGGAATGTGTGGAGGAAGCCCTTGTCCTGAAAGGATTTGGTACTAAATGGCGGCTATGGATGAAGTCCTGTGTATGGGGGGGCAAATCGAACATCCAAGTTAATGGCTGGCAGGGAAGGGAGATTTTTTGCAGAAAAGGTCTACGTCAAGGGGATCCGTTGTCACCCCTGCTCTTCGCCATGGTCGCCGACGGATTAGCTGAAATGATTAGAAGAGCCATGGAACATAATCTCATAAAGGTAATTAAAATCATGGGTATCAGCCAGCCGATGTCGATCCTACAATATGCTGACGACACGATTCTTTTTGGGACTGCAACGATTGAAGAAGCCTCAGCCATTAAGTGGGCTTTGGCATGCTTCCAGGGATGGTCAGGTTTGAAAGTCAATCTTAACAAGACAAGTATTATCCCAATCTTTGAGCAGGCGTCGACTCCGATTCGGGATATTAAGAATATTTTTGGTTGCAATGTTACCGATTACCCAATCAAATATCTGGGAACGCCCATCAGACCAGGAACTCTTCGGAAAGAGGATTGGACCTTCATCATAGTCAAGATTGAAAAGAAGCTCGCGGGGTGGCAGAGTAGGTTTCTCTCGTTAGGTGGCAGAATCATACTGCTTAATTCGGTCCTCAGCGCTATCCCGACGTTGGTATGAGTTACCAAAGTGGGTGATCAAAAGAATCGACAAACTCAGGCGTAGATTCTTATGGAAAGGATCAGGCGAGGGTAATAAAGGTTTCAACCTAGTTAATTGGGGAAGAGTATGCAAAAGAAGAGAATTTGGCGGCTTAGGTATTGTCAACCTGCAAGATATGAATAGAGCTCTTCTTAGTAAGTGGTGGTGGAAGATGTACAATAAACCAAAAGGGTGGTGGAGTTACTCTTTCGAGCGATATCGGAAGAAACGAACTTTCAAATTTGGAGGAAGAAGTCCATCGGCGAAAGTGTCTTACATCTGGAAGGGGATTTCCAAGCAGGGAGACATTTTCCACACTAACAATAGATGTACAGTACGAAACGGGAAAAATACAAGATTTTGGAAGGATGCATGGTGTGGAGTATCTACTTTACAGAATCAATTTCCACAGGCGGCGGAGGCTACAAAGAACTTAGACCTTACGGTGGCGGAAATTCGAAAGCGCGGTAAACTAAGGTTTACTGTTTCCAACGATATCTCACCAGAGGGAAGGGTACAATTTGTTCAGCTTAATAGATTGGTCATGCAGGAGGGAGGACAAGAAGAAAATATCCCGGACGAAAGATGGTGGGCCAGAGACAACTCCCAAGTTTTCTCCGTTTCATCTATGTATTCCTGGCTTAACGACGGAGGCACGAGATGCCAGGTCCATACTGTCATTTGGGGAGCCAAAATTCCTTTCAGAGTTAAGGTGTTTTGCTGGTTAGCGCACAATAATGCTATTCTATCCAAAGTTAACATTAGGAAGAGAAATATGCAGATCGACATAGTCTGTGACATGTGTCTCGATGCAGAAGAAGATGTTAACCACATTTTGTTTCTTTGTCCAAAAGCTAGGCTAACTTGGGAGGTGATATGTAGGGGTTTTACATGTCCACAGATACCTACTTCAACCAATGACTTATGGGGTTTAATTAGAGATACTCACATCAAATTAGGAGATAGAAAAGCTTGGGATTTAGCGGTAGCTGCATCTATGTGGAACCTATGGCTAGAAAGAAACGATTTTATTTTTCGCAATAAAGTTTTTAGATTTCCAACCTCTATGAATAAAATATTTCTTCTTATCCATGATTGGGCAGGTGCTCAGGCGGCAACTAAGAGGACCAGGAACAATGTTGAAGAGTAGCGCTGTTGATGCTCAATCTCAATCCGTGCGATCTAAAGCAATGGGGATAGTAGTGGATTGCCTTATCTTGCATGAGGCTTGTAGGTTTTTCTAGTTTTTATTTTAGATGCAGGTGCTAGATGGCTTTTGTTCTTAGATGTATTTGGTGATTTTGGTGGACATCTTTTGATGAGCTGTCAGCTTATGTGTTGTATTGTGTTAGCAGTTGTACTGGTTTGCTTAATTATCTCATTAATGAAACGATGGCTTCGGCCATCTTCTTATCAAAAAAAAAAACAGTCCTAAAATGCACCCACTGACCACTAAGACCTGAGTGACTAATTGATATAAACTAAGTGACACTCGCTTTTTGAGAAAGCGAGTGTGGTTAAAACACAATTGGTTTTTCAGAAAGCGAGTGTAGGCTTTCAAAAATCAAAAGCCTCACACTCGCTTTCTGAAAAAGCGATGAGGTTTTAACCACACTCACTTTTTCAGAAAGTGAGTGAGGCAATTTGGAAATTTTTTTTAAAATAAGGCAGTTTGGGAAAAATTTTCAAAAAGTGGGACAGTTTGGGGAAAAATTCATAAGGACTCCACCCTCTCTGGGGAGATTATCGAATGTGCTAAGATCCATGCTCATATCATAAATCCATCATTATCGACTTCATTACAGTTGTGTTGTGCTATCAAAACAGGATTGAATCATGATCTCTATTTTTGTCCTTTATCTTTTTTTGGTATTGATGTATCCATAGAGTGCATTTTTCGTTGGATTTGTATATTTATATATTTTCATATTTCTTCATGAGGTTACGCACTCAAGTTTTTTGTGATTTCGTGCTCTTGAGCACTTGTACATATATATAATTATTGGAATCAATTGAATTTGTAAATGATTTGGAATGAATTATTTAATTATTATGTTTAGTTATTAGAATGAAATTTGTGCTCTAAAGTACAAATCTATTGTTTATTATTCATAGATTTGTGGAAGATTACTGAAATAAATTCCTGAAAATTATTGTGAAAATTACAGTTATTTTGATGTGATAAAATAAACAACCCACTCCCCAACTCAATTAAAAACACGCAAAAAATATTTAAAAAATTAAAAATTGAAAAAAAAATAACAAGTGATGAAATCCCCTAAATTTCCTGCTTAATCTCCTAATTTTCCCTCCAAATTTTTTTTCTTCTTATTTCAACTCCTTATCTTAAGCCTATATAGAGATAAATGTATTTTCGTCTTTGAAAAGTGAAAACAACAGCATTTTTTTCCTTCAAAAAACATTCTCAAAATAGACGGAGTAGGCCATACTGCATAACGGAGCAAACTTAAGTAGGATTATATGAAAGAAAGAAAAAAAAAAAAGAGTATAATTATCTGTCAAAGTTGTAAAACTCAGTAGGATTATCCGAAATTTACCCATAACATAACAAACATTCTAATTTCTAAGTTTGAGCCAAGGTGGGGACTGAAGATAACCTAATTACCGAAATTAGCTTTTCTAGTTAATAAATGAGTAATTATTCGGTTGAGACATAGTCATAATTGGGCCGGGTGGGCCACACTCATCACGTGGCCTGGGCCGAACATGATCCTGATATGCGGAAAGCTCAGGTCCACGACATATTCAACACGTGTCGCCATTCCTTTGCAGCACGGACCACTGTCTTTTTCCCTCCGATCGTACATTGCCACAGTGCAAAAATTTCCAACAATAGTGCACTCCATTCATCCAAATTACTAAAATATACATATTTTGGCGTTATCCAGTAAAATTATCTAAAGTTTCTTTTATGCAAGTCCCTGACAAATATTAAAAGTATATAAAAGTCTCATCTAAACTGTTAGTTCTAATTAGTCTGCGCAGTCAACTCCAAATATATCCGGAGCTTCAATTTCAATACATTAAACTAATTTGTGAGAAAAAAGTTTAACTA
This sequence comes from Hemerocallis citrina, assembly GCA_017893485.1. Classification (NCBI taxonomy): domain Eukaryota; kingdom Viridiplantae; phylum Streptophyta; class Magnoliopsida; order Asparagales; family Asphodelaceae; genus Hemerocallis; species Hemerocallis citrina. The sequence continues at coordinate 224,065,095 of CM030365.1, forward strand.
TAATGGTCTCACTTTTAAAAACTAGTCCTACTGTCCTTAAGAGCATCCGCAGTGGTGTTTCTCATTTGCCAAAAAATGGCTGCTACAGTAATAGCAAATAGAAGGGATAGCTGCAGTGGTTGTTTGCTAAAAAATTGCTAAAAATTTCAAAAATTGAGTGAGACGGTATATGATATACTGTCTCACCTTTAAAAATTAATTTAAAAAATTTAATTACTTATTAACTATTAAACCTAATTAATTAACTAAATTAAATAATATAATATTAACTAAACCTAATTAATTACCTAACTAAACCTAATTATTAATCCTAACTCCCCACTCAGCATTAATTCCAACCCACTGAGCTTGATTTCCGGACGGTACATGATGTACCGTCTGAGGATTTTAATTTTTTTTTTTTTTTTCTAATCGGCAATCTTGGCCCTTCATCTACTAAAAAAAAAAAAAAACAAAACAAAACAACCAAAAAAAACTCACAGACGGGATATGATCTCCCGTCTGATTCAGACGGGATATCATCTCCCGTCTGAGGAGTTTTTTTTAAAAAAAAATTATTATAAAAAGGAGAGACGGTATATGATGTACCGTCTGAAAGAATTAGAATATATTAAAATAGATCAGACGGGATATGATATCCCGTCCTCTATAATTTGAGAATCGCTATTCTGTTTCTCAAATATGAGAAACGAATATAGGTGGTTTGCTAAAAAATGGCAAAATGAGAAACCGTTGCAGACGATCGTTTGCTATAATATGGCAAATTGCAATTTATAGCAAACCATTGTGGATGCTCTAACTTAGTAATTTTTTCTTTCAAAACTGATCAGTCATAATGTGAAAATTTTGCCCTACTGACCCACTTTTTGAAAATTTTTGACGCTCTGACCCACTTCCAAAAACAATTAGGTTGTGTTTGATTTGTTGTTTTGAAAATAATTTTCTGAAAACAGTTTTATGAAAATAAGAGTGTAAAAACAGTTTGGTAATAATTTTTATTAAAACAGTTTTTTGAAAATGAGAGTATAATGTATGTATAGGTTTGGTTGCATGTATATACTGTATACAGTATATATACTCTGATACATACATGTTGTATACATATACATCCATACTGATATATAATAATATAAAATATTTTATTATAATAAACATATTTAAATATATATATATATATATATATATATATATATATATATATATATATATATATATATATATATATATATATATATATATATATATATATATATATATATATATATATATATATATATATATATATAATAATTATAATAATATATATGTAATAATAATATATTCAAATTATTTATTAAACAATTTATTATAATAATAATAAATTATATAATAATATATATAATAATATATAATAGTAATATATAATAATATATAATAGTAATATATAATAATAATAATATATATTATAATAATAATAGATTATTATAATAGTATATATAAAATAATATATATGAAATAATAGTATATATAAAATAGTATATATAAAATAATAATATAATATAATATAATATATAATAATAATATAATGTAATAACAGTATATATAATAATAGTAGTATATATAAAATAACAGTAAATAACCTATGCCGTTATTTTCAATAACGGTTTATGCTGACGTGTCTAAAATTGGGTCGGATCGCTAATTATTTCGCGGAAGTGGGTCAGAGTGCCAAATATTTTCAAAAAGTAGGTCAGTACAGCAAAATTTTCTCATAATGTTAGGTTTGCATCTCCTAATTAATAATTTCTTTAAATTTTTTAAAATTTTGGAACAATATCACAATTGTACAACTAGTCTAGACACACAGTCTCCTTATATAATACTAGTGTTACCCTGTGCAAATTACACAGCCTAAAATACTTTTAAGAAACTCATAAGATTATATGGAACTTAAATAATACAATGATGATATGCACTGAGTTTTTTTTCCCTTCTAGTTTATCTTATTTAATAACATGTGCTACTCTTGTCTGGAAAACCCAAATGATGATATTTTTATCTATTTTAGTTATATTCTTTGAAACCACTAAGGAAGATTTCATTAGTTCATATTCTTTTATTATCATATACATACACAATAACTTTAGTTCTTAAACAAAAACATAAAAGTCATAAAAGGATGGAGGTGACCATATTCAACACCGACACAACACCAAGACATAGTTAAACCATAGATCCATAAATTTAGAGATATATTCCCCTTAACTATTTCGATCACAATATAATCAAAAATGACAAATCTACAAAAACAAATTCACATTTTCAAACCAAGCAACATCATTCTGTATTTCTAAAGCAAAGAAAAAAGTCAAATAATTACCGAAGTTGAGCCTATAATGCAGTAAGGCTAAATTTGAAAAAAAAAAAAACTTTGAATTATGGCCTTTACGCAGAAAACCCCCATGACCTTTTTTTTATGCAGAAAATCCCCCTGAACTATTGTTGCAAAAAACCCACCCCGCCAACGTGAGACTTCTGCTAAAGTTGATGGAGGTTTTTGACAATAATGTGAAAGATTTATGATGTTTTTTGAAACAACTTGCAAAGATAAATAGGGTTATCTGATACAAGTAGAAAATTTAGATGTGGTTTTTTGAAATACTTCAGGGGGATTTTTTCCAACAACCATACTTCAGGGGAGTTTTCTGCATTAAAAAAAAAGTCAGGGGGGGTTTCTGCATAAAGGCTATAGTTCAAGGTTTTTTTTTCCAAATTTAATCAATGCAGTAATAGGTGGGGATGCGGCTCTTCTTGGACTTTTTCTTGATGTACTCTGCTATCTCCTTCTCCACAGTGTGCTTCTCAATTGCCTTTCCTCTCAAATCAAGCCATCTATCTTAAATCATTCCCTCTCAAATGAAACATAATCAACATCAGAAGGTGAGTGGTTGTTTTTATTATTATTTTATTTTATTTTATTTTGTAAATTGACTGCATGTGTTATTACGTGTTCGTTTCTTCTATTTTTTCTCTCATGTGTTAGCACGTGCTAGTTTTCTACGTTTCCTTTCCTTGCTCTATTTTAATAGAGGAATGACTCTCTCTCCTAATAGTATAATATATATAATAGTATGCATATTTTATAAAAATAAATAATTTTAATAATATTTGATCTGACGATTATATATATATCTTTATAGTTTATCAAGTAAGAATACAATACAGTAATTATATCATAGATCAAAGTTGAGTAGAAAAAATACCTAGCTTGCAGTAAAAGAAAGCAACATTAATCAAAATTGAAATAAAACAGTAAAGCAACTTTGATCAAGATATATGTTTCCTTTTCGGAAACACCCTCAATAAACTTTAGTAAAGTGCTAATGTTACTCTTAGAAAGTATAAATATATGTATTGTTTTGAGCTTAAGAAACTTACATCAATCCTTTTAATACGATGCACATGATGAAACAGACCCTTTCTGCACGCCTACATAATGGCAATAGATGCTCGCCATAAAACTGGAGCATGGATCAAAAGATATAGTATAGGACAAAGTTTATCAGCATTGAGAAACCACTACAGAGGAAACCATCAAACACAAAAAAACGTAATTGCTAAGTAGTAGACTTTTACCTTCTATATCCACATTCGTCAGCCATCCAAAATTCGTCGGCAAGACGGCACCTGAAAGAAGGTAAGTTGAATGACTAAATTGAATCAAAATATTGCCAAATAATTATAAAGGTATTTTGAGCATTTTCACAAACACCTCGTGTGCACCACAAATGAGAAAATAATTGTAATCAAGTGTCACGCCCCGCTTCCCAAAAATATGAAATACGAGCGCGTGACGAAGCCCAGCGAATAATTTTAACATCATCCATAAGCTGTAGAATCGACTCAGCATCATAACAAGGATATAACAAGATTTATATATATAACCAAGCATGCATGAATAATTCATTATCAACAGAAATAATTGAAAACACAATAATGACATCCAAATAGTTTCAAGTCTGGATCAAGTTAAAACTCGAGAACATCAGCCCGTTACAAGTTTTTAAATAGCAAGAAATAATAATCCAAGAAAAACAAATAATTCAATAGACAAGTGTTCTAATCAAGTCCTTTCTCCTCTTGAAGGCTAGAACCTTTGCTCACTAATTCCAGCGGGTAGCTCGTCACCAAAGTCTGCTTAATAAATATAAAAGGAAAACATAGAAAAAAATAAGAGAAAATGCCCTTAGTGTAAATTAGGGCCACAAATAGTAAAAACGAGTACAAGAAATGAAGAACAAAATTTGGAATCAAGAATATAATGGGGTTTACAACAAGTAATGGAGATTCAAGAACTAACTAGTAGGAAGGACAACTCAAGAGACTAGACTGGGTAAACAAATACTAATGGTGAAGCAAGTGACAAGTGTACATGTAGGGGTATCTAACCTCAAGTGACAAGTATGTCGGGTGTCAAGTTGTCAAGTCTAGTGTCAAGTCATCAAGTACAAGTAAACAAGTATCGAGTTCAAGTTTCATGTATCAAGTTGTCAGGTATCGTGTAAGCATGTATCAAGTTCAAGTTTCATGTTCAAGTTTTGTGGTTTATTACTATCTAGGTAGCACTTCATGCATCCATTCTTTTACTACATGGTTGCTACAGTCAACACAATTTCGTTTAGACCTAGTAATGGAGTTTATAGGGCGGTGTACTCAGGTATCAAGTATCAAGCAAGTCATGCTCATGAATCGAGTAATCATATAACTAGTTCAAGTGTCAAGTCATAACAAGACAAGTCATGAATCATATATATACTAGTTCATGGATCAAATAATATACTAGTCCATGAATCGATTAATAATATACTAGTTCATGAATCAAATAATATACTAATTCATGAATCGAATAATAATATACTAGTTCATGAGACATGTATCAAGTGGGAAACACGGGCCCCCTTCCGAGTACACTTACCTATATTGTCCACTACTATGGTTTTTTCCTTAAACCTGGCTTATTATTTTTTATCATCATCAAGCAAACATGAAAGTGTGCGAAACAAGTTAAGTAAACATAATCATGAACATGGAACAAGTTTAAGATAATCATAAAGCATATTCGATGGTCAACACGAATCAAAATATCAAGAACAACAAAAATCCCAAATCTGGACAGCACGACGTTGCTGTACCAAAACTGTGATTCCGGTTGCTACAAGATAGCAAATGTGGATCCGTCAGAAGGTCTAAAAATTAGACTCTTGCCCGGTTCCAACGCATATAATTAAGGTACAGAAAAGTTGTGGTAACATGTGTCAAAACAGCAAATTATACAGCATTTGTGTTCAGCCATAATTTGTAAAACCGAGTTTATACATATGAAACAGTATTGAAACGTCATTAATTAATTCTGAGAAAATTAGAAAATGTTCTCTAGGGTGTCCAGTAACAGCATGAAAAATTTTAAGTCATTTACTTACTGGTAGCATAGTTAAAATAATTGTAAACTAAAGAGGTTCAACAGTTTTTGTGAATCTGCGACTACCGATACAGCAGCAGTAAAACTGCAATATCTCCTAGACCGTAATTCGGAATTCAAAAATTCTGGAGGCTATCGACATTTAGACATCTAGAGCTACATTTTCTATTCAGGACTCAGGTTCATATTCTGATGTTAAAGAGGTCAAAACAGCATAACAAGATTCAGGACAGCAACATGTGAGAATATCTTACTAGTATAGATTACATGAAATTTGTTATTAGGCATCTAGGTTAATGTGTGATATAAATACAGGGAAATGGTTATCAAAGCAGCAAGTAATGATTGTTTTTCAAGCCAAAATGGTTGCAAGATCATCAAGTACAAGATATAACATATGTCTACACATCTAGGGCTCCTTAATTTCATGTGTCCATGTGTTCAGGGGGTAAAATGAGTTCAAGTAGTTATAATATAATACAATAAAATTATTGTGACTCTTAAGATTATATGATTGAGAAGGTTTAATATTTGATCAACAACGACAGTCAAGGAGGAGTCACAATTTCTAACTATTTGTAGTATTTTCAAGGAATGATTGTACTAGAACAAAAATGTGTACAAGAGGAATACTTACCTTGATTGACGACGATTAGATCCGATTGTTGAAGAAATGGGATCGAAAAATTTCCGGGCGAAGTCTCCCAAAAGCACTTGTGAAGCACGTGCGAAAATCCAATAGAAGAGCGAGTTTCCCCCGCACCAGATCAGCCCAGAACAGCAAACAGCAAATCTGGATCTGGCGCGGCAAAATACGGGACAACAAATCCAGCGAATCAGATCGCTCCTACGCAGCGGATCGGGGCGGGCCAAAACACGGAACGGCGAGTGGGATCCGGTGTGGGCACAACACCAAGCAGCGATCAGACTGGGCTCGATCGCACGGATCTTGATGCGATCCGATGGTTGAGATCGAATCTCGCCAACCAGCTGCTTCTTCTTCGTTCTCTTCTTCGACGAAACAGAGAGCGAGAGAGAGGGAAGGTGTGACGGCGGTCTTCGACGGCGGCAGCAACATCGAGAGGGACTCGACGCAGGGAGGCGACGGCGGTGGTAGCGGCACAGCGACGGCGAAGCTAGCAAGGGAAATGGCGTGCTCTGGTTGTGGTTTCGAAACAGGGGAGGAGCGAAGGGAATGGGTTTGGGGTGTTGATTGATGATGGAGGATGTTGGCGATGAGGTGCTGGGTTTGTGACGGTGAAAAGGGAACGAAGGCGAGGCGGCGAGAGGTGACTGGCGATGGAAATGGCGGAGTGTATGCGAGGTTGAGGGAGATGGGTTTTCGGAAGAGTTGGGTTCGGTGGAGTTTGGGTGGTGCAGTGGTGGTGATCGTGGGGTTGAAGAGGAGCAGAGTCGACGGTAGGGAGGTCGAGGTGAAAGGAGGGACGACGAGGCGAATGGAGGGACAACGAGGCGAAATGGGTTGCTAGTTCGAGAGATAGGTTGGTGGTGTTGGTGACGATGGGTGGTGGTCGCGGAAGATTGGTGCTGTGGGGGTGCGGGGTCGAAGGCGAGGAGAGGGAGGCGAAGGTGATATGGGTCTGGGTGTTGGTCGAAAGAAGAAGAAGTCGGGAGATGATGCAAAAGGAGCGGAGGAAGAAGATGAGGGTAGCGGCGGTAGGATTTAGGTTTACACAGTATCGGGGTTAGGGTTAGGGTTAGGGGTTTATATAGATAGGGTTTGGATTAATGGATTTTAGGGTATCCGTTTTGAGTGGGATCCAACTGGAGAATTGGTCATGTATTAAAATGGGGAATAAAGAGATGAATGACATAGAACAGCTCATTCTTCATGAAGAACGACACAAAGAGTACTTACAATTGAATTAGATAAAAGGACCAAAAATTGATTCGAAACAAAATAGTGACTTTATTCGAACAGAAACAAAATACAGGATCACCATTTGAATACGCGAATATAAGGAATGAAAAATGCAGTAGAAAAATTATAGACACGGGAAACAGGAGTTACATCAAGATAATCCCGAACCCAAATTTGAACATTCCCACATCTATAAGCATCTTACTAAACCCTATATTTCGAATATTGATGTATAAATCCCTTATCAAATTCAAATTAAAACCCATCTACTTGAGTTCCATATGCCCCCACCACACAACAGGCTCCTACAACTATCATATTTCAATTCATTCATGCATTTTATCAAACATGATGAGGATTGAAGAATTTGACATGGGAAGACGAAGTTGCACATAATAAATCAAAGGAACTTTAGACATTACTCTTAGATTCATCAAATATTTTCATCTCTTTAGCAAACAATTATACTATATATACAATCCGAGATAAGAGAGGATGTTACAATTTGATCATTACCTTAATCTCATATTCTCAATATTCTAAAAAATAATAGATATATAATCCAAAATAAAAGAGGATTTTACAACTTCCTGAATACATTAATCTCGGCGAGGATTTAAGGTCTGGCGTACGGGTGCTACTTGGATTTGGGTAGACTGGCGAACGGCAAATGATTACGGCTGGGTTTTGGGCTAGGGATGACAGTGAGGATAGGCGAACGGGGACGACTTGGAATTTGGTGGACTAGTGGACGACAAACGACAACGGTTTGGATTAGGGGGGATTGCAAACGGCGAACGACTACGGGTGGGTTTTGGGCGAGGATGGGTTCGGGGGATTTGGGGAGAGGATGGGTTTTTTTGTGTTTTGTATTTTTGTAATTTTTTTTTATTAAGTTAAATGTATGGTTTGCACGTGGTAAGATAAGTTTGAACTTCTACTTTTGCTCTCCTTTCTCTATTTCAAAGTAGAGAAAGGAGAGAGGAGGTAGTTCTATTAGCTTAAAATATAATATAATAAGGGATTAGTTATGCAAGCGATGACGTAAATTCTAGAATTCTTAGGCTGCCTTTGGTTCATCGTTTTGAAAATTTATTTTAAATATAGTTTTTGAAATTTTTTTTTTATAAAGTTCTTATTCTGTGACTTTCGAAAACAGAGTATGGTTTGGTAAACTTTTTTCATAAAATAGTTTTTTTCGAAATTAAAATATAAAAGGCATTTAGTAAACTATATACAGTATGTATGTATATATATAATCTGTATTAATTATGTACATATATATACAAAAATACTCTATATTGTATACTATTATATATATGTACTAGTTTAGTGTGTAATTAATTCGGTTTCGGTAATATTTTATTATTTAATTTATTTAATTAAACAATTTTAATATCTAATCACTAATTAAATAACTCTTAAAAAAATGAAACCGGACGAAACAACATGTCTCGTCTTTCTCAAATTTTAACAAACAACCACTGCAGACAAATACCCTATTTTCTATTACTGTATCTGTCATTTTCTAAAAAATGAGAAACACCATTGCTGATGCTCTAAGAGAATAATATGCATATAAAGCAAATGGCTGCTGTGCTTAAAAAGCTAAAATATGGATAGTATCCATATACTAGATTTGCCCGTTGACACGTGCCTACGGCACGTCTTCGGAACGATGCATCTTGTTTGATCATATAAAATAGTTTCGGAGGTCCAGCAAATTAATTGAAGTAGCAAACACAAAGCAAAAAACATATTATATGATTTTTTTGATTTTTTTTTTTGAATTATTTTTAAATTTTAAAAATTATTTAAATAGAAGAGGGAGGGAGGGAGAGAGAGAGAAAAACAAAAATTAAATAAATATAGGAGTTGTTTTTGGCGGGAGATTTGAATTTGAGTTTTGGGGGAAAACTTTTGGGGAAAAAAATATGTTTTGTTAGATTAGATTTGACCTTTGATTCTTGGGGGATTAAAGGAGAGCCACTTGATAGCTTTCTTTGTGTTTTATTATATAGATGTATGAGTTTGGTTGTATGTATATACAGTACATACACAGTACACACACACACACACACACACACACACACATAAAATTATTATTATAATTATTATATATATGTATTTTATTAAAGATATTTATTACAATAAATATCTTTATATTATTATATATCATTATGTATGTATGCATGTGTGTGTGTACTATAAAAAAAATATTTATTATAAAAAAATTGTATATATATAATAATAATAATAATTATTATTATTATTATTATATATATGTATATTATTAAAGATATTTATTATAATAAATTATTCTATATTATTATATATCATTATGTATGTATGTATGTGTGTGTGTGTGTGTGTGCATTTATTATAAAAAGTTTTAAAATAAAATTTTAAAATTTTAAATAAAATAATAATAATAATAATTTTTTTAAAATTAAACAAAAATAATATTTTCAAATTAAAAAAAATTATTTTTTTTAAAAAAACCAAAATTTTAAAAATTTTAAAATTTAAAATTCAAATATTTGATAAATTTGAAATTTTGAAATTTTGAAATTTTTAAAATCTCAAAGAAAATCCAAATCCAAATCCAATGTCGAACCCCAATCAAGAGGTCGTTGCCGATATCTGATCCGTTGCTGATTCTGTATCAGTGACTCCCCTCCACCAAATCAAGCACGAATATCAAGCGAATCCGTATCGGCCACTCCCCTCCACCGAATCGAGAGCCTCTATATGCGATGCGACGACTCTAATTTAATCTCATTAACCAAATTCTCATTCTAATTTTTAGTTTTGTGTGTGCAGGGGATTACTCAGTTTTTTGCTGACTCGAATTTTGTGTGTGTATGAGATCTAAGTTCAAAGAGGTAAGATTGTTTTATTTTTAGGTTTAAAAAATTTTAATTTTGTGATTTATTTGATGAGTTTTTTTATTGGTTTTGATTTAAGGACGCAAGTGAGAGATGAATTATTTGGTGGCCTCAATTTGGACTTCCAAATCATAGTAGGACAGGCAAGCTGACCAACAACCTAAAATAACTTGACAAATATGCAACATTAATTTCTTTACTATAATAGTTATGGGATTAGAGTAAGCTCTATAAAACCTATATGATAATGTCCTTGCATAACTATTACAAGCATCTAAAAGTGATGCTGAAGTTAAAAAAAATTCTATGCAGTGTTTCTAACAAACTGTATGCATTCCAGGTAAGCTCAAGCTAATTCAAGCTAATGATTGAAAAGGCGATGGTTGAGCTTAAAGGTAGATATACCGTTTCCTCATATAATATGTTTGCTACTTCAATTAATTTGCTGGACCTCCAAAACTATTTTATATAATCAAACCAAGTGCACCGTTCTGAAAATGTACCGTAGGCACGTGTCAACGGGCAAACCTAGTAATATAATAAGAATAGTAGTATATATAAAATAATTATATATTATAATAATAGTATATATTAAATAGTATATATGAAGTAATAATATATTATAATAATATTATATATATAATAATAATAATAATATATGGGTAAAAGGGATATGAGCAACTTGGTCATTTAGTAAATGAGCAATTGATTATGTGGCATGCATGTGATACATTGGACAACTAACCCTTTTAAGGCTTTTCCAATCACATGTATGCCACATCATCAATTGCTTATTTACTAAATGAGCAAGTTGCTCATACCCCTTTTCCTCATAATATATACATACTATTATATATACATACATATTGTATACTTACATAATGTAGACATATATACATATACATATACAAATTAGCATTTGTATAAATACCCGAAACCCGGATCCGACCCGGACCCGACCTGGACCCGGTATTGGACCGGAACCGACCCGGCCTATCCGGGTCCGGGTCTGGGTCCTAAAATGAGACCTATTGTACTTTCGGGTCCAAATCCGCTCAAAAGAAACCCGACCCAGACCCGTTAAAAAAAACCCAAAAAAATCAACATAAAATTAAATATTCTTTCATCATCCATTCCCTCCCTCCTCCTCAATTCTAAATCTTCATTTTCCGAACCCAAAACTCATGTTTTTTACTTCTCTCTTCTATTCTAAATCCTCCACTCAACGCCTCCGCTCGCCGCTCACACTCCCGCTCCTACCCGAACGGGTAGGAAGATTTTAATAGGACACAGACCCAGAACCGGACCCGGTCCTCACGGGTCCGGGTCCAATTTTTGGACCCGTAGGGGACCGAGTCCGGGTACGGGTAGTGAAGGACCCGACCCGACCCGACCTGACACCAATGCTAATACAAATACAGTATGTTGGTTCGGAAATGAAAAAAAAATATTCCAGAAAACAACTTTTTTCTGTTTTCAAAAATCTCATTTTAAACATAGGTTTTGAGTGTGGTGTTTTAAAATGAGTTTTCAATAAATTTTTATCCAAACAAAATTACTCCATGTTTTGATTTAAAAAATGAAAACTGTTTTTAAAACCCGATCCAAAGCACCCTTACTCACCAGTAAAAAACCTTATTACTACTATGTACTATGACACTTACAAAACTGATAATGTTAAAACTAATCGAGAGAATAATTTTTTTTTTGATATCGATGATAGAATCAAAAGATTCCAGTCCAATATATAAATAATATGATGGAATACAAAGAGAACCAATTTTACACAAACGTAAAAATGAAAATTATAAACAAAAATCACAACTAAAAGCTAACAAGCAATTAAAAACATTGCCTAACTAACAACAACGTAATTACAAAACTCAAAAACCACCTAAATGAGAGACTAATTTAAGAAAAAGTACGTAATTTGATATTTAAAATTTGTATATTTTTGAGTGAGCATTTTAGATCAACCTAAAGATGGGGAAAAGATTTAATAGGTTGCGCTCGTGTAGAGAGAGAATGATTGAAGTTGGAGTTTTGTGAAAATTCTTTTCACAAAACATCCTAACCGAACACATATTTGGGTTTTAGAAAAAAAAAAAAAAAAAAAAAAAAAAACTTCAAACCAAACACAATGTTACGTAGAAGAAAAATTCGAACAATTACCGGCAAAATCTTAACTATACAATCCTCGGAATATCCGCACTGCACATCCGTAAAATAATGCACACATTCATACGTAAGTGGCAATCTTGTAATAAACCCAACAATGCCAAGCCTTATCCACATCAAATTCGGGTCCCACTCTCCTCCCTCTATAAATACCCAACCAAATCAACCACCACTTGTCTCTGTGCAAAATAAAAATAAATAAATAAATAAATTCAACAATGGCGACTAGGAATCACCAAGTTTTGAAACAAACAATCCGTCTGTTCTCGTCGAAGTCGAAGATGGACGGGCTTTCTGCGCAATCGGGTGAAGAGTTCGACGAATCGGACGTCTGGTGTTGCTTACCCGAATCCAAACCCGATAAGAAATCGTCAACGTTACCGAGATTACGACCGTCTACGTGGAAGAAGACGGAAGGTGTGAATAATGCTTTTGGTTCAGTGCCGGTGAAGATACCGGACTGGTCGAAGATATTGCTGCACGAATATCAAAGCAGGAGTTATGTTGATGACGTGGAGGGGGAGGGGGAGGGGGAGGGGGAGGGGGATGACGTGGAGGGGGAGGGGGTAAGGTTACCGCCGCATGAGGTGGTGATGAGGAGGAGAAGGGCGTCGCAGTCGGTGGTGGAGGGGGTGGGAAGGACTCTGAAGGTGAGGAATGCCATTTGGGCGCAGACCGGGTTCCTAGGCTGACCCGACCCGAACTCGGTTGTTTCATCGTTACGCCTTTTTTATTAACCCTGTATTAATAAATAATTTGTATGGGGGTGCTAAGTAATGACTAATGAGAGGGTTGCGGATTTTAATTTTGTTTTTTTTTAAAATTTTTTTTGGGGGGTTGGATATTGTTTTTTTAAAGAAAAAAGTGGAATAACGCCACCATTTTTCATTAATAAGAAGTTAATACAATACCATCGTGGTACCGGAGAAAAGTACAAGTAACTATAATGTAGAAAATAAAATATAAACCTCCAACAACGCTTTGGCGGGTGAACAATCCAAAAGCAATACAAATAGAACAAAAGACAGGTACAATGATAGATGATAACAAATATAGCGGTCCTTCCAACATATCTCTGGAATGTGAGAATCAAGGAACCATCGCTCCACTCAGTCTACCTGGAAGGCTTTAGCAATCCCCCCTCTCGCCCGTGTGGTAGCAGCTGTAGCCAAAAAAAAAAAAAAACATGATATGAGTTTAAATACCAGAATTACTATTACAAGTTGTGATACTGCTCGGTTAAGATTATCACCAAGATCTTGGCAAGCCGGTTGGGGAAAATAATAAATGGGTTACTCAGCCGCTAATAATCGAGTTTCATCAGGGGGGGACAGTATTCTGGACTGTGTGGCCACTGCCGAAGAAGCAATTCTGAAGTTAGACTTTGAAAAGGCATATGATTCAGTGGACTATGAATGCCTACTGAAATCTTAAAAATGCAGAGGTTTTCAGATGGAGCTGTCAGTGTATGTGTATAAGTAAAACGCTCATATCGATTAACAACGTACAAGTCACCCCTTTTATTGTAGGAAATGACTAAGACAAGGAGACCCACTACCACCCCTCTTGTTTACTCTTGTTGTGGATGTGCTTAAGGGCATGTTGGACAACTGCAAGTAAGAAGGCTACATCTCACCAGTGGCTAGCAGTAGGACACAGCAGGAGTGTACAATTCTACAATATGCAGATGATACGATTCTGTTTGGTAACAGGATAAAGGTGGAAATGATATGTTTTAAGGGAGCCATCTATTGCTTTGAGGCTTGGTTCGGGTTAAGGGTTAACTTCTACAAAAGTGCTCTGATCCCCATTGCTTTATCGGAAGCTGTGACAGAGACTCATGCTGCCATCTTCAATTGTAAGAGGGAAAACTTCCTTATCACTTACCTGGGCCTACCGCTCAGACCAGGTAAACTCAAGAAGACGGACCGCCTACCGATCATTGATAAAGTGGAGACTCGACTGTCAGGATGGAAATGAAGTTCATCTTTCTTAGAGAAAGAGTGGTCCTTATCAACTCATTCATGTCTAACCTACCAACTTACTACATATCTTTCTTTGAATTACTAAAGTGGGTAATCTAAAGAATTGACCGCACCCGGAAGAGTTTTCTGTGGAATGAAGCTGACACGGATAAATGAGGCTACCACTTGATCGAATGGGAAAGCATGCACGAAGAAACTCATGACGGTCTAAGTATCATCGATTTGAGAGACATGAACCTTCCTCTGTTGGGCAAATGGTGGTGGAAAGTATTGTATCCAAATGGCGAAGGTTGACAGGAATTCATTCAGTCATACCTACAAGGGAAAGGTACGAAAAGTTTAGGTTTCCGGATGGGTCCTACAGTTTCATGGTTCTGGAAATGGATCGCTCGGGCAAACGACCCGTTCTGCACGGTCATTACATCATTTATTGACAATGGTCAATCGACTATGTTCTGATGGGACAAATGGTGGGCAACCATACGCTCAGTGAAAAGATCCCGGACCTATACGAGCAAGCGTCTCAACCTCACACCTCTGTGGCCAAGACGTGGAGGAGGGTAGCATGGAAACTAACCTTTAGAACTAGACTCAATACGGAAGGGCGAGAGAGATCGAAAGCACTCCAAGATTACATAGCACAGACTGGGGTGAAATGCTCACACGGGCCGAACAAGAAATCTTGGTGACCGGAGAACAATGACTTTTTCATTGTCTGCTCATTGTACAACCGAATCCACTTTCGAGGATGTAGGCCTGTGCGGGCTACGATCCTCTGGAAGGCAAAAGCTCCTCTCAAAGTCATAGTATTCCTTTGGTTGGTGCTTAATCACTCCATCCTCACTAGAGAAAACATAGTCAAAAGACAGGCGAACATCACGAGCAACTGTAGATTTTGCAACTATTATACGGAATCGCTGAACCACTTATTTAATGAATGCCAGTGGAGTAAGGGAACATGGTTGAGGTTCTGCGGGTCTTAGGCATGACTGTGTATCCCAACTCATACGAGGATTTATGGGTTGGTCCCAAATTTGCCTCTACACGATATGAGATGAAAGAAGCATTGTACATCGTCATTGCCGCTATAACATGAGTTTTATGGCTTGACAAAAATAGCTTTTACTTTCGTGAGACTTGTAAAAGTACTTCTGGTATTTTAACTCATATCATGCATCTTTTTTTTTCTTTTTGGCTACAATTGCTGCCACATGAGCGAAGGGGAGGCTTGGCAGAACCTTTCAGGTAGTCGAGTACGATGATGAGGATGCAGAGTTTGAATCTACCTTAAACTTAGTAGAGCGACGTCATCTCTCACCTTCCAGAGATTTGTTAGAATGATGTATCTGCTTGTACTTGTTTTCGTTTACATATATTATTCTGTTTGTCGGTATCACTTTTGGACATGTCCCATCCTCCAGGACGATGTTGGAGGTTTATATTTTATTTTCTGTTTTGTAGTTCCTCGAACTGTCCTTAGTATTTTGAGGATATTTTGTTAAAATCTTATTAATGAAATATGATGGCGGTATTCCACTTTTTTCCTATTAAAAAAAATTCTTGTTTTGCAATTATACTTGCATGCAACTACAATTCAATAAATATGCAATTGAAAAGCATTTGAAAAGCTACAGCGCAAAACTTTGACTGCTAGGTGTAGTTAGTTGTGAACAATTCAGCGGTGCTGAAATCTTTTTTGTTACAAAAAGAGTAAACTTGACATTGTATTTGTTTAATGTCCATCTTATCTAAAATATTAATTATATTGAACCAATCAACTTTGAATAGAGAAGATAGAGCTTATACTACTTGAAGATAAAGAATCTAAATCGGGCAGGCCTAGCATTTGGTTTCACGAATACATACCATAACCTGATACATCGATCGATACGACCTTCCCTTCTGGGTTTGAATCCAATCATCCATCATAAAATAAATTAGTGCATCTGTAAGTGGATATTACAGTTTTCTCGAGGATCCAACCCGAATTCAATCCGATAAAGAGAGAGGACACATTATTCAGGTATGGGTCAATGCCTGACAGTTTCAGCACTTTACGCCAAAACAAAAACCAGTGGCTTGAAGAATCAAATGAGTGCCCTGTCAATTAGTAATTGATGGAAAAAGTGTGAGTTTTCTGGAATGTGAGAAGTAATAACTAGCAGTTGCTTTCACTGGAAGAGAGAAGATTAGTGAACACAAGAGTCCAGGGATAAGACTGTTCCTTTCAAGCTGACGCTTGAATAGTTCCTTGATAAAGACATCAACGAAGTAGAAGAAGAGACGAGCTTTTTGTACACAATTTTCTTTCTTTCTATTTTGTACTTACATATATACGGTATATATACGGTAGGTAAAGCGAACCTCAAATTTATACAAGAAAATTTTTCTCATACATAATAGTAGTATCATTCATTCGGTAGAACTATATGCAGATAATCTACACCTTCGTCATATTTCTTATCTTACGTCGTAAAAGACTTACGTATACCAAAAATTAATTTGTCTCAAAATTTCTTACAGTGCATCATATCATGTCAATTTATTGTATAATTAAGCTCTGCATTTTACAACGGCTTAAAGCATTAACCAAAACATTATCCAGTACCATATCCAACAACAACTTGATTCCCTATTTATATATGAAGTGCAAATCAATGTGAACGGTGCAAATCATCCACAATATGCAGTAATTATAATCACTTTATACTTTATACGAGGAAATACCTCATTAACGTGAGGTACCTTCACTTTACATGTATTTTCACCTGTTATGTAACGAACGACAAAAAGGGTAACCAATCACATCCCTTTCTTACAAATTATGTCCAAGTCTAAAACCAACAATTCAATTGATAAATGACTTCATGAAACAACACGACTGTTTGTAGTTATTCAATACCTCATGAAAGAAACTTAATCTATATTTAGAAGAAATCAAATAAGGTGGCCTTGATAAGGAAATACTGATACCTCTCACAATTCATCTGTACAATCAAAGACAACTGAACCCAAATTGTAGTTCTCCGACAACTGTTGTGTTAAAAATTCAGAAGTAGAATTAATAAGTAGCAGTTAAAACTGGACCAGAAATACTCATCTTCTCTATAATCTATATAATTTGTACTGTCAAGTAGACACACAGTAAGACATTGTTACGACATGAACTTTGAATTGTATGAAATAAGCGAGGTTTTTACTGTACCAAAAACTTTATATGATGCACAACAATTTTCTTCGACTTCAAAATGTTAGTGACAGAATTACAGACAACAACTAGACACAATCAGCTATGGCAATGGTCCGAATTATGCTATGAACATATTAACTGGCGGTGAAAGCAGCTTCCATGGCCTGTAAAATACAAGTGACATCAAATTTGAAATGTCTCTAGCTTTTGCCTGCAGCTGTAGAACCCCGTATTTTCAAATATTATTTTAATTATTTGAAAATGAATTTAAATGATTTTTGAGGATTTAATAAATGTTTTCTAAGAAATTTATTCTTTGGTACACGTGCAAAACACGTGCAAATGACTTTTTAGAAGTTTGGAAAATTAAGTTTTCTTTATGAAAAATCATTATTTATTATTTGAGAATTATTTAATATTTTTCCAGATTTTTCTGAAATTAATTATGCCTATTTGCAATTTTTGAGAAAAGAAGGACTTATTTGCAAAATTGACAATTTCAAGGGTTAAAATGCAAATTATAATTTCTGGGCATTCCGATCAGTATTTGTTGAAGTTTAGAAACATACTTTTCTATTAGATCCTAATTTAAATGATATTTGGTTTATTTTTCAAAGAAAGGAATTATATATGCAAGATGTATTTTGAAAAGGAGTATTTTGCAAATTGGGTGAAAACCCTAATATTTTAATTCGGCATATATAAGGGATTTCCTATTCCCAGCCGTCACAAAAATATATTCAGATTTATTGGGATTTCTTTGAGGAGCAAAAGAGGATTCTTGGATCTGACAAGGAGAAGCTTTGTGGATTTTTCTTCAAGAACAAGGTGAGTGGTTTGTTTGTTTTGTCTTGTTTGTTTGTTTGATTGATGAATGCCATGAGACCTTTGTTTCACTTGTTTATGATCGTTATGCTATTAATTTGTTAGTCCCATTGTATATATGACATGGATCCTTTATTTGATATGGATGATTAGGACTTTTAATTGATATTTGGACCATGATGAGAAAAGATGTAGATTTGTTGAGGATATGTGGATTTATGAGATCATGTTGTTAGAAAGCAAATTTAGAACTGATTATGTTGTGATCAGATATTAAACATCTGGATCTAGTGATTGCAAACCAATCTTGTTTATGTGTTGAGGACGACATTGAGTTTTGTTGAGAAAACCCTAATGGGAGAATTAAGAATTGAGATCATGAGAACATGAGATTTGAGTGTTTGATTAATTGAGAAATGTATCCATGATGGAGATTATTGAGAGTTGTTTATTTGCCTGGATACAAGTTAATTTGGTGATCAGTAAATCTTTAGAAAACTTTAGTTTTGATTTGTGTTCAGATCTATTCTGTTTGGGATCTGTAGCCGTCAGTCGACTGATCTGATGTGCAGTCGACTGGTACGAGCTTACAGTGTACTTTTGAGTCTTGAGATTTGTTCGGGACAGTCGACCTAGACTGAGGTCAGTCGACTGGTCCTCTGGTTGTATTTTTGTTCAGTTCCTTCGGGACGGTCGACTGATGACTTGTCAAGTCGACTGGTCATGCCTTAGATTATTTTTGCAAAATATTGGGATATGTCCTCTGGACAGTCGACTGGTCCTTTATGCAGTCGACTGGTCCTGTAGGATCTTGGTATTTGATTCGAGATATTTTGTTTAGTGTTTGATTTTGAGACATTTGTTCAGTACTTGATTCTGAGATATTGTTCAGTACTTGAGGTTGAGATATTTGTTCAGTGTTAAATTTTAAGATGTTCAGTTAAGTATTGGTTTTGAGATGTTCAATTAAGAACATGATTTTTGGAAATATTTTGTTGAGCCACTTGTTAAGTGGAATTTGTTCAAATATTTGTTTTGAGTCTCTAGAGGTACGTGGCCCTAGTATACCGGTATTTGTTCAGTCATTTGTTGAGGCCCTTTGAGGCGAATTTTCAGTTATTCAGATTTTTAGTCCGGTAGGGTGCACTACTCTAGGAGATTTGTTCAGTAACCCAAACTAATAAGGACAGGCATTAGTAGTGTCATGACGAACGAGAACTTGAGTTATGCACCTCAGTATGACTTTTGATGTAGGATTAGTCTCCTGAATTATCCAAGTAGTTAACTTGAGATGTGTGATTTATCTCCGGAATTATCCAGGTAGTTAACCTGAGATGTGAGGTATTTCTCCGGAATTATCCAAGTAATTATCTTGAGATGTGGGATTGAACTACGGAATGATCGGAGTCGAGGCGACACTTTTGGGGTATTCCTGTGATTATGAGTCTATGTTTAGATGTGGGATGATCTCCTGAATTATCCAGGATAAATACCTGTGATGTGGGATCAATCTCCGGAATGATCAAGCATGGGCAAATTATCATAGTTTATCTTCATCTCTGAGTAGTCATCGTTGTCAGCATGTAGTCATGATGTTTTCTTGAATCACTTTTATGCATTTGGATTTCCTGTTTTCGGCACACACTTGGCTTTTGGTTTTGGTATCACCCCTTATTCTTTGTTGTTACTTCATACTTTAGTGTTGATCATTATTTGTTGGATATTATGTTTTATGTTCATTTATGTTATTTGTTTGATTAGTTGCCACTCACACCATTTTATGGCTGACCCCTTTAGTTTGGGGGTTAGGGTTCAACTCTAGCCTCACATGCTGCAGGTTATTGCTTAGATTGGAGGTTGGATGCTTGAGCGGGCATTTTGAGATAGTTGGATTATTTAGCGTTTGTTGTAAAATTGTAATGACATAATGAGTTATTATTGAGTTGTAAATAAAAGATTAATTTGTGTTGAGATGTTTAGACTTCCGCTGGAATTGTAAAATTTGTTGTAATAAAAGAAAGAAAATTTTAGTGGTGTTGTTGGTGTTTATTGTTCTATTGAAGTGGATTACTGGGATTTCGCCACTTATTTTCTAAGCTCTCATATTAGAAATTTGGGGCGCTACAGAGATTGGTATCAGAGCTCCGCTTCAATGTAATAATAGACTTAGTATGACAACCAACCTAGGTGTGGACACTAGAGAGTGAGTACCTAGGTGTGGACATCAGAGTGTGAGTATCACATAGAATTTAAAATATGATGTTTGGTTTGAAATTATGGTTTGACTTTGCCATAGGACATTGGTACGAGTTTAAATTGTGAGTGTGTTGTTCTAACTTTACTCTCGTTTTGCAGTATTCAAAATGGTTGCACCCAGAGGTAGAAATGGTGGCAACAATGAGGATGGTTCTGGTAGTTCCCGAGGTAATGGGATCGACCTTGAAGCTGAGTTTGCCAAGGTATATCAGACGTTGAATACGCTGATGGCACTCAATGTGGCGCAGCAGCAAGCGCAGCAGCAGAATCCGCCGCCCAATCATGGAGCTGGTCATGGATTGGTGAATGCCGACCCCATCAAGCAGATCGAATCCTTTAAGAGGATGAGGCCGCCAGTCTTTGAGGGGCAAGCTGATCCAACAGCAGCAGACGATTGGATTCGGAAGATGCAGACGATCTTCGAAGTGTCAGAGACTCCTGAAGCTAGCAAGGTGAAGTTGGCTTCGATGCAGCTGGAGAAAGATGCTGGTGTATGGTGGGAGTCATTGAAGAGGAACTTGGGAGACCAGCAGCTGACGTGGGAAGCTTTTCTGGAGGAGTTCAGAGATCGTTTCTTTCCTCTTGATGTTCAGGAGAAGAAGGCGACTGAGTTCATGAACCTTCAGCAGGGGAGCATGACTGTTCGGGAGTATGAGACGAAGTTCGCTCAACTTTCGAGGTATGCACCAGAATTGGTCATGGATGAAGCAAAGAAGGCCAAAAAGTTTGAGCAGGGCTTGAGGCCGAACTTGAGGTCAAGGATGGTTCCGTTGGGCATCCGAAGATTCGAGAAGCTGGTCAGAAGAGCAGCGATGACTGAAGAGGATATGGACTTGTTTCAGAAGAAGCAGGATTCTTGGAACCGGAACAAGAGGCCAGCATCAGGCCAGAGTGGGAAGGGATTCCCCGCGAAGCAGGCAAAGTTCAGTGGACCGGTGCAGAAGGCATCTGGAGCTCAGGGAGTGACCTGCTACTACTGCAAGGAAGTAGGACATTACAGGTCAGCATGTCCGAAGTTGGCAGAGCATGTTTGTTCTCAGTGTGGGCAGACTGGACACTCAAAGCCCCATTGTCCACAACTGAAGAAAGATGGTTCGGGTGGAAGCAAAGTCCCGAAGAGGCAAGGGCGAGTATTTGCATTGATCGAGGAGGATGCGAGAAACTCGGAAGATGTAATTCAGGGTATGCAGGAATTTTGATTTCTTTCATTTTTGAGTCAGTGTAATGAATAAAAGCTTTTCTTTCAGAATAATTCAAGATTGAGTATCATTCTTATTGTAACAGGGGTTGTTTTAATAAATGGAATAAAAGCAAAGGTTTTGTTTGACACTGGTTCATCGCATACATTTGTATCGCCAAGTTTTGCAAAGGGCTTAGGTTTGGAACCTAAATTGTTTCCAGGCAGAGTTTTGTCGGTGGCAACGCCGTCAGGTGAGGAGCTGGTAGCGGATCGATATTACGAGGGCTGTGATATCGAGATTGGTGGAAGGATGTTCGGCATCGACTTGATCGAGCTACAAGTGTTGGGAGTGGATGTCATTGTAGGCATCGATTGGATGGCTATATATGATGCCACAATTGATTGCAAGCAGAAGGAGGTGTTGGTGAAAGCACCAGGTGGACCCGCAGTAACTTTTCAAGGGAAGAAGAAGTTTCCGCAGGTGGCTGCAATGGTATCTAAGAAGTCTATTGCAGATGAAGTCCAGGGCATTCCGGTGGTTCGAAGGTTTCCTCAGGTGTTCTTGGATGATTTTCCAGGATTACCGTCGCAGAGAGATGTGGAGTTTTGCATCAATGTTCAGCCGGGGAGTGCGCCGATTTCCAAGGCTCCGTACAGGATGGCACCTGTAGAGCAGGATGAAGTGAAGAAGCAGATTGAAGAGCTTTTGAGCAAGGGACTTATCAGACCGAGTTCATCTCCGTGGGGAGCGCCAGTGTTGTTGGTTAAGAAGAAGGATGGGTCGATGAGGATGTGCATTGACTACAGGGAGTTGAATAGGGTGACTATTCAGAACAAGTATCCATTGCCGCGGATTGACGATTTGTTCGACAGGCTTCGAGGAGCAGCGGTGTTTTCGAAGATTGACTTGAGGTCAGGATATCATCAGGTACGAGTCAAGGAGGAAGATGTGAGTAAGACAGCTTTCAGGACTCGTCATGGGTTGTATGAATTTTTGGTGATGCCATTCGGGTTGACAAATGCGCCAGCAGTTTTCATGGACATGATGAATCGGGTGTTGAGGCCATTCATTGATTCCTTCGTGGTGGTCTTCATCGATGATATCTTGGTATATTCGAAGTCGGAGGAGGATCATTCTAAGCACTTGACAGCGGTATTACAGACATTGCAAGAGCACAGCTTGTATGCCAAATTGTCGAAGTGTGAATTTTGGAAGTCTGAGGTGGCTTTTCTTGGTCACATTCTTTCTAAGGAGGGAGTGGCTACTGACCCTCAGAAAGTGGAAGCAGTAAAGGATTGGCCCAGGCCGACGTCAGTGAAGGAAGTGAGAAGCTTCTTGGGATTAGCTGGTTACTATCGGAGGTTTATTCAGGGGTATTCTCAGATTGCAGTTCCATTGACAGGTTTGACCCGGAAGAGTGTGGCGTTTGTATGGACAGATAAGTGCGAGGAGAGTTTCCTTGAGTTAAAGGAAAGGTTGACTACTGCACCCATTCTAGCATTGCCGCAAGCTGGGAAGGATTTTGATATCTACAGTGATGCATCTCTCAGAGGTTTGGGATGTGTCTTGATGCAGGAAGGCAAGGTCATTGCTTATGGCTCGAGGCAGTTGCGTCCGCATGAGAAGAATTATCCGACGCACGACTTGGAGTTAGCAGCTATCATTTATGCCTTGAAGCTATGGAGGCATTATGTCTATGGTGAGAAAGTTAGCATGTTCACTGACCACAAGAGCCTGAAGTATATCTATCAGCAGAGGGATTTGAATCTTCGTCAGAGAAGATGGTTGGAAGTTTTGGAAGACATTCGTCCTGAGATCAAGTATCATCCAGGCAAGGCGAATGTAGTGGCTGATGGACTTAGCAGAAAGGGTAGTTTGGCAAGGTTGATCACTACTCGAAGAGAGTTGGCAGCAGAGATCGATCAGGCAGGTATCGAGGTTGTACTGCGAGGTTTAGGGGCATCTTTGGCTCAGTTGAGACTGCAGCCGTCTTTGAGAGAGAAGATTGTGGAAGGTCAGAGATCAGATTCAGAGATCCAGAAGATGTTGCAGCAGGTTGCTGAGGGCAAGTTATCAGAATTTCGTGTCCAAGATGGAATTCTTTGGTTGGGTGAGAGGTTGTGTGTTCCAGATGACGCAGAGTTGAGGGAGAGTATCTTGCAGGAAGCACACAGTACCTTATTGTCAGTTCATCCTGGAAGTACGAAGATGTACAGGGATATCAAACCGCATTTTTGGTGGTCTGGCATGAAACGAGATGTAGCAGATTTTGTGGCAAGGTGTCTGACTTGTCAGCAGATCAAGGCAGAGAATCAGAGACCTGGAGGTTTGTTACAGCCTTTACCCATTCCGGAGTGGAAGTGGGAGAATATCAGCATGGACTTTATCACGGGTTTGCCGAGGAGTTCGAAGGGAAATGACTCGATTTGGGTTGTTGTGGACCGATTGACTAAGTCGGCACATTTTCTAGCCATGAAGATTACTTGGTCGATGGAGAAATTGGCTGAGTTATACATTGGAGAGATTGTGAGACTTCATGGAGTTCCTGTTTCAATTGTGTCTGACAGAGATCCGAGGTTTACATCAAGGTTTTGGAGAAGTTTACAGGCAGCTTTGGGCACCAGGACTGATTTCAGTACAGCATTTCATCCGCAGACAGATGGTCAGACGGAGAGGGTGAATCGAGTGCTGGAAGATATGTTGAGAGCTTGTGTTATGGACTTTGGTGGTAGTTGGGAGAGATACTTGGCATTGGTTGAGTTTGCCTATAACAATAGTTACCATGCAAGTATTGGGATGGCACCGTATGAGGCTTTATACGGCAGGAGGTGCAGGACACCTGTATGTTGGTATGAGGTTGGCGAGAGGCAGATGTATGGTCCTGAGATCGTACAGCAGACGTCAGAGCAGATTGAGCTGATTCGCAAGAGATTGGTTGAAGCTCAGAGTCGGCAGAAGAGTTATGCTGACACTCGACGAAGAGATTTGGAGTTTGAGGTTGGGGATGCAGTTTTTCTCAAGGTTTCTCCGACCAAAGGAATAATCAGATTTGGTAAGGGTGGCAAGTTGGCGCCGAGATATATTGGTCCGTACAAGATCGAGGAGAGGATTGGCAAGACAGCTTACAGATTGAAACTTCCAGAGGAGTTAGCACAAGTACATGACGTGTTTCATGTGTCGCTACTGAGGAAGTATGTGGCCGATCAGAGGCATCAGTTGGTAGAAGTTCCCGAAGATCTACAGGTGAACCTGAGTTACAAGGAACAGCCTGTTGAGATCGTTGATCGTAGGGAGAAAGTCCTTAGGAGCAAGGTGATACCTATGGTCAAGGTATTGTGGAGGAATCAGCAGTTCGAGGAGGCTACTTGGGAGCCAGAGGATCGCATGCTGAAGGATTTTCCTGAATTGTTTGTATGAATGTACTTCTTGTATGTGAATGGAATTCTTTGGATGATTGTATTGTTGATTGACAAATGATGTATTCCTCTATTTTGATTGTGATGTTATATGAAATTGTTTGGGTGATGATCTATTTATGAAGTATTGTTTACTTTTGATTGGTACGTGTTTGAACTCATTAATAGTAGTTCTGAGGACAGAACTCTTCTAAGGAGGGAGTGATGTAGAACCCCGTATTTTCAAATATTATTTTAATTATTTGAAAATGAATTTAAATGATTTTTGAGGATTTAATAAATGTTTTCTAAGAAATTTATTCTTTGGTACACGTGCAAAACACGTGCAAATGACTTTTTAGAAGTTTGGAAAATTAAGTTTTCTTTATGAAAAATCATTATTTATTATTTGAGAATTATTTAATATTTTTCCAGATTTTTCTGAAATTAATTATGCCTATTTGCAATTTTTGAGAAAAGAAGGACTTATTTGCAAAATTGACAATTTCAAGGGTTAAAATGCAAATTATAATTTCTGGGCATTCCGATCAGTATTTGTTGAAGTTTAGAAACATACTTTTCTATTAGATCCTAATTTAAATGATATTTGGTTTATTTTTCAAAGAAAGGAATTATATATGCAAGATGTATTTTGAAAAGGAGTATTTTGCAAATTGGGTGAAAACCCTAATATTTTAATTCGGCATATATAAGGGATTTCCTATTCCCAGCCGTCACAAAAATATATTCAGATTTATTGGGATTTCTTTGAGGAGCAAAAGAGGATTCTTGGATCTGACAAGGAGAAGCTTTGTGGATTTTTCTTCAAGAACAAGGTGAGTGGTTTGTTTGTTTTGTCTTGTTTGTTTGTTTGATTGATGAATGCCATGAGACCTTTGTTTCACTTGTTTATGATCGTTATGCTATTAATTTGTTAGTCCCATTGTATATATGACATGGATCCTTTATTTGATATGGATGATTAGGACTTTTAATTGATATTTGGACCATGATGAGAAAAGATGTAGATTTGTTGAGGATATGTGGATTTATGAGATCATGTTGTTAGAAAGCAAATTTAGAACTGATTATGTTGTGATCAGATATTAAACATCTGGATCTAGTGATTGCAAACCAATCTTGTTTATGTGTTGAGGACGACATTGAGTTTTGTTGAGAAAACCCTAATGGGAGAATTAAGAATTGAGATCATGAGAACATGAGATTTGAGTGTTTGATTAATTGAGAAATGTATCCATGATGGAGATTATTGAGAGTTGTTTATTTGCCTGGATACAAGTTAATTTGGTGATCAGTAAATCTTTAGAAAACTTTAGTTTTGATTTGTGTTCAGATCTATTCTGTTTGGGATCTGTAGCCGTCAGTCGACTGATCTGATGTGCAGTCGACTGGTACGAGCTTACAGTGTACTTTTGAGTCTTGAGATTTGTTCGGGACAGTCGACCTAGACTGAGGTCAGTCGACTGGTCCTCTGGTTGTATTTTTGTTCAGTTCCTTCGGGACGGTCGACTGATGACTTGTCAAGTCGACTGGTCATGCCTTAGATTATTTTTGCAAAATATTGGGATATGTCCTCTGGACAGTCGACTGGTCCTTTATGCAGTCGACTGGTCCTGTAGGATCTTGGTATTTGATTCGAGATATTTTGTTTAGTGTTTGATTTTGAGACATTTGTTCAGTACTTGATTCTGAGATATTGTTCAGTACTTGAGGTTGAGATATTTGTTCAGTGTTAAATTTTAAGATGTTCAGTTAAGTATTGGTTTTGAGATGTTCAATTAAGAACATGATTTTTGGAAATATTTTGTTGAGCCACTTGTTAAGTGGAATTTGTTCAAATATTTGTTTTGAGTCTCTAGAGGTACGTGGCCCTAGTATACCGGTATTTGTTCAGTCATTTGTTGAGGCCCTTTGAGGCGAATTTTCAGTTATTCAGATTTTTAGTCCGGTAGGGTGCACTACTCTAGGAGATTTGTTCAGTAACCCAAACTAATAAGGACAGGCATTAGTAGTGTCATGACGAACGAGAACTTGAGTTATGCACCTCAGTATGACTTTTGATGTAGGATTAGTCTCCTGAATTATCCAAGTAGTTAACTTGAGATGTGTGATTTATCTCCGGAATTATCCAGGTAGTTAACCTGAGATGTGAGGTATTTCTCCGGAATTATCCAAGTAATTATCTTGAGATGTGGGATTGAACTACGGAATGATCGGAGTCGAGGCGACACTTTTGGGGTATTCCTGTGATTATGAGTCTATGTTTAGATGTGGGATGATCTCCTGAATTATCCAGGATAAATACCTGTGATGTGGGATCAATCTCCGGAATGATCAAGCATGGGCAAATTATCATAGTTTATCTTCATCTCTGAGTAGTCATCGTTGTCAGCATGTAGTCATGATGTTTTCTTGAATCACTTTTATGCATTTGGATTTCCTGTTTTCGGCACACACTTGGCTTTTGGTTTTGGTATCACCCCTTATTCTTTGTTGTTACTTCATACTTTAGTGTTGATCATTATTTGTTGGATATTATGTTTTATGTTCATTTATGTTATTTGTTTGATTAGTTGCCACTCACACCATTTTATGGCTGACCCCTTTAGTTTGGGGGTTAGGGTTCAACTCTAGCCTCACATGCTGCAGGTTATTGCTTAGATTGGAGGTTGGATGCTTGAGCGGGCATTTTGAGATAGTTGGATTATTTAGCGTTTGTTGTAAAATTGTAATGACATAATGAGTTATTATTGAGTTGTAAATAAAAGATTAATTTGTGTTGAGATGTTTAGACTTCCGCTGGAATTGTAAAATTTGTTGTAATAAAAGAAAGAAAATTTTAGTGGTGTTGTTGGTGTTTATTGTTCTATTGAAGTGGATTACTGGGATTTCGCCACTTATTTTCTAAGCTCTCATATTAGAAATTTGGGGCGCTACAGAGATTGGTATCAGAGCTCCGCTTCAATGTAATAATAGACTTAGTATGACAACCAACCTAGGTGTGGACACTAGAGAGTGAGTACCTAGGTGTGGACATCAGAGTGTGAGTATCACATAGAATTTAAAATATGATGTTTGGTTTGAAATTATGGTTTGACTTTGCCATAGGACATTGGTACGAGTTTAAATTGTGAGTGTGTTGTTCTAACTTTACTCTCGTTTTGCAGTATTCAAAATGGTTGCACCCAGAGGTAGAAATGGTGGCAACAATGAGGATGGTTCTGGTAGTTCCCGAGGTAATGGGATCGACCTTGAAGCTGAGTTTGCCAAGGTATATCAGACGTTGAATACGCTGATGGCACTCAATGTGGCGCAGCAGCAAGCGCAGCAGCAGAATCCGCCGCCCAATCATGGAGCTGGTCATGGATTGGTGAATGCCGACCCCATCAAGCAGATCGAATCCTTTAAGAGGATGAGGCCGCCAGTCTTTGAGGGGCAAGCTGATCCAACAGCAGCAGACGATTGGATTCGGAAGATGCAGACGATCTTCGAAGTGTCAGAGACTCCTGAAGCTAGCAAGGTGAAGTTGGCTTCGATGCAGCTGGAGAAAGATGCTGGTGTATGGTGGGAGTCATTGAAGAGGAACTTGGGAGACCAGCAGCTGACGTGGGAAGCTTTTCTGGAGGAGTTCAGAGATCGTTTCTTTCCTCTTGATGTTCAGGAGAAGAAGGCGACTGAGTTCATGAACCTTCAGCAGGGGAGCATGACTGTTCGGGAGTATGAGACGAAGTTCGCTCAACTTTCGAGGTATGCACCAGAATTGGTCATGGATGAAGCAAAGAAGGCCAAAAAGTTTGAGCAGGGCTTGAGGCCGAACTTGAGGTCAAGGATGGTTCCGTTGGGCATCCGAAGATTCGAGAAGCTGGTCAGAAGAGCAGCGATGACTGAAGAGGATATGGACTTGTTTCAGAAGAAGCAGGATTCTTGGAACCGGAACAAGAGGCCAGCATCAGGCCAGAGTGGGAAGGGATTCCCCGCGAAGCAGGCAAAGTTCAGTGGACCGGTGCAGAAGGCATCTGGAGCTCAGGGAGTGACCTGCTACTACTGCAAGGAAGTAGGACATTACAGGTCAGCATGTCCGAAGTTGGCAGAGCATGTTTGTTCTCAGTGTGGGCAGACTGGACACTCAAAGCCCCATTGTCCACAACTGAAGAAAGATGGTTCGGGTGGAAGCAAAGTCCCGAAGAGGCAAGGGCGAGTATTTGCATTGACCGAGGAGGATGCGAGAAACTCGGAAGATGTAATTCAGGGTATGCAGGAATTTTGATTTCTTTCATTTTTGAGTCAGTGTAATGAATAAAAGCTTTTCTTTCAGAATAATTCAAGATTGAGTATCATTCTTATTGTAACAGGGGTTGTTTTAATAAATGGAATAAAAGCAAAGGTTTTGTTTGACACTGGTTCATCGCATACATTTGTATCGCCAAGTTTTGCAAAGGGCTTAGGTTTGGAACCTAAATTGTTTCCAGGCAGAGTTTTGTCGGTGGCAACGCCGTCAGGTGAGGAGCTGGTAGCGGATCGATATTACGAGGGCTGTGATATCGAGATTGGTGGAAGGATGTTCGGCATCGACTTGATCGAGCTACAAGTGTTGGGAGTGGATGTCATTGTAGGCATCGATTGGATGGCTATATATGATGCCACAATTGATTGCAAGCAGAAGGAGGTGTTGGTGAAAGCACCAGGTGGACCCGCAGTAACTTTTCAAGGGAAGAAGAAGTTTCCGCAGGTGGCTGCAATGGTATCTAAGAAGTCTATTGCAGATGAAGTCCAGGGCATTCCGGTGGTTCGAAGGTTTCCTCAGGTGTTCTTGGATGATTTTCCAGGATTACCGTCGCAGAGAGATGTGGAGTTTTGCATCAATGTTCAGCCGGGGAGTGCGCCGATTTCCAAGGCTCCGTACAGGATGGCACCTGTAGAGCAGGATGAAGTGAAGAAGCAGATTGAAGAGCTTTTGAGCAAGGGACTTATCAGACCGAGTTCATCTCCGTGGGGAGCGCCAGTGTTGTTGGTTAAGAAGAAGGATGGGTCGATGAGGATGTGCATTGACTACAGGGAGTTGAATAGGGTGACTATTCAGAACAAGTATCCATTGCCGCGGATTGACGATTTGTTCGACAGGCTTCGAGGAGCAGCGGTGTTTTCGAAGATTGACTTGAGGTCAGGATATCATCAGGTACGAGTCAAGGAGGAAGATGTGAGTAAGACAGCTTTCAGGACTCGTCATGGGTTGTATGAATTTTTGGTGATGCCATTCGGGTTGACAAATGCGCCAGCAGTTTTCATGGACATGATGAATCGGGTGTTGAGGCCATTCATTGATTCCTTCGTGGTGGTCTTCATCGATGATATCTTGGTATATTCGAAGTCGGAGGAGGATCATTCTAAGCACTTGACAGCGGTATTACAGACATTGCAAGAGCACAGCTTGTATGCCAAATTGTCGAAGTGTGAATTTTGGAAGTCTGAGGTGGCTTTTCTTGGTCACATTCTTTCTAAGGAGGGAGTGGCTACTGACCCTCAGAAAGTGGAAGCAGTAAAGGATTGGCCCAGGCCGACGTCAGTGAAGGAAGTGAGAAGCTTCTTGGGATTAGCTGGTTACTATCGGAGGTTTATTCAGGGGTATTCTCAGATTGCAGTTCCATTGACAGGTTTGACCCGGAAGAGTGTGGCGTTTGTATGGACAGATAAGTGCGAGGAGAGTTTCCTTGAGTTAAAGGAAAGGTTGACTACTGCACCCATTCTAGCATTGCCGCAAGCTGGGAAGGATTTTGATATCTACAGTGATGCATCTCTCAGAG
This sequence comes from Hemerocallis citrina, assembly GCA_017893485.1. NCBI lineage: Eukaryota > Viridiplantae > Streptophyta > Magnoliopsida > Asparagales > Asphodelaceae > Hemerocallis > Hemerocallis citrina. Next base: position 224,096,155 of record CM030365.1, read on the forward strand.
GTTTGGGATGTGTCTTGATGCAGGAAGGCAAGGTCATTGCTTATGGCTCGAGGCAGTTGCGTCCGCATGAGAAGAATTATCCGACGCACGACTTGGAGTTAGCAGCTATCATTTATGCCTTGAAGCTATGGAGGCATTATGTCTATGGTGAGAAAGTTAGCATGTTCACTGACCACAAGAGCCTGAAGTATATCTATCAGCAGAGGGATTTGAATCTTCGTCAGAGAAGATGGTTGGAAGTTTTGGAAGACATTCGTCCTGAGATCAAGTATCATCCAGGCAAGGCGAATGTAGTGGCTGATGGACTTAGCAGAAAGGGTAGTTTGGCAAGGTTGATCACTACTCGAAGAGAGTTGGCAGCAGAGATCGATCAGGCAGGTATCGAGGTTGTACTGCGAGGTTTAGGGGCATCTTTGGCTCAGTTGAGACTGCAGCCGTCTTTGAGAGAGAAGATTGTGGAAGGTCAGAGATCAGATTCAGAGATCCAGAAGATGTTGCAGCAGGTTGCTGAGGGCAAGTTATCAGAATTTCGTGTCCAAGATGGAATTCTTTGGTTGGGTGAGAGGTTGTGTGTTCCAGATGACGCAGAGTTGAGGGAGAGTATCTTGCAGGAAGCACACAGTACCTTATTGTCAGTTCATCCTGGAAGTACGAAGATGTACAGGGATATCAAACCGCATTTTTGGTGGTCTGGCATGAAACGAGATGTAGCAGATTTTGTGGCAAGGTGTCTGACTTGTCAGCAGATCAAGGCAGAGAATCAGAGACCTGGAGGTTTGTTACAGCCTTTACCCATTCCGGAGTGGAAGTGGGAGAATATCAGCATGGACTTTATCACGGGTTTGCCGAGGAGTTCGAAGGGAAATGACTCGATTTGGGTTGTTGTGGACCGATTGACTAAGTCGGCACATTTTCTAGCCATGAAGATTACTTGGTCGATGGAGAAATTGGCTGAGTTATACATTGGAGAGATTGTGAGACTTCATGGAGTTCCTGTTTCAATTGTGTCTGACAGAGATCCGAGGTTTACATCAAGGTTTTGGAGAAGTTTACAGGCAGCTTTGGGCACCAGGACTGATTTCAGTACAGCATTTCATCCGCAGACAGATGGTCAGACGGAGAGGGTGAATCGAGTGCTGGAAGATATGTTGAGAGCTTGTGTTATGGACTTTGGTGGTAGTTGGGAGAGATACTTGGCATTGGTTGAGTTTGCCTATAACAATAGTTACCATGCAAGTATTGGGATGGCACCGTATGAGGCTTTATACGGCAGGAGGTGCAGGACACCTGTATGTTGGTATGAGGTTGGCGAGAGGCAGATGTATGGTCCTGAGATCGTACAGCAGACGTCAGAGCAGATTGAGCTGATTCGCAAGAGATTGGTTGAAGCTCAGAGTCGGCAGAAGAGTTATGCTGACACTCGACGAAGAGATTTGGAGTTTGAGGTTGGGGATGCAGTTTTTCTCAAGGTTTCTCCGACCAAAGGAATAATCAGATTTGGTAAGGGTGGCAAGTTGGCGCCGAGATATATTGGTCCGTACAAGATCGAGGAGAGGATTGGCAAGACAGCTTACAGATTGAAACTTCCAGAGGAGTTAGCACAAGTACATGACGTGTTTCATGTGTCGCTACTGAGGAAGTATGTGGCCGATCAGAGGCATCAGTTGGTAGAAGTTCCCGAAGATCTACAGGTGAACCTGAGTTACAAGGAACAGCCTGTTGAGATCGTTGATCGTAGGGAGAAAGTCCTTAGGAGCAAGGTGATACCTATGGTCAAGGTATTGTGGAGGAATCAGCAGTTCGAGGAGGCTACTTGGGAGCCAGAGGATCGCATGCTGAAGGATTTTCCTGAATTGTTTGTATGAATGTACTTCTTGTATGTGAATGGAATTCTTTGGATGATTGTATTGTTGATTGACAAATGATGTATTCCTCTATTTTGATTGTGATGTTATATGAAATTGTTTGGGTGATGATCTATTTATGAAGTATTGTTTACTTTTGATTGGTACGTGTTTGAACTCATTAATAGTAGTTCTGAGGACAGAACTCTTCTAAGGAGGGAGTGATGTAGAACCCCGTATTTTCAAATATTATTTTAATTATTTGAAAATGAATTTAAATGATTTTTGAGGATTTAATAAATGTTTTCTAAGAAATTTATTCTTTGGTACACGTGCAAAACACGTGCAAATGACTTTTTAGAAGTTTGGAAAATTAAGTTTTCTTTATGAAAAATCATTATTTATTATTTGAGAATTATTTAATATTTTTCCAGATTTTTCTGAAATTAATTATGCCTATTTGCAATTTTTGAGAAAAGAAGGACTTATTTGCAAAATTGACAATTTCAAGGGTTAAAATGCAAATTATAATTTCTGGGCATTCCGATCAGTATTTGTTGAAGTTTAGAAACATACTTTTCTATTAGATCCTAATTTAAATGATATTTGGTTTATTTTTCAAAGAAAGGAATTATATATGCAAGATGTATTTTGAAAAGGAGTATTTTGCAAATTGGGTGAAAACCCTAATATTTTAATTCGGCATATATAAGGGATTTCCTATTCCCAGCCGTCACAAAAATATATTCAGATTTATTGGGATTTCTTTGAGGAGCAAAAGAGGATTCTTGGATCTGACAAGGAGAAGCTTTGTGGATTTTTCTTCAAGAACAAGGTGAGTGGTTTGTTTGTTTTGTCTTGTTTGTTTGTTTGATTGATGAATGCCATGAGACCTTTGTTTCACTTGTTTATGATCGTTATGCTATTAATTTGTTAGTCCCATTGTATATATGACATGGATCCTTTATTTGATATGGATGATTAGGACTTTTAATTGATATTTGGACCATGATGAGAAAAGATGTAGATTTGTTGAGGATATGTGGATTTATGAGATCATGTTGTTAGAAAGCAAATTTAGAACTGATTATGTTGTGATCAGATATTAAACATCTGGATCTAGTGATTGCAAACCAATCTTGTTTATGTGTTGAGGACGACATTGAGTTTTGTTGAGAAAACCCTAATGGGAGAATTAAGAATTGAGATCATGAGAACATGAGATTTGAGTGTTTGATTAATTGAGAAATGTATCCATGATGGAGATTATTGAGAGTTGTTTATTTGCCTGGATACAAGTTAATTTGGTGATCAGTAAATCTTTAGAAAACTTTAGTTTTGATTTGTGTTCAGATCTATTCTGTTTGGGATCTGTAGCCGTCAGTCGACTGATCTGATGTGCAGTCGACTGGTACGAGCTTACAGTGTACTTTTGAGTCTTGAGATTTGTTCGGGACAGTCGACCTAGACTGAGGTCAGTCGACTGGTCCTCTGGTTGTATTTTTGTTCAGTTCCTTCGGGACGGTCGACTGATGACTTGTCAAGTCGACTGGTCATGCCTTAGATTATTTTTGCAAAATATTGGGATATGTCCTCTGGACAGTCGACTGGTCCTTTATGCAGTCGACTGGTCCTGTAGGATCTTGGTATTTGATTCGAGATATTTTGTTTAGTGTTTGATTTTGAGACATTTGTTCAGTACTTGATTCTGAGATATTGTTCAGTACTTGAGGTTGAGATATTTGTTCAGTGTTAAATTTTAAGATGTTCAGTTAAGTATTGGTTTTGAGATGTTCAATTAAGAACATGATTTTTGGAAATATTTTGTTGAGCCACTTGTTAAGTGGAATTTGTTCAAATATTTGTTTTGAGTCTCTAGAGGTACGTGGCCCTAGTATACCGGTATTTGTTCAGTCATTTGTTGAGGCCCTTTGAGGCGAATTTTCAGTTATTCAGATTTTTAGTCCGGTAGGGTGCACTACTCTAGGAGATTTGTTCAGTAACCCAAACTAATAAGGACAGGCATTAGTAGTGTCATGACGAACGAGAACTTGAGTTATGCACCTCAGTATGACTTTTGATGTAGGATTAGTCTCCTGAATTATCCAAGTAGTTAACTTGAGATGTGTGATTTATCTCCGGAATTATCCAGGTAGTTAACCTGAGATGTGAGGTATTTCTCCGGAATTATCCAAGTAATTATCTTGAGATGTGGGATTGAACTACGGAATGATCGGAGTCGAGGCGACACTTTTGGGGTATTCCTGTGATTATGAGTCTATGTTTAGATGTGGGATGATCTCCTGAATTATCCAGGATAAATACCTGTGATGTGGGATCAATCTCCGGAATGATCAAGCATGGGCAAATTATCATAGTTTATCTTCATCTCTGAGTAGTCATCGTTGTCAGCATGTAGTCATGATGTTTTCTTGAATCACTTTTATGCATTTGGATTTCCTGTTTTCGGCACACACTTGGCTTTTGGTTTTGGTATCACCCCTTATTCTTTGTTGTTACTTCATACTTTAGTGTTGATCATTATTTGTTGGATATTATGTTTTATGTTCATTTATGTTATTTGTTTGATTAGTTGCCACTCACACCATTTTATGGCTGACCCCTTTAGTTTGGGGGTTAGGGTTCAACTCTAGCCTCACATGCTGCAGGTTATTGCTTAGATTGGAGGTTGGATGCTTGAGCGGGCATTTTGAGATAGTTGGATTATTTAGCGTTTGTTGTAAAATTGTAATGACATAATGAGTTATTATTGAGTTGTAAATAAAAGATTAATTTGTGTTGAGATGTTTAGACTTCCGCTGGAATTGTAAAATTTGTTGTAATAAAAGAAAGAAAATTTTAGTGGTGTTGTTGGTGTTTATTGTTCTATTGAAGTGGATTACTGGGATTTCGCCACTTATTTTCTAAGCTCTCATATTAGAAATTTGGGGCGCTACAGCAGCAGTATCAGCATTTTGAGGTCCAGAACCCACTCTTCGCAATGTGTAATCTGTAGCTGAACCACATCCAGAGCTGGATTTTGCTTTCCAAACACGTGTACCCGGACAAATTTTTAGAAAAAAATTCATTTTTGTGCTGATAATTGGGGATAAAAGGACAAACAAAGCATGGCTTGTTCATAAGTCGTGGTGGCAAGCAAAGATAAACTGTCTTCTACCTCCCCTTTTATTATACTTCCCTATCAAAGGGAATAATACTCAATGCCCTCCTCGAAGGAGAATGGAAACAAATTCTTTGTTCCAAGTGTTCTGCTATTTAGTCCCTTAAATTAGTGTATCTGCTATTAGGTCCACCAAAACTTGTAGCTTGTTGTTAGGTTCCTCAGATTGCTTCCATCATTTGAAATAGCATATTTAATGGCTTCTATGTCTAATCTAACAGTTAAAGAGTTGGTGGGAAGAAAAGGAAAAGGGGTGCAACAAAAATTAATACACAATAGTCCATTAAACTATCATATTTAAGTAACAAATTCTGTTTCACTTAACTAAGCAGACTCATCATAATTGATTACACAAATTGGGGACCTAACAGCAATTCACCAATTTTGGGGGGACCTGATAGTTAACTGCATGTAATTTAAAAGACAACTACAACAACAACAACAACAACAAAGCCTCTATCCCAAAATTGTAGGGACTAATAGCCAAAAACCCTTCTCATAAACTGATTTACAATCAAGTGAAGGAAGTATGCCACGAACCTCTGTTAGAGAATCCAATTTATGGCCTACAGGAGGATGACTTGAAATCCATTCTTTTAAGGATATGTGGATTGGAACATTGTAGTTTTGAAAAAGAAGTTACAACTCTAACAAAACAATGGGAGAAACAATGTTTCAAGCACTAAAGATTATTCAGATACTGACGTTAGGAAGGCGGCAACCATATAAAGCTTCAAACCAATTGCTGCACTTGAAATTGCATCATCTCCTGCTGGTTGAAGTTCAGCTAGTCTATGCCATGAAACCTCCTGTAATAGAATCAGCACAAATTTGGATTTATGTTTTGATGCTTCGAATGTAGGCATGATCTTAATGGAAACAATTGCATTGCTTATATGAGGAATACTCAATATTAGGTAACAATAGCATGCGATCAGAAAGAAATTTTTACCCTACAGGCTTTACCGACTATTTAATATATAACTAGATATAGATACAATATAATGTTTAGCACGATGAAAACTTCATATTACAAATAAACAGCGAACGCAGAGTGAAATAAAAGGAAACAAGACAGATGTGCAATGTGGGTTGAAGTTAGCACCATAAACATGACGAGTAAACAATGGATACTAAATATGATACACACAAGTATATGGCCAACTTTGATATTAATATAATAGAAAAATAACATCTATACGACTATACCCGAAGTTAGAAGCTGAATTACTTTCAAAAGCAGTTAAGTTTTAAATATACCAAAAAGCCCAATACCAAATTTGTATATAAGAGCACACCCGATTCATCCAAAAATGTTATTAAAAAAAAAGCCAAATCAAATTATATATTACTAAACTGCCACGTTTCTTGCAATTATTATTCTTTGTATCTATTATTGCCATTAAAGATTAACTCGGTGTTCACGACTGATGCAGATTAAAAGCTTAGGCTTCTCTTTCCATTATCGAACCTTTTTAGTTTATTTATGGAATCAATACTGGGCCAAACATATAATTTTCTCATTTCCCTACGGTTCTGAGTTCTTTTGTCGAAGCTAAAACTTAGCTTTCAAGCACCTGTCCACGAGTTAGAGGCGGGTGCAAGCATATGGAGGAATTGGGGATAGGATTAGAACCAAGTAAAGATGCGGAATTGGGAGGCAGGAACAAGCTAACACATTTTCTATTAGTTTAAGATGTAGGTGGTGAACGACTAAGTTCCAACCTCCAAGACGGGCTTATCATTTTGCAGTTAGTCAGATAAATTGGTCTTGGATTCTGTGATCCCTAACTCATAAATGTAATTGAATCCTGTGTGGACAAAACATGACTAGATGGTTTATATAAAAGATTTGTGATGTTGATGGGTTGCTATTGTACTTTGATGGCTTTCACTTTAAGGTCATCCATCAATCAAATCCGGATTAAAGAGACGAGGTGAGATTTGATATAACTAATATGAAGGTCATGATGGAAATGGAATAACGCGGAGGAGATGATGGAAAGAGGTGAAGACAGTAACATGCATGGAGATGGAGAAGAGGCGTTTAAAAGCTAAGAGATGATTAGTCAACAAGAGAATAACATTTGGAGTACATCTATGATTTTGGACAATCGGGTATAAAGGAAATCTAATTTGGGGAGAATCCCTGGGTCTATAAATAATACTACGGTTCGGGGTATAAAGTAATTTTCTTATATATTACACATACATTTCATTATCAATAACTACTTTATAAAAAAAAGAAGCTCTAGTAGATCAACAGAAGTATCCAAGACCCGATCAAAGACTTACACTGATTTGTCAGGGTCATCAAAGGGATAACTGGAGTTAGTTCTCATCATCAGAGTCATCGTCGTCAAGAGGCAGAGTGCATAGAGTCTGTATTTGTTTTTTCTTTTGTTTTGAGTCTGTATCTGGTTTGCACGTGCGTTGTGCACTTCTTTTGAACTGGGAGATGGCGGGAGTAGTGAAGCACGGGTTTAGCACGTGTTTCCGAGTCCGTTGTCCTGTAGCGTAACCGCCACTCTCCTCTATAAATCTGAGTTGTAAGAATCTTTTAGAAATAAATAATAAATCTGCAAATTCGTTCTTTCTCCCCCATTTCTCAAACCCTAATTCGTTCGCGACCTTCGTTAATGGCCAGGTCCCGCACAAATCGAAACCCAACCCCTGACAACTTGGTATCAGAGCTAGGTTACTTCGACGGTGATGGACGGGATGAAGGGAGCACATCAATCGAAGTTGAGGTAGCAAATCTGAAAACCCAAATGGCCGCAGCTCAGATCCAGAGTGGGCTTCTCACAGGGAAGGTGGAGGCAATGTTGGCCAGTATGGAGGGAAAATTTGCAACAGTGACGGCCAAGATGGATGCGATGATGTCACGATGCAACAAAACCACTCCCAACCTCCCAATCCTCCCCTGTTTCCATCACCTCATCCAAATCCAGCCAGAGAGGTAACTCATTCTAATCCTATCTCAACCAATTGTAATGGACGTGTTGATGGGGGTCCTGTGTTTAGAGCTCCATTCAAAATGGATTTCCCTATCTTCCAAGAAGGCGATCCTACGGAGTGAATCTGTGGAGTTGAGCAATTCCTTGATTTTTATGAGATTCAAGATTCACAGAAGTTGAAGTTTGCTTGGGGAAGGGCCGCTCAATGGTACCGTCGTCACATTAAACCTAGAACTCAAGACATTTCTTGGACGATGTTCTTAGAAGAGTTCATCACTCGCTTCGGGTCCATTATCTTTCAAGACAATGGGGGGATGTTATCCAAGCTCCAACAGAAAGGGGATTTGGAGGTGTATATCCAAGAATTCGATAGATTATCCAACTTGGTGGAGGATTGGTCGGAGACACACTTTATAAGCACCTTCATTAGTGGGTTACGTGCTGAAATCCGATGGGATGTGTAATCGCAAAGGCTGAAACATGTGAATGAGGCCATTGGTTTGGCCAGGGGTTATGAAAAGAAGCTCTCCCGTTTGAAGCGAAACTATCGACCTCCATTTGTGCCCAAAACTCACCCCATTACCTCACCAAATCCTGCTCCACCTGCAAGAACACAAGACACCACTTTTACCCACAATTTCGTTCCTAGGAGACTCAGTATCCAAGAGATGAGAGAGAGAAAGGCTAAGGGGCTATGCTTTTATGGTGACGAAAAATATACTCAAGGCCACCACTGCAAAACCCAAAAGTTTTACTTCCTAGAATGTTTGGAGGATGATGATGATGAAGAAGAGGTTGCTTATGAAGCTGTGGAAGCTGAAGACACTAGCAGATCCCAACTCAAACTCCACTTCCTGCGACTCTTCCACCTGAGATATCGTTCCATGCTCTAGTAGGAACTCAGGTATACCCTCAAACCATGTGAGTCAAGGGGAAGATTAATGGTAAAGAGGTCAATGTTTTGATTGATTTTGGTTATACTCATAACTACCTCAACTCTCAAACAACTATTAAGGCTAATCTGCAGGTCATGAGAGAGCCTCGTTACAAAGTGACTGTCGCTAATGGTCAATGCAGGTATAGTGAAGGGAAGGTATCAAATGTAAATTTTGTGGTCCAAGGTGTTAGTCTGCAAGCTGATCTTCTGCTCTTGCCCCTAGGACTTGCTCAAATGGTCTTGGGTGCTCATTGGTTGAGATCTTTGGGCCCAGTGACTGGATTTCAACTTGATGACTATGGACTTCAAGGTTGCTGGCAAAATGAAGAGATTGCAAGGAATTGTAAATTCCCAGTTGCAGTACATGGAAGCCAAAGAATTAGCTAGGATTAGCAGCTGTTTGTGCCAAGCTTTTATGATCAAGGTGCAGGAGGTGGTGAACAATGAGGAAGAGGTCAGTAGTTTGGCTCAAATGAATAATGAGGCAGACCTGCAGCAAGTCATCCAACAATTTCCACAGGTGTTTGCAAAACAAATATCTCTCCCTCCCAAGCGATCGATTAATCCTCAAATTCCACTACAGGCTGGGGCTAAGCCAATTTGTGTGAGGCCTTACAAAAACACCCACATTATCACAAGAATGAGATAGAGAAGCAAGTGAGGGAGATGCTGTCATCTGGTTTTATCAGGCCTAGCAGCAGCCCGTACTCTTCACCAGTGATCTTAGTGAAGAAAGGGGATGGCAGTTGGCGACTTTGTGTAGACTACAGAGCTCTCAACACCCAAACGGTCAAGGCCAAATTTTCGATACCTGTGATTGATGAACTCCTTGATGAGTTGAATGGAGCAAAATACTTTTCCAAGATCGATTTAAGATCTGGTTATCACCAAATCAGAGTCAGGGACTCCGACATTGCTAAAACTGCTTTTCGTACACATCATGGACATTTTGAGTTTGTAGTGATGCCTTTTGGGCTCACTAATGCCCCCACCACGTTCCAATGCATGATGAATCAAGTATTTAAGGAGTATCTTCGGAAATCTGTGCTGTTTTCTTTGACGACATCCTAGTGTACAGTCCATCGTGGGAAAGCCACCTCTCATACCTCTCGCAAGCTTTAACAGTCTTGAAAGATAACCAATTGGTGGCCAAAGCTAGTAAGTGTACATTTGGCCAAAAATCTGGGGGTTCTTGGGCCACATTATCAGCGAAGAAGGGATTGCAGTGGACTAGAGCAGATTCCAAGCAGTTGAAGATTGTCCAGAGCCAAAAACTGTCAAGGAGCTCACGGGATTCTTGGGATTAACAGGTTATTATAGGAGGTTTGTGAAGAACTATGGGGGAATTGCAACTCCTCTCACACAGTTACTGAAAAAGAACTCTTTCAAATGGTCGACAATGGCCACCTCTGCATTCACTGTCCTAAAAAAGGCAATGACCACCACCCAAATTCTGAGAGCTCCTTACTTCACAAAGCCCTTTGTGGTTGAGACTGATGCATCGCAGAATGGAGTAGGTGATGTGCTCATGCAAGAGGCTCATCCTGTGGCATTTATGAGCAAAGGTTTGAAGGGGAGACTTTTGGTGTTGTCCACTTATGAAAAGGAAGTATTTGCCATTTTGCAAGCTGTGAAGCAATGGAGACAATACCGCCTAGGGAATTCTTTCATCATCCGAACTGATCAAAGAAGCATCAAGTACATCCTCGATCAAAGAATCAACACAGAAATCCAAGAAAAGTGGCTGTGGAAGTTGCTTGGGTATACCTTCTCAGTTGAGTACAAAAAGGGGGTCGACAACACAAGCAGATGGCCTTTCAAGGAGACAAGGGGAGTCAGAGTCTTGTTTTGAAATCACCTTCATAGTGCCAAAGTGGCTTGAGGACATTAAACTCATGGTAATACAAGACCCATATTTCACAACACTTCAAGAGAAATGGCAGAACAGCCAACTTGACAGGGATCAATACAAGCAAATGGGGGGAGTATGGTACTACAAAGGAAAGATTTTGGTTAGCCCTACAGTTAATGTGAGGCAACTGATTTTTTTTATCACCATACTTCAAAAGAAGGGGTGCACTCTGGGTTTCACAAAACACTGCAAAGAATATAAAAAGCTTTCACTTGGGTTGGCATAAGTAGAGATGTTAAGCTCATGATCAAGAATTGTTTGATCTGCCAGAAGAATTAAGAGTGAGACTACTCTACCTGCAGGCCTCTTGCAGCCCTTACCTGTTCCAAATAAAGTGTGGGAAGATGTATCAATGGATTTCGTCGAAGGGTTACCCAAAAGCTACGGAAAGAGTGTGATTGTAGTGGTTGTTAATCGCTTAAGCAAGTATGCACACTTCATAGGGATCTCCCACCCCTATACTGTGTAGTCCATTGTGCAGGTATTTGTTGATAATGTGTACAAACTTCATGGGATGCCAAGATCAATTGTGAGTGATCGCGACCCCATCTTCATCAGTAGATTTTTGAAGGAATTCTTCGCCTTGTAGAATTGCAAATTGAATTACTCAACTGCCTACCACCCTCAAAGCGACGGCCAAACAGAAATTGTGAACAAGGCGCTTGAATGTATCTCCACTGTTTTTGTGGGCAGAAACCTGCAGATTGGTATAAATGGCTTGGACGGGCAGAGTTTTAGTACAACACCAATTGGCATGTCTCGACGAAGATTACCCCCTTTGAAGGAGCGTATGGTAGGCCGCCTCCCACACTATTGCAGTATGTGCAGCACTTCTAACTTACCTGCGATGGAAGAGGAATTAATCTCCACGGATGCTATAATCAAACTGCTTAGAGATAATATAACATTGGCACAAGCTCGTATGAAACACTTTGTTGATCTTAAGAGAACTGAGAGGGTGTTTGACGTGGGCGATTTATTTTGCTCAAAATCCAACCCTATCGACAGGAGTCTATTAGAAACTCAACTCCTCAAAAATTAGCTGCAAGGTTTTTTGGACCCTACCGTGTGCTAGAGAAGATTGAGGCAGTGGCATACAGGTTGGAGCTTCCTATTGGAGCTACTATTCATCCTATCTTTCATGTGTTGAAACTAAAAAGGTGCCATGGAGACCATTTGCCAAATATAGCCGGAGAGTAGCCCACTTGGTGGGATACTGTCGATACTCAGGAAGAGCCAGAAGAAGTGTTGGATAGGAGGGTGTTTAAGAAGCAAAATTGAGTAGGAATCCAATTGCTCATTAAGTGGAAGAATGCAGGTATGGAAAGTGCCTCGTGGGTGGATGTTGATGAGTTCCGCCTTCGTTACCCTAACTTCGAACTTGGGACAAGTTCGTTTCCAAGGGGGGCGGAATTGTCAGGGTCATCGAGGGGATAACTGGAGTTAGTTTTCATCATCAGAGTCGTCGTCGTCAAGAGGCAGAGAGCGTCGAGTCTGTATCTGTTTTTTCTTTTGTTTTGAGTCTGTATCTGGTTTGCACGTGCGTTGCGCACTTCTTTTGAACTGGGAGATGGCGGGAGTAGTGAAGCACGTGTTTCCGAGTCCGTTGTCCTGTAGCATAACTGCCACTCTCCTCCTCTATAAATCTGAGTTGTAAGAATCTTTTAGAAATCAATAATAAATCTGCAAATTCGTTCTACCTCCCCCATTTCTCAAACCCTAATTCATTCGCGACCTTCATTAATGGCCAGGTCCCGCACAAATCGAAACCCAACCCCTGACATGATTTCCTTTGTAGTTAAAGGGGCAAAGACAGTATCTTCCTTCACACCAGTAATTATGTAGGAGTCGGACTCTCTGCTGTCCAATAACAACTTAAATATAATCATCAATCTTCAGAAGCTTATAAACATCACATCCTGTTTCCCCCAAAACCTGCATCAATAATTTAAATCATGGATCACCAGCATGCACATTACTAAGTAATGATTTTGGACTAAAAAGGGAACAATGATCGGCAGCACCGCGGGGGGGGGGGGTACCATGAGAAACTCTAACCTTTAATCGACAGATAAGTGCTGAGCATACAGCGAGAACATGAAAGGAACACAAGCACTTTTAAATGAACAGATAAGTACTGAGCATACAGCGAGAACATGAAAGGAACACAAGCACTTTTAAATGAAAAGAGGTTTTAAATGAAGGGGTCAACATAGAGTCCTACATGGCAGGTTTAATAGACTGGTTTAATGATCCGAATTTCAAGTAGTTTGCAACAATCATGAGAATGGCAATTACCAATTTGCATAATATAAGCCATCCTGTAGGTATTGGATCAATTAGACAGGGATATCCCACTGGAATCCATGAATTAGACTTCAGATCTTGTTATGAACAGGATCTTCTCAATCAATTAAGTTCGGTCTTTCAAATGGAAACCCAAAGAGAAAAACGCTTAGATCAGGATAACCTGTACAACCTATTTTTTAAAATTTTAATACCATATATATACAAATGAAACTTTATCACAAAGTGGTCCCCAAAAGTCTTCTTAAGTCCCCCAAGGATTGAGCTTTGTTAGAAACCAAAATGTAGGTGAGGATGAGGGTATACAGAACTTTTCTCTATAGATGAAATTAACGTTCCTCTGCACTTGACAGTTGATAATGAATTTAACATAAGATATCTATTCTTAAAAACTAGGGCTAGCATTAGTTTTTGCTGTAATTTGGTCTGCTTACATGAAGTCTTAAAAGAGTAAGCATGAACAAGAAACATTCAACCAAAGGCCCTCCACAATAGGGATTTAAATGCTAGTCACAAAACATAATTAGTGAATATATAAAAGCAACCTGTGATGTATATTTACTTCGCGAACTGTGATCTTCCTCGTCTTTGCTCTTTTTCCCACGAGGAAAGCTCCAGCTTGCACCAGCCTTCCAGCCTTTTACAAGTAAACACTACAAGAGTAGAAAAAATACTGAAAGTTCATTACTGTGCCACCTTAAAAACGGGGAAATTTTTACTCAAAAAAGGAAGAAAACAGTGAAATAGATAGGAATTTAAAGGCAACTAGTCCTATGGCCTCTTCAATATGAATGCACAAGTATTCCTCTATAAAAGCTTTTAAAAGCAACTGCTTGTTGTCATTTACATGTAGCACACATAATAAAAATGGACATTTCAAAGATGAAACCCCAGAGCGAATGTTTCAGCTTTTAAAAACAATCCTAAACTAGTCAACAACACAGCGTCCATTGTCTATAACTAGCAATGAAAAAAGCTTCAATTAATACTATCACATAAGTTCCACTTCAATGTTGAACATAAATTTTAGGATGGGCCAACTAGGTGGGACTTAATAACTAACCAATTTCCATTCATCACCAGGGTATGATCTAGCCCAAAATCCTTTCGAAAAAAACTTTTGCCATTAGCAACGACACTCTTGAAGATGACCTCGGAAGAATCTCACGAACCAAGTAGTGAAGTTAGGTACCATTTCTTCATGTAGCTCACAAAGAATACAATCTCAATCATCTAGCAAATATTTTCTCATCAGAACTCCTTCAGATTCAAAGGTAACATCCAATTTTTTGTTTTCTCGTTGAGGCAGGCAAAGCTCCATAGGAGCAAGGACATAATGCTTCTTTCCACACAACACTGTGATATCATAACATAGAAAATCATCTCCATTACTCTCAAACTTGAACAAGATTCTCTCTTCTTTAGCAACATTCCACTCACAAAATGTAGAGAATTATGAAGGTGGTTACATCAGGCTTCTTTAAATTTCTCAAAATACTTCCCGAACAACTCGTCATACACTTCAACCATGTGTTCAATTAAGTATAGATAGAAGAATAGATACATCAGGTCAAAGATGAGGTATCAGAGGACAGACATGTAGCTAAAGTGCATGGCAGGTAGTCCAGAAAATGCTTTGAGAAATTTAAAGAGGCTTGATATCAACCACTTTCCTAATTCTCGATACTGTGTAGATGTGAAGTTGATAGAGAAAAGAGAATTGTGTTTTGAGTTCAAGATCAGTGAAGATACTTTTCTGTACCATGACAGTGGATTTGGGGCGAAGGACTAATGCTCTCGGTCCCTAAGAAGCTGTGCCTATCTCAGGGAGAAAACAAAAAACTGGTTGTTATCTTTAAATAGGCTGAAGCTTCATGGAGATAATATTTATTACATAATTCAAATTGTATTCTTTGTGAGTCACATGAAGATATAGCACCTAAATCCCTGAATCCTTGTTGCTGCTAATTTATGTGTAGGATCACAGTAGCAAACAGATAGTGTGAATTCTTTCGATGGAAACAATTAAGATCTAACCTTTACTTTTCGCTAGTGTTCATCACCGTAAACTGTTCTTGACTCTGAAATCTGAATGTTGTGGACAGTTGTGATCGCTCCGATTGACATGAAAAACAGGATGAAACACCGGGGTCAGCCCCAGCGACAGCGACAAACACTCTGACGCCCAAGTTAGAAAACTCGTAATATATGATGAGTTTTGTCAACAAAAATTGTGATTACCCTATTTTTGAATAGGTGAAGAGGTATTTATAGTCGCTGGGGCAGTTTCAAGATATTGAAACAATCTCTACTTCTCAGTGTTGTGATAAGATTTGTTATCCTCTCCCATATAAAGAGATCGAGTTAGGACCCCTCTCTTGATAAAACAGTATCGAGCCAAGTGTTAGAATCCAAATTTTATTTGAAAGTTTCAATGAGTTGTATGAACAATTCCGAATGACGAGCTCTGCTCCACACTTGCTTGCTTGCAAGCAGCTAAAGCAGCATCGAGCCAAGTGTTGGACTCCAAACTTATTGTTTGGAGAGTTAACGAGTTGTAAAAGTAATTTTGAATGGTAAGTCCTGTTCCACACTTGCTTATTCACAAGCAACTAAAGCGGCGTCAAACCAAGTGTTGGACTCCAAACTTCTTGTTGGACCTTAGCAAGTTGTGGGAGCAACCCTTAGGGTAGGTTGGACTCCGAACTTGTTTACCGAGTCGTAAATGTGACTCGCGGGGGGGGGGGGGGGGGGGGGGGGGGGGGGGGTTACAAAGATTTTTGTAAGCAAAATGCTAAGTTTTATTTAAATAGAAAAAAAGTGGCTGTCTTGATGGTGGCTAGCCTTTATTACATATGTTCATAGTTTTGCAAGTACCATCCTTATTGAAAATTGAAAACCTAATGCTAGTGAGGGGTGTTAGGCACCCTCGTGGAACTTCCTCTAACGCACTCCCCAAGGCTCCTTGCCCCCGTTCTTCAAGTTGGTAAGCTCGTGGGCGGACAGCCAGAGAACAAGTTATTTTCGGACTCGATGAGGGAGAGCATGGTTTGTCCAGAAGCACTTGGTATGGTCTTCTTTGGAGAAGGGGGTCTCTTCTTGGTCGTTCATGGGCTTGGAGTTGGCCTGACTCCTTTCTTGAGGGAGTTCTAATGGTTCGAGTGAGAAAGCCAAGCCCTTCATTGTAGTCATGTAGTGCCTCCGAGCCGTCTGTTGGCTCCTTTTGGCTTCTTCTACCCATGCTGGCGTGAGGAACTTCATTTTCATATGGAAAGTTGAGGTCACGGCATGAAATGTTGCTAAGCCGGGTCGGCCAAGGATGATGTTACAAGCAGCCTTCACGTTGATGATCATAAAATCCATTGCATCGGTTCGGGTTGTTGGGGTCTTTCCTGTAGTCACATCAAGGGTGATTATTCATTCAATTTGGCCTGGGACCCCGGACAACCCGTGGACAGTGTACCCGACGGACTTGAGACGGTCCCGAGAGAGTTTGAAACCTTCGAAGTCCTTCGGGAAGAGGACGTTGATAAAGCAGTCATTGTCCACTAGAAGGCAACGTACCTTGTGGTTGGTCATGTTGAGACCGATTACAAGTACGTCGCAGTGGGGCGTTCGAACACCTTCTAGATTCTTACTGCGAATGTCACTGAAACCCCCATACTCTTGGCTGGGGGGAAAGTTATGCACTGAATTTACCTCTCAAACGAACACTTTCTGGGAGGAGTTTGATTCTCCTCCCATGGGTCTGCCGTGGACGGAGTGGAACACCGCAATCTATTCCATGTCTTGGAACTCTGAATTCCTTTCATCGCGCGTGTTAGCTCCCCAGTAGGAGGAGGATCGGTCCTATCCTTCTGAACAAGATTGGATAAGTGCCCTTGCTGGATAAGTTCTTCGATCTCTTCCTTGAGAGCGCAGCAATCATCTGTATCGTGGCCGTGATCTCTGTGAAAATAACACAACTTATCTCTGTTCCTTCTCTTCCCAGATTGTTCATTCTAAGAGGAGGGCGAATTAGCCCTTCCTTAACTATCTCCATGAGGACTGCTGATACATTGGCATTAAGATGGGTGAACTTCTCAAAACGAAGAGAAGGATGGCACTGGTCGTTGCCATCTTTCTAAAACTTCTTGAATCCTTCTTCATTTTCACTCTTCTGTTTGTTCCCAGAGGAGTCTCTTTTATCATAAGGAAAGCCTCTTCATCTCGGATATACTTCTCGCTCCTAAACAGGAGTTCTAAGAAGTTCTGAGGAGGCTTCTTGGCAAGGGACACCTTGAGGTCGGTGTGATTGACAATGTGTTCGAATGCAGTTGCCGCTACTGTTGAATCGAGAAAGACGATAGACCGCAACTCAGCTGTGAAGCGCTAGACAAAGTCCCTGAGTCGTTCTCATTCCCTTTGCTTTAGGTCCAGTAAAAAGGTGTTTGTCTTCTAGGTTCGGCGACTGCTCATAAAGTTGGTGAGGAAGAGCTCCTCAAATTGGTCGAAAAATAAGGAGCCTGAAGAGATGCGGGAGTACCACTCCATTGTTGACCTTCAGTGTACGACTGGCAATCGGGTTGACCGGGCCAGGTAGGGCTCAAACCCGTCGGGTTTGCCCAGAGAGCGGGCGGGCTCATGTCGGGTCAAGACCCGGGCCGGGCCAGATTGGGAAATCAAATTGTCGACTCGGTCAACTCGCGAACCAGTTCGGGTTGAACCTGATTCGGGTCAGGCTGGGTCACGGATTGGCCCAGGTTTGTGGTAAAAAAAAAAAATTAAAAATTCTCCAATTTTTTTTAAAAACAATGTATAAGTATAAGAGTAAAACAAAATTGTATATATTATTCATTTCAACTTCCAATAAGTTTTTACAACATTTTTACATACAAATACATGTAATAAAAACACAAAAAATCATACAAATTTATTGAATTACATGTTTAAGAAGATAATCTAGAGTTCAAGATAACCTAGAGATATATTGAAAAGAGGGTATTGGACTACTGTCGTGCACCTCTACTTAACCTAAACCTAGGATCGCATCGCCCTAACTTCCCAACTCAGCTTGTTGATCTTCAGGTGAGTTGCTTCCACTTGTTGAATCTTCAGCTGCTTTTTCTTGAGTCATGTCTTCAGCTTTCATCCAATCTATGGTACACACGAGCATCTCCTACGAATCCGGCTTCAAGCGATTCCTGTAATCTATTAAAACTCTGCCACTGGTAGAAAAAACACTTTCTGTAGCAACCGTAGAGACAGGAGGTATTAATAGATCTCTAGTCATATGTGAAAGAATTGAAAAAAAAATCATTTTCTTTCCACCATTGTAACACTTCAATCATAGAACTAGAACTCTCACCATCTTGTTGATTATACTGGTTTAATTCATTAGGTGCATTAGTCCTAGGTTTTATAGATTAAATTTGAGCAAGTAAGACAGCAGTGGCATCTTCTAATTTATCTTACCCTTACCTGTAGAAGAAGAAGAAGAAGTTACTATACTAGTTTGGCGTGTTATACTACAAGATGCATAAGTTCTATAATAAAAATAATACAAGTTATTCAAAGTCGACTCAAAGTTAGCTAAATATTTATAATTTATTACAATCATATTCAGATTCTTCTCCAAGTAAAGTAAAATATATTTCAATCAAACTCCTCATATCCGTTAATTTGATACGAGAATCCATAACAGTAGCAATACAATACAACATAGAAGGAGGATTAAAATACTTCAAAATTTTAGTGTAAGCAGAATACAGTATGGCTAATGTATTGGTCTGAAAAGTTTGCATCATAGTAATTATTGAAATAAAAATACTATTAGAAATGGAATCATAAGTTTTAAAAACTTCACAGTTGCGGTTTTAAAATGTTCCAAAAATCTTAATAAAAATTCGGCAAAAAACCATGATTGAGGAGTCATTTGAAAATCTTCAATATTTTTTGCAATACATAAATCATTTATAACCACTTTGTATTGAATAACAACATTTAATAAGTCGAAAGTAGAGTTCTATCGGTATTTAACATCTCTAGAAAATTTTCTAAAATGTACTCCCTTGAAACATAGTACCACTCAAAGCAATAAAATGTACACAATCTCTAATTGCGTTCACATATGGATCGGTTATTTTCAAAGCATCTTGTACACATAAATTTAAAATATGACATGCACATCTAACATGAAAAATTTCAAGACATGAATGAGCTAATTTTTGTTTTAATGTACTAATCGAATCATTGTTGCTAGAGGCATTATCAAAACTAATCATAAAAATATTATCGCGAATTTGAATAAATCACAAACTATTAAAATTACGTGTTGCAATAACCAACCCACTCTGGGGGTACGACAAAGCGGAAAGTGATAGGATTCTCTTTTAAATGAGTCAATCACTATCTATCAAATGACAAGTTATGTCCATCATCGGAATATCGTTACAACCTTTTTAACAATCGGAAGTTAACAATACTCTACAAGTTAAACCATACAAAAGTGCAATTAAACCGTCTCTCATTTCGGTATAAAGTTTAAAACATTCGACCGTAAGTGTGTTCCTAGGAATTCTTTTAAAATGTGGATTTAGTGAACTTTGGTTAAAAGTCTTTAGGTTCCTACTCTCCATATAGGAAAATGGTAACTTATCATTAATAATTAGTTTTGTCATTTTCCGACGAACAATTTCGGGATCATAGCTATGGCTATCCGTTTACCCGGTCCTAGGGTTGATCTTTTGTAGTGTTTGTAGGTCAACAACTAGTCCGGGGTCTATACCCATAATACATCGTCTAATTGTACATGTCCCCCCATCCGTTTCCATTTGTAATTTTTGTTACAAGTTTTATAAATCTTACGTCCTATACCAGGGTTAATCTCGTTCGGGACATAGTCATAAAATTTGTGTCAATCACTAATTTCGCCTCTACCTTTCTAACTAGAAGTAGATTGTGCGTGTTCGGTTTCAAAATCATGCATTTCTTCTTGTGTCGGGATCATGCTCTTGTGGAGGAACATCGTGAAAATCTATGTTAAGCATATGGTTATACTCGGTCTCTAACTATGAAATTGTTGGAAGCCGATGAGATGAACTAGTGGAATCTTGTCCACTTTGGCTACGACCGCTACCTCGTAAACTAGACTTGATAAATATAACGTAGTAGTAGTGTGTGTAAAAAAATAATTTCTAGTGTTTTAATAGTGTATATGATGCAACAAAAAATATATAGAAGGTACATATAAAAAAAATTAAAACAAAAGGGTGGAGAGAGAGAAAGTAGAGAAAAACCAACAAACAAATATGATCATAAAAATTTAAAGCTATAACAATAATAAAGAGTTGAAAGAACTAAGAAATTTTGATAACGTACTTCACGAATAATCGTATATAGAGTTGAGAGAGAATAATAGTAAAGAAACTCTAGAATAAGACGTAGTCGCGAAAGTTAGTAGTAGACATAGTTGTAGAAAGAGTGAGCTTCTTTGTTGATCAAGTTGTAGAAGACGTAGTCAAGTCGACACGATCAGATCGAACTCCTTCACTTCTTTGTTGCTTCTTTGTTGCTTCTTTGTTGAAGTAGATTGAGATTTGAGAGTAGTAGTAGTAATAGAGAGAGCAAAAGAGTAAGAGAATTGATAGATGGAGATGTAAAAAAATTTGATTGAAATTACGAAATTTTTATAGGCAACCCCCCCCCCAACCCCAAAAAACAAAAAAAAATTCAACCCCCCCCCCCAACCCAAAAAAAAAAAACAAAAAAAAGGCAACCAAATGACCAACGGGCTGATTGAGACCATTCGACCCGTCGAGTCGAACGTCTGCCCCATATGGGTCAACCGTTTGACCCGTTCAGGTCTAACGGTCTCAACCCGCCGGGTTGGTGGGTCGGGTTCGGTCGGGATGGCAGGTTTTTGGGCTGAATCAAGCAGGTTGATTTTGGTGAAAATCCAACCCAGTTCGACCTGCTAATATTCGTGGGTTTGACCCGAATCTGGACCGAGTCATACCGGTTCGGGTCGAGGAGTGCAGGTCGCAGGCAGGTCGGGTCGACCCTACCCGAATGCAAACCCTACTTCAGTGTGGCAGGGAATGTCTTACAGAGGCGTATGTTCGACGTCTAGTGGATCATCATGAGAGTTTTAAAACTCGCGATATAGTCGGTCGGGTCGGATTCTCCGTTGTAAGACTTGAAGTGTGGCAACTTGAAGGTCTCATGGACGTGGGCCTCCATGATTGACTTGAAGAAGGGAGGTCAGCTAAGGCGAAAGCTTCTGGCTTGACGGTCTTCCTCTTGGTTGATCCTGTCGAGATGGTCTTCTATCTCTCGAAGGCGGCGGAAAACTGAGACTTCCATTTGGTCGGATCTAATCACCAGCAACTCTTATGTACGGTTGTGAGGCGGCGACTTTTTGTTTGTCAGCTCCTTGTAGGGGTGACATGGAAGGCTTGGAGGATCTCATCTTTAAAGTTTTGAAATTCTGCCTTGGTGACGGACACCTCTTCTTCTCTATTGTTCCTGTGAACTGGTCGGCTTACCAGAGTTGGGCTTCTTCACCCCTGAGGGGGAGGAGACCTTCGTCCCCTATGAGAGGAAGATCTTCTTTGCCCCCTAGGAAATGGAATTCTGAACCCATGTCTTCGAGAAGAGGAGCATGTCTTGCTTTCTGGCATTCTGGATGGGGGATCTCACCTTAAACTCGCCCTTTGTTCAGTCAATCATGGAGGTTAGACCCATATTGTCTGGTAATAATGATCTGACGGAGGTCTTGCTACGGCTGAGTAGCCATAGAGAGCACTGTAGAGGGGGTTGAAATACTAAAATAACCCATGTTTTCAACCACGCGCTGCACAGGGTGCTGTTTGGAACGACTTCGTCAAAAGACCCTTGATGCGGCCCCTTTGGAGGAAAGTTGAGTAGGCTGATGAGAGGACTGCTTCGGTTGAGAAGGTTGAACCGGTTGAGGAGGTTGAAGGGGGTCCTCCGTATGAGGTGGAGGAAGATGGATGGCTTGTCGGCTAGCAGCCGCCGCATTCCCTTTTCTCTTTGAAGCCATGACTAGAAAATATAGTTTTTTGCCGGCGAAGTTTAGTACATTTTTTAAGTTTTCCATAGACGGCGTCAATCTGTTGTTGCTAATTTCTGTATGGGAGCAAACATATAGTGTGAATTCTTTTAATGGAAACAATTAAGATCCAATCTTCACTTTTCGCCAGTGTTGATTGCCATAAATTGTTCTTAACTCTAAAATCTGACTGTCGTTGACGATTGTGATCGCTCCGATTAACCTGAAAAACGGTTTGAAATACCGGGGTTGGCCCCGGTGACAGACCCACTGACGTTTAAGTCAGAAAACTCAAAATATATGAAGAGTTTTGTGTGCGAAAATTGTGATTTCCCTGTTTCTGAAGAGGTCAAGAGGTATTTATAGTCGCTGGGGGCCAGTTTCAAGGTAATGAATTTATCTCTACTTCCCGGTACAGTGATAAGGCTTGTTATCCTCTCTCATGTAAAGAGATCGAGTTAGGACTCCTCTCTTGATAAAGAGATTATGCATGAAGAGATAGAAGTAGTTACTCTCTATAGATAAATAATTTAAACTAACTCTTTTAGATGAACATGGACTCCTTTATGTTGGACTGCTTTGGCATATCCCTTTATTATAGGCCGGATCGAGTTGATGGGCCTGAGAGTGGCCCAACTTCCTCTTACGGGCATATATCTGTTGAAATTTACCGTTTTAGCCCTAAAAGCTTTAGGATGTGTGCCCAATTTGAGCGGTTCCGATTTGGTTCTATTTTTACCAATATCAATCTCGTACTTGGTTCGTATAGTTTTTCTGAGGATACCTGGTGTATCATCACTCATAACAAATGTACTTCTCCAACAAAAATTTTGCAAGATCATGCCCCGGTAGGTGTTCTGACGGGAATGTAGCAAATGACTCCGTTGAACATATAAAATAATGCGCTAGTACTAGCTCCTTCTGTTTTACCAACTGAGTTAATGAATTGATAGCCTCAAATACTAAGTCATATAACTCCTTCGTACTTAAAGCTCGATTAGACAGAGCATGCATTCTTTACCCTTAAACTCGAGAGTGCATTCTCAGTACTCTGTATCTAGTGCAAGGAAAATAATATCCTTGCATTAAAGAGAGTGTATTCTTTAACCTCGTATACTAAGTACCAATTCATATATAACCCAGTACTAACTACTATGCAACTCATATAGTCATATATAAAGACATAAATATACAAATGGCAGGACCAGGTGGATTTGGGTTTGGGTGGGCTCGGGCCTGGGTTCGAGTTCGGGCTTGAACCCACCCAACGGACACCCCTATGCCCTGGGTGGTGAATGGATAATAGAAACTGAAGCAAAATTATTAAGCTGGGTCATTCAGCAAATTGATAACTCAATACATAGGCTTTACTCAAAAAGTTAAATTAGTTACTGATATGGCTAAAAATAGGATTAAATCGGTTAAATCGGAACCATTCAAGTTGAGCACGAATCTTAACACTCTCAGGGGTAAAACGGTAATTTCACCAACAATCGGGTCCGAAATGGAAACTGGGTCATTCTACAAAGCCCAGTAACCCAAAACTGGATCTGTCCTACTAGTATGTGTGGCAACCTATTACAAACCACCCCAGATATTTAAAGAGTAATTCAAATTCGTGATTATCTCTAAGAGGCTGTTTAAACCGCCTCCCTTATCATGAAACGAGTTAAAACTTTATTTCTTATCCAGAAATACCGGGACATTGGGATAAATGATTATCTCTAAACTGTCCCTAAAGGTAGAATTTTTTCCCAAACTGTCCCACTTTTTGAAAGTTTTTCCCAAACTACCCTACTTTTTTTTAAAATTCCCAAACTGCCTCATTCACTTTCTGAAAAAGCGAGTTTGGGTAAAACCCTATCGCTTTTTCAGAAAGCGAGTGTCAGGCTTAGTTTTTTACTTGCCTACACTCGCTTTCTCAAAAAGCGAGGGGATTTTACCCAAACGCGCTTTTTGAAAAAGCGAGTGTCGATTGGGTCTTTAGTCCCCACACTCGAAATCAGATCTCACTTTCACATTTATTCTCTCTATCTTCCTCCTCTTCTAACGAAACCCTAACCCATACGAGTTGTGGTCTAATTTCGGCCATTAACCTACCAAAATACGTCAATTCACTCATAAAATCATCGCATTTCTCATCTTCTTTCGATTTTCCACTTCGAATTTGGGGGTAAAGCTTGCGGTGGAGTGCTTCGAATTTGGGAATAAAGCATGCGGTGGAGGTGGAGTGCTTCGAATTTGGAGGTAAAGCTTGCGGTATATTTATCAAACTCTTGCTTTTTTAATGTTGTATATATATGTAGATATATGTAGGTAAAAATTGGGGATAAAATTAGATATATATCGAATTTGGGGGTAAAAATTGGATATATGCAGATATATGTAAGTTATATATTTTGGTATAGTTAATAACGATTGTTTTTAGTTGTAGTATACTCTATTTTATTATAAATGGCACGCACGATGAGGAATGTGGAGGAAGATCGAGTAGTAAACCTCCTCGCAGCGATGGACCACGTACTTCTTTTGGCCCACCTCCTCGCAGTGGACGTGGTGGTCGTCGTGGTGATACCGAGCGTACTAATGTAAGTGAATAATTGTTTATATTCGATTAGTTTGATTATCATACAATAAAATGTAATATCGGTCTTTTGATGTAAATGTTATTGTTGTATAGGTCCCAACTAATCCAAATAAGGCGGGTCCTTCTTCTTCAGCCCCTTCATCATCTTATATTCCTCCCGGAGGTCCAGAACCCCTCGACCCTACACTCCTTACTCTCCAGTCGCATCACTGTTCGAAGGATGTGTGGGAAGGTGAATCTAAGGAATGCACATTTAGGGGGGGTCATCCACTGCCTATGCACACCCACGGATTCACAAGATCCTACGGGACTGTGGATTATATGGTATTGCACTAATGAGCTCCATCAAATGTGATCGGCCTCTTCTTACCGCACTGCTTGAGAGATGGCGGCCTGAAACACACACCTTTCACCTGCCAGTTGGGGAGATGACTGTGACACTGCAGGACATCCCTGTACTTACCGGTCTTCCAGTTGATGGGCAGGGAATGACCGGCACAATGGACTTCAAGCCGGTATATCTAGTGGAACAGTACCTTGGTGTCGAAGTGGAAACCGGAGTAGTAAACGAAAAATTTATTAGGTTAATGTGGTTGAAGGACACATTCAAGAATCGATTAAATGAAGATTCCACTCAGGAGGAGGTGGAGTGCTACTGCAGGGCCTACATCTTTACACTATTTGGCGGCGTGATGTTCCCAAATTCGACTGATCATTCGGTCTCCTTGATGTACCTCCCATTGATTGCCGATCTGGAAAGAGTCGGACAGTACAGTTGGGGTAGTGCCGCATTGTCGTCCCTGTATAGGAGTTTGTGTTTGTGCAGTCTTGGTTCGGTCAGATGAATGGACCAAAGATCTTACTACAAGTCTGAAGTTAGGAGCGTATTCATGTGGGTCGACCCGTAGTGTGAAAGCAATCATCTAATTGGATCCATCTCCCCGAGGACCAGCACATGTTACCTCCACTCGGTGTATTGGTCCGGCAATCTCACATGGACGGCCAACCCCAACAGATGCCTGACGTACTTCCGTGATGAATTGGATAGGTTGGCAGATGATTGCGTCGTGTGGATGCCCTACACGGAGGCACGTGTTGCTCGACTACCGCCCATTTGCTTATACAGATGCGATCTGTGGTTGACAAAAGTACCACTAATCAACTTTGGCACAGTTGAATTCTACTATGTGAATATAGTGCTACGTCGGTTTGGTCTCCTTCAAATGATTCATGTTGCCGAACCGTTCAATGCCGATATGTATTCTATTACTGGAATGGATCAACAACCCGGACATAATTGGGCCGCAAGCTTTTCTACATATGTTGAGAGATGGAATCAACATCGATTCGACGAAATCATTGGTGACATTCCTCCGTTTGATCGATCGATGCATGTGACTTACATGGCCTGGTACGAGAGGATGACGAGACGCTATATATCTCCAATAGTACAAACTCCTGCAGATGTAGTAGTGCCGATTCGTCGACCAGCAGCCAAACCAGCAGATCAACATTCGATGAATTTGCCTATGTTCCAACCGAATGCAACACATGAACCATGTCCATGTATTTATACTCTCTCCATCAACTAATGCAAATGCAAAGGGAAATAAGCTATCATTCGCATCTGGAGAAACAACAATTAACAAACAGCCCTTGTACTTACCGTACAAGTGAGTTCCGTCAACACTAATAACAGGTCTGCAAGACTTGAAACCTTCAATTGAATGACCAAACGCCCAAAATACTCCCTTGAATGTTTCCTCGCCAGGACTAGACTGATATTTATCCCTGTGGACAACGGTTCCTGGATTTGCTGCTTGTATTGTTGATAGAAGAAAAGGCAACTTCGTGTATGCTTCTTCGAAGGTACGAACAACCTCTAAATTGCCTTTTGTTTTGCAATCCAAGCTTTCTTATATGAAATCTGATAATTATATTGTACTTTCACTATCTCAATAATGGCTCGTGGTGTTAAACCTATCTCAGACTTCACCACACTCACAATCAAATTGCAAACAAGGTTAGAATCAACTTTACAGTGGTCCTGATTCAACGTGGGATTCGTACAAGTATGAGGCCCAACTATATTCTTCACCACGAAATTTGTCCCGCCTTTTGGAACAATTGCTCGTAATCTTCAAGGGCAGCCACCATCACTTACTATTGGGGGACTTTGCACCATCTCCTCAATTGTACGTTTTCTAGGTGGCAATTTACATTTAGCAGTGTACAGTACAGTGTCGGTGAAGATTTCAATGTGACGAATTCACGATGTTTCTTGATAGAATACAGCTTCACAGCCTGCTGAATCGACTCTTTACTTACAAACTCCTGTTCAATGTACAATTCGTCTACATTGGATGAACCGGAAGACTCTTGTGGAACTTGATGTACTCTAGCACTTTGTGTCATTTCCTCGGTAACATGAGCGTTAACATTGGCATAGCTATCAGTAGCTCTCACTTCATCCGAGTTATTGTTCGTAGGATTTACGTTTGCATATTTATCATCTTCGTCCCCATCATCATTTTCTGCACTCTCATCAACTTCATCGTCTGTTTCTTCCTTTTCTTCATCATCGTCTAATAGGTCGTTGTTAATAGTAGCATTTTGAAATAATTCAAATAAAGTGTCAATTGGAACATAGTCATGAACCGGACTAGGTTGGCGTGGCAACTCAACATCTGTAGAATCTGGATTTGTAGTATTTGTGAAGGTATCTTCTTGTGGGGACAGTGGGATTGCTTGTGAAGTTTGAACGGGATTAGACCTCATCTGCTGTGTCGGTACTTCTCGTACGAAGCTTGAACTAGGATTATCATGTGGCTGAGCATTCATAATTTGAATTTGCTGAATATATAACTCTAATGCAGACCAAGTACAATTGGGATCAAGTATCCTGGCAATCATTGACTTCATAGCATTATCAGTAGATACGGGCACTTTCATAAAATACTGACCATCTCCTCTTCCTGCTGCATACCGAGCTAAAATTTTCACATTCCATTGATCCATATCCCAATTATTAACTTCGTAAATTTTCTCAACTAATTATGTCAATGTAATGGTACGAGGTGCCCAAACTATTTCAGGATCAACGGCACTATAACAACAACCTATCTTTGGATCACGAATTATTTCACTACCAAAGTATAACCAAATAGGAATATCGTAATCTATACCTACGTATATTTATACGAATATACGAGTTATTATCTACCCACAAACAAAACCTATAAAAATGTACAAAATAATAGGTCAATATGCATCATACCTTCACAAGCTTATTCGGAAGGATAGAGCCGTAGATGTTGGGTGGAAGAGTTGAAGTTGCTATCCTCTTCAAGTTTATCAAAATTCCAAAATATGGATCTTTCGGAATATGGGTTTAGGGCTTTGAGAGTGGAAGGTGATAGGGTTGGGAAAGATTAAGTATTATATTTAGATTTAGAGGAGATTTTGTAGGTAGGAGGTCAATTTTGGGAAGCTAGGGTTTGGGGTTTCGGAGTTAAGGAGAGAGTAATAAGGGGGATAAGCAAGAGTAAAAAAAGGAGAGAAAGTGAGATCCAAATTGAGATCTGAAGCTTAAAAAGTCCCAATCGACACTCGCTTTTTGAAAAAGCGAGTGTGGTTAAAACCTTCTCAATTTTTCAGAAAGCGAGTGTAGGCTTTCGAAAATCAAAAGCCTCACAGTCGCTTTCCGAAAAAGCGATGAGATATTAAGTACACTTGCTTTTTCAGAAAGCGAGTGAGGCAGTTTGGGAATTTTAAAAAAAAGTATGGCAGTTTGGGAAAAACTTTCAAAAAGTGGGACAGTTTGGGAAAAAATTCCTAAAGGCGACTATAAATACCCCTCTCCGCCAATCATAAAAAGGTAATCAATATTTTTCCACAAATCGCTCTTTCATAATCTTCCTGATTACTGACCTGAGCATCGGAGGATTCGTCACGGGGATCCATCCCGGTGTATCGAACTTTTTGCAGGTTAACGACAGCAGCGAGAAACAGTCAAACACTGATCAAAAGTCAACAGGTTTGCCTTATATGCTTCCAAAAGAATCCACAAATACATTTGTTTGCTCCCACACCGAAATCAATAGCAACAGATTGGCACCTTTTGTGGGAAACAGAAAAAACAATCCAACCTTATTTCAACGGTGAAGTTAATTTCCAAGCCATGCCTCCGAAAGGGAAAGGAAAGGCAATGACATCCAGCCGAAGAGCCACTCCTCTTCCTCCCCCTCCACTCCATGAGGTTCTTCTTCAACCCGACCAGCAAGTTCAGCAACCGCAGCCTGAACAACCCCTTTCTCAACAGTTTCCTCCTCAGCAGGCCCCTCCAGGGTCTCGGGGGGCTCTCGTCGAAGTCGTTCAAAGCAACACCCTCTTCATAACCATGTCTCGGTCCACAATCCCTCAAATGACTATGGCTTCTCAAAGTGCTCCCGAACAGGATCGCCGTCAAGTAATTGTTAACCGTCAGCAGGGGGTCGACCTCCAAACTCGCTTGAATGAAAGGCGAGCCCTTGAGGAAGTCCCTCAACCCGAGCGCCCAGGGAACCCGAGAGTCCAGACCCCCCGCAAGCCGAGGACCAGAAGATCCCCTCCCCCGAGGAGGCGAAAAGAGTCCCCTCCACATCATCGGCAGAGAAGTCATACTCCAATAAGCCGAGCCACACCTGGAAACCACCGAGCCGGAGGGGCACCAGTCACTCAGGCCGAGTTCCAGAACTTCAAAGAAGATATCCTGCGAGCTCTTAATATTGCCATGAGTTAGGATCAGCGCGCGCCTAGCCCTCGCCATACCACCACTCATGAAGGAGAGTCCCGAGGGTCGACAAGATCCGACCAGAAGGATGACTCGATCTGCCGCCATCTCCACGAGATGGAGAGGCGCCTCAACAAGATCAATCCCGAAGAAGAACGGACCAATAAGTTCCGCCCAAGCAGACTCCCCTTTTCCAGGGCCATCATGGAAGCTCCGGTCCCCGAAACCTTTAGGCCGCCCTGCTTTGAATCCTACAATGGGGAGTCAGACCCGGCCGATCATATCAAGAGTTCTAAAACTCTCACGATGATTCATCAAGCCTCGGATGCGCTCCTATGCAGGCCTTCCCAGCAACATTGAGGGGACCAACGCGAGAGTGGTACTCCCGCCTATCCCCAGCCTTTATCTTCTCGTTCAAACAATTTGAGAAGCTCTTCCTCACCCACTTTGTTAGCAATCGCCGATCTGGGAAAACAAGTGCATTTTTGCTAGCTCTCAGCCAAAGAAAGAGTGAACGCCTAAGAGATTATGTTCGGCACTTTACCGCCGAAGCCCGGTCTATTGCCTCCCTCAACCAATCAGTAGCTTCTACAGCATTCAGGCACAACATTACTAACACCGACCTCAAGGCGTCCCTTGCTAAGAAGCCTCTGCTGGACTTCTCGGAACTTCTCTTTAGGAGCGAGAAGTACATCCGAGCAGAAGAAACCCTCAACCCCCCCTCCAGTCGAGAGGAGTCATCTTCCGAGAACAAATGGAAGAATACAAGCGAAGAAGGGTCTCAGAAATTCCAGAAGGACGACAATGGCCAGCGTCGCCCAGCTCCTCGTTTTGAAAAGTTCACCACCCTCAATGCTAGTATATCAGCAGTTCTTATGAAGGTGGATAAGGAAGGGCTACTCCGCAGTCCCCCTAGAATGAATACCCCGGGCAAGAAAAGGAACAGGGATAAGTGGTGCCGCTTTCATAGAGACCATGACCACAACACGAATGATTATCGGGCTCTCAAAGAAGAGATCGAAGAACTCATACAGCGGGGACACCTGGCCAAGTTCATCAGAAAGGACGGGGCCGATCCTCCACCCCGAGGAGCCAACAAGCGAACCAAGAGGCCCATCGAGTTCTAAGACTCTGAGCCTGGGGCCATCCTCCACCTTATCCATGGAGGTCCAATGGGGGAGAATCAAACTTCTCCCGAAAGGCCTTCATCCGAGAGGTGAGTTCGGTCCAGAACTTTCCCCCGGCCAAGAACCCAGGGATCTCCATGACATTCTCAGACAAAGACCTGAAAGGCGTCTGAACGCCCTACTGTGACACACTCATAATTAGCCTCCACATGGCCTACCACGAGGTACGCCAAATCCTAGTCGACAATGGCAGTTCTGTCAATATCCGCTTCCTGAAAGCCTTCCAAGGCCTCAAACTTTCTCAAAATCGTTTCAAGCCTGCCGGATACACACTCCACGGGTTCTCTCGGGTTCTAGTCCCAATCGAAGGAATAGTCACTCTTGACGTGACCGCAGAAAAAACCACGACAGAGGCAATGGACTTCATGATCGTCGATGTGAAGGCCGCTTACAATGCTATCTTGGGCTGACCAGGCCTAGCAGTACTTCATGTCGTACCATCAGCCTTTCACATGAAAATGAAGTTCCCAACCTTTGCGGGAGTAAGAGAAGTCAAAGGAAACCAAGAGACCGCTCGGAGATGTTACCCCACTACGATGGGGGGCTCAGTCCTCCCACTTGAAGCATTAGAGCTCCCACAACGGAACAGACAAGTCCTTCCCGAACTAGTTGATGAACTCAATGAGATTCCCCTCTTCTGGGAAGACAGACTTAGAACATTGAACATTGAATGAAGTACCACGAGGGTGCCTAACCCCATCTCGTAGATGTAGGTTTTTAGTTTTCCGTAAGGCCGATGCTTGTAACACGGCCAAAAGCATGTAATAATGGCTCGTCCCATTGAAGCGGCCACTTCATTTGTTTCAATAAAACTTAGCTTTTTTCTATTAAAAGTTATTGCATTTGCCACGTGTATATCTCTCTGAGTCACATCTACGACTCGTTAAATGGTAAGTTTGAAGTCCAACTTGTGCAACAGGACTACTCCCACAACTTACTAGGCTCACAAAACGAGTTTAGAGTCCAACACTTGGTTCGACGTCGCTTTAGCTGCTTGTAAACGAGCAAGTGCAGAGCAGCTCACCATTCGGAATTGCTCCTACAACTCGTTTACCCCCTCAAACAATAAGTTTAGAGTCCAACACTTGGTTCGACGCCGCTTTAGCCACTTGCAAACAAGCAAGTGCGGAGTAGCTCACCATTTGTAATTCAGTGTAGTCGAAGGCGTAAGGCGTAAGGCGTAACGCAATTTCACTACCCATAAAAAGCCTGAGGCGCAAGGCGCAATTTGAGGCGTAAGCCTCAATTAACCGAGGCTCATTATTACTTTTGGGGGTTTTTTATATTTACAAATAAGATTATATAAACAATATAACATCATAGCAGCAAAATATATCATACAATGGTCAAGATGACTGTATAAGTTATCATTTTTGTAAAACTACAATGTATTCCTCTGTAATGTATAACTACAATGTGTTTCTTGCCCCAAAGACGATGTGATACAATGTGTCCCTCTGCAAAACTACAATAATATTATGATAACCTTGAATTCATAGTTTCATATAGTAATGAGCATACAGTATTACAGTATTACTGTAATGAAGATACTTACCATACAACATACAATATTACAGTATTACAGTAATGAGCATACAGTAAAATTACACTAGTATCAAATTAAATATTGTTGTAATGAGCATAGAATATTACAGTATTACAGTCTTAGTAAATAGTAAGGTATTTTAAAATATTACAACAATAGCATAAAGTTAGCCGACCATAAAATTTGGTCATACTCTACAATGAAATATGATGCAACTTTTTGAATAAGGCATGATTTCATGATTATAGTAAATTATGGAATGAACTAGCTTCACAATTTTGTTTCGAAGTAACTTGCAAAAATATCATAAGCAAAGATAGACGAAAACCCAAGAAAGAAACTAGAAAAATGAAAAATCAAAAAGGAAAGAAATCAGAATAGGACCGGAAAGTCTGGAGACTGAGTAAAAAGGTCACCGATGCAATCGATCTACTTTTGCTGTAGCCGCTGATCTGCTGTATGTTGTCGTGTCGAGCTGCTTCGCTATCGTCGCCGATGTTGTTGAGAGGGGGAGGAGATTGATGAGGATGAGTGCAAGATTGAGGAGTTGAGGAGGTGGAGATTGGGGTTAGAGTTTGAAATTGGGGATGAAAGAGAATTTGGGAATTCACGAGATATAAGAAGGGTTGAAGATGGGTCGGGCTGTGAAGACCGGATCGGGTCGGGTCGGGTCGGGTCTGTTAAGGTGCGCCTTTTGCTTGAGGCGCAAGCCTCGAGCCTTGGCTAAGGCGCGTCTAGGCGCAAGCCTGAGTGAAGCTTCGAACAAAGGGGGTCCATAACTGAGGCTTGAGGCTCAAACTGTTGTTAAGCCTGAGCCTTAAGCCTGAGGCTGAGCCTGAGGCGAGCCTTCAACTACACTGTTGTAATTGCTCCTACAACTCGTTGAAACCCCCAAACAACAAGTTTAGAGTCCACACTTGGTTCAACGCTGTAACACCCCGAATTCCAAAACAGACTGAATTCAAAGTTCCACAGGATCTTTACACTTCTCATCGTACAATTTTACAAGGAAATTGAAACTTTTATTACATCAGAGTTACATCACAAAACTACACTTAAACAGCAGAAGCAATTTACAATAATTACATGAATAAAATGTACAACACTTGAAACATTCTTTTAAGTAGCATGCATACTTTAATCTTGTCAATCTCTTTATCCTGCATAGAAACTGTGGGTTCGTCAGTTCATTCAACTGACGCAAGGATATAATACATCAATTTTCTTTTAACTTAGAAAGCACACACTTGTCATAAACAAAACTACGGGGACTATCCTATTGATGTCGTGTTGTGTTGTGCACTTAGTCCTTAATGATGTTGTTTATATTATATGACACTAATGCGCACTTGTTCGGATTCTATGCATTCCATACTACGTAGGTCCGAGGGCAAGCCCTTAATCGTACTTCATCTTGTAGGGTTCAGTCCCTCTCCATAACTTTAACTACTACGGTAACTACGGTAAGTATCCTAGATATTTTATGAATTACGAGCCCATGTCCAGACAATCTGGAGGGGAATCCCACGCACTGACATGACGCATCATGCAGGCAATCTATGGACAATTCATCCACCATCATGGAACGATGGCACCACCCGTAGTCACCAAACACCCCACAAGCGTCGCCACCGGGACGATAATTCCGAAGTAGTACTCACGCCGTGTCATGACGCATCAAGCAGGCAATCTGTGAATCACTTTCACACCGCCGATCCGATGGCCCTCATACTCGTGTTTTTCTTACTTTCGTCACATCACCACTATGTGTCTAGTCCTTAATTATTTGAATCATGAATAAAATCAATCCCCTAGAGTTAGCACTTCCTCTATACCGGTCTTAAACCATTAATTCAACAATACGACCCAAACTTGGTCTTTTCTTTTCAATAACTCATCTCAAAAATATCTTTCAATGCCGGTATAAGGCTTAGCTACCCTCCAGCTTTCAATTCCATTTCATGTTCGAAGCATTTGTGTAGTCATATTCACAAGACCTTTCATAATTCATCGTGATATTTGATTTCACTTTCATGTACGATTTTATGCATAGAATAAATTTCATTTGTCACAATCATAGTTCATTCTTTCCACATAGTTCTCTTATTCTCATTTTATCAATACCAAATCTAAAATTCACACTTTCGATTATCCCATTATCAAAATCTCTTTTCAAAACTCTTTTAAACAATACATTTATTTTTTTCATTATCTAAAGACATTTAAAACTCGAAACCCAACAGTCAGGGCAGTTGACTGTTAACGCACAGTCGGTCGACTGTTCTGCGAGGATTTAAAACTCGAAACTAAACAGTCAGGGCAATCAACTGTTAACGCATAGTCGGTCGACTGTTCTGCGAGAATTTAAAACTCGAAACTAAACAGTCAGGACAGTCGACTGTTAACGCATAGTCGGTCGACTGTTCTGCGACTAAAGTCCGAAATTTGGAATTTATACAGTAACTTAAAATTTTAAAAACCATTTGACTCTCATTTTTCATATAAAAGACTATTCTTTATTTGTACGAAAATGGTCACAAAAGCTTTATGTCCTCTTAATTTGTCTTTTTTCAAAGAGAAAATTCTAATTTGATAATTCTCAAATGGGTTACTCTTTATTAAACTAATAGTTTCCTCCTTTTCTTCAAAAATCCAATCTTTCTCTTAACTTGGTCCTAATTACAAAATGTTCGTTTCTTCTTTTTTTCCAACAAAACATGTAAAATTTTGGGATTTTTGTATCAAACTTACGAACAATAAACATGCATAATTTGTTAATCAATCTACTTTCATAAACATGGAGATTTTCTAATAATTCACAACATAAAAACAACACATTTCTTCATATTGCATTTTTCCACATTCATGAATAACTCAACATAAGCATTCCTATTTTCTTAATTAGCAAACAAATATATTATCAAGTTTTCATCACAATATTTCTATTCACATCATTCAATCAATTTTACTACTTATTTCATGCAATTTCACATGGGTTCATTTTCTCCTTAAACATGGTACTAACATAAAGTAATATTTCCCTTTCTTGTTTATTTTAGCATGATCACACACATAAACCTAGCATGGTAACTAGTTAAAAGTTGGAGAAATTTGCCCACCTTATTTGGAGAGAAAAACAGACAAAAGAACTCCTAAAATAAACAAATGAAAACTTATTCTCCTAGTTTGAGCCACAAAGAATGCGCCTTCTCCTCCTAGCATGAATGGTGTTTGTACTCCTCCTTGCTCCTTGGAATGTAGGCCGGCCAAATAGGAATGGGGGAACACACAAAACTCAAGCTCTCATTCTTTTAAACTCACAACTCTCCTAATCTTTTATTCACAATCTTGTCTTTCTTTCTTTTTTTCTTTTTTTTCAATTTTTTTTCAAGTGTAAATGTGAGTGAATGAGAGGGGGTATTTATACTAATTTGGAGTGCAAATGGACGGCTAGGATTAATCCAACTAGTTAAGGATCAAAGGCCAAGATGAATTAGGGAGTTGTAGCAACTACCCATGATGGACCAACCACCTCCCCACTTCATCCACCTCTCCCTCTCTCTTTGATACAGCCCAGCCTACTCCCATAGGTGCATTTGCACATGCTAGTGCAATGCACATGCAAACTAGTACCCCTACCAAAAATTTGTTCATGCAATTATAATTAATTGTTTACTAAATTGGTCTACACTACAAGTTAGGTTAATTAAAAGAGAAATTAAATTAAATGGGCTCACTAATGGGCCAAAAGACCATGGGCTCTAGTGAATTAATTAATAAATTAATTATAATGGGCTAGAAAGAGATAATTAGGCCTAGGATTTTATTTAGGCTTTAAAAATAGAACTTTAGGAAATAAAAAGAATAATTACTAGCTCAAGCTATAAAGAAATATTTTTCTCTAGAAAAATGCATATAAAATTATACGTGCAAAACACGTAGAATCACAAACTTCTTGTAAATAAAAATTTAGAATGCTACAAACGCCGCTTTAGCCACTTGCAAACAAGCAAGTGCGGAACAGCTCACTATTCGGAATTGCTCCTACATCTCTTTGATAACTCCGTAACAACTAGTTCGAAGTTTACAATTGTGGTTCGAAATTGCCCTCTGGCTTGCAAGTATGTGATTTCGGGGCTCAAAACAAACATTGGTACTACTCCCACTACTGGTTAAATTTTACAAGCGAGTTCGGAGCTCAACTCTCCCCTAGAATTGCTCCTCAAACTTGTCTCCCAAACGGCTCTCTCTTAGAGCCTGGCGATGCTCTTCGCTCTGCTCGCCTCCCGAACGGCCTTCTTCTCAACAAGTTCATAGCTCAACTCTCTCCTAGAGTTACTCCTCAAACTTGTCTCCCAAACGGCTCTCTCCTAAAGCCTGGTGATGCTCTCCGCTCCGCTCGCCTCCCGAGCGGCCTTCTCAATGAGTTTGGAGCTCAACTCTCTCCCAGAGTTGTTCCTCAAACTTGTCCCTCAAAGGACTCTTTCCTAGAGCCCGGTGATACTCTTCGCTTCGCTTGCCTCTCGAGCGGCTTTCTTCTGAACGAGTTCGGAGCTCAACTCTTCCCTAGAGTTCTCCTCAAACTCGTCTCCCAAACGGCTCTCTCCTAGAGCCTGACGATGCTCCTCCTCCCGCTCACATCCTGAGCGGCCTTCTTCCAAGAGAGTTCGGGGCCTAACTCGTCTAGAGACGCTCCCTAAACTCCCTCGAGAACACCGATAAATTCTATAAGCCATTAAAAACGAACGAACTAATCCTTAAATGCTGTGAAACTCAGTCTTCAGGAGTGTGGGACTCGTGATATGGCTAAAAATAAGATTAAATCGGGACTGTTCAAATCGAGCACGACTCTTAAAGCTCTCAGAGGTAAAATAGTAATTTCACGTACAAACGGATCTGAAATGAGAACTAGGTCTTTCTACAAAGTCCAGTAACCCAAAAAACGGATTTGTCTTATTGGGTATGCATGGCAACCCGTTACAGACCAGCCCAGATATTTAAAGGGTAATTCAAATTCGTGATTATCTCTAAGAGGCGGTTTAAACCGCCTTTCTTATCATGAAACGAGTTAAAACTCTATTTCTTATCCATAAACACCGGGACATAGGGATAAATGATTATCTCTAAACTATCTCTAAAGGCAACTATACATACCCCCTCCCATCATAAAAAGGTAATCAATATTTTTCCACAAATCACTCTTTCATAATCTTTCTGATTATTGACTTGAGCATCGGAGGGTTCGTCGCGGGGATCTATCCCGTTGTATCGAACCTTTTTGCAGGTTAACGGCAGCAGCAAGAAACAGTCAAACGCCGGCCAAAAGTCAACAGGTTTGCCTTATTTATTTCCAAAAGAATCCAAAAACACACCTGTTTGCTCCCACACAGAAATCAGCAGCAACAATTACCTTCAAGAGAACGATCTTTGTTGCTTTTAGGTCCTTTCCAGGTCTGCACTTAATATAGCTTTCCATAACATACTCTACTGAAAGCTCAACAAACAAGCATAAAAGTACAGCTCAATGAATTTTAGCAGACTACCTCCTCGAAATTATACAAAACTGCAAGTATAACTCCAAAAGAGGACACGTGATCATCGCAATAATTGTAGCTAAGTTCAGAAACAAGATAAGTTATTAACGATGTACCAAGGTTCGAAAACTCGAGTCAGATACCTCATCGAGACATTTGATAACCTGTGGTTGTTTCAGGCTCTTTGGACTGAGTTCAAGTATAAGAAAAATAAACAACAACGAAAACATAAAAGAAGTCATGCGCTTAGTATCTATACCATTATGTAATTTGTTATTGTTCCTTCACCCGTTACTTAAAGCACTATATACATACCATATAGTTGTGCACAATAAGGATAGGCCATGATGCCTATATGTTACCCTTCCTCTCCCTTGCTCTCAAAGTCCCTTGCGCTCTTCCATTATGGATTGTATCATGTCCTCATTGTTAAAGGGATATCTCCCACCATCTCAAAGTAATTCAACATCCAAGTTCATCTAATCTATCCCACCTTCAACCACTCCCTGAAACATACAAAAATCCCAACTCCAATTATCTTTGTGGTGCATGTAGAGATTACAGACCTCTACCTCCGCTTTAGAAAGGATAACTTTAGTCATCATAACTCATTCAAAGAGTCCCACACAAGACTCGAGATTCTGCTAACAAGGTTGCAATTAACTACTTACTAGTAATTTACACGTGCGGTGCACGTATAAATATATATATTTAAAATAATTTCAGATGTTGTCTGGCATCGAACCTAAGACGTCATTTATATTAGTTATACATGTGCATTGCACGTGTTTGTTTGGTTTCAATGTATGTGTTTGTTTGATTAAAAATGGAGTTTGTTTAAAGACAAACTCTCCCATTAAAATAGTAGAGATATATTTTAATATAAAAAAAATTAGACGTTGTCTGGCATCGAACCTAAAACCTCCTTTATATTAGTAATTATGCATGTGCATTGCACGTGTTTGTTTGGTTACAAATGAAGTTTGTTTGGTGACAAACTCTCTCATTAATAGAGAATAGATAGATATATAGACAATATACCACCCAGTTATTATAAAAACAAGATGTATATAAGATTCTTCTAATATATCTAACCCAATTATTTACGCATTATGCAACAAAATAGATCTTAACAAACATATTTCACTTACCCTCTCATAAGACTCATCCAAGATAATCGCCCCCGTCACCGGAACCCTAATATTGTATGACGTGAAATCCTTGTAAATGTCGTCAATGCGCGCCGTGCACAACTATTAAACACTGCACCCATCCATTCCATTCATCATAATCCAAAAAAAACCAACAATTTCTCTATGAACTATAACAAATTCGTAACAACCTTCAGCGAAAACGACTTGAGCGCGGGGTTTTGCTCCACCGAGTTATCTTTGTAGAACCAGTGAGCTTGTTCTAGATATAACAAGATTCTCTCGAAGGATTCCAGATCCGCTTTCGGAACATTCAACACGAATCGACTGTAAATTACCAAAATTAAGGACGAGATACTTGACTAATTAATCAAAATGAGAACGGAGAATCGAGAGAGCGAGTGATACCTGCAAAGATTGAAGAAGAGTTTTTGAGGAGGGGGGGGGGGGGGGTGAGGTTGCGCATGGGGGCGGAGGAGGAGCGGTTCAGGCCGGCCATGGCCGGATTCTCGAGTTTAGAGAAGATAAAGAAACCCCTAGGTTTTGTTTTTTTGTCATCTTTTGAGGGAAAGCGAAGTGGGAGTTGGGGAAGGAATGATTTGCGGTTTTAAGCCACTTCCCAAACTATTTAGTATTTTTGGCTAGCCAGTGCCGCGTCAGTAGCGGCCGCTATTGGGAATAGCGACTTCTTCATAGCGACCAACACATTGGACTTCCACACTTGACAGATTATAGAGAATATTGTATAATTGCAAAACACTTGGTAGGTCTACCTGAGGTCGCTACTGGGAATAGTGACCTTAGTAAGACGGTGCCGCTATTAACAATAGCGACCTCAGTTACACCAAGTCGTGTCCATCATACAATATTCTCTCTATAAGCTGATAAGTGTGGGAGATCGCTATAAAGAGACCGCTATTCCTAATAGCGGCCGTTGCTGACGTAGCACTTGCTAGCCAAAAGTGCTAATAATTTGTGAACTGATCTAAAATTGCAAATAGTTTCAAAAAGTGGCCTAGCACCGCAAAATATTCTTGGGGAAGAAGAACACTTCGACTGAGAAATATAAAGTTCCCGAAATACCCTTATTTTTATTTCTTTTATTTTTTTATTTCTTTTTTTTTTTCCGGGAGGAGGCCCAAACCCGAAATACTATCTGGCATCATCTTTTTCTTATTCTTATTCTTATTCTTTTTCTTTTATCTTCATCCCTTTTTTCCCTTATTTAAACTAATGGTATAAGTATCGTACATGTCTTTTTTTTGTTATTGAGTATATAACATAGTGCATATTACAGTATACATTTCAGGTGATAAATTATCTACAACATACTGTCAAAAACTTTCAACTCTCAAATACTGGTTATTTAATATATAAAAAATTGCTAATTCTTAAGTTGTGTAGTTGTATGAGAAGTTAGTTAAAATTTCAAGTTGATACTTGATACATAATTTACTTTATATGTAGTTGATACTCGACAAATACATGGAACCAACTTTATAATTATACAGTACAGATTTTTTAATAGTAAATGTAATACATGTGTTTTATAATTCTATTTATTAAAAATTATTGACAGTGTTTGTTGGATGCACATCTTTAAAAAATTATTTTCACAATAAAAGTCTACTGGACTTTCAGAGACAAAGCTAGAACAATTATCCGGAGAGGGGCTCTAATAATTTATTTTCTAGGTACATGGACATGTAAGAATAGAGTTATCTCTACTATTTCAATGGAAGAGGTTGTTACCAAACATACTCTATTTGTAACCAAACAAGCACGTGCATTGCAACCCAGCAAGTACGTGTAATGCACATGTATAAATAATATAAATGAGATTGTAGGTTCGATGTCAGATAACGTCGATTTTTTAAAATAAAATATATATATATATATATAAAGACATGTGTTGCACGTGTAAATTACTAGTAATATTAAAGACATTGACAAACTATAATGTCTTTAAAATAAAATTTAGCATTTTTAGCCAAGATGAAACCGGGCTAAAAAAACTAGTATTTCTTCGAAAATTTTGCCGCACTGCCCCACTTTTTGAAAATATTTAGCGATATGCCCTACTTCCCAAAACAATTAGCGATATGCCCTTGTTTAGGACACGTCAGCAAGAAACGTTATTGGGAAGAACGGCATAGGTTATTTCCATGCCGTTCTTCCCAATAACGGCATCTGTTTGAAAAAAAAATTGCATGCCGTTAATTGGAATAACGGCATCAGTATATTTGTCTTACAAGTGTGAATCTTCTAAGTTTAAAAAGTTCTAAGTGTGAAAAAAACTTATAAACAATGCCGTTATCCTGAATAACGGCATTCGAATGCCTGATGCCGTTATTGGTGATAACGGCATCAGTTATATATCAATATGCACTTTTGCCGTTGTTTGGAAACAGAAAGAATTGATAAAAAGTTTAAAAAAAAAAAAAATTATAACTGATGCCGTTATTCGGAATAACGGCATCAGTTATATTTTTTTTTTTTTTTTTACTTATTCATCAGAGAGGATGAATAATAAGTTACTTTTTCATTAAAAAAATTTATAACTGATGCCGTTATTCCAAATAACGGCATCAGTATTGAGAATGCCGTTATTTGAAATAACGGCACCTGTTATAAGGTTTTTCATACCTGCAATTTTTCCTCTAAGTGAAGACTACAATCTTTCGAAAAACAAAACAACCTATGCCGTTATTCCAAATAACGGCATGCAATTTTTTTTCCAAACAGATGCCGTTATTGGGAAGAACGGCATGGAAATAACCTATGCCGTTTTTCCCAATAACGTTTTTTGCTGACATGTCACAGATAAGGGCATCTCGCTAAATGTTTTCGAAAGCAGGGCAAGTCACTAATTAATTTCAAAAAAAAGGGCAGTTCGGCAAAATTTTCTATTTCTTCACAAACTACAGTATACTAGTATTTTATTATAATATCAATAAATAAAATCAAGATTTCGAACCTAATGGTAATTGATGACGAGCCGAAGTAACAATTACAGAGAGTGGAGGCCCTGGAGGGTAATTTTGAACCACTCGATCTGGGCTGTAATTAAAGATTACAGTGGAGGGTAATTTAGTCAAAAATGCAAAACTCAACAGACTTCTTTCGTCCTCATTAGCATTGATATTGGATAAGGTCCTTCACTACTCAGACCCGGGCCCGGTCCCCTATAGGTCAAAAAATTGGACCCGGACCCAGAGTCGTGAGGACCAGATCTAGTTTCGGATCCGGGTCCTATTAAAATATTCCTACCCGTTCAAGTAGGAGCGGGACTGTGCGCGGCGAGCGGAGGCGGATAGTAGAGGATTTAGAATATAGGAGAGAATAAAAAGGCATGAGTTTTGAGTTTGTAAGAGGAAGATTTAGAATTGAGGAGGAGAGCGATGAGGATAGAATATTTATTTTTATGTTGATTTTTTGGGTTTTTTAAACGGGTCCGGGTCAGGTCTCTTTTGAGTGGATCTGAACCCGAACCTGAAAGTACAACGGGTCTCATTTTCGAACCCGGGCTCGGATCTTGATAAGCCGGTTCGGTTCCAGTCCGGTGCCGGGTCCGGATCGTGGGTATTTATACCAATGCTAGCGCTCAGTTCCTCGCTTATTTCGAAATCTGAGAGTCCAAAAACGTGACTGAGAAACAGAGCCCCCCCAAAAAATGGCGATTAAACGAAAAACCCTAATTATGGGCTTCGGCCTCGCCCTCGCCCTCTTCATGAGAGTCGCCGTCTACATCCGCATCTGGGCCATGGATTCCTCCTTCACCTCCGACGACCGCGAAATTGTCAGGTCCAAATCATCCCCCCCCCCCCTTTTTTCCCGCCGTAATTTGAGTTGGTTACAATGCAGGAAACAGTTCGAGTGCGCGAACATGTAGGGGATGGACGAGTCGGCGGAGTGGCGGACACGGTTGGAAGAGGAGCACGACAAGAGTGAGAGGTATAAGGAAGAGTCGTCGAAGGTATGTTGAAAGATCGAAATTTGTTAATTTACTTTGTTATTTGAATTGATATTTACATCGTTAATTTAACAACTAAGGTTTGAGATCTCTTAATTTATATTCACGTGTTAAAATTAAAATAACAATGTGATTAAGCTCAGACCACTTGGAGGAGCATAAATATCTCTAATCTTTAATCTCTAATCTCTCTCTGATCTCTAATCTCTAATATTATACTAATTTAACCCTGTGCAATATTTTGCACATAATATCTATGTA
This sequence comes from Hemerocallis citrina, assembly GCA_017893485.1. Lineage (NCBI taxonomy): Eukaryota > Viridiplantae > Streptophyta > Magnoliopsida > Asparagales > Asphodelaceae > Hemerocallis > Hemerocallis citrina. Next base: position 224,139,355 of record CM030365.1, read on the forward strand.
ATAAAATACAAAGAAAGCTATTAAGTGGCTCTCGTTCAATAGAGTTGAAATCAATGGTCCAGATCAAACCTCACAAAACATATTTTCCCGCTCAAAAATTTTCCCCCAAAACTCAAATTCAAATCCCCCATAACAACTCCTTTATTTATTTATTTATTTCTCTCTCTCATTCTCTCTCTATTTAATATATTTTCATATTTCAGGTTTGTAAATTTTCATATTTTTTATGCATTTTTTTATTGCTCGTGTTACATTGAAAATAGCAAATATCTCATCAACAGTTGAATTTCATCATTTTACATACTCAAAGTTCTAAGAAATTGGATTTTACACCCCAATTTATAATTATTTTTCAACATATACTAATGGAAACATTGACCTTTTATGTACAACTAATTATTGTTTTACTATTCAAACTTGAGCTACATAATTGTTGTTTTACTGTTTACTTCCGAAGACGTGCCGTAGGCACGTACCCACGGGCAGATCTAGTATAATAATAAAACACAAAGAAAGCTATTAAGTGGCTCACATTCAATCTCCTCAAAATCAAAGGCCCAGATCTAATCTCACAAAATACATTTTCCCTCCCAAAATTTAAAATCCCAAAACCAAATCCCCCCCCCCCCCCCCCCCCAAAAAAAAAAAAAAAAAAAAAAAAAAAAAAAAAAAAAAACCCTAAAAAACTCGTTACTTTATTACTATCTTTTTATTCTCTCTTCACTTTTTCATATTTCTCTCTTTCTCTCTCTCCCATTCTTTTTGTATTTACTTGGAAATTTAGATTTTGAGAATTCAGATTTGTAAATTTTTAGAATTTTTATGTTTTCTATTGCACATGTTATACTGAAAATATCAAATATCTCTTCAACAGTTAAATTTCATCATTTTCTATACTTAAAGCTCTAAGAAGTTAGATTTTACACCCCCATCTATATAATAAAATACAAAGAAAGCTATCAAGTGGCTCTCCTTCAATCCCCCCAAAATCAAAGGCCCGGATCTAACATCGCAAAACACATTTTCCCCCCAAAAGTTTCCCCCCAAAACTCAAATTCAAATTCCCAAAACAACTCATTTATTTATTTAATTATCTATCTCTCTCTCTCTCTCTCTCTCTCTCTCTCTCTCTTTCTCTCTCTCTCTCTGTGTGTGTGTGTATATATGTTACCGCTAAATCTGGTGTGGGGGCAAACAGATAGTATTTGTGAGTTCGTGGAAAAACCTGAATAGCAGATCCGAACTTGTTCCGCCGGAGTTTGACCGCTGACTCCCGCCGTTCACCTGCAAGAAAGTGCGAGACACCAGGGTTGATCCCGGCGACGCACCCTCCGACGCTCAAGTCAGTAACCAGAAATGATTATGAAAGAGCGTTTAACTAGCAAAAGATTGATTACCTCTTAATGGAGATGGGTGGGGGCTATTTATAGTCGCCGTTAGGATCAGATAAGGAATGTGATTCCTGTGATCTGATAAGGCATAAAATTCTCGTAATCAGATTAGGAATGTAATCCCTTAATTCCCGGTGAGAGGATAGTCGCGAATCAGGCCCGTTGATTTGGTTCAATCAGAGACCCTAATTCTATCCTGTCGGACTGGGTTTGTATCGGGTCGGGACCCGTACCCAGTTGAGGTGGATCCGTTCGCGGGTTATTGGATCTGTGAGAAGGAGACCCAGTACCCGTTTTGGACCCATTTGTATGTGAAATTACCGTTTTACCCCTGAGCTTTAAGATTCGTGTCCGATGTGAACGGTCCCGATTTAATCCTATTTTTAGCCATATCACGAGCCCCCCACTCCTGAAGACTAGGTTTGATCAGCCTTTGAGGAGTAGTTTTACTGTTCTAATGGCGTACGGGATTTTATCGGTGTTCTTAAGGAAGTTTGAAATCTTGCTCGGGATGTAACGGTGTTATTATGGGCTTTGTAAAATGCTCAAAAATATTCTCAGAATTTTCTGCATTTTTGGTGATTTTTCCAGATTTTTCTGAATTTTTTCTCAATTTTTTTTTTGAAATTTTTATTCATTTTTCGAATTAAATAATTAATTATCAAAAATATTAATTAATTATTCTAATTTAATAATTATTTTTTCAGAATTTAAAAATAATTTTTTCTGAATTAATAATTATTTTTAGAATTTTTAATTATTTTTTTCGATTTTTAAATATTTTTTTCGGATTTTTTAAATAAAAAAACAATTAAATAAATAAATAAATAATTTAAATATCACCTGGACACGTGGCTGATTTCTGGCCGTCCATCATGATCAGATGAGCACGCATCGTGAGGCAGATCACGATCTGGACACGTGGCGTGTTTCTGACCGTCCATCATGATCAGATGAGCGCGCATCATGAGGCAGATCGCGATCTGGACACGTGGCGCGTTTCTGAGCGTCGATCGTGTCGCAACGCGAATTTTGAAACGATCGGACGGATCGTGTGGATCGGCGAGTATTTTCTCCATATACGAGGGTCGGTTGTTCGGCTCCTCGGCTCGGCCACTTCGGCGCGGTGATTTGGATCAGCCGATCCTTGAGGTGATGCCACGTGGCGCCACGTGGCTTTTTTTTTTTTCGCCGCTCTGCTTCTTTCTTTCCTCTGCTTCGACTCTTTTCCGAGCGTCCTCTTCGTGCTTCGACTCTTTCCCCGCCTTCTCCTGTTCTCTCTCTCGTTTCCCTCTCCGACCTCCTCTCCGTGCGCCGTGGGGCTCGAGGCTTCGGAGTAATGGCGAGGCGGTGGCTCATCGAGGAGGATGACGGAGCTTCGACGGTAAGCTTCGACAGGGAAATCCAAATCCAATGTCGAACCCCAATCAAGAGGTCGTCGCCGATATATGATCCACTGCTGATTCCGTATCGGTGACTCTCGTCCACCAAATCGAGCGCGAATATCAAGTGACTCCGTATCGGCGACTCCCCTCCACCGAATCGAGAGCCTCTATATGCGATGCGACGACTCTAATTTTATCTCATTAACCGATTTCTCATTCTAATTTTTAATTTTTTGTGTGCGAGGGATTATTCAGTTTTTTGCTGACTCGAATTTTGTGTGTGCATAGGATTTAAGTCAAGAGAGGTATGGTTGTTTTTTTTTTGGTTTAAAAAATTTTAATTTGGTAATTTATTTGATAAGTCTTTTATTGGTTTTGATTTAAGGTGTATGCAAGTAAGAGATTAATTATTTGGTGGCCTCAATTTAGGCTTCCAAACCATAGCAGGACAGGTAAGCTGACTAGCAACCTAAAATAACTTGGCAAATATGCAACATTAATTTCTTTACTACACGAGAAAACAATATCATGAAGTGTTCCTTCAGTGGTTATTAGAAACCATGGATAACATAACATATAAGAACTTTTAGTGTATATTTGGATATATAGGATTGGGATGACTGGAGTTTACCATTGAATGGTGCAAACTCTCCACTCAAGAAAGACAGCTAAGGTAATTTGTCAGTTATCCATTTTGAATTTTTTTCTTAAAGGTGCAATAGGGAGACAAAGTGGGGATAAAAGAAATGATTAGCTTGGATTAGAGTTTTTAGAACTTCATGTATTTCATTTTGGTTGAAATAATAATAAGAGGTATTTCACTTGCAAACTGTCACGCCCCGCTTTCCAAAAACACGGAATACGAGTGCGTGACGAAGCCCAGCGAATGATTTTAACATCATCCATAAGCTGTAGGATCGACTCAGCATCACAACAAGAATATAACAAGATATATATATACCACCAAGCATGCATGAATAATTTATTAAGCAACAGAAAAAATTGAAATGAATAATAATAGCCAAATAGTTTTCAATGTCTAGAATAAAAGGTAAAACTCGGGAACATACGCTCGTTACAAGTCTTAAGTAGCAAGAATAATTAACACAAAGAAATCAAATAAATTAAGCAGGTCTTTTCTCCATTTGAAGCCTAAAATGTCTGCTTATCAACCCTGGTAGGCAGTTCGTCTCCAAAGTCTGTTAAATATTATAAAAAGGGAAAAAAATGGAGAAAACAAGAGAAAACGCCCTTAGTGCAAGTTAGGGCCACAAATAGTAAAAACAGGTACAAGTAATGTGGAACAAGAATTGGAATCAAGAATGTAACTGAGATACAACAAGTAGTGGAAATCCAAGAACCAGCTAGTAAGAAGGACGACTCAAGTAAACAGGCTGGATAACAAATACTAATAGTGGAGCAAGTGACAAGTGAACATGTAGGGGTATCTAACCTCAAGTGACCGGCATCAAGTACAAGTGTCAAGTAACAAGTCTCAAGTCTAGTATCAAGTAACAAGTCTCAAGTCTAGTGTCAAGTATTATATTCAAATGTCAAGTCTCAAGTAACAAGTTGTCAAGTATCAAGTAGCATGTATCAAGTTCAACTTTCATGTTTCAAGTATCATGTATCATGTAATCATGTATCGAGTAAGCATATATCATGTTCAAGTCTTGTAGTTATTACTATCTAGGTAGCACTTCATGCATCCATACTTTTAATACATGGTTGCTACAGTCAATACAATTTCGTTTAGACCTAGTAATAGAGTCTATAGGGTGGTGTACTCAGGCATCAAGTATCAAGTATCAAGCAGGCACGGTTCATGAATACGAATTTAAATTAACAGGTTCACGAAGCAAGTTCGTGAATACTAACAGGTTCAAGAACCACACAGTGGGTTCATGAATACAACAGGTTCATGAGCCAAGTAACTGGTTCCATGAATACATCAAGGTGCAACAGGTTCATGAACCGAGTACTGGGAAACACGGGCCCCCTTCCGAGTACACTTACCTATATTGTCCACTACTATGGTCCTTCCCTTAAACCCCGACTTGTTATTTATTAATTTTTATTAAGCAAGTATGAAAGTGTGCGAAAAAAGTCAAGTGAACATAATCATGAACATGGAACAAGTTTGAGATATTTATATAGCATATTCGAGGGTCAACACGAACCAAAATATCAAGAACAACGAAAATCTCAAATCTGGGCAGCACGACATTGCTGTACCAAAGATGTGATTCCCGTTACTACGAGATAGAAAAAGTGGATCCATCAGAAGATCTAGAAACTAGACTCCTGTCCGGTTCCAACGCATATAATTAAGGTACATAAAAGTTATGAAACATGTGTCAAAACAGCGTCAAAACAGCGAACTACACAGCTATTGTGTTCAGGCAGAATTTGTGATTCTAAGTTTATACATGTGAAAACAGGATTGAAACATTGTTAATTAAATCTGAGAAAATTTGGGGATGTTATCTAGGGTGTCCAGCAACAGCATATAAAATTTCAAGTCAATCGCTTATTGTTAACATAGTTAATTCAATTTGCAAACTAAAGAAGCGCAGCAGTTTTGTGAATCTACGACTACCGACACAGCTGCAGTAAAATTACGATATCTCCTAGACCGTAACTTGGAATTCGAAAATTCTGGATGCTGTTGATATTTAGACATCTAGATCTACATTTACTGTTCGGGGATCAGGTTCAGATTTTGACTTTAAAGGGGTTGAAACAGCAAGTAAAGTTCAGAACAACAACCAGTGTGAATGTATTTCATATATAAGTTGCATGATAATTGGTTATTATGAGTCTAGATTAATGTGTGATACAAATACAGATGTAGAGGTTATCAAATCAGCAAGCAACATCTATTTCTCAATTCAAATGGGTGTAAGATCACCACATACAAGATACAACACACATCTACAAATCTAGGATTTCTTAATTTCATGTGTTCATGTGACTAGGAGATAAAATGAGTCCAAGTAGTTGTAAATATAATAATGAAATTGTTGTGACTCTTAAGATTATGGAATCAACGGCGAGTAATTCAAGATTAACAAATGATAAGGCAAGAAGGAGTCACAACTACAACCCATTTGCGGTATTTTCAATTAAATGCGTGTACTAGGACAATAAATTGTACAAAGAGAATACTTGCCTTGATTGGATGAGGGAATTGATCGACGATAGAGATTGGATAGATCGGGTCGGTGTGGATCTTGATGGAAGATTAAGATCAAGATGATCGGACGGCTGGATCTGCTTCGATTTGAGCTGAAGATCACGATCGGATGGACGACTGAGATCTGATCTGGCTGAAGAGATCAGATCTGATCAAGATCGGATCTCTATCGAATCCGACAGCTGAGATCAAATCTCCCACTCCTTCTTCTTCTTCCCTCCTTCACAGAAACAAAGAGAGTGAGTGAGTGGGACACGACGGCATTGCGGAGAGCGGCGTGGCGGCGCGACGCGGTGACGACGGGAAGGTCGACGACGTAGGAAGGCAACGGCAGCGCGACGTCGAAGGGAAACGCAGCGACGGGTGGAGTAGCAAAACTCTGTTCTTCGGGTTCGAACAGAGGAGCGATGAGTGGGGGATGGTTCGGAGGTGTGGCGGCTGGTGGAGGTCGTGGGTGAAGAGGTGATGGCAGGGTGAAGACGAGGGCGATGATGGAGGTGACTGGCGATAGTAATGGCGGAGGGTAATGGGTTGTCGGGAGTTGGGTTCGAGCGAGGAAGACGGCAATGGATGGATGATGGCGGTGGTGTTGACAAGGAGAGGGAGGCGAAGCGGCTAGGTGCTGGGGTCACGAGGCGAGGAGGATGAAGATTGGGTTTGGGCGTGGATGAAGGAAGAGGTAGGGAGCGAGAGGAGCGGGAGGTTGAAGAAGAGAGCGGCGGCTGTATGAGTTAGGGTTGCACAGTATTAGGTTAGGGGTTAGGGTTAGGGTTAGGGGTGTTAGGGTTTAAATTGCTAGGGTTTGGGTTAATGGGTATTAGGGTATCGGGTTTGAAGGGGATCCAACTAGATATTTAGTCAAAATGTATTAAAAATGGGGAAAAAGAGATAGACGAAATGAATAGTCCATTTCTACATGAAAAACGACACAAAATAGCAGAACGAACAATACAATTGAATGAAATATTGGCACCAAAATTGAGTTGACCAAAAGAAGAGATTTTTATTCGAATTGGAACAAAATATAGGATCTCAAATTGAATATAAAAATATCAGGAATGAAAATACAGTAGAAAAATTACAGATACGGGAAATAAGAGTTACACAAACTGAGTCTCAGACAAACAAATGTTTAGATTATTGGTATTGTAGATATCTTCACACATGCACTTGCGTTACCATTGTATTTAGCCATGCTCATAGTGATTATGGGATTAGAGTAAGCTCTATAAAACCTATATGATAATGTCCTTGCATAACTATTACAAGCATTTAAAAGTGATGTTGAAGTCAAAAAAAACTCTATGTAGTGTTTCTAACAAACTATATGCATTCCAGGTAAGTTCAAGCTAATGATTAATAAGGCGATGGTTAAGCTTAAAGGTAGATATACTGCTTTCTCATATAATATGTTTGCTACTTCATTTAATGTGCTGGATCTCCAAAACTATTTTATATAATCAAATCAGGTGCATCGTTCCGAAGACGTGTCGTAGGCACGTGTCAATGGGCAAACCTAGTTTATAATTATTTTTTAACATATACTAATGGAAACGTAGACTATTATTTACAACTAATTATTGCCATACTATTCAAACTTAAGGTACATAATTGTTGTTTTACTATTTACTGGGTTTTTCGTATTTTGTATCGTTTCGAAGACGTGCCGTAGGCACGTGCCCACAGGCAAATCTAGTTTTTAAATATAGCCCTACCAATATATTGCACAATTTTGTTAAAAAATAGAGAAAATAACAAAACTATTTTAAAAAATTCTCTAATAACATCTATATAATATTGAACGCTTTTTAAGGTTTGATTAAAAGCATCCACTACCATCTGCTAAAAACCTAAAATAGGGATATTTTGACAAAAATTCTGCCACTATCGTTGGCCAAATACCTACTTTTTGGCCAAACCATGAACAGTGCGTTGTCATATATAGCAGAGTGGAATAGCAATTGCAAAATATAGAAGACGGAAGATCAACGGAAGATGATCTTCTGTCTCTCAAATATTTTCAATTATTTGCAATATTAAATTAAGACAGACGAAAGATCTTCCTCCGTCTGAAGAGTATGAATGGTCAAAAGTAGAGAGACGGATTCTGTCTTTTTTTTTCCTTTTTTTTAAAAAAAATTAAAATGGAGAGACTGAAGAAGATCTTCCGTCCCTCTCTTTTCTATTTTTTTCGTCATTTTTTTAAATGGGAAAGAGACATGGGAAAGAGACATGCGATTTTTTTTCCCTTCACTTTTTGTCGTTAAAAAAATAAAAATTAAATAAATAATGCCCAAACGGAAGAAGATCTTCCGGACAGAACATGATCTTCCGTCTATCGAATTTTGGGTATTAGAAAATTTATTTATTTTATTAGACGGATGATGTTCTTCCGTCTGTATATTTTATCTCTAATATTATAATGGGAGAAGGCCTTAGTGTCATTTGTAAATCTGTAAATTTGTAAATCTACCAAAGCGTGCAACACACGTGCATAACTATTATAAAGGAGGTCCTAGGTTCAAATCCAGACTACGTTTAAATTTTTATTTTAAAAAAACTATATTTATTAAAACGTGCATCGCACATGTAAACTATTAGTTAATATTTTAACCCAAATTTTGGCTTTAACGATAATAGCGCAATTCTTCTATTTCCATTTTCCTATTGCCAAATACCTATAATATAGAAGCAACGATAGTGGATGCTCCAAGGGATAAGATTGCACTTCAAAATTTGGATGAAGAAAAAGTGGGAAGTTGCCTCCTACATTTGCTATTGTTTTTTTGTTTAAAAAAAGTTAGAAAAATCCTTGGACCAAAAGTTGTTTAGCATAATATATTATATAGAATGGGAGAAGAGTTGTCATTTGTAAATTTATCAACGCGTGTAATGCGCGTGCATAACTATTATTAAGGAGGACTTAGGTACAAGCCCAGACTACATCTGAATTTTTACTTTTAAACATTCCAAGTTACGTGTATCGCCAATACAAAACTAATATGAAGGAGGTCTCAAGTTCGATGCCAGGCTACGTCAAAAAATTTTACTTTAAAAAAATATATTTATTAAGACGTGAATGGCACATGTAAATTACTAGTCTAATATTATAATGAGAGAATTGGAGTTGGAGTTGTCGTTAGTAAATATACCAACGTACGTGCATTGCCCGTGCATAACTAACATAAAAGAGGTCTAAGGTGTTGGGTTTAAGTCTTGCATACTATGCTGGATAATAAGACGATGAGACGATGGAGGAATCGAGACGATCGGAGACGGAGTGGAAGCAAGGGAAACAGTCAGCAGCAGCAGCAGGTGGAGTTGCGGTCAACTGCGCGGTCTGCGCGGTCGACCGTACATGGGGTGCGGTCGATCGCCCAACTCTGCAGAAGTTCCCGAGAAGCGGACGGTCGACCGACCTTGTGGTGCGGTCGACCGCGCGCGGCACTGATGGATAATTTGGGTCGGATCTTGGTGATTCGTGAGAAGCCCAACTTGCTCTTCAAGTCAGATCTGACGGCTCTTATAGTAGGGTGATTTCTTCAGGAATATCCAATGGTTATTGTATCAAGATATCAAACTAGGTTTTATCTAGATCTCTATATATTGTTGTTATTGGTCTCGATTGAGATCCAAGAAAGAGAGTACTTCATTGAAGGGGAGATTGAGTGATTCTCTAATTGTAAACAACTAGTACTTGTTGGTGATGCTTGAGAGAGGGTCGTTGTGAGAATTGTAATATTCTTGTATCTTCTCTAGTTGAATAACATTTTGGGTTTCTTCTCCCCCAGATTAAGACGAAAGCTTCAACCGGGACAAACTTGTGTGTGCTTTGGTGTGTTTGGTATGATCTCATATGTGCTTGGTGATTTGTGTTGATTGCATCGAATAACTCAACACGATCCTAAGAGGGGTTTTCGGTAGAAATCCCTAACAATTGGTATCAGAGCTTCGGGTTCAAGGGTTTGTTCGAGTTCCTTGGAGATGATGGCAGATCAGATCACGAAGATCAAGCGATTCAAAGGCAAGATCAACTTTGATCTCTTAAAGTGGACGTGCATGAAGCATTGGTTTAACAGGACTTGGATACAGTCCTACAAGGAGATAAAGGAACACCAATCGGCACAAAGCAGGAGAAGTGGAAGAATATATGATCAGAAGCATTGGGTTTAATTTGGTTGTCATCGACGAGCGAAGTCAGGTAAAGGAGAAGTACGGTCTTTGGGCAAGATTCAGAACTAGCTACTCGGGATCGTCATCACAGGGTCGGATGTACCAGCAAAGAAAGTTATGGGGTTTCATAATGAAGAAAAGTACTGCTCTTCTAGATCATGAAGTGGAGTTCAATATGGAGTTATCTAAAATGAGGGCGTTTAACGCAGATGATCTAAGAGTTTCCAACTCGATATATTCATCACCAAATCCATCCAACATGATAACCATGCTAGATGAGAAATCTACCAAGGAGAAGTTTTTCATAGCAGGGATGATCAAGGGGTTGGAGGAGGATGCACTTATGAAGGAGAGTCAGAAATCGGCGTCAACTTCTGTGAGTAGCTTGGAGGTGAATTGTACTTTGATTGGAAGAGAAAGTGAATGTAGAGTAAGGTCCATGGCCACCAGTGCAAAGAGATTGAGCATTACATGAGAGACTGTTGCAAGTGGTTGAGTCAGATGGGTGCCAAATCACGTGTCGCTGAATCAGGTGATGGCTTAAACAGTGCTTTTGTTTCAAGTCCTTTTATATGTGATTTCCAGTTGTTCTTTTGATTCGGTTAGTTCTTCTCAAGTTTGCTTCGAGAGAGAGATGGTTTCTACTTGCAAATTTGCATTATATCGTTGTGTGGGAACGAAGGTTGATAAGATTTGTGAAGTAATGGTTTCTACTTACAAGTTTGCCTCATGTCGTTGTGTGGGAACGAAGATTGACAAGCCTTGTAAAGTAAGAGGTGAGAAAACAAATAAGTCGAAGATGACAGACGAAAGGGGATACACACTAGAGGAGGGCATGTATATTCCTTTGATGAAGCAAAGCGTTATTTTCATGAGAACTCTAGAAGCTCGGGACTGCAGGTATGCAGATCCAGGTGGAGTTCGTTTAGTTTGGAAAAGTTATCGTGAAGGAAGGGTGAGAGGGGGATTGAGCAGAGTCAGCACAACCTCTACCAGTTTTGGAGGAACAGAAAAACTCTCGCAAGTGTTTCGAAGCCCATTGTTCCTAAAGCATCATCTAGTATGCCGTCACTAGAATCATCCGAGCGAGACTGCGATGTTCGAATATCATCGGAAGGTGGAGAGAGCCTTGAGGTAGGTGGAGTTTGTGTGGAGGGTGGCACCTCCATAATTACATCTACTGGGATGTGCCATTGAGGGGGGCATACAACGGGAGAAAAACATGTGGAGATAGATTCAACTAGCAGAGGAAGCTATTGAAACGAGTTGTTTGCAAGAAGAGAAGGAAAATAGTCTAGAAGGTTTTCAATCACACAGATGTGAATTCATGAGTATGCAATCCAAGGTGGAGATTGTTGGGTTATGTCTTGCATACTATGTTGGATAAGAAGACGATGAGATGATGGAGGAATCGAGACGATCGGAGACGGAATGGAAGCAAGGAGAAATAGTCAGCAGCAGCAGCGGTGGAGTTGCGTTCAACTGCGCGGTCGACCGTACATCGGGTGCGGTCGACCGCCCAACTTTGCAGAAGTTCCCGAGAGGGGAGGTCGACCGACCTTGTGGTGCGGTCGACCGCGCGCAGCGTTGATGGATAATTTGGGTCGGATCTTGGTGACTCGTGAGAAGCCCAACTTGCTCTTCAAATCAGATCTGACGGCTCTTATCGTAGGGTGATCTCTTTAGGAATATTCAATGGTTATTGTATCAAGATATCAAACTAGGTTTTCTCTAGATCTCTATATATTGTTGTTATTGGTCTCCATTGAGAGCCAAGAAAGAGAGTACTTCATTGAAAGAGAGATTGAGTGATTCTTTAATTGTAAACAACTAGTACTTGTTGGTGAGGCTTGAAAGAGGGTCGTTGTGAGAATTGTAATATTTTTGTATCTTCTCTAGTTGAATAACATCTTGGGTTTCTTCTTCCCCGGATTAAGACGAAAGTCCCAACCGGGTCAAACTTGTGTGTGCTTTGGTGTGTTTGGTATGATCTAATATGTGCTTGATGGTTTGTGTTGATTGCATCAAATAACTCAACAAGATCCTAAGAGGAGTTTTCGGTAGAAATCCCTAACATAAGGTTCGAGGCCAGACTACGTCGGAATTTTTTAAGATGTGTATCGCACGTGTAAATTACTCGTTATTTATAAACAAGCAAACAATATTATGGGTTTATGTGTTATGCATTTATGGATTCTTGTACTTGAAAATATACTCACATGTGTAAGAACGAAATATTGAAGGTGTGTGAAAGATTGAAACTTAGTTAGAGTTTTGTAGTGAAAATGTGATCAGGATGGGTTCTTGGATCGGTGTAAGTTGGGATTTGTTTAGTATAGTTGTGGTGTTTGGCCCAATTGTTATAACATTTTAGCACTGTCACAAAATGTAGATGCTGTTCACAATGAAGTAGTTGCGTGTAGTTGACATTCGATCTAGATATTCTAGAGGGGAGATTTTAGTATTTTTTTAAATCTAGTTAATAGTTGCATTACTCAAATTTTGCAAGTAACATGACAGGATTCAGTATCTGCTATTACCATCGATTCCAGGGACGGAGCTAAGCCTCCCTAGGGGGGCTAATGCACCCCCTACTTTCTCAAAACCTCTATACTTTTAAAATTTATCTTTTTAGCCACCCCAAAATTTATATAAAATTCTTTATATAGATATATTTTACCTATAGCCCCCCAACAAAAATATTCTAGTTTGGTCCCTGATCAATTCCATTACTCGCTGGAAGAGTTTGTGTTTTATTAAGGGATAGGATGAAGTTGGTCAGTTTGTCGCTTTATATTACTTACAGCAATACAAGCCTTATTGTCTATAGATTAAGAGATCACTCCATATTGGATAAAGAAGCATATAGGTCATGTAAGTTCCTACATCACCAAGTCTTTCTGGCTAATGCAACTTGCGAACATGCTTTTTGAATGTGTGAACTAAACTGGTGTGACTCTCTCCAGGTTCGAGAGCTTCTTCCGTGGTCTTTGTGCACGTTAATTACTACTACCACAAATCGGATTGTTGTTGTGGTTCTAAGTTTGGTTATATATTTAGTAGGTTAGCATGATGATATATTCCCCCGTTAATTTCAGGATTGTAGATACAAGCAACAATAAGTTTCATAAAGTGAACTTAAATCTGGGAGCTCTAATACATTTTAAGAAGGGCCTTAATCCTTGTCATTGTCAGAACGAGGCGATAAGAGAATAGCATGTCATAGACTAATGGTAATACATACAAGAATGCAGGCTTTCCCTTCACAGCAAATGAATGAGATGAGAGGTGGTTTATTCTATTAACATATCATTATCTTATACTGTATTCTTCTCTCATATGAAATACTTGTCACTTATCGACACATTGCAGTGAGACTGAACAGCAACTTTCTGACAGGTGTTAATGAAAGGTTATCCATGCTGTGAAAGGTAATGTTTGGACACGATGACATTTTCTACACATGCCGGAGTATCCAGTGAACCTGGTTCTTGTGATGTCGTAGGCCCAGGTAGGAGAGTGATGGACTGGGCACTTGCAGGACCGGCAAGCTGCCTGGATCGGTGCTAGCTCTATCTCCCTCATGCCTAGGTCCTTTGCATATGATAGGGACATGGCATAATGCTTGTCTCTGCATTATCAGGAAAACAATGATCTGAAGAAAGAAGTGGAGTCCTTGTTGGAAAAAGTTTTTGCATATTTTCCAGGCCGAATTCCGGTGGGCTCCGGCCACCGGCGGCACCGAAAATTGATTGGATCATGTTCCTCTCGTCTAGTACTATTCCGTAACGTACTCACTTGCCAAAAACGGTTTCCGTATGAATAAGAAATGTTGGTCCAAAGTCGGGTACTCGAAATGTACTAACTTGGACAGTTGGAATGAATAATCCCACATCGGAAGATGAGAAAGATTTCTTTAGTATATAAGCTAAAGAAATGGACTAAAGGGCATAGCCTTGGATTATCGCTAACGTGTGGTGGGGAGAGGATCTAGTGCGCGCGGGCCCGGCCTCAAATTCTGATACAACACAGCTCCCGTGAAATTTGCTTTAAGGAGTTCTATAACTGTCCTTGACCAAAAGTGGACAGACCAAAAGTGTCGAAGCCAATCAACAAAATTGCAATTGTGACAACAAGACAGCCTAATTTTGAAGTTTTTGATGCGTTATATAGTGCAAGCATTCCATAGACGCGGTTGTAGCAACCTACTATGCTGGTGATATTTGGCAGCAGCAGTACATTTGTATGTTGTTGAAAGTGAATCTCCGAAAGCTACTTCTTGGCAGCTCTCTCATTTGAGTTAACTCATGGAAGAAACTCCTTGTTTCAATGCAGTAACCCACCGTTGTATTGATGGAATGACTCGACGGATATTAGAGTTAAACATGAAAATTCCGACTAACCGATAGCTTTTGACTTCTTGGCTCTTTTGTTATGTTCTTCCTCTCTGTCTCCCCTCATCTTGCATTTGCATGAACCTGTCATGTATCTATCATCTCCGGCTTTAATTAAAACAAACAAATAAACAGAAATATGAGCAAGGTGATGGGGTTACGCTACATCTACAAGTCACGACTTGTGAGGCTACATCTACAAGTCACGACTTGTGAGACTTTGTAGGTTCTTAAGTGTAGCAAACTTGTCTTGTGGACGACACAATCATTGAAGCACCTGTTATGCGAGGTTCTCAACAAGAGTCTGTCTCTATTGCTAGCTAGCGAGGGCCATATTAGCCGTGACAGAAGGGTGCTCACTTGCACGTATTTTTTATTTTTCCTCCTCATCTTTCAGAACATATTCTGTTCCTGAATACCTTCTAATAGACCAATTCACAATGTTTAGTCCTTGACTAATAATGACAAAGCAGACGATTCAAGCTTTTAACACTCTTGCTGCTTTACAAAATTGCAACATAAATCACTTGTATGTAGGCAACATCATATAACAAGACTTGTATTCCACCGTCAACATAAACTAGTATATAAACCCGGACAAATAAAACATAGAGTGCCATCCAAAACTGTTTCTTTAGTCCGCGGTGATTCTGAAACCCAGTGCATTGCTCATTTTATGTCGATGGCTTCCACCATGTTGTTACCCTAGGTCCCTAAACCTCAAACACATAACTAAGCTGGTTAGCTGTTCATTTAGGTTGCATGCAGTAAATCCTGCTTCCAAACATAAAAGAGCAATCATGGTGCCACAATCAAATAAGCAAACATATACACAGAATATAATTATAGTTAAAATGAACATAAGGTCCTTCCACACTTCATCATACATTGAGAATCAGCTGAAGGGGAGCATAGACGAGAATGCAAGGCGAACACATGTCACGAATAGCATTAGGTACAAGTATCAGTTCAAATTCCAGTATTGATCAGTTAAGTTGGAGGTTACCACCCTCAGTTATCACAGCATGCATACATATGCCCATTGACATAACTGACTTGAAATGACAATTGGGGACCTGAAATGACAATTGGAGAACGACTGGAAAATTGGGTGTCAAACAACAGCACAAATTAATTACTGACAATTTTCATCTCGATGCCAAAGACCAAAAGTTCAAGAGAAACGATGGCGAGACAGCGAACCAACTGATGAAGGCCATGGCCGTTGCTGTCTCAAAACTTGCACAATGGTTCTGTGAGCAGATGTTGAGATCATTACCAATTAGAACTGTGATGCCTGCAGATGCACAGGCTGCAGCAAATGTGAGAGTTGCTGTAATCTGCAGTACAAAACAAAAATGCTCGTTACCAGCAAAGGTAAAGAAAAAAAAACACAGAATATACTCTAGTGACAAGTATCTTCTTGGATCAACTACAACATAGAATGGCAGTTTCCTCACCCCATCTCCAATGGTGAACACACGGGTCGCTCGGGGATTGCGCAAACAACGCCTTACCAAAAGGGCATACACATCCACAAATGCAAGAGAAAGGCTCCACAAGCTTTGTAAGATAACTGCTCCTACAAGATAGCTACCAAAAATACTCAAAAGTTAATATTGAGGGCTTCTTGTAAATAAAACATACAATACCAATTTAGGCAAAAATTAAAGGATACTTAACTCAAAATTTTACTAAAACTAGTTTTTCTGTAAACACATAAATAGTAAATAGAAATATAATATCCAACTTAAGCTCAATTTGAATAATTAATCACATCAGCAGGGCTGCAGGGGTCATAACTAGATTTCAATTTTCCTCCATGCTGATCACAGTCAATAACATCATTAATGATACAAAAACCATATATCCCAAAAGAAAAACTAGCATTAATTAAAAGACTTTTTCTTGTGTGTGGAAAAGATTACTTAAAAGATATTAAAACTTAAAGGAGGCTACAGTTGAATGCATATGAAAGCTACCCATGACTTTCAAATGGATTGCAACATCAAATAAAAGTATTTTCTACCTTAAACTGAGAATGTTCTAATAAAAACATGAATTTTTTAATCAGGCCACTCTTTAGAGAACAACCAATAGAATGACATTTGTAGAATTTCCTTCATGTATAAATCCTATCTACAATTTACTTTGGCAACCTATGTGTAGCATACTGCTAGATATCTCATAGAGATCAAGACCATAATATTTTAGTATGAAGCCCATTTTCAGTAAATAGGTAACCTGTTTATGGAATGTACACCTCAGTAGGCAAATGTAATTCTGAGACACTAAAAGAGGATATTCTTTGATAAGCACAATCACTGGCCAAGCTGGATTATTTAGGAAATGACCAACAAACAGCATCCTCACCTAAAGAGCGCATAAGCACATCAAATATACAGTACTGTTCTTGCTGCAAATCTACTCTTCTCATCTTGTGTGTTTCCCCTTTCAGGTCATGAGTGTCTTCTTTTCCTAATATGAAGCTCACTAGGAGACATTAGGCCTAAATGCATTTACAAAAGTGCATGCAGATAAGCAGAATACAATTTATACACATACCAGACATTTAATAGGCGTCAAATACGTATACCAGACAGTTACTACACATGGCACTCACTTGGTTATTTCCTGCACGAGCTTATCTCCTTGCAAAGGAATTTCAGTTCTAAAATTCTAACATATACAATGCCTTTGCTTGTTAGAGGGAACACATTTTGAGTCTTCACTGGGAAATGAACCACTAAAATCTACACTAACAGTAATGTTACCCACATGAACTAACCTCAATTGGTATATGACGCCTCTATGTTTATTTTCTCTTTTAACTGATACAGGCCTCGTAGCTAAATAAATGTCCCTATTGAGTGGTGAAATTAACAGCCTAGCAGAATACCCACAACCAGCTAAACCATGCATACAACTATGGGTGCACATCATACCAAACTCCTTAAGATCATTCTTTGTTAAAGTTCATTCGCTCAAATTTTAACCCCAAAATTCTCGAGTTAAGCATTGGAGGCAGTGGTCTCGTGTCAACAATGGCAGCTCCTTGGACCCTTAGTCGTATTGCAGAAATTATTAATACAAAGTAAAGCTCTAGTGAGGCTGCAACAAAACAATATCGACAAGGCAAAATATACTCTAAACACCTCATCCTACTATGTCACTTCATCATCAGGTCATAAACTAAAACTTTATCAAAAAGAACCCCTTAAGTTAAACAACATTTCCCTCCAGTAATTTCACAGCCATCTCATTCGGATACCAAATAGTAAAATAACAGATACATATATCCACCCTCTAAAAGGTAAAATTCATAATGTACATAACCTGGACCACGCGCACGTATCAAGAAGCTAGCGACAGATATCATTCATCATAACCATCTGATGACGGAAAATGTGTCGCCAACCCTATCAACATCAGGTTTCTCTCCGCTTAAAAATAGAATGAGATCCTCAAGTACAACCTATTTTCAATTGCCATAATTTTTTCCGTTTCCACCATATTACTCAGTTCCACCATATTAACTTGAGAGTTGGAGGGTTCTGTGGCTGCCAATCAGGACTCGTGCATGCTCAATCATAACCCACTAATAATGGAGCAAGTGTCACCAACCCGACGAACCACACGGGTTTCTCTCCACCCATAAATAGAAGAGGATAACCAGGTAACACATTCGATTAACCTAATCCTTTCCTTTTCCACTACATCTCTCTCAATTCCACTATACTAACATGGGTGTCAGAACGTGAAAGGTTTCGCAACACCAACAACCCTAACATTGTCTATCATGCAAATAGGCTAGATGATTTCATCTAGTATCTGGTCCTGGAGCCGATCAGGACACATGCATGCATCCCAGTGGAACCATCAAATATAAAACTCTTACTCATGGAACACGTGTCGTGAACCCTATCAACATTGGATTTTTCTCCACCTATATATAGAATCGGATCCCCAGGTATACCATATATTAAATACCCCTATTTCTTCTCTTTACCGCAGTATTTCTCAATTCCACTAAACTAATTTGAGCATTGGCGGGTTTTGCTAGCGCCAATCCGGGCACGCGCATGCAAACTATGAGGCAGATAGATATTTAACGATTCTTACCAACACGTGTTGCCATCCTTACAAACCACCTCAGGTTTCTCTCCCCCTATAAATAGAAAATGATGGATACGTAGGTAAGAGACATATTCTATTACCCTAATTCTTTCCTTTTCCACTACATTAGTTTCAATGTCAGAGGGTTAGCGCAAAACCAGCAACCCTAACGTTGTCCACCAACTAAGCTATATAAATTCATCTAATATCCAATCTTAGTGCCAACCATGGCACGGGTATGCATCCAAGAGGCAGCCACAAATAACCCTCTCATGATGGTGATGGAACAGGTGTCGCCAACACTATCGACCTCAGCTTTCCCTTCACCTATAAACCGAAAGGTATCCCCACCTACAAGATACATGCAATTACCCTAATTCCCTCCTTTTCCCACCAAATTAACATGCATTTCAGGAGGGTTTAGCAAATCCTACCATTGTCTAACATGCAATTCTCAACATAAACAACAACGCAAATATGAATTCACAACTACAACATGCCAACCGAAAAATAATCAGTGAAAATACCAGAATGCGGTGACCGAGGTGAAGTCACTGGTAGTCGCCATAACCAAAAGTGCGGCGACCGCGAACAAGAACTGAAGTATCCTCAGCGCCAGTCCACCTGGCGTCCCTGGCATACCCTGCACGTCCTTCATCCTCACCCTAGCCGGATTCTCCACTGCATCCGCCATCGGCGGCGCCTCCACCGGATGCACCGCCGGCCGACTCGCAAACATCTCTCTTCCTCTCTTTTAACTCTTTCTATCCACTCCGATCTCAAGCTATAACCGTAGCCTCCTACAAATTAACGCGTCAAAAATCAAGAATTCAAGAATCGAGAACCTGGTGATGAGAACCAACAGATCGGAGGCGATTGGGGAGTGTGAGAGGACTGAATCAGTTCAGTTAGGGGAATCTTGGGGGAATTGGAGCTGAGATTTTGAGGAGAAACCCTAATTTGAAGAATAGGGAGGAAGAAGACGAAGTGGGAGTAATCGAACGCCGACGGCAAAGTGAGAAAGAGAGACGAGAGAGAACAGTTATAAACGGTCAGGTCGGTCACATTCTCATTATTGTTTATATATTCTTCACCGATTTTCTAATAAATAATTAATCAACTCTTTTTTTTTCTAAGTCAAGAATTAATAAAGAAACTGATCTTTGACTCTTTTTTAGTCAATAATTAATAAATGAACTGTTTTTACTATTGTAACTAGAGAGTCAAAAAATTATGTATTTTTGGTGAATCCATGGCAGTATCCAATGATTATACATCAGCTCTGTTTATCAGGGATGGTCCTGAGTTTTCGAGGCCCAAGGCAAAATGCTCAAATAATTATTTTTGAAACCCCTAATTGTAATATAATTTTTTTACACGCAAAATACGTGTCTATATTTACAAGAAAAATAAAACTTTGGATCCTAAAATTACAAAAAAATCAGGTGCCTGAGGCGGCCGCCTCACCCGCCTCCTCAAGGTGGGGGCAGCCCTGGTGCTTATTAGAAATTACAATGTTTAAGTGTGGAGTGGTAATGGAAACTAATAAGCTGGAGCACGCTATGGGCAGATAGATAAATGTTGTGAAGTGCTGAAGTACGTAAAAGTCGAGAAGAACACGAACGGCGAAGCACTCCACTTGCCTGTATAGTGATACTAAGAGAGAAAGGATGGTGGTGCAAATGAGAATACATAACTCAGTAGTATAAGCTGTAAACGATGAATAATAGGTGATGTGCTGCCACGCGTACTGACTCATGTGATGCTGTAACTCAATACATTAAGTATCCAACTTACAAATCTCAATTACATTTAAAATCTTTTATTTTAGCTACTCACTTAAAAATCTATTTTAACCTTAATCTCTCGTGTGCATCGTATGTGCTAACCAACTGGCATAGGTGACAAAACTTCCAAGAGACATTGGTGTGTAAATAAGAATTTAGTATATATAAAGATTTTTGTGAGGTACTCATCTCTACTACTATAATGGAAGAAGGCCTTTGTCCTTAATCCAATCCGTGCAACGCACGTGTAAGTAAATTTTTTTTGCCGTTTTCATTCCTTCCAATTTTTCTCCATGTGCACAGCACGTGTATAATACTAGTATGTTAAACTGGAAAAGAGAAGGAAAGCGTGGAATTGATTTCATGGGCTTCGCGCACTTTAACGGCGCCTCGCTCATTCTTTCTTGTGTGGGCCCCAGATATGTTTTTGAATATTGACCCGCAAATAAAAAGTCTAGGTGAGACGTAGAGGGGATGGCTGGTCGGCATACATGCCGCGGGGTCCACTAGGTGCTACTTGCTTTAATGGCCAAAAGTCTGAGGCTGGGGACCAGTAAGGTCCCTTTGCTTGTATAAAACTCAAAACCATGAAACCCAGGAATTTTTTCCCAAATTGTCCCTCTTTTTGAAAGTTTTTTTTCCAAATTGCCTCACCTTTTTATTTAAAATTTCCAAATCATCTCACTCGGTCTTTGAAAGATCGAGTGTAGTTAAATATTACGCGGTCTTTGATTTTGAAGAGTAAGACTCGGTCTTTGAAAGACCGCGTGAGTTTTAACTACACTCAGTCTTTCAAAGACCGAGTCTTAGATGGGGGGTTTTATTTTAGATCTTTTTCTTTCTTCTCTTCTCGACTTTATTCATCTTCTCTACTTTTCTTCTTCTTCTCTATATCCCTCAATGAAACCCATCGCGCCGTAGCCAATTTTTTGGCCGATTTTTCCTCAAATTGATCGATTCACTCCCCAAAACCGAGTCATCTCTCATCGTTTTTCAATTTTCCCCCTCCTATTTCCCCAAATTTGAATCTTTCTTTAAACTCTAAAACCCTAAATCCCAATATCTTAGATCTCGTTTAATTTCGTCTTCGGTGGGGGAAGATCTTGGTTGAAGGATCTAAAAGTACTGTACATTGTCACTATCAAGCTTTGAAATCTCCTACTCGAAAGGTATATTTATGAAGCTTTTGATAAGCAAATTTTGTGTTAATTTTGGGTTATTGTGAAGGTGCTTAGTTGAATTTGTGTTATAGTTGACAATGTAGAGTAGCAATTTTGTTGAAGTTGATAACGTAGAGTAGCAATTTTGTTGAAGTTGAGAATGTAGAGTAGCAATGTAGAGTAGCAATGTAGAATAGCATTTTTGGGTTGACAATGTAGAGTAGCAATTTTGTAGAGTAGCAATCTAGGTTATGTGTAGTTAATAGAAGTTGTAGGATTTGTATTTTATTGTAAATGTCACACACAATGGGGAACATGGAGGAAGGATAAAGTAGTAGACCTCCACGTGGCGATGGAGCACGTACTCGCGGTAGACGTGGTCGTGGTCGTGCTCGTACCAAAGGTACTAATATAAGTAATTAATTGTTGATTCTAATAGAATTATATGAAATTTCGGTCTATTGATGTAAATGTTATTGTTATGTAGGTTCAAATCAATCCAAATGAGGCAGGCACTTCTTCTTCAGTCCCTTCATCATCATATATCCCTTCTGGAGGCCTAGGACCCCTCGACCCTTCACTCCTCACTCTTCAACCGTTGCATCGATCGCAGAATGTGTAGAATGGTGAGGCTACGGAGTGCCGCTTTAGGACTGGTCATCCACTACCTATGCACCCACGGATACACGAGATACTAAGAGACTGTGGGTTTTACGGTATTGGTAGGATGAGCTCCATCAAGTGCGATCGACCTCTTTTGGAAGCACTTCTTGAAAGATGGAGGCCTGAGACACACTCCTTTCACCTACCAGTTGGGGAGATGACAGTCACTCTGCAGGACGTTTTCATAATTACCGGGCTTCAAATCGATGGAGAGGCAATCACAGGTTCAATGGACTTCGACCCGGTTTATATAGTCGAGGAGTACTTAGGTGTCGAATATATATATGTGGAGTTATTGGTGTTATAAAACATAAAATAGTTAAGTGTCTACATGATGTTGGTGAGAATGTTTATTAAATGGAACAATCTGATGTGTCTGTATTGAGATAAATATAAAGTAAATCATGTGACATTATCAGAGTTTTGCTTCTATGATGATGAGGGGAGTGTGTGTGTGTTTGAATATAACATGGGGGGAGTTAAGTGCGAAATTATATTGTAACGGAATTTGATAATTGTATGAATGTCTAATGTGAATTCGAAAAGAGGTTATGTATATAAGGTGATGATATTTAATATAAGAGGTAAAATTATGCTATAATGAGTGGCAAAAGCCTTCGGTAGTGCTTAGAAACTACTGCTCCCATTTCTATGGAAATGAGAACTACCTGTCTGGACACGTATCAAAGGCTTACGAGTTGTTCAGGAGAGAGTTTTGCTGACAAATGATTGACGTATTAGTTATTTCTTTTATTTTGTTCCATTTAAAGTTATGGTTCATATTTGTTTATTTATTTTGAAAGTTATCTACTTGCGTTGTTTATGTTAATATTGGAGATTTTACTTACACCTGCGGAACGGGAAGCAATTATGCGATGTGATTAATCATAAAAAGGAAGAAATTATGCAAGTGTATTAATATGTATGAATTGAAGAAATTGCGGTACGAAAATGAGTATGAGAAATAGGGAAAGTGTGTATGTATGATATAATATTAAGTGAATAAAAAGTAAAGTCATATGTGATATGAGAATGATTTCAAAACTAAAGATAAGTAGATTGTGAGCATGTATATATGTATATATATATATATATAAAAACAGGTGATGATCCAAAGAGTACTTGATGAAAAGCCACATTTATGGTGTTTATATGTTCAAATTTCAGATGGAATTTTAGTATTTGGGTATTCGTAAGTTCATTTGATCTTATTTATAAAGTTTAATTTATTTGCTTAATCAGTAAATTATACTCACACCAGACATGGCTAACCCCTGTTGTTTTCTGGGGGTTAGGGAAGTCCCTCCCTGAGGGTGGACGATCCTAACTCTCCTGCAGGTTTCGCAGCTGCAAGGTGAGATAGTGGTGGTGAGATAGTTGTTGTGGGATTTTGGTAGTTAATATTTTGCTAGTAGTTAATATTTTGTTAATATTTTGGTAGAGATGAGGATAGGATGATGTAATTTTTTGTATTATGAATGGTTGCGTATATGCATGTAAAAGATAATATATATATATTACTGTGATGAAGTATGAAAGCCCGTACCCACCTCGTTATGGTGTATCGGGTTTTGTGTTTGGATTTTTGAGGGTTTTCCTAAAGTTTGCCTAAAAACCTCTTACGTTTTCAAACGGATTTTTGGTTTTTATTTAATATTTGATATTCTATTATGAGTTTGGCTCCTAGAGCATATATATTGATTGCCTGTGTGATTCTGCTCATTTTGGCCTGGGGAGCCCGTGAAAATATTGTCTGTATTGTGAGTTATGGAATTTAGAGCAGAATTCTGTAACCTTTTTGTGTTTCGGGACAGGAAATTCAGGAAAAATTCTGTTAAAATTTTATTTGAATTATAACTATTTTAGCTTATGTTTAAAGTGGTATAGAAATTGAAAGATTTGAAATTTGAGATAAGTTGGGGTGTTACAAATAGCCTATTGGATACCTCAGATATGGTAAAGAAAAAAGGATCATACGAGTGCTATTTTTCAAATTTCTCTCCTACCTACTCCCTTCTTCCTCTCCTACCTACTCTCGAACCCAACCCTAGATCTATCTCCCAGGAGCGGCGGCGGCTTGCTCGCAGCGCCGCCGCCCCCCTCCCCGTCGTCCCCTCCTTACCACTCCTCCACCAACGGGGCGACCCTCCCTCCCCTCCAGCACCATTGCCATTCTTAAAAACATTTTTTGGGTCTCCTTTACCCTGAATTGGAACTTCAACTTTCTTCGCATTATTCCCACCATTGTTACCACCACCACCACCATTCCCATTCCCATTCCCATTCATGGGCTTGATCTTCAAGGTTCTGAAATCATCATCGAAATCAGCATCAAACCCATCAAGCTCTTCCAAGTTCCCATCATCATCTTCATCATCATCATCATCATAACTTGATGATGATGATGATGACTTAGTTGGTGAGATCATTGCAGAAGAGGAAGAAGAGGTGGTAACTGAAATTCTGGAAGAAGCAAAGGGATCTGCTGAGATGGACGCAGAAAACATTGACAACAACATGATGATGAGGATGATGGATAGGGATAGCGACGACGAATCTACTACTATTCTTGGTGGTGGTGAGAGTGAAATTGAAGTTGAAGTTGTTGAAAACCAGATCAAGTTTGATGTTCTCGCTGGTGAATCTCCTCCTCCACTTTGAGCAACTCAAGTCCCCTCCGAGCAAATCAATGCAGAAACAGTGGAGGAGGAGATATCAGTAGAAAACGATCAATCACACAATCTTAGCAATAGTTGTATTTTTGCTAGTGGGTTTGTAGTTGAAGCAGCGACCCAGATCTGTGTTACTTGGAGTTGGGGGTGGGTTTATTGGGGTTGGGGTTAGTTTAGGTTGAGATTGGTTAGCTTTGCTAGGTATTTCACCGGTTGCTCTTCGCGCTTGCCACCATGTCCACACTCTTGGGGCCAATTAAAGCTATGTTCTGGTTTTTTGAGGGTTGGTAGTGCGTGTGAAGAAGCCGGGGTGTGCTTGGCTATGTCATGGTGTGAGACAGCAGGGTATTTTGTGGTTTGGGGGGTTGGTGGAGCTGTCTGGGTTGGGTATGTCTAGTTGTGATGTTTGCGGTGTAGGTCGGTTGTGGGGCTAGGGCCCGAAGACGGGGTCCCCCCATGAGACCGCTTATTACATACTAGTATTTTACCACCATGAGACCGATTGTGGAGCTTGGGCCCAAGACGGGTCCCTCCGTGATGGGCGCTCACTTGTCGCAGCTTTCGGGGTGTTGCTCTCAACTGTCGCAGAGCGTCCGGAATGTGAAGAAGGAGGTGGAGGAAAATTTGATTTGGTGTGAAGATTGAGGTGTATAGTTGTGGGGCTAGGGTCCGAAGACGGGGTCCCCCCATGATCGTTACTGCAAAGGGTGGGGCTTGGGCCCGCAGAAGGGTCCCCCATGATCGTTACTGCAAAGGGTGGGGCTTGGGCCCGCAGAAGGGTCCCCCCATGAGGTGCACAGAGGGGAGATGTTTGTCTTCTTGGTCGGCAGTAGAGGTGTCACACACTGCACTCGACCTTCCTTAATCCACTGCCACAGACTTTGCAACCACAACGTCCACCGCCCGCAGGGGCGAGAGGTGAAGGTGATTCTTCAAATTAGTTGTGATTTGGTTGGGTTTTACGTGAGAGAGAGAGTGAGAGAGTGTGAAAGTGAAGACAATGCTTCTCACTACTCTATGCAGGTGTCTGTTTGTGTTTGTGAGAAATTATCTGAGAGAGTATAAGTTCTTCATTGCTCTCTTAGACTGTGTCCGCGATTAGGGTTAGTGAAAGTTTTTTGCGACGACTCTCCTTTTGGGTGCGACTCCGATTGGGCCATGTTTGAAGTGACGTTGATGAGGTAGAAGGAGGGGAGCGGCAAATTTTCAAACCCCACAGGATTCGCTTCAGGTGGGTGGGCGCGTGCCGTGGAGGTGAGTGCTCGAAGCTTGCTTGATTGACATACAATTAGTTGGTCATCGTAGGTTAGAGTGAGAGCTAATTTTATGTACTGGTCATGTCGCTTCTTGTTTTTTTTTCTGTCTGTAGATTGTAACTTGCTCCAGCATGCTGAGGTTGTTTTGTTAATTTCTTATTAATGAAACATGGTGGCCTTATTCCACATTTTCCCTCAAAAAAAAAAAAAAATTTGCAGTTCCGGTATAGATAAACAGCCTCCAAAAGTTACCATTGAATTGCATTTTTTATGACTTGTGAATATGGTATTTCAGGAGGTATGCCACACGAACATGGATAAAGGTCACAAATATTAGACAACATGGACACACGAGGACACTACAATTCATTAAAAAAACAATGGCACGGTTACATAATATCATACTGTTCAGCTTTTATATATATAATTTGAGCACATTAGTTATTAGCCATATACATCATTAATTGTTTGTAGCAATCTAACTGTTAGATTTGTATTCAATTTCTAATAGTTAAATCATATGACTAATTACCCGTATGCTATATGCTATATACATCATTGGGTGATAGATAAAATAGGATGAACCTGCGGACCTTATTAACCACAGCCCCTGACCTTAAATTACCCATCTCATGCCTGTCTCCTTCACTTTTCTCTTATATACCACAACGTGATTATGAAGAACATGACCAAGATACACTCTCGACATGGGTTGGATAGGCCACTCTCGATCAGAGTTTACCCTAGGCCACAAAGTCAGGAATATGTGAGCAAGTGTCACACAAGGATCCGTGTCCGATATAGACACCACCATTTTGAAATGTTGTTGCAACGTACTCATTAATTCAACCATTCTAATCCTCTTGCAGATGCCAATTGTCAGTTGTTGACTGCCTAACCAATCAACAAGTATGTTACTTTAAGCTTAACGTTGAACTAGCATCACAAAAATTAAAGCACTATATTACACTGAAACATTCCATTATCCTAGCACAATGGCTGAAAATATAAACCATACCTGTATCTGAAACATTCCATTATCCTAGCACATTGGCTGAAAATATAAACCATAGCTGTAACACTACAATTGGGACACCCAGGAAACATGCACCATTATTTCCGTTTTAATTGTTAAGCCCTTAGTTCCTTTTTTTTGTCTGTGAGCATGTGATAGGTGAAAGGACCAAAACATACGCATAAAGCACAATGCTCCAAGAAGGTCATGCCAATTGGCGAAAATGCATCCTGCAATCACTGAGTGGAGGCATGGTTGTGTGTCTCCAAATTCTGGAAGAGAGTTATTGAAGTTTACTACATAACATCTCCAACAATCTTATACGGAAGTTTAGCAGGTAGCAAAGTAATGAGTATTAATATCTATAGTATAATTTAGTGATCTAAATTTGAATGTAAATTATTCATTTACCTGTAATGTCTTTGCAGATACCCGTGAATCATGCACAATAGAGACTATTAGACGTCTGGATCCATCTGGTTTCTTTTTGTCCGACAACCATGAAGCAAATGCAGCAGCAATTGCTTCAGAAACTGGTTCTGTGAGTTTGACAGGCTCCCCCTCCACACCAGAAACAGCAACACCTCGAATAGCACTATAGAGACTGATGTCAGTATTTTGATCATGAAAGCTTCTAGCTTCTCAAATCAGATAATTATGGCACTTGGAATCCAAGAAGAATAAACTATGCACAATCATAAGCACTAGACAATGCAGCATATAATGATTGCGAAGAAAATTGCTAGTTCTCAAATTGCATCTAAAAACACAAAGGAAAATTACAAATGTACCTTCCATTTTGGAGTTTGCGGAAATCAACTTTTTCAGAAGATGGAACAGCACTTGTACATGCAGCTGCAGTGAAAATCCAAAGGTATTTTGTAAGGCAAATACTAAGGAAAATATATCGTGAACTGAGTGAGCAAGGACAGCATACTTGTGCCGTATCAGACTGGAAACAATTAGAACTTTCTCCGCCATAATTCATAATTCATTTTGTCAACAAACAAAAATGGATATAAATTAAAAAAAAATCATTTAGAGGATATTTATGAACCTAAAGTCTCTCTTTGAGATCAACATGAATAATTAGAGTCTAGTACGGACCGTTGCAAAAGACATTAAGCTCGGCTCCCATGTGCTGCTAAGGTACGCAATTGCATGCTTGGCATTCCAGTGCATACTAGCCTCCATCCCCGCAAGGGATGTGTTCTGTGCAAGCTAAGGGCACAACAGACTGGAATATTTGGCGTCCAATTGCCTATTGCGTTGACAAGGTTGTGACATAATTACATTTTGGACGGTCATCCCCGATATTGCTGCACCCAAATTCGAAATTTTTATCAGATTTTTATATCTTGCATTAGCTCAACCAAACTTAGAATTAGGAAGTTATTCTTCGCAAAGTTCACTTAGATTTTCTCCGTAACCGATCTACTTCCCAAATTCACTCAATCAAACCAAATCAACTCACTAACGATATTGTTTACGATGAAAATGATTTATTTAAAAAAAAAAAGTTTACCAACATTTTAGATTTCTGCTAATGTTATCTCGATCTTGATTAAAACAGCGGATCAAAAATAGATCCGGAACTTTAGATTTCTAGGATTTTAGAACCAGCAACAAATAATCCGCAAAAAATGTTAACAAATTCCACGAAAAACCACAGTACATATCGAATCATATCAGAATTACTAATTAGACAGAGGGGGGGAGGAGGGCAGTTAGTGATCCAACTCGCCCGTTGGCAACGGAACTAGGCACAACTGGAAATCTCCTCGCCATACTTGAACCTGCAATCCTAGCTAGGAATCAAGAAGACACAGAGGAGGAAGACGATGAACAAACATTCAAGTGGAATTTCTAATCATAACCAAACCTTATTACAAGAAAATTTTGCCCTACTTAGCACTTTGCCCCACTTCCCAAAACAATTAGCGATCTCCCCTGTTTAGGACACGTCAGCATAAACCGTTATTGGAAATAACGGCATAGGTTATTTACGTGCCGTTATTTTCAATAACGGCATCTATTTTATACTAGTATTATACACGTGCGTTGCACGTGGAAAAATGGGGAGGGGAATGAAAAGGACAAAAAAAAAATCTTCCAACACGTGCGCTGCACATGTTGACAAAATGACACAATATTTACAAATGACACTAAGCCCTTCTCCCATTATAATATTAGAGATTTTTTTTTCATGCCGTTATTTGGAATAACGGCATCAGTATATTTCTCTTACAGGTGTGAATCTTCTAACTTTAAAAAATTCTAAGTGTGAAAAAAAACTTATAAATAATGTCGTTATCCTGAATAACGACATTCGAATGACTATATATAAATATGAACTCTTGCCGTTGTTTGGAAACAGAAAGAATGAATAAAAAGTTTTTAAAAAAAAAATTATAACTGATACCGTTATTTGGAATAACGGCATTAGTTATAAATTTTTTTATTATTTTTTTTTAACTTATTCGTCAGAGAGGATGAATAATAAGTTACTTTTTAATAATAAAAAATTTATAACTGATGCCGTCATTCTAAATAACGGCATCAATATTGAGAATGCCGTTATTTGAAATAACGGCATCTGTTATAAGGTTTTCACACTTGCAATTTGTTCTCTAAGTGGAGACTACAAGCTGTCGAAAAACAAAACAACCTATGCCGTTATTCCAAATAACAGCATGACACTTTTTTTTCAAACAGATGTCGTTATTGGGAAGAACGGCATCGAAATAACCTATGCCGTTATTCCAAATAACGGCATGACACTTTTATTTCAAACAGATGCCATTACTGGGAAGAACGGCATCGAAATAACCTATGCCGTTTTTCCCAATAAAGTTTCTTGCTGGCGTGTCCTAAACAAGGGCATATCGCTAATTGTTTTGGGAAGTGGGGCAGAACGCTAAATATTTTCAAAAAGTGGGGTAGTACGGCAAAATTTTCTTATTACAATGGGTTATTTATACAGATCAGAGAGTACGCGTGAAGCGCGTAAGTGGACAAAAACACCTTTCTCTGGGAGGCAAAATCACTCTCATTGATGCTGTACTATCTAATCTTCCCATTTATTGGATGTCCATCTATGAGTTTCCCGCTTGGGTTATCAATAAGATTGACAAAATTCGTAAAGACTTTTTATGGAAGGGGAGCCAAGAAGATGGTAAAGGTCTGCCTTTAGTCAGGTGGAGCGTTGTTTGCCGGAAAAAGGATTTTGGAGGGCTAGGAATCTTAAATCTCCGAGATATGAACAAGGCACTCATATGCAAATGGTGGTGGAAGATTCATTCCCGCCGATCATCTGCTCAAGGGACCGTTTGGCTGCATTATAGAAGGCAGAGAAGATTCAAATTCGAGGGGAGACAGCATCGTAGAGGCGTCTCCCCTATTTGGAGAGGTATTGACAGAGTGGGCGAATTGTTCCACGGTCATTCTCCAAGTAGGGTGGGGAACGGGAAAAATATCAGATTTTGGTTCGACGCTTGAGCTGGTCCCAATACGTTGGCTTCCTTATTTCCCGAGATTTTTGCGAGCTCATCTAATAAATCTGCATTGGTCTCAGACCACTGGGTTCGGTCCTCTTGGCAGATTAGATTACTTCCTTCAAGTAATGACAACACCAATTCCAGTCTTGTCCCGATCTATTCATGGATTGGGAATCACTTTTCTGCTTTGGATGACCAACAGGATGAGAGGGGATGGCGCTTGCAAACCAACAACAAATTTTCGGTTAGAGCCTTGTACTTAGCTCTCTCTGACGGGGGGATTAGATGTGTTGCGAATAAAGTTATAGGGAATTCGTGTGCCCCAAACAAAGTCCGGGCGTTCATGTGGCTGGTATCCAAGGATGCTATCTTAACTAGGATAACCTGGCTAAGAGAGGAATAATCACCGCGGTCTTGTGCCCGAGATGCGGGAGCGGGGTTGAGACTATCAATCATCTGTTCCTCAAATGTGTGTATAGTAAAAGTATATGGGATTTTCTTCTCCTATGCTTTGGATTGTACGGTGTTCCCCTTTGTGTGTCTTCTTTGTGGGATAAGGTTAGAGAGTTAGAGTTACTTCGCGGACGTCGTAGGGAGTGGGATAGCTTAGTGGCTGCTTGTTTATTGGTCATTTGGATTGATAGGAACGATGTCTGCTTTAGAAATCATTCTAGTAACTTTGTTCAATTGATGTATAAAATTCTATCTCTCACGTCGTCTTGGTTATCTATCCCATGTATGAGGAAGAAAGCACGCACAGGTCCTCTTTTCTCGTCCACTAATGCAGGCAGCACACTCGGTAACAACTGATGAGATCATCTCCCAACATTGCCTATAGGTCGAAGACAGGGTTGTGGGGGATTATCGGGCAGGAGCTGAGTAGGAATTGATGGAGTTTAGAGTTATTTTGCTTTCTGTTACTGCAACACGCATCTATTTCTTTTGGGGAAGATGAGTAGTGATGCTACCTGAGGGTCTTTTTGGTTGTTCTTGTACCCTTTGTAATGGATGGCTAAGTGTATTGTGAGCTTTTGTATAGACTTGATGTAACTATTTGGGTGATTAATATGATGTCCCGATGGAAACTCTCGTGCCATTTTTATCTCAAAAAAAAAAAAAAAGAATCGGTTGGAATGGGACCCACACAATATCCCACTAATGGAGTATGTACAGCTATCCTAACTGAAGACAATTTTACAATTAAAACCCTGCAAGATGTTTATTCCCCTAAGGACTAATACGAACTGATACTTGCTCTTTGCTCTGCTCCAGCCTATGCTCTTTGCATATCTCTTCTGCCTTCCAGCTTCTTCGCATCTCTCTTCTACCTTCCAGATGAGTACTCTTTGACCATAGATCCATCGACGACTGGATCAGTTAGGGTTAGGGCAAGACCTGCCATGGCTGCGAACGATCGAGGTTGGTAGAGTTCCTTCGGTTGTGACGATGAAGAGGGGAAAAAATGGGTGCACGAATTTTATAGTGGGTGGATTTGGCTTTGGTTGTGCACTTTTGGGTCCGGATCCGGGTCTGCTCAAAACATACCGGACCCAGACCCGTTAAAAAATATCCTAAATAATATGGAATTTGAATAATAAGGTTATAGGGATATACATATAAATAGTAATTGTTGAAGATAGATGTGTAAATATAATATTTATTCATGCACCTAAGTGCAAAAATTGTTGGAACCGTAGGGTATCAGGTGAAAAAATACTTAAGTACAAATATTTATTCACCACTACCGAACCTAATGGGTAGGTGTTTTTAACTAGGACCTGACTCGGATCCGATTCTCGCAAGTCCAGGTCCGGGTAGTGGAGGACTCGACCCGATAGGACTCGATAGCAGCTTTAAGTGTAGCTTTATAAGTCGTAGTGATCATGAAATATGTGTTTATATATATATATATATATATATATATATATATATATATAAATGATAGAGTCTAACGACGCCAGCATATAAAATAATATATAAAATCAGAGAAACATACATTGATTCAGCTTACAATAGACAAACTGGGATAAAAAAAAAATACAAGTTTAGTTTACAAACTCAAAATATCAAACGCTGAAGGCTAATGATCTGTAGCTTCAGACAACAGAAAGCACAACATGCATCAAAAAATTGCAATAGAACCACCCATTAGCAACACATAATTTGAAGCATCACAACATAATTCAGAGGTCAAAATAGCAACAGCAGAAAATTAAAACAAGCATCCAAAATAGCAACATCCACATCTGAACAACACGACTCATTCAAACATGAAATTCCTTAGCGGAAGGTCACTGTAGTCCGAAAACTCAGAACAAGCCATGAGCACTTGCCGAAAAAGACTGCATCCAAATGATTTACCATCCACCGTCTCATCAGAAGTTTCAAGAACAGGACAACGAGAACAAGGGCATTGAGCAAAATAAAAGATAGAACATAGAACAGGACATATAATATAATAGGATAAACTGAAATGAGAAAAAAAAAACTGCGGTAAAAAGATAACATAACCCAGCAAGAATAACACGCCTTAGATAGAACAAAATAGTAGGCAACCGCAGGCCAAACCAACATTCATGATACAGGGGAACCCCAACAGCAAAGATGATAAAACATGCACTTTAAATGCCAAAAAGAAGGAATTAAATGTTAGAGGAATACACCGAATGCCGATGCAAGTCATGCTGCAATAAACAAATGTTAGAAACACGTTAGAATAGAGTGATTAATAAATTACACTACAAAATGAGGAAAACTGTGATAAGAGAAATAATTAGAAGCGTCATTAAGATACTGAATATGAAGTTTAAGAATTTTAGATTGCTTAAGGACAGAAGCCCGCAATTTAGTAAAAAATAGAAAATCATCAATTAAGGAGTTAATAAAACGCTAACTTTTAGAGAAGATTTTGTTATTATGCTCCTTCCAAACTATTCTTATTTAAGACATCATGGATAAGCCCACGACGCTCAAGAACCACGCTTAATACGATGGGATCTCCAACTACTCCACCACGAGGGGATGAAACTCGACATACCAATAACATTCCATGGTTTCTTACAAATCGCCCATAAAGGACTAATGAAAGAACAATTAATGAATAAGTGATTAACATCCCGTTGTGGGTGAGACAAAAGGGGTATTTCTGATCTAACTGTTGAAATGTAGTAAATAGTAATATGTATATTCTGTTTCCTAATATATAGGAAACAGATTTCTCAAATCTCCCACCCCTCAATCTTCTCTCAATCTCCTTTCTTCTCTTCCAAGATTGTAATCCTTATATATAGATGTATACTGTAAAGAATAAAGAAGAAGAAGAATAATAAATATTTTCCCCCAAATCTATTTTCAACATGGTATCAGAGCCTAACCAGATCTAGGCTAGTTGAAGAAGAAGAAGAGAAGGAGGTGATCGGATCTGACACCTCCATCCTGATCCGATCCCGACCACACCCCGATTCCGACCAAACCCCGAAACCTAGACCTCCTCTCTCCTCTTTCTCTCTCCTCGGCATTTTCTCTCTCCCCGATCAGACCCACCCCTGACCTCCACCTCCGACGTCCACCCCGATCAGCTAACCCATCTTTCTTTTCTCTTCTTCGACCATTTTCCGGCGACCCCTTGATCACCGCCCTCTTCGTCGACGCTCCCCGTCGACGCCTCCCGTTGCCCCCTTCGAGCACCACCCAGATCCGAACGCCCCCGACCTCCCTTCCCCTATTCCTCGACATCAGCCGCAACCAGAGTGGCAAACCCATCGCTGCTCCCCCTTTCCGATGCCAGATCCCCATTTGCGCCGCCTAATTCAACGAACCCCGTCGAACTCCGCATCACCGCCGTCGTGCCATCCGCCGCCCTTGCTCTTGCCGCTGTCTCTTTTGCAGTTGCTGTTGTGCTTTTTTGGTGTGTGCTATTTTGGGGAGTGATGTTTGCTGTTTTTGATCCCGTCTGTTGTTTAGTGTTTGGATCATTGGTTCTGCTTGTTGTGTTGCTATGGGACGATATCCGTATGAGTCAAGGAAGTGTACTCATTGTGACAAGATTGCCCACACAAAAGCTCGTTGTTATAAGATTATCGTCTATCCGGAGATCTGGGATCATAGCAGAGATATTCTGGAGAACACTTGCAATCAACCCACTGTCGCGGGTGGAGTTACTGATCGTGCTGCTGCTGCAGGTAATGATGGTAAGGTTTTTAATATTTTTGTCTCTGTTATGAACAATGCATGGATAATTGACTCGGGTGCTACTGACCATATGATTTTTGATTCTAGACAAGTGCAAAATTTTCAACCTTCCACCAAATCAACTGTGTCAACTGCCAATGGTGTTCTTGCCACTGTTACTGGCGAGGGTACCATACCTCTCACAAACAACCCAACCTTAGATACTGTCCTAGTTGTGTCTTCCTTGAATTTTAACCTATTATTTGTTGCTCAAATAACTACTGCCTTACATTGTATTGTAGCCTTTTGGCATTCACATTGTGTGTTTAAGGATATTCGGACTCGCAAGACGATTGGTTATAGGGTTAGACACGGGAAGCTCTATTACCTGGATTTAGAATATGAAAGTTCATGCAAGTTGACTCAAGCTCTAAGTGTGGAAGAATCCGAAGATGAGAAGAAGAAATCAGATATTTGGTTATGGTATCGACGTCCAGGGCATGCTTCTTTTGGTTATTTGAAGAAACTATTTCCAAGTTTATTTTTGAAGTTTGATATTTCTACCTTTCGGTGTAATGTGTGTGAACTCGCAAAAAGTCACCATGTCTGTTTTCCTCCAAGTCCAAGTAGAATCTCTCTTTCATTTATGATTATCTATTCTGATGCTTGGGGTCCATCCAAAACCACTACATTTGGAGGAACCAAATGGTTTGTGACATTTATTGATAACTTTACCCGTATGACTTGGATTTGTTTGATGAAGTCGAAAAGTAAAGTTAGTGGCTTGTTTCAAAATTTTCGCTAGCATGTTATGATTCAGTATAAATCACAGATTCAAGTTCTTATGAGTGATAATGTCGGAGAGTACCTGAGTTCGAATCTGCAACAATATTTGGTGGCACACGGCCTTGTTCATCAGACTACATGCTCATATACACCTCAACATAATGGGATTGCAGAAAGAAAAAATAGATACTTGCTTGAGGTGGTCCGTACTTCTCTTATCCATGGAAGTATGTCACTCATTTATTGGGGGGAAGCCCTTGCTTCTACTACATATTTAATCAACCGAGTTCCCTATAGTATCATAAACTTCCTCACACCATTTCAAGCATTAACTGAAGCTGTGAATGCACCAAAATTCGTCAACTTGCCACCTCGTATGTTTGGGTATGTTGCATTTGTTCATCTTTATCAACATAAATACAATAAGTTAACTCCTTGAGCTGTCCGCTGTATTTTCGTGGGATATGCACATGATAAGAAAGGATACCGGTGCTATCACCCACCAACTCAAAGGATGTTTGTGACTATGGATGTTGTGTTCCATGAAGATGAGATGTATTTTTCTTCTTCTACGACTGAACTTCAGGGGAAGTACCGAAGTGAAGTTCATACTCTTGGGCATGAATAAGTAATTACCAGTCAGAATGAACAACTGGATACAAATAATGTCGAACACTTAAATGAAGACCTAGCAAGGGAGGAAGACCCTCACGAAGAAGTGCAACCAAGAGGAGAAGCCCCTCTGGAAGAATTGCAACCAGTACCAAATCTCAGCGAGAGTGAACTGTCAGAACCCCAAAATCAATCGTCATCGTTGTCCGAAGCTTCTAGAAGAGAACTCCCGCACCGTACTAATAGAGGTATTCCAAAACCCACTTATGAACCTGATCCCACTAGTAACGTCAAATATCCCATGAGTAATTATGTATCCACTCACCGCTTGTCGGAATCAAATAAGTCATTTGTAAATCAATTATCTACTGTATCTATTCCTAACAGTGTGCAGGAAGCCCTTACTGATCCAAGATGGAAAGCAGCTATGGATGAGGAGATGAAGTCCTTGAAAAAGAATGAGACTTGGGCGATAGTCGAGCTGCCAGTGGGATGTAGATGGATTTATACGGTGAAGTATAAGTCCGATGGTTCAATGGAGCGATACAAAGTAAGGCTGGTTACCAAAGGATACACTCAAACGTATGAAATATATTATGAAGATACATTCGCACATGTGGCAAAATTCAATACTGTTCGAGTCCTACTGTCACTTCCTGCAAATATTGATTGGCCGTTAGAGCAATTTGATATATGGATCTTCCACCAGGGTCGAATAGACCAGTCCAACACAGTAATAAAGTGTGTCGATTGAGGAAGGCACTATATGGTTTCAAATAGTCGCTAAGAGCTTGGTTTGGGAGGTTTACAAAATCAATGAGGACATTCGGATATTGTCATAGTAATTCAGATCATACATTATTCTTGAAGCAGAAAGAAGGTAAGATTTCTGCTCTCATTATATATGTGGATGGTATGATAGTAACTGGGAATGATCCTGAGGAGAGAATGACATTGAAGACCTACTTTTCATAAGAGTTCGAAATAAAGGATCTTGTCCCTTTGAGATATTTTCTTGGTATTGAAGTTTCTCGCTCGAGAAATGGTATATTTCTTCTCAAAGAAAGTATGCACTCGATTTATTGAAGGAAACTGGAATGTCTGCTTGTCACCTGATTGGTACACCATTAGAAGAAGGATTGAAACTTTGCAACGAACCTGATCATGTGCCTTATGATAAGGAAAGATATCAGAGATTGATTGGACGACTGATGTATCTTGCGCATACACGGCCAAATTTATCATATGCTTACGCATGCACCTCAGGAACATCACATGGATACAGTGATGAGAATTCTGAGATATATTAAGTCTGCTCCAGGAAAAGGGGTCCTATTTGCGAAATATGGTCACTTGAAGGTTGAGACATATACTGATGCTGACAGGATCTATAATTGATAGGTGCTCCCCTTTAGGATACTTCACCTTTATTGGAGGAAATATAGTTACATGGAGAAGCAAGAAGCAGAATGTTGTTGCACGCTCTAGTGCAGAGACTGAGTATCGCGGAGTAACTCTATGTATAGCGGAAGCTTTATGGCTGAAACTCTTGTTGCAGAACTTAGGCTGTGGTCCGAATGAACCTATGAAGGTGTATTACGATAGTCAAACAGCATGTGATATTGCCGACAATCCAGTTCAATATGATAGGACGAAACATGTAGAAGTGGATAGATTCTTCATCAAGGAAAAATTAGATGAGAAAGTCATTGAGATATCTAAAGTGAAGTCAGAAGATTAACTCGCAGATATCCTGACCAAGTCAATTTCGAGTCGGCTCTTTTTGAAATTTATTGACAAGTTGGACATGTTCAATATCTATGCACCAACTTGAGGGGGAGTGTTGAAATGTAGTAAGTAGTAATATGTATATTATGTTTCCTAATCTATAGGAAACAGATTTCCCAAATCTCTCACCCCTCAATCTTCACTCAATCTCCTTTCTTCTCTTCCAAGATCGTAATCCTTATATATAGATGTATACTGTAAAGAATAAAGAACAAGAAGAATAATAAATATTTTTCCCCAAATCTGTTTTCAACACTAACTCTTATGTTCCTTTCATTGAGGATCGCAACCGTCAGAAGTTTGTTGTGAATAGTTAGCCACGTTAGGATCTTAACCTTAAGGGGGGCTAATATTGGTATAAATACTCAAAACCCGGATCCGACCCGGACCCAGCATTGGACCGGAACCGACCCGGCCTATCTGGGTCCAGGTCCTAATATGGGACCCGTTGTACTTTCGTGTCCGGGTCCGGGTCTGGGTCCGCTCAAAAGAGACCCGACCTGGACCCGTTAAAATAATCCAAAAAATCAACATAAAAATAAATATTCTATCATCTTCCCTCATCTCCTTCATCCTCAATTCTAAGTCTTCCTCTTCCAAACTCAAAACTAATGTCTTTTTCTTCTCTCCTCTATTCTTAATCCTCCACTCGTCGCCTCCGCTCGCCGTTCACACTCCCGCTCCTACCCGAATGGGTAGGAATATTTTAATAGGACCCGGACCCGATACTCACGGGTCCGGGTCCGGATCCAATTTTTGGACCCATAGGGGACTGGTTCCGGATCCGGGTAGTGAAGGACCCGACTCGACCCTACCCGATACCAATGCTAAGGGGGTCAACGCAGCTCCAAATAATATTGGAGAAAGAAGATATGACATCTCCCGAATTGAGAAAATTATAGCAAGACTTAACCGTATAAGAACCGGAATTAGTTTAATGCCATGAAATGACATCCTGCGAGTGTCAACAATAGGAGCATAACAATAAACGTAGGCTATGATAAAGAGGGAAAAGAGAGATTAGGAGAGCTCTTTTGAATGGGATATGCCATTCACAATGGTTGTCGATGGAGACAAATTAGTGATACCAAGCATAGGAACCCTCTTACAGTTTCATAGTGAGTGATATTCATTATAACTTAAACGGCTATATAGTTTAATGTTACAAGTGGTTATGTTTGTTTTCAACTTCACATTGAAACACTTGTAGTCTATACTAATCTCTGTCTCTAATATTATAATGAGAGAAGCCCTTAGTGTCATTTGTAAATATACCACTTTATTTGTAAATCTACCACTTTACGTGTATTGTACGTGCAACTCACAATCTCTTATTATACACTTTGTTTAAATCTACCAATTTACGTGCATTACACGTATAACTCAAACTCTCTCATTATATTTTTTATATTACTTTAAAAAATATGTATTTATTAACACGTGCTATAATATATTACTTTAAAAACTATATATTGATTAAAACGTGCATCGCACGTGTTAACTACTAGTGTAATAATAATGATCAACCGTTTACCATGATTGTAAGTAAGAGTACTCCACCGGCCACCGCTACCTGCAAAAGTGGCTTAACGTACCATTAACTATCTTTGTTCTGCAATTGCCACAGCTAAGCTTGCATTTTTGGAACTAGATCAAGCACCTAAACAAAAAAACAATCCAAAAAGTAAAGCATTACATCTGTAAGTGAAGTTTCTTAATTTGCATGAAGAGTAAAGCCCCCCCTGCATATGGATTGGCTATTTTTGTAGATCAAGTATTTTAGTTGCAATTTTTTAGTTGCCACTTAATATGAGGACAATTCTTTGGGGAACGATACAAGAAGATTGAAGTCGTCACCGAAGAATATTTCAAATAGTTTGAGATAAGATTACTTCATGAAGACCGAGAGAGGAGCGAGATATTCCCCCACACAATAGTCCTCACTACCACAGCAACATTCACCAAAGTAGCTACAACCAGAAACACTTCAAGCAGGCAGAGCAAGAGGAAGAGAGGTATATGGCAAAGCGACGGAGGGAAGACACCTCGGAGAGGAGCGCGTGGAGGAAGCGTGAAGATAGAAGGGACTACGACTACTTGAATAGATCGAGAAGCCGTACAGTCCAGAGAGCTCATCGTTCTTCCCATAGAGGGAAGACGAGCGAATTCAATAGAGTCGAAGAGGAAAGTGTCACGCCCTGCTTCCCACTATACGGAAATACAGGCACGCAACTGAGGCCTAGCGAATGATATACATCATCCATAAGCTGTACAATTATAAGCTCAACATGATCTTTATAACACATTCACGCAAGCAGATATAATACCCAAAATGTGTCGGCCACCAGCACGAACAGCATCGGAAACTAGGCCCATCAATCCTATGCTCCCACCACCATAGACGAGATCGATATTCTTTTCTACAAGCTCCTTGCCGAGCTCGATTGCGGCTTCCTGGTAGCTAGCTCTTTTGCCAGAGCTACTGCCACAAAATACACAGATCCTGCTGAATCTCTATGATGATGAAGAAAGCTTCTTCATACCCACTTCTCCTTCTTCTTACACCGATTTTCTCTTCATCCCTACCATCGACCCTCGATCTTTTCTTCCCATTTGCCAAGAAATCCGAGCTCCTACTCTTTCTCTTTCTTTCTTGCTCCTGCCCCTGCTACCGGCTTCTCACTCTTTTCTCTTCTCCGAAGCTTGCTCCTGAGTTATCTTCTTCTTTCTCTTCTCTCCTTTCTTCCCCGGTTTCTCTCTCTCTTTCTTTCTTCTCCGAATTCTCTCTCTTTCTTCTTCCTTCTCTGACTTCTCTCTCTTTCTTCTTCCTCTTTCTTTCTCTTTTCCTTTCTTTCTCTTTTTCTTTCTTCTTTCTTTGACTTCTCTCTCTCTCTTTCTCTTCTTTTTATTTCTTCTTCTTCTTGTCTTTTCTTCATTAATGCACCGCCCCTATAACCGGCCTATGATCAGTATCTGCACTTCGGCCCCTATCCATTCCAAATATAACATCGAACTTTGAGTTGTTGATGACGATAAAGTTTACTTTGAAATTCATTCCATAAATCAATAAGGGACTCTGCTATGTTTTTGCTGCGCCACTCTGATGGTGATGTTTCTAGATGCTGATATCACGTGATAGCGATCGAGGAATTGAGCAGAATTAAGAGATTGGTAGCACGAAGATGTTGGTTGTCAAAATTATTTGGTAAAGTGGGCCCCACCCACCAAACAATGTTGAAAAATTGTGGCAAGATTAGTGCCGCAATGAAAAATGGGAGAAACGGGAATGAATAATTTATCAGTTACTCATTTCTCATTCCTATAAATGAGAGGTTTAGGAAGAAGAAAAAAATTAAGCAAGATAAGAACAAGAAACAAGCAGAAAAGAAGAAAAAGAATAGAGTGTATATTTGTAAGGTGTAGTAATACCAGTTTTAGAAAATAGTGAAGAGTCTTCTTCTTGTTATTCCAATTTCCAATTTGTTTGCTATTTAGCCCAACAAAATTCCTACTCTCTTCCAACAGAAGATTTAAGAAAATATGGATAGAAAGAAATAACTAGTATGATACTCAATAATGGATTGATCGATGAGAATGAATGTAATGTACAGAAGGTAACAAACGACGCAGGAACTTAAGCATGACTAGATCGAAATATACCAGCAACTGTTTCTTTAGTGATCTCTGCCTCCTCTGTATTCAGGTTATGAGCCTGATTATACTCTCTAGTCTGTCCTCCACTAGGATTTGATCCTCCTATTGGTGTGACACTCTTTCTCTTCGGGCAATCCCGAACCTTGTGATTATACGCTCCGCATGCAAGACACAGGTTGTTGGCTTTCCAGCAGTTCTTCCATATGTGTCCAACTCGACGGCAATAATAGCACTTCTGGTCCTTCTTCGGAGTCGCCGATGAGTAAGGTGATGCTCTAGTAGTCGGGGTCTGAACTGGCCTCCATATCGGTCCACCTGTAGACTGTGCGACAGTAAGGAGTTGTAATGCCCCCTGAACGGCAGTCCACCCTCTACGGATCTGCTCCTGGGTATCGAGCATGGCGGTGTAACTCTTATGCTGGTGCACAAACAAGTCCCATTGAATGGAGTTTGCGACATCCTGTACCCTATCCAGATTTGCTCTCACCAGTTCATTTTGCTCTTGCTGTAACTCCATCATTCGTTGCATCTCCTGGAGAATGACGACAATCTTCCATAGTTCATCCCTGGGTGTAGAAGTCGAAGAGCCTCCGTAAACCATAGTCTGAAATGCAAATTCGAATGAGGTAAATCTCCAGATAGCAAGTTGGTTATTAACATTCATGTGATCCACGTGGTGTGTATATTGTTGAGCTTAGCATGGTTCGAGTCTAAGCTCTGATACCACTAAAAACCTGTCACCCCCCGCTTCCCACTATACGGAAATACATGCACGCAACTGAGACCCAGCGAATGATATACATCATCCATAAGCTGTACAATTATAAGCTCAACAAGATCTTTATAACACATTCACGCAGGTAGATATAATAATCACATGAGCTGAAAATAGAATAACCATCATTTGGATAATACATCAATATCGGGTCAAGATGTCTGGGAGTACAAGGTGCCAAAATTAAAATAATATGATAAGCAGTTCGCTATAATAACTAGATAAAATAGCGACTGGAAGAAAAACAACATGAAGTAGTAAGGAAGTAGCAACGATCGTCTAAAGAGTCTGCTCGTCGGGTCCATCAATACCTGTATAATTATTAACTCAAAGAAAAATAGAAAAGTTCCCGTTAGAGCAAGTTTCGGGCAGCAAGTAGCAACAAGCAGAAAAATGGGTAATATAACAAGATATAACATGGAAGAAACAAGAAGTAGAAGTACAAATACAATATGGAAGTAAGCAAGGAACTGGGACAATATGATCATGTAAATAATAACTGTAACTAGTGTATTCTAGACTTCAAGATATAAGCAATTGATAACCTAGGCTCAGTTAATCGATAATCATGTAATCAATGATTGAGAGTCATGTAATCAAGAGTCATGTAATCAAGAATCAAGAGTCATGTAATCAAGAATCAAGAGTCATGTAACGAAGAGTCGTGTAATCAAGAATCATGCTTAGTGAAGATCTCAAGTTTATCTATTTTATTAACTTATCTAATGCACACAATCCTGTGTCTCATACCACAAGTTCGGTGCATATCAATCATGTGACGTTTAGACTTAAGTAGTGAATTCTATAGGATTATGTACTCGGGTCTTCCAGTGATAGTATCAAGACATGTAATCATGAATCATGTAATCGAGAATTATGTAATCAAGAATTGTGTAATCAAGAATCAAGAATCAAGAATCAAGAATCACTATTTCGGGAAACACGGGCCCCCTTCCGAGTATACTCCCCTATATTGTCCACTATTAAGCCGTACCCTTATAACCCCGGCTTGTTATTCTTTTATAATTAATTATGAACATGCAGTTGGTACAACTAGTGGAACGGTGTAATCAAATAGTTTAGTTAAGGAAACTATTAAGGGCAGTAATCATGGACATGAGACGTAAAACGAGTACATATATCGATAGTAGTTATTATGGAATTATCAGGTGATATAAAATACATTCTATCAACCTATTATATTTATGCAAGTTATTATTACAAGAACAATAATACACTCAGTTCATTAAATATGAAAAGTAATGGTTTATATGCAAAACCGTAGATATGAATTTTTAGACAACTTGACATACCTGCATTCAAATTCACTTTCCCGTTGTTACGGAAAAGCAAATCCGATTCCGTCAGAGATTCTAGAAAGTAGACTCTTTTCCGGTTCCAATGCATATTCACACGATACGTTCTAAAGACAGTAGCTATGCGTACAAATTC
This sequence comes from Hemerocallis citrina, assembly GCA_017893485.1. Classification (NCBI taxonomy): domain Eukaryota; kingdom Viridiplantae; phylum Streptophyta; class Magnoliopsida; order Asparagales; family Asphodelaceae; genus Hemerocallis; species Hemerocallis citrina. The sequence goes on from CM030365.1 coordinate 224,183,297, forward strand.
ATTCTTCGCTGGTTTCGATGTTTCGCGCGCATTCTGGAAATTCGGAGTCACAATACTAAAACTGCGATATCTCACAATCTATACATCGGATTGAGAAACTGTAGGATGTTTCGGATATCTAGACTCGAAGGGCTACGATTTTCATGTAGAAAGTTTTTTGATCCAGTGTCGGGAACATGGTCGAATTCTCAGTACGAGATGCTGGTTAGTAATCCCGTGCAGGTTCAGAAATTCACAATATGACAGTACTAAAATCGCGATATCTCACAATCTATACATCCGATTGAGAAACCGTAAGATGTTCTGGATTCGGGACTCGATGGGCTACGATTTTCACGTAGAAAATCTTCAATCCAGTATTGGAAATATGGTCGAATTCTTAGTGCAATGTCAAGAAATTTTAGAGATAGTAAGGTTGAATATTCAATATTCGATAACACGATTCGAAATGTGTTAACGGTTCACTCTTGAGTTGGTATAGCATGGAACCAGTGACTAGAATGGAGTTTGACAATAAAATATGATGATAACTAGACTATTTGCCACGAGTCAAAGGAAAATACTTGTACGAGAACAAAAAGAGTGTACAAGGTACTTGCCTTATAACGTGACGATTTCGGTGGTGGTATTAACCACGGAAAGAAGAAGCGACGTCGGCAACGGACGACGGCATAATGGCGGTAAGAATGGTGGCAAGACGGTAGCGAGCGAGCAACGGTGAGCGACGACAACAATAAGGTGGCGCGGCGTCGGGTTATTTTTTGGGGTTCACGGGATCGTAGAGGCGGAATCGTTGGCTCGAAGGTGGAAGGTAAAGTGGAGCTTGGGTGTTGCTTGAGTTCTCGGGTGTGAAGAAGGCAGAGGAAGAGAATGAGAAGTGAAGAATGAGATATAGAAATGAGGGGTTTATGTGTATGGGTGTATATATAGAAAGAAAGAAAGAAAGAAGTGAGAGGTACAACATGCATGTATGCATGCATGTGTATTATGTTGGTTGTAGAAAAATGAAAGAGGAGGTAGTGACGGAAGAGAGGATTAGGAGTAGTAGGGTGGTGGAGGTATAGAAAAATGCATCATAGGTTAGGAAAAAATGAGAACGAGGAGGAGAAGTCGCGGAGTTAGGCATAGAATTAGGCAGGATTAGGATTAGCATTGGGATTAGGATTAGGATTAATCAGGGTTTAAAATTTGTATTTAAACTCCGGTCGAAAAATCACAAAATTATAGAATTGATCAGAAAAATATTCTAGCTTTAGATAAAGAGTCCAAAGAGAAAAATAAAACTGATCTAAAAATTGAAGTACAAAAATTCACGTAATAAAATACGTACAACTGGAACAGGGAGTTACAGAAAGAGTTAAGGGAAAGGCAAAGAAAGATGATACGTTAGAAATGGAAGATGATAGGAGCCACTCAGAATGTAAACGACTGACGTATGTAGAGGTGGCTAAGGGTTTAGCAAGGAAGACATCGCCGGTACGCTTCAGCTCAAGAAGGACCTCTCCGACAGGGACAACAAGGATCACCAAGAACGACGAAGATGGAGAATGGTTGTTTGTGCGCTCCCGTAAATCGATCAAAGCGGAGAAGTGTCGGGCTAGGGAAGAGTCAGCGTCGGCAGGATCTGGCCAATAGTGCCATAAATGCGCACAATGGGGACACACGATTACCCCTTGTACCAATGAATGGTTTTGTTACGCGTGTAGAAAATCTGGCCACATTTCCAAAGATTGTCCAAGCTCCAAGCGTATGCCAACACCTTCGTCCACAGTGCCAAGAGGGGAATCACCGACTAACACAAATAGTAGCAAAACGCAAGAGAGCTTCGCAGGGGGGGGGAGATCGGTGGTTAGAGCGTTAATCACCCCAACTCCTCTTATGGCAGAGCTAGAGCGTCGCTTCCGCTTGTGCAGTGTCATCAAAGTGCAAAGTGGGAACCCATTAGCCGAAGATATCGAAAGCTTGCTCTACGCCAACATTACTCCGTCGGCGACATTACAATGGCGTGTTCAACGTCTCAATACCAGCATTTTCTTCGTGTACTGTCATGACGAGGCAAGGTTGAACGAGGTGTTAAGTAAAAAAGGCATGGGGTCCGATGACTTCTACGTAACGTTCTCCTAATGGTCGTGCAAGTACGGCGCTCTTAAGGTGATTGAGATGCCATCCATCTGGATTAGATTGTTCAACTTTCCCTTTCACTGTTGGCTTCGATCGGGGTTCCAAAATCTTGTACGAGCATTTGGATATCTCCAGGAAGTGGACAAAAGCACCATTACTCAGGAGAGGGGAGAATTTGCGCGTATTAGAGTGGGATGCGAAAACTTTTTTGATATTCCATCAATGGTCCAAGTGGAGTTCGAGGGAGAATTTTTCGACGTTAAAGTCATAGTTGAGAAGAAGAAGAATGTCTCCTTTGGGAAGGTGTCGACATTGAAGGAAGACGAACGATCGGATGATAGAAAAAAGGTGACGGAAATGAAGAGGTCGAAGGTAGACGATGAAGGGGGACCATCCATTCCTGCTGCAAAAGATCACGGCCGTTCGTCTAGCTTCAATGCTCAGGATTCGATCAAAATTACAAATGAGTATGGATCGAATCTCAATGTTGCAATTCAAAAAGGGGTACGGTATGCGGGATTTAAGGAGCCTCCTATGTGGAATCAGGTTTCTCAGCGGCGCGATGGGAAAGGTATACATGTCGATGGTACAGGGGGTAAAGTGCCGAGCTTACGAAAACCAGGGATTCTTAAGATTGCTTCGAATGTGGATATCGAAGCTGGTGAGCGAATTTCGAGAGAGGATCTGGGATTTGCGCTACTGTCGAAAGATGAACTGCAAGCAACGATCCAAAGGGCAATAGAGGAGATCGTGAGTAGAGGGAAATTTGGCGCTCAGGTTCGAATTCGTGAATCGCAGGGTGCTGAAGATGTGGGCCAGGCTATTGAGCCCGGTAAACAGGAGGAAAAGATCCCCAAACCCAATAATGTTTGTCTCATAAATGAGGGGGGGTCTTGGGCCAGGTAAGGAATTAATTGTTCATGGGCCTGAGCAGGCCACTACGGGAATGATGGACATTGTAGGGGAGGAAGAAATAGGTGAAAATTCACAAAGGCTGAATGAAGCATTGGAAGATGAGAACGACTTGGTAGAGGCTAACTCGGAGTAGTCTTTAGAGCAGAGTGCTAATGTTTTTGATTCGGAGCCACTGGACCGGATAATAGGAGCTTTAGACGGTCTTCAAAGCGGATGAAGTGCATACGACTCCGAGCACGAAAAGTGGGCTAAGCAAGTTAGAGAGTTGGCAGGAGATGGCACAGGGGAGAGTGACGATGCCGGTGTGGTCAGGAATTCGGTGGATTATCACTGGAAAAACAAAAGACAGTTGGATAAATGGGGCTCGAGTGGACCAAGTGAAGAGGACTTGATTAAGGCAGCGGCAAAGACTAGAGAGCCAACGTCGGCCTGTCAAGGTAACTCTTCGACTAACTTTTCAGTATTAAATCTTTTAAATGATGATTCCCTTATATATTTTGCTAGTCTTTACGATCTAGTATGGGTTCCAATAGAGAGGGGCAATTGTATCACGTGAATATTATTCGAGGGGAGAGTAAACGACAGATAGAATAATGAGGGGGACGCATTGGAGTTTAAAGTATAGGTGATCGAGTTAATATTTACCAATGTTATACATCTTTTGGAATGTTAGGGGGATGAGACAGAAATAAAAAAGAGAGGCTCATTTGCGACACTATCATTAGGTACAGGCCGAGTATCTATGCATTTCAGGAAACTAGGGTTGAATCTCCGACTACGGAAGAGTTTCAGAGCATTAAAGGAATATGATCCTTTGAGTGGAGGTTTAAATCTTCAAGAGGGTTCTCAGGGGGTATAGCTATTGGAGTAGATCCTAGATTATTTGAGATTATAGACGAAATTGCGGGGACGTTCTCGGTCATGATCACTATCAGAAGACGTGCTGATAGTTGGATCCATACGATCACCACAGTCTACGGTCCTTATGAGTCGGCTCAAATGTGTCTGTTCTGGGACGAGCTTAAGATCATTAGAGGAAGATGCAGGGGACCGTGGGTGGTGGGAGGTGATTTAAACATTACTAGATTCCAATACGAACACCTTGGTAGGGGAGCGTCTAAGGGAGATAGGGAGCAGTTCAATACGTTAATCAACGAATTAGATTTATTGGAAATCCACGCTATGAATAGGAAATACACCTGGTCGAATTTACAAGCAGCCCCAACTTTGGCAAAATTAGATAGAATTTTAGTGTCCACTGAATGGGAGGACAAATTTCCATTAGCAAGGGCCAAAGCAATGGTCAGATTCACCTCCGATCACACTTCGCTAGCCTTAGATTGCGGAGAAGGAGAGAGAAGGAACAGACACCAGTTTAGATTTGAGAAGTTGTGGACGTTGTGCGAAGGAGCACAGAAGATTATTGAGGAGTGCTGGAATGTGCCTACCACGTCCGACTCAGCGGTGGGTTGTTGGATTGAAAAGATTAGGAGGCTAAGAATAAAGCTGAAACAGTGGGCTATGTCAGAATTCAGTCGGAATTCGGTCAGAACCAAAGAATCAAAGAAGAAATAGGGGAGTGGATAGAGCAATTAGAACTTATAGAGGAGGAAAGAGACTTAATAGAGGCCGAATTCGACGAGCTTTATAAGAGTAGACAAGATATACTTCAAATTGGAAGGACGGAGGAAAATTACTGGAGGCAATGCTCCAGAATTCAGTGGTTGAAGGAGGGAGACGCTAACACTAAATTTTTTCATAGAATGGCCAATGGAAGAAGGCAAAACAACTATATTTCGGGGTTAAAGGTGGATGGAGTTTGGTGCGAGAACGAGGACAGAATCGCTCTACACATCAACAAGAGATATAAGGAGTTGCTGGGCAAAAGAAGAGAGCATAGATGCTCATTGAATCATAATATGTGGATGGAATCGAGGATTAACGGTAGTGATAGCATCAAAAACAGTTTTAGTGAAGAGGAAGTTGTAAATGCTATCAACAGTCTGGGGCAGGATAAGGCGTCAGGTCCATACGGATTTTCGTTATTCTTCTACAAACTATATTGGAAAATCATCAAAGCGGACTTCATGTGCATTGTCCAAGATTTTTATAAGGGGGAGGCGGATTTAGAAAGACTAAACTATGCGAATATCGTTCTGATCCCCAAGAAACCGGAGGTTAAAGAGGTTGGAGATTTGAGACCCATCAGTCTACTCAACGAATCCTTCAAGATCATAACTAAAGTGTTGGCTAATAGTCCAGGGCCACATTTAAAGGATATCATTGAGGAATCACAAAGCGGCTTTATTAGAGGAAGCGACATTATGGACAGCGTCGCCTCGGCTCATGAAATTGTTTTTAGAGGATGCAAAGACAAAACGGACGGCTTCCTTTTTAAAGTGGACTTTCAAAAGGCATACGATTCTATCGAATGGGATTCTGTTGACGATGCTTTGCTCCTGAAAGGTTTCAGGGAAAGGTGGAGGAAATGGATCTATCAGTGTATTAGAGGAGGTAAATCATTTCTTATCATTAACGGAGCACAAGGAAAAGAAATCAGATGCAATAGAAGGCTTAGACAAGGAGATCCTTTGTCTTCGTTGCTATTTGCAATTGTAGCAGATGGGCTAGCTGAGATGATAGCTAACGGCAAAAATGAGGGGGCTAATTTTGGCATAAAAATCAAAAGATTTACTGAGCCAATTTCAATCCTTAAGTATGCTGACGATACTTTTTTGTTTGGATCGGCATCGAAAGAGGATATCATAGCAATGGGAATAGTCTTGAAGTGCTTCGAGGCATGGTCCGGCATGAAGGTCAACTTCAATAAGAGCTGTGTCATCCAGCTTAGTGACAAGTGTTCCATACCCACTACTTCGATCCAACAAATGCTAGGATGCAATAAGGGAGATTTTCCGCCGGTCTATCTAAGGATCCCTATCAGGCCTGGGAAGCTAACTAGGGATGATTGGCAACCTTTAATAGATAGGATCGAGAAAAAACTAGCTGGTTGGAAGGGGAGATTGTTAACACTGGGAGGCAGGATCACTTTGCTCAATTCAGTCATCAACAACATTCCTGTCTATCTTATGTCTATTTATGAACTACCGGTATGGGTAATTCACAAGATAGATAAATGTAGATGGAGATTTCTTTGGAAAGGAGCAAACGAGAGAGATAAAGGGATCCATCTTATTAGTTGGGGGAGGGTCTGCAAAAGGAAGGAGTTTGGTGGATTGGGTATTATTAATCTTAGGGATATGAACAATGCCCTACTTAGTAAGTGGTGGTGGAAGTTGGCAAATCGACGTAACAATTGGTGGTGTAAGTCTCTCACTAATTATCGGGCAAGGAAAAAGTTCAGATTTGGGGGTAAGGGAGTTCATAGTAGGAAGTCGTTCTTATGGAAAGGGATATACAAGACGAGCGACTTATATCACAGCAACACTTTATGTAGGGTAAAGAATGGCAAGAATACAATATTTTGGAAAGACAAATGATATGGCAATAACTCGCTGATGGGAATGTTCCCTTCAGCTGCAGAGGCAGTACTCAACAATGACACCCATGTGAGCGATGTTCGGAAGAACAAAAAACCGAGATTAGAAGTAAAGGACCTTCTCGATCACAACTCAATTAATCAACTCCAACAGGTCAACAATTTCATTCGTATAGAAGGAAGTTACACTCAACAGTCGGAAGATGAGAGATGGCAGACGTTGGAGGCGAATCGCAAGTTTACGGTCTCCTCATTATACAAATGGCTGAATGATGGAGGTATAAGAAACGAGGTCGCGGACGCCATATGGGGTACCAATGTCCATTCCAAAGTGAAAGTCTTTCTATGGTTGGTGGATAATGACGCGATTCTTTCAAAGGTTAATTTAAGGAAGCGTGAAATTACGGACAATGTGATATGTAATAGATGTCTAAATTACGAAGAAGATACGAATCACATCATTTTCAATTGCCATAGCGCTAGATGGGTCTGGGAGAAAGTGGGTCACACGTTTGGGGTTTTACAGTGCCCAGGGTCTGGTGCTGAGGTCTGAGGGGACATTAGATCGAACAGGATTAGAAAGGAAGTAAGATTAGACTGGAATTTTGCTGTTGCTTCAATTATATGGAACCTCTGGCTAGATCGAAATGACTATTGTTTCAATAGCGTTAATCATAGACTTTCATTTTCTGATGTACAAAAATCACTTCTGTTGTTATGAATGGACAAAGCTTCTCAGGTCCAGAAAGAAGATGCGCTTGGGAGAGGAGTAGTAGTAGTTCTCATGCAGTGTGGGTTACTATCTCCCAGCGATTGAGACAGAACAACTTTTGGTTTAGTTGATGTTCCTATTTTGATGTATTTTGTTCTTTGCTCAGACTTTAGTTTCTTTGTTGGGTGATCTTTGATGTTGCTCGCATTCGGGCTGCTTTTGTAACTTTATAGGCTGTTTCGTTAATTTCTCTTTAATGAAACAATGACTTAGGGTCTGTTTGTTTTAGTTTTTTTTTTGTTTTCTGAATAGCGTATCCTGAGTTGGCGTTTGTTTTGAGTGTTTTTTCAAAACACTATTCACTACTTGATACCCCTCTTCTCCCAAACCCATTACTTCCTCTCTCTCCCCTTCCCTTCTGTTCGAAACAAAACCAAAGAACCCAACCAAAGCAGATCAACCTAAAGCTCCAAACCCTCCCTCATTCTTCTTCCGCTCGACCCACTTCTTCCGCTCGAAGCATCCGCAGCCTCCCGTCCCTGCCATCGCCATTACCTTCCCCCCATCTCCGCTCGCTCTCCACCGCATGCCACCACAGTCGAAGCCCCTCGTCGTCAGTTCCGTCGTCGCTCCCCGTAGAGCTCGAGGCCGCTGCCGCTTCACACTGCAACCGGCGGTGCGCGTCTGGAGGTCGCGACGGCGAGATCGGCGACACGGCGACGAGCTCAGGCGGTAGCCTCGGTGAGGACAACGCGAGGTAGGCGGCGGCGACTAAGGGTACTTCGGGAATGGCTCCTCTGCTTTCGACGAAGCTGAGTCGCGGTTGAGAAGATGGAGGATGATGACGACTGGGCGGCTTCGAGCGGTGGTCGTCGCAGGGGGGAGGAAGTCGATGGACGGCGACGATCGGAGAGAGGGGCGGCTGAGTTGTTGAGAGGAGCAGCGGAGCGGAGGTCGTACAACTGGAGCTCGAGGATGGCGAGTGGCGGAGGTCGACGGGGAGACGAACGGAGGGAGACGAGGCGGCACGGAGGGAGGCGGAGTGCGGCGGGAAATGGAGGAGGAAGAAGATGACGTCGAAGGAAATGGAGGCGGAGTGCGGCGGGAAATGGAGGAGGAAGAAGATGACGTCGAAGGAAATGGAGGCGGAGCTCCGGTGTCCTGGTTCACCCTCCGCCGAAGCTGACGTCGAAGGAAAGAGACGAAGGAGGAAGAACGAAGAAGAACATGGCGGGAGAAGAAGAACAGGGCGGGAGAAGAAGAAGAAAAAAAAACATATATATATATATATATATATATATATATATATATATATATATATATATATATATATTTGTGCTACGTGAGATTGTTGAATATATATATAAAATTTTCATAATATATGTATCGATCCCATGCCATAATATACGTATCTTTTCAAAAACTGCAGCCTGGAGGTTGAGCAGATTCAGTTTATCCAAATATTTATAGTTATCCAATATCCAAATTGCATAACTTATACATGATCTGAGATTAGTTGCTTTACAAAAACCTCACTGATTATAGTATGTTCATACAAGATTTTCTTTAAATTTTGTACTCTAACGTGACGAATCAATCGTGGAGATGATGGCGTCTGATTTTTGCTCGATTCACATGCTGCTCAAGTTTCTTGTTCCAATACTTGTACAACATTGCAATCTAACTGCAACAATTAAAAAAATGTCAGCAAATGATGAATGCAAATTGATTTTAAAAAATGTCACAAATATAACCGAACAGCTTTTAAACTCGTTTTTTCAGAAAAACAGCTTTCAGATAACAGTTTTCAGCTAGAAATATAACCGAACAGCTTTTAAACTCGCTTTTTCAGAAAAACAGCTTTCAGATAACAGTTTTCAGCTAGAAATATAACCGAACAGCTTTTGAACTCGTTTTTTCAGAAAAACAGCTTTCAGATAACAGTTTTCAGCTAGAAATATAACCGAACAGCTTTTAAACTCGTTTTTTCAGAAAAACAACTTTCAGATAACAGTTTTCAGCTAGAAATATAACCGAACAGCTTTTGAACTCGTTTTTTTAGAAAAACAGCTTTCAGATAACAGTTTTCAGCAAGAAATATAACCGAACAGCTTTTAAACTCTCTTTTTCAGAAAAACAACTTTCAGATAACAGTTTTCAACAAGAAATATAACCGAACAGCTTTTAAACTCGTTTTTTCAGAAAAACAGTTTTCAGATAATAGTTTTCAGCAAGAAATATAACAGAACAGCTTTTAAACTCGTTTTTTCAGAAAAACAGCTTTCAGATAACAGTTTTCAGCTAGAAATATAACAGAACAGCTTCTAAACTCTCTTTTTCAGATAAACAGCTTTCAGAAAAAAATATAACCAAACAGCTTTTAAACTCATTTTCAGAATAACTCTATTCAGAATACAGTTTTCACAAAACTCTATTCAGAAAACTTTTTTCAAAATAACAAAATAAACAGACTCTTAGTCATCTTTTAATTTAAAAAAAAAACACCTAAATTTTAGCACAATAACACATTTTCTCCTTGAAAAAGATAAATTGTTAAAAGAAAGGATTTTTTTTCTTTTTGCGTGCTAATTATTTTCGGAAAGAAACTATAGGTCCCTTGAAGATAACCTCGCAGTGAATTACCAACATGTCAAAAGTTCCATACTAACTATTGCATTGCAAGTTGCAAAATGAATACCGTCTGGTACGAAAGTCGAAAGAAACTAAAATCAAGATGTTCATATATTTATCCCAAGATACAACATTTTGAATTTTCACTAAATGATATAAATTTTTTATGTGATATTAAATACTCAAATTACAGGATTTACTTACGTGAAAACTGAAAACTAAACAGCACACGCCCACGGCCCGACAACTCAGCGCCCACGTCATAGTCGTCACGCAGTAACGCATTAACCCCGAATATCTTTTCGGGCCGTGAAGTTTCCAATAAACCCCAACCAAAAAGGCGGCTTCTCATCCCCTATAAATACCCAACCCCCAAATCCCAAACCTAAAATTTCAATTTCAAATTCTAGGGTTTATCGAATCTTGAAGATGATCGAGGTGGTTCTGAACGACCGATTGGGGAAGAAGGTGCGAGTCAAGTGCAACGAGGACGACACGATCGGCGACCTCAAGAAGCTCGTCGCCGCCCAAACGGGCACCCGATCGGACAAGATCCGGATCCAGAAGTGGTACAACGTCTACAAGGATCACATCACCCTCAAGGACTACGAGATCCACGATGGCATGGGCCTCGAGCTCTACTACAACTAAAACCCTAGGTACGAGTTGTTGATTTTGTATGGGTTTTCGTATAATTTGTTTTGGAATGTTGTGTGGATTGATTTCATGATTTGTTGTTGAGTTTGGTGTAGTTAGAATTGTGGATTATGATGATTATTTTGATACTGATTGCAACTGTGGACTTAGAATCATTTTTCTTCTTTCTGGGTAATTGTTGACATAGAATAATTTAAAATCCCGAAATAATTGATTTAGTAATTTGGTGTCTATATTGGTTAGCATGCTATATGGGCTGCTTCCTCTATTTCTTGTCAATTTAACACAGTTGTTTTGACGATGATATGACTAAAAATAGGGTTAAATCGGAACCGTCCAAATCGGGCACGAATCTTAAAGCTTGGGGGATAAAATGGTAATTTCACCTCCAAGCAGGTTTGAAATGGGTTCTGGGTTTTTTCTCCAAAAGTTCATTAACCCTCCAACGGATCCATCTCAACTGGGTGCGGGTCTCAACCTGCAAGAAATCCGGTTCAGCTGGATAGAATTAGGGTTTCTGATTGTATTTAATCAACGGTCCTGATTCGCTCTATCATTTCACTGGGAATTAGGAATTTCATTCCTAAACTGATCCCAAAGGCGGTTATAAATACCCCCCATCCACCACCATTAAGAGGTAATCAATTTTTTGCCAGTTTACGCTCTTTTATAATTTTTTTTGGTTATTGACTTGAGCGTCAGAGGGTGCGTCGCCGTGATCAACCCCGGTGTCTCGCTCTTTTTGCAGGTGAACAACGGGAGTTAACGGTCAAACTCCGGTGGAAAGGTTCCAGATTTGCTATTCAGTTTCTCTAAGAATTCACAAATTCTATCTGTTTGTCCCCACACCAAATTTAGCGGTAACAGATTGGCGCCGTCTGTGGGAACCCACGAATAGCAATCATTCCTCTTCCCTTGGTTAAGATCATCTCCAGCCATGCTTCCCCGAAAGCTAAGCTCCAGAGGGTCCAATCGTGGACCCACTCCTCAACCACAACAGGAGATCCTCCTCCAAACTGTCAGCCGGCGGGACCCCCTCATCAACCTGATCAGGCCCCGCAGCAGTACCAACCTCCTCATCAGACCCTCCAACCCCCTTGGGGTCAGATCGGGCCTCAGAATGCCGGTGCGGGGCCTCCAGTCCCAATCCTCAGAAACAACCTCTCAAACATGACCACGTCTCCGTGCATAACCCCTCTACCGATTCCATGGCATCTCACAACCCCCGGCCTTCCTAAGACCTCCGTAATACCATCCTCAAGCGGCAGAAAGAAGAGGACATTCGCCGTCGTTTGGATGAAAGGCGGGCCCGAGAGGGAGCCTCCCGCTAAGAACGTCCAAATGAGCGATCTCCTCATCGCCGCGACCACAGGAGATACCCTCCTCACAGTGGATGTAGAGAGTCCCCTGAGCACCATAGGAGAAGGTCTCATTCTCCCGTTGGTCGGCAACCCCCGAGGGATGATACCGCACCTATCACCCGGGCCGAATTCCAGCAGTACCAAGCAACCATCTTGCAAGCCCTCAAACTCCGACCAAACAACAACAATGCTTAGAGGGTCCCCACTCCTCCGGTCCAAAGTCCTCGCCAGCAGTCCCTAACCATCCTCCAGCTCCGAGCAACCGCCATCGCAGTCCTCGCCATACCCCTAGCTACCATCGCCGAACTTCGCGGCCCCCTTCATACGAAGATGAGTCTAGAGACTCACATGGCTACCATCAAAGGGATGATGCCGTCTATCGTCGTCTCCACGAGATGGAGAGACGCCTCGATCAGCTGGATAGGGAAGAGGAGCTGAGGGGAAGGACCCTACGTCCGAACAGACCTCCCTTCTCCCGAACGATCATGGAGGCGCCCGTCCCAATAGGTTTCAAACCCCCACAGTTCGAGACTTACTCCGGGGAGTCGGACCCCGTGGACCACATCGAAAGCTTCAAGACCCTTATGTTGATTCACCAAGCTTCCGATGCCTTACTGTGCAAAACCTTCACAGCTACTCTCAAGGGTCCGGTCCGGAAATGGTACTCTCGTCTTGACCTATCCTCCATATTCTCCTTTGAATAATTTGAGACCCTTTTCGTCACCCACTTCGTGAGTAGCCGTCGCACAGAGAAGACCAGCATTTCACTACTCTACCTTAGTCAGAAGAAGGGGGAGAAGCTCAGGGACTACGTGAAAAGGTTCACCGTGGAAGTTAGGTCCATTGCTTCCCTCGACCAGTCGGTCGTTGCCGTAGCCTTCCAGTCGAATGTCCTTAACTCCACCTTTCGGTCCTCTCTAGCCAAGAAGCATCCGCAAAACTTCTCCGACCTCCTTCTCAGGAGCGAGAAGTATATTCGGGCTGAGGAAGCTGAGCATCGCCCCTCCTTTGAGGGGTCTTCCTCCGGGACCAAGCGAAAGGCGGCTGAAGGAGCTAAGAAGCTCCAGAAGGACAACGGGGTCCAGCGCCGCCCCCTCTCAGATTCGAGAAATTCACTCCTCTTAACGTCAACATTTTCACTATTCTCATGGAGGTTGAGGAGGAAGGGGTTATACCTCCTGCCCCGAAGATGAATATCCTTGGCAAGAAGAGGGACAAAGAGAAGTGGTGCCGATATCACCGGGACCATGGCCAGGACACAAATGATTGTCGGACCCTGAAGAATGAAATCGAGGCACTCATCCAAAGGGGGCAACTGTTTAAATTTGTGAGAAAGGACCGAATCGATCTTCCTCCTCCCCCCAGGAGGGCCAACAAGCGTCCTGAAAGGCGCGAGGAAACTTCCGAGGTCGAAGAGGAGCGCATCCTACATCTCATTCATGGGGGTCCTATGGGGGGCACCTCCAACTCCTCCCGAAAGGCCTTCATCAGAGAGGTCAACTCGGTACATGGCATGCCCCCTCCCAAAGGCCTCGGAGTTACGGTCACTTTTTCAGATGAAGACCTTGAGGGTGTCCAAACCCTCTATTGTGACGCACTAGTGATCAACCTCCATATGGCGAACTTCAAAGTGGAGAGGATTTTAGTGGACAATGGCAGCTCCATTAATATTCTCTTCCTCGCTGCTTTCAAAGGACTCGAGCTATCCCGGGACAGGCTTAAGCCCGCTGGCTACACACTCCACGGGTTCACGGGAGTGCCAGTGACTATCGAAGGGGTAATCACCCTCGACGTAATCGCTAGCAAAATTCCTACTACCCGAACGGAGCCGATGGACTTTATGGTCGTCGATGTCCCCGCTGCTTATCATGTGATTCTAGGTCGACCTGGCCTAGCTGTTCTAGAGGCCGTCCCGTCGGCTTATCACCTCAAGATGAAGTTCCCCACCAGGGCGGGAGTAGGAGAAGTAAGGGGTAGTCAAGAGATTGCCCGCAAATGTTACATGACCTCCACCGGGGGATCAGTCCTCTCCTTCGAGACTCTCTTGAGATCCCCCAAGAGAATGTCCGGCCAACGTCCGAACCAGTGGATGAATTGGAGGAAGTGCTCTTCTCCGTGCAAGATCCGAACCGCAAGTTCCTCATCAGCAAGATCCTCCCATCTGCCCTATGTTCCGACATAGTCCAATGCATTAGAAAGAACCGTGACCTCTTCGCATGGTCGGCTGCCGACATGTCAGGAATCTCCGAAGAGCTCCTCGTCCACCACTTGAGTGTTGCTCTGGGGTCCAAATCGGTCCAATAGAAAAGGCCCAAATTTGTCCCTGAGCGCCAATATGCTATCAAAGAAGAAGTGGACAAGCTTCTTAAGGCCCGGTTCATCCAAGAAGTCAACTATCCCGAATGACTTTCCAATGTTGTTATGGTTAAGAAGGCCAACGGGAGCTGGAGAATTTGCATCGACTTCACGGATCTGAACAAAGCATGCCCTAAAGATCCATTCTCTCTCCCAAGCATCGACATCCTGATCGACGCCACTTCGGGCCATGAACTCCTCAACTTTATGGATGCCTTTTCCGGGTACAACCAAATCCGAATGTTTCCTCCGGATATTTCAAAGACCTCCTTTGTCACCGATCAGGGGCTCTACTGCTACAGGATAATGCCCTTCGGATTGAAGAATGCAGGTGCGACCTATCAACGCCTTGTCAACAAAGTTTTTCAGAACCAAATCGCCCGAAACATGGAAGTATATGTTGATAATATGCTGGTCAAGAGCATCCATGGGGCCGATCATGTGGCCGATCTGCAGGAGGCATTCGATGTGTTGAGGAAGCACGATATGAGGCTCAACCCGAACAAGTGTGCGTTCGGAGTCTCGTCCGGAAAATTCCTAGGCTTCATGGTCAGCCAAAGCCTAGGAATTCCTAGGCTTCTTCCCGGACGAGCCTCATATCATGCTTCCTCAACACATCGAATGCCTCCTGCAGATCGGCCCCATGGATGCTTTTGACCAGCATATCATCAACATATACTTCCATGTTTCGGCCGATTTGGTTCTGAAAAACTTTGTTGACAAGGCGTTGGTAGGTCGCACCTGCATTCTTCAACCCGAAGGGCATTACCCTGTAGCAGTAGAGCCCCTAATCGGTGACAAAGGAGGTCTTTGGAATATCCGGGGGAACAT
This sequence comes from Hemerocallis citrina, assembly GCA_017893485.1. Classification (NCBI taxonomy): domain Eukaryota; kingdom Viridiplantae; phylum Streptophyta; class Magnoliopsida; order Asparagales; family Asphodelaceae; genus Hemerocallis; species Hemerocallis citrina. Next base: position 224,198,379 of record CM030365.1, read on the forward strand.
TCGGATCTGGTTGTACCCGGAAAAGACATCCATAAAGCTGAGGAGTTCATGGCCCGAAGTGGCGTCGATCAGGGTGTCGATGCATGGAAGAGGGAATGGATCTTTAGGGCATGCTTTGTTCAGGTCCGTGAGGTCGATGCAAATTCTCCAGCTCCCGTTGGCCTTCTTAACCATAACAACATTGGAGAGCCATTCGGGATAGTTGACTTCTTGGATGGACCGGGCCTTAAGGAGCTTGTCCACTTCTTCTTTGATAGCATGTTGGCGCTCAGGGGCAAATTTGCGCCTTTTCTGTTGGACCGGTTTGGACCCCGGAGCAACACTCAAGTGGTGGACGAGGAGTTCTTCGGAGATTCCTGGCATGTCGGCAGCCGACCATGCGAAGAGATCGCGGTTCTTTCTAATACATTGGACAATGTCGGAACATAGAGCAGATGGGAGGGCCTTGCTGATGAGGAACTTGCGGTTCGGATCTTGCTCGGAGAAGAGCACTTTCTCCAGTTCATCCACTGGTTCGGACGTTGGCCGGACATTCTCTTGGGGGATCTCAAGAGTCTCGAGGGAGAGGACTGGTCCCCCGGTGGAGGTTATGTAACATTTGTGGGCCATCTCTTGAGTACCCCTTACTTCTCCTACTTCCGCCCTGGTGGGGAACTTCATCTTGAGGTGATAAGGCGACGGGACGGCCTCTAGAGCAGCTGGGCCAGGTCAGCCTAGAATCACATTATAAGCAGCGGGGACATCGACGACCATGAAGTCCATCGGCTCCGTTCGGGTAGTAGGAGTTTTGCCAGCGGTCACGTCGAGGGTGATTACCCTTTCGATAGTCACTGGCACTCCCGTGAACCCGTGGAGTGTGTAGCCGGCGGGCTTAAACCTGTCCCGGGATAGCTTGAGTCCTTTGAAAGCAGCGAGGAAGAGAATGTTAACGGAGCTTCCATTGTCCACTAGAATCCTCTCCACTTTGAAGTTCGCCATATAGAGGTTGATTACTAGTGCGTCACAATGGGGGGTTCGGACACCCTCAAGGTCTTCATCTGAAAAAGTGACCGTAACTCCAAGACCTTTGGGAGGGGGCATGCCATGTACTGAGTTGACTTCCCTGATGAAGGTCTTTCGAGAGGAGCTGGAGGTGCCCCCCATGAATGAGATGTAGGATGCGCTCCTCTTCGAACTCGGGAGATTCCTCGTGCCTTTCAGGACGCTTGTTGGCCCCCCTCGGGGGAGGAGGAAGATCGATCCGGTCATTTCTCACAAATTTAGACAGCTGCCCCCTTTGGATGAGTGTCTCGATTTCATTCTTCAGGGTCCGACAATCATTGGTGTCGTAGCCGTGGTCCCGGTGATATCGACACCACTTCTCTTTATCCCTCTTCTTGTCAGGGGTATTCATCTTCGAAGCAGGAGGTATAACCCCTTCTTCCTCAACCTCCATGAGAATAGTGAAAATGTTGGCGTTAAGAGGAGTAAATTTCTCGAATCTGGGAGGGGGGCGGCACTGGCCCTCGTTGTCCTTCTGGAGCTTCTTAGCTCCTTCTTCAGCCGCCTTTCGCTTGGTCCCGGAGGAAGACCCCTCAAAGGAGGGGCGATGCTCAGCTTCCTCAGCCCGAATATACTTCTCGCTCCTGAGAAGGAGGTCGGAGAAGTTTTGCGGAGGCTTTTTGGCTAAGGAGGACCGAAGGCTGGAGTTAAGGACATTCGACTGGAAGGCTGCGGCAGCGATCGACTGGTCGAGGGAAGCAATGGACCTAGCTTCCGCGGTGAACCTTTTCACATAGTCCCTGAGCTTGTCCCCCTTCTTCTGACTAAGGTAGAGTAGTGAAATGCTGGTCTTCTCTGTGCGACGGCTACTCACGAAGTGGGTGACGAAGAGGGTCTCAAATTGTTCAAAGGAGAATATGGAGGATGGGGCAAGGCGAGAGTACCATTTTCGGGTCGGACCCTTGAGAGTAGCTGGGAAGGTTTTGCACAGTAGGGCATCGGAAGCTTGGTGGATCAACATAAGGGTCATGAAGCTTTCGATGTGGTCCACGGGGTCCGACTCTCCGGAGTAAGTCTCGAACTGTGGGGGTTTGAAACCTATTGGGACGAGCGCCTCCATGATCATTCGGGAGAAGGGAGGTCTGTTCGGACGTAGGGTCCTTCCCCTCAGCTCCTCTTCCCTGTCCAGCTGACCGAGGCGTTTCTCCATCTCGTGGAGACGACGATAGACAGCATGCTTGCAAGATGGTTGCTTGGAACTGCTGGAATTCGGCCTTGGTGATAGGTGCGGTATCATCCCTCGAGGGTTGCCGACCAACGGGAGAATGAGGCCTTCTCCTATGGTGCTCGGGGGACTCTACGTTCTCTGTGAGGAGGGTATCTCCTGTGGTTGCGGCGATGAGGAGATCGCTCATTTGGACGTTCTTGGCGGGAGGCTTCTTCTCGGGCCCGCCTTTCATCCAAACGGCGGCGAAGGTCCTCTTCTTTCTGCTGCTTGAGGATGGTATTGCGGAGGTCTTTGGAAGGCCGGGGGTTGTGAGATGCCATGGAATCGGTAGAGGGGTTATGCACGGAGACGTGGTCATGTTGGAGAGGTTGTTTCTGAGGATCGGGACGGGAGCCCCCCGCACCGGCATTCTGAGGCCCGGTCTGACCCTGAGGGGGTTGGAGGTTCTGATGAAGAGGTTGGTCATGCTGCGGGGCCTGATCAGGTTGAGGAGGGGGTCCCGTCGGCTGGGCTGTTTGGAGGGGGATCTCCTGTTGTGGTTGATGAGGAGTGGGTCCACGGTTGGACCCTCTGGATCTTAGCATTCGGGGAGGCATGGCCGGAGATGATCTTAACCAAGGGAAGAGGAAGGATTGCTATTCGTGAGAGCCATACCGAGGCCGGCAGTTTAGTGGCGACCCTCTTGTGCTTCTTCGGCGCCTTGCTTCCGAGGGCGGCCCTCTGCGCTAGTACCGTTTCATAGTCCATGGCCTCTGCATCAGGCAAGAAGTTGGTTAGAAAACACAAGTTACAATAAGCAAAGTAAGAAGAGAAAGAAAAAACGTAGAAAAAGCCGCGTACTGGGATCTATGCGGCAGAGCCCTCCCCTGAAGAGAACGTCCTCGGTCAGATCTCGCCAATCTAGAAGGACCCGAACTGCCTCTTCTTCTTGAGGGTAAAGCACTGGCGACTCCCTCACTCGCTTCGTCACCTCCACCCAACCGGAGGGTATGGGTCACGCCTCCGCACTCTGCACTATGAAATACTTATCACGCCAGTGCTTTATGGAGTCGGGGCAAACGACGAGCCGACCTCCATGTCTCGGAGCCAAATAATACCGGAACTCCGACCGGTTCTGCTGATGAAGCCGGTAGATCGTCCGGAGCACCCTCAACTCCGGCTCGACTCCGACTGTTTGGCAGTGGAGCACAAACCCATTGATGACTCTCCACGCGTTCGGCATTACTTGGATGGGGCTGACCCCAAACCACCTAAGTACTTGAATCGCAAACGGGTGGAGAGGGAGCCGAGCCCCGGCGATGAACGCATCGACCGGCCAGAAACACATGGTTACTGGCAGCAGCAAATTGGCCCTAACCCCGGGACCCGGCAGCAGTAGTTCGTACTCCGGAACTTGGAAACAATCCCGGATCGCTGCCAGGTCCTCCAAGTTGAGGATGGACACCGTCTCATCTGCCTCCGAGGTCTCCCTTGCCGCGTTCTCTTCGAAGGTCCGCCCCCTCCCATGAATGATGCGCTCGGCATGCTCCTCCGGAAGTTCTTGAACCCTTTGTAGCCCTGTCAACGGTCCCGGCAACCTGCCGAACGGCCCCATGCGCTTCGGGTCCTCTACAATCGTGTCTCGACCAAAAACCCTCTTGCCCTTATCTTTGCGATCTCTCTGACTCGGAGATGGAGCTTCGCCAGCAGGAGGGGAGGGCTCGGAGACAGGGGAAAGAGACATTTTTTGTACTTGGAAAAAAGACTAAGTATAAGTTACCTTGAATTGACAGGTACGGTCGGAATTTTCACCGGAAAGCTATCGACGATCACCATGAGCTCTCGCTAATAGAAATTCACCGTCTGAGTAAAAAGTTGGAGAAGTGAAAAATGAGAGAAGGTGGAGTTTTATAGAGCGTGGCACACGAAACGAGGATAATGGGCCCAAAGAGCCAGACCCATTTGCACAAGACTACAAAAAGAGCTGAACCGTCACATTAATTACCGCGCCAAGCTGAACTATCGCATTAATGGCTGTCACATCTGTCAGAGTTGTCAGAAGTTCAACAGTCGTCAGCTCAGCCTGATGTTTCCTAAGACGCCAAAAATCTTGCTCTGGGACCTCGGCATGCCTCGCCGAGTGCTCTTGGCACCGACGCCCAAACGAGCAAAAAATCACAACTCAGGGACCTTGGCACGCATCGCCGAGCGCTTTTGGCACCGACGCCCAAACGAGCAAAAATCTTGCTCTGGGATCTCGGCAAGCCTTGCCGAGCGCTCTTGCCACCGACCTTGTTACATGGAAAAATTGTACCTCGGCACACCTTGCCGAGCGCTCTTGCCACCGACCTTGTTACATGGAAAAATTGTACCTCGGCACACCTTGCCGAGCGCTCTTGCCACCGACCTTGTTACATGGAAAAATTGGACATCGGCACACCTTGCCGAGCGCTCTTGCCACCGACCCTATTACATGGAGAAAATCACTCTGAACTTCGGCAAAGATTCGCCGAACGCGCCTGCAGCCTGGCCGAGGTATCTACGTTCTTCGACAGAAGGTGCCGAACCCCCATGGACCTCGGCCTCCTTCATAGCATGTGTTCGGAGGGGGTCGGCGACGAAGCCAAAGCATCTAAGCCATGAAACGACGGAAATAACATCGAGTCATCTACCTAAATTTTGCGAAAAAATGATTTAAAATTCAGGAAAATTAATTAAAAATTCTAAAAAATAATTATAAATCTGGGAAAATATTTTTGAGCCCCTGGATAAATAATTATTGCTTAGAATGGTTAATTAAGACCTCCGAATAACAAATTACCGCTTCGCAAAATTAAGAAAAATTACCAGAAGTCCAAGAGAGCTCAAGAATAATCTTGAGCGCGCAAATATCTTCGAAAATCACCATAATACCTCATACAAAGATTCAATACCCCTCGTTTGGATTCCGATACAACTCCGAAAGCCATTGAAACAGTAAAACTACTCCTCAAAGACTGAACCCACTTAGCCTTCGGGAGTGGGGGGCTCGTGATATGGCTAAAAATAGGGTTAAATCGGAACCGTCCAAATCGGACACGAATTTTAAAGCTTGGGGCGTAAAATGGTAATTTCACCTACAAGCAGGTCTGAAATGGGTTCTGGGTCTTTTCTCCAAAAGTCCGTTAACCCTCCAACGGATCCATCTCAATTGGGTGCGGGTCTCAACCCGCAAGAAACCCGGTTCAGCTGGATAGAATTAGGGTTTCTGATTGTATTCAATCTACGGCCCTGATTCGCTCTATCCTTTCACTGGTAATTAGGGATTTCATTCCTAAACTGATCCCAAAGGCGGCTATAAATACCCCCCATCCACCACCATTAAGAGGTAATTAATCTTTTGCTAGTTTACGCTCTTTCATAATCTTTTCTGGTTATTGACTTGAGCGTCGGAGGGTGCGTCGCCGGGGATCAACCCCGTTGTCTCGCACTTTTTGCAGGTGAACGGCGGGAGTCAACGGTCAAACTCCGGTGGAAAGGTTTCAGGTTTGCTATTCAGTTTCCCTAAGAATCCACAAATTCTATCTGTTTGCTCCCACACCAGATTTAGCGGTCACAGATGACATACTAAAATTGTGGATTATGATGTTATCTTTATATCGATTGCACGTGCTATGAGGTAGATGTAAGTATGATAATTAAATAGGCGTAGTTCAAAACTGAGTAAGTCCAAGTTATGGATGTTGTTGAAAGTGTGTTGAAATTTCTTAGTTATATAACAAATATGTGGAAGCCAGAAAATTCAAGTTATCTTTTTCAGTAATCTCATAAGCTCAAAAATGGGCACCCAACTTCATTCATATAAAAGGAATTATACTCCTAAAGCTAACAACATGCACCTATCATACTTAAAATCGTAATTTAATTTTTGGCATGCATTGCTGATTAGCTTTAGATAGCCTTGCATTTGTTATTAAAATTAAAAACATCGTAAGCTAATCTAAGGCTAATGGATAAGAAAATGATCTATCCTAACCACTAATGGTAAAATCACAGACATGCACACTGATGGGCTTTCAAATTTATTGGAGGGTTTTGATCCTGATTGTCTATTGGGGCTCTTTGCAGAGGTTGGAGGCTTGCACCGACCATGGTTGGTTGCGTCAACTCTACTGTGTTTCAGATTTGACATCCTTATCCAAAAATATCATCAAACTTGTTCCCTTGTCTAGGTGATGATTTATTATGCCAAAAGCACCATCGTGGTTTTTTTTGAAGCAAAGATGGCACATAGTCCATCCAAATTTCATTAACACGATACTTAATGAAACAGTAACAGTATCTCCCCATACATCAACTCCTCACAGTCTCCATATGTCAAGTTCTAACATAATTAAGATACATCATAATCTCAAAAGAACGAGGTTACATACTAACAAAAGTATAATGTAATGAAGCCAAAAGAGCAGCACCATTCCAGTCCAACTGCCACTACCCTGTACTCTATCTTCCTCTTTTTTCCTTCACCTCATTAACATGCTCGATCTCCCTCATCATTGCTTGTAAATAAGGTTCCAGTCCTGAGTCTCTTTCTTTGTCCTGCTGCAATAGACCACTGTGAGATTAAATGTCCAATTCTAAAAATGGATTGATTAGCATCTACAGTAATGTTTCTAAAACAGGCATTGTTTTTGTCCAACCAAATGACCCATAGGCAGGCTACAGCCGCAGACTCCCATTGTTCCCGACCCTTTCTGTTGGGGATACTTACTCTAAAATATCCCCAAAGTTCACTGAATTCTCTGGGCTTGTGAGTAAACCCAAAAGCCAGACGCATGGCTTCCCAGATCCTCTCCACCCTCGAGCAGGTAAGATGTGAAGTGGTTTCCTCCTCAAGTAGACAACCCAGACAAAAAGTGTCAACCTGAAGACCCCGCTGCACCATATTGGCTTTTGACAGAACTGCATTCAAAGACAGGAGCCAAAGAAAGGCCTCGACTTTATGTGGTGCAGTGCTTCTCCAAATAATTCGATTATTTTCACATCGCACACCACCATCGTTGAGTAGACTGTAGGTGGACTTAACTGAAAACACTCTACTCTCGTCCCACCTCCACTCTCTAATGTCTGCCCTTCCATGCTCCGGTTCTTTATTCTGTTGGATATGTTGAAACATCTCCTCATGCATCCTTTCCTCTTCTGGTGCGAGTACGAAGGAGAAATCAGAACTCCATTGTCCAACTCTGTAATAATCTGATACCAAACCTCCTGTTTTCTTACCTTCTTAAATAATGATGGGTACAGTGCTTCGAACGTGTTGATTCCACACCAGTGATCTCTCCAGAATCAGGTATGTGCGCCATCTCCAATTGTTGATGTAGTATTGGCATGAAAGAACTCTCCAAGTTGGGCAATTCCCCTCCAGATAGAAGACACGCTTCTTCGCTTAATCTCCCCCCCCCCCAAACTTGAATTTACGTGGGTTACGAAATCTAGTCCAATGCCCAGCCCAAATTGCATGTACTCTTTTGTGAACTTTCCATTACCATTTGCAAAGTAGGGCTTGGTTCATAAGCCTCACATTGACAATTCCTAACCCTCCAAACTCTTTTCTTCGTTCGACTCTACCCCATTTGACCAATGGTAGGCCTCTCTTGTCCTCCTCTGTGCCTCGCCACAAGAAGTTTCTGTGAATCTTGTCGATCTTAGCAATGACCTAAGAGGGCATCTCATAAATAGACATCATGTATGTGGGCAGGCTTTGACAACACAGAGTTGATCAAAGTGATTTGCCCTCCTAACGAAAGGTGCTTCCCTTTCCACCCCTCCAGTCTCTTCTCTACCTTCTCTATTAACGAATTCCAGTCCCCTCTCTTGAGCTTACCCGTTCGTAGTGGGACCCCAAGGTACTTGATTGGAAAATCCTCAATCTTAGTGTTAAGTATTCTCGCAAGTATCGCAGTTCTCAAAGGATCTCCTCTAACTAGAGTGACCATACTACTCTTGGAAAAGTTTACTTTCAGTCCACTTCAGTGCTCGTAAAATAGGAGAATACACTTGTAAACTAGGACCTCACTAACCTCTCCCTTGCCAAAGAGGAGTGTGTCGTCTGCATATTGAATGATAGGCAATGATGAGGACGTATCCATCCCGCCCACACCACTCAGTAAGCCATGTCTGACACATCTCCATACCATCTCTGTGAGGCCATCTGCCACCATTGTGAAGAGAAGCGGGGATAGAGGATCGCCTTGCCGTAATCCTCGTTTACAGGCAATGAGACTCCCCACCTTACTATTCACAAGGATTGATGATTTACCCCCCCCCCCCCCCCCCCTCAAGCATCTAGCAATCCACCCTCTCCATCTATCGCCAAAGCCTCTCATCGTTAGTATCTCTAGAACACACTCCCATTCTACTGTGTCATAAGCTTTTTCAAAGTCCAACTTGAGAAGAAAACCCTCTTCCGTTCGCCGGTCACACCTAAAAATGGTTTCATGAGCCATGACAATACTATCTAAGATTTCTCTTCCCTTAATAAAGCCACTCTGCGCTGGATGAACAATTGTGTTGATGAGTGGTACAAGTTTATTGGCTAGTACCTTGGTGATAATCTTAAATGAACAGTTGAGTAAATTGATTAGTCTAAGATCCTCCACTCTCGATATCTCTCTCTTCTTTGGAATCAGCGAAATATTCGCATAATTCAGCCTTTCGATATTTGCTACGTTCTCAAAGAATTCCCGAAAGATTTCTAATAGATCCTTTTTGATAACCCCCCAAAAGTAGGAATAGAAGAATATAGGGAGGCCATCTGGGCCAGGAGCTTTGTCTTGTCCCATCTCCTTGATGGCCTTAAGAACTTCCTTTTCCGTGAAAGAACCTTCTAAAGTGTGTCCATTGTTAATGGGATCCCGAGACCAAAACCCATCATCCAGCCTGCATCGATTACCTCTCGGTTTTTCAATGATATCTCTAAAGTGTTTGTCAATATGATTCCTCACTTCCTCCTCATCTACTACCCAACTATCCTGAATGTTCAATCCAAGAATGAGATTCAAACGTCTTCTGCCATTAGCAATTCTGTGAAAATATGTTGTGTTAGCGTCTCCTTCTTGCAGCCATTGTTCTCTGGATCTCTGTCTCCAATAGTCTATCTGATAAATCTCATCTAACTTCTTACGAAGATCAAACAATTGAACAAATTCTGCCATCTCAAGGGTTCTAGATTCCTCAATCAGTTCGAAGGTGTGTATGGCTCTAGATATCTCCTTTTTCTCCATCTTGATGTTACCAAACTCGCCTTTTGCCCATACTCGAAAATCCCTTCTTAGTCTCCTAATTTTGCAGTTCCATCTAGCTACCGCGTTGGGACTATCATTTGCTATGTCCCACGACTTGTGCACCTCCACAATCACCGACTCCCTTCGCAGCCATGCCTTCTCAAAATGAAAAGGCCTCTGGTGCTGCTGAGGACTGCCCACTTCTCAATCTGAGAGGAACATGGTCGGAAGTGTTCCTGAAGGCAGAATGAGTGCTTGCTAACAGAAATTTGGCTTCCCAATCTCCGGACACAAAAATATGGTCAAGCTTGGCTAGAATTGGATTAGTCTGCATATTTGACCATGTATATTGTCTATCCACAATTGGGATTTCTCTAACATGAAGATCCCCTAGAAGTTGATTGAAATGTCTACGGTGCCTATGTCCACAACCTTTTTCTCAATGTTCGTCTGTAAAGCGGGTGAGATTGAAATCCCCCGCTAAGACCCATGGATCGCTCCATCTCTCTCGAATATTCTCTAATTCCTCTTAGAAGTGCTTTCTCTCCCCGGATGTGTTTGGTCCATAAATCATAGACACTACTTGATAGAACTCATCCCTCTTGTCTTGAATCCGAATAGAGACAGTGAAGTTCCCAGTCAAATCATCGATAACCTGGAAGTAATCAGGGTCGACCCCTATTGCGATTCCTCCAGATTGCTCGGCTGATGGTTGGACTCGCCATTCTCTCAATTTATTAGATCCCAGTCGACTGAACATGATATGTGAAGGTTTTACCATTTTGGTTTCACATATCCCGATGACTCTAGGCCGAATGATAGCAAGAGTCTTTGCAACTTTTCTTCTTTTTCACCTGAATTGAAACCTCTAATATTCCAAAAAGTGTACTCCATAATTTAACCATTGTGCCTCTCTTCTCTCATATCCAGTTAAGCACTGGCTCTTACATTGTTCGAGTCAGTTCTCTCAGGATCGACACGTTAGCAATTTGCTCACTTTCACAAGATCCCAGATTCACTCGACATGCTTTAGACAATCTAATCACAAATGCATCGGGTAGGAAATCAATCATAGAAAAATTATGCATTGGATTACCTGCTGTCACCGATGTGGGGATTTTGGTTTTCATCGCCGATGCAATTATCTCATCCTTCGTAATAGGCCTGCCACCATTCAATATCAATTGCTTCTTTCTCCGCCTCACCTCATCCGTCGAAATTTCAGGTCCTTCCCTTTCTTTGCTTCTCCTTTCTCTGGTAACTCGAACGCTCATTGCTGTGTCTGCATGTGCATTCTCTATCTCTTCATCTTCACTCTCCCATGCTCTTGTAGCCAAGTGAAATGGGGATTTCTCATCAACTCCCCTAAGTGCCTCTATGATTTCATAATCTTCTGGGCTCTTCAATGCATCTCTTATCTCATCTCTCTCCTCTTCTCTTTCTGGATGTTGCTTCCCCTACTCCAACCCCGCCTCTTTCATTTGTTGGGAGAGAGACATTTCAGATTCCCTTTCTAATATTGAGTCAGGGTCCACATTACCTCCCATATCTAAATTCAGAGTCATTGAGTTTGTGGGCTTTATAGGCCCACTCAAAGAATTCCCATTCTTAAATGTAGACTGATCTCCTTTGACTCCATCAAGCCCAATAGTGGTGTGCCTGCAACATCCCAGGTCCAATCCTAGGTCAACACCTCTTTTTTTTTCTTAGTCTGCTCTCCCCATTCTACCAATTGTTGAGGTTTCAAGCCAGCTATTGCCGCTGAATCTGGTGTGGGGGCGATATATAGAGTTTGTGGATTCACAGGAACTCGAACGGGTCAAATTTGACCTCTTCTCTTGTTGATAGGCTGACTCCTTGGTGCTCTCGTGGACCTGCACATGTTCGAAACACTGGGATAGATCCCGGCGACGAACCCTCCGACGCTCTTGTCAATACTTAGAAAAGAAAAGGAAAGAGCTTTAGGTAGACAAAGAGTGATCACCTTGTAATGGTAGGAGGTAGGGAGGTACTTATACTCGCCGTGAGGATCTGCTTCGGGATAAGAATGAATCTCTACTCTCCGGTGTGACTGGGCAGAAGCGGTTAGAACTACTTCCCCAGGATAAGGGCGGATCAGGATCTCTTCAGATCTTCCTAGATTGCCTCTCAATGGATTTGGACATGTTCTCAGCTAAATAGATCTGTTCGCGGGTTATCGGGTCCAAGAGAAGAGACCCGGTTCCCATTTTGGACTCGTTTGTAGGTGAAATTACTGTTTTGCCCTTGTGAACTTTAAGATTCGTGCCCTATTTGAACGGTTCCGATTTAACCATATTTCTAGCCATATCACGAGCCCCCTACTCCCAGAGACTGTGTCACAGCCTTTGAGGAGTTGTTTTGCTGTTTTGATGACACTCAGGATTTTATCGGAGTTCTAAAGGGGTTTGAATCTTGTTCGAAGAGTAATAGTGCTTTTCTGAGCTGGCAGCATGCCCAAGATTGTTCTTAGGCTCTTCTGGATTTTTTGGAGATTTTTTCCAATTTTATATTATTTTTTCGGACCATTTATTCAATTTTACAAAGCGATGATTTGTTTTCCGGGAGTACTAATTAATTTTTCTAACCAATAATTATTTATCCAGGGCTCAAAAATATTTTCCCAAATTTATAATTATTTTTTAAGAATTTTTAATTATTTTTCCTGAAATTTTAATCATATTTTTGCAATTTTTAGATAAATAATTCGAATTAATAAAATAAAAATAGATTTAATCACCGAATTAACGACGTGGACAAATCTGGATCGTCCATCGCTCGCCGGCGTGCATTTCTGAATGATCTGAGGGTGGATCAACACTTGGATGACGTTGCTGAATTTGGGGCCTTGATCACGCAATGGCGAGCATTTCTGGGAGATCAGACGGCTAGGAGAAGAGATACTCCCTGTTTTCAGTTCGGAAACACATCTGTTTGGCTAATTGGGCGAACGGTGTGGCGAACGAGCCGAACAGTACGTTGAACGTGGCGAACGGTATGCCGAGCTTAGCGAACGGTGGGCAGACATTGACCGGTCAACGCAATTTTGGGTGTTTTTAGCTCGGAAATATGTCTGTTCGACATCTGCGGTGAGCTTGGCGAGTGAAGTGGCGAGCTTGGCGAATGAAATGTCGAGCTTGGAAGACGTAGACTGGTCAACGCAATTTTTGGTTTTTTTAGCTCGTAAACACGTCTGTTCGACATCTGCGGCGGGCTTGGCGAGCGAAGTGGCGAGCTTGGCGAACAAAATGTCGAGCTTGGAAAACATTGACTGGTCAATGCAATTTTGGGTGTTTTCAGCTCAGAAACACGTCTGTTCGACATCTGCGGCAAGCTTGGTGAGCGAAGTGGCGAGCTTGGCGAACGAAATGTCGACCTTGGAAGACGTTCATTGGTCAACGCAATTGTGGGTGTTTTCAGCTCGGAAACACGTCTGTTCGACATCTGCGACGAACTTGGTGAGCAAAGTGTCGAGCTTGGAAGACGTTGACTGGTCAACACAATTTTGGGTGTTTTCAGCTCGGAAACACGTCTGTTCGACATCTGCGGCGAGCTTGGCGAGCAGAGCGTCGAGCTTGGAAGACGTTGACTGGTCAACACAATTTTGGGTGTTTTCAGCTCGGAAATACGTATGTTCGACATCTGCAGCGAGCTTGGCGAGCGAAGTGTCGAGCTTGGAAGACGTTGACTGGTCAACAAAATTTTGGGTGTTTTCAGTTCGGAAACACGTCTGTTCGACATCTGCGGCGAGCGAAGTGTTGAGCTTCGGAGATGTTGACTAGTCAACGCAATTTTGTATGTTTTCAGCTTGGAAACACGTCTGCTCGACATCTGCGGCGAGCTTGGCGAGCGAAGTGTCGAGCCTGGAAGATGTTGATTGGTCAACGCAATTTTGGGCATTTTGAACTTGGAAACACGTCTGTTCGACATCTGCGGTGAGCTTGGCGAGCGAAGTGTCGAGCTTGGAAGATGTTGACTGGTCAATGCAATTTTGGGTGTTTTCAGCTCGGAAACACGTCTGTATGACATCTGCGGCGAGCTTGGCGAGCGAAGTGTCGACAAGATGTTGATTGGTCAACGCAATTTTGGGTGTTTTCAGCTCGGAAACACGTCTGTTCGACATATGCGTGCCTGCTTCAATTGTTCAGTCGGCGAAAGAACTTGACCTTTTGACCACACTCTCTCTTCAGGCTCCGCTTCACACGGCGGTGGCCTAGATCATGCTGACGGACGAGCTAAAGAGGATCTTTGTACCGGATTGGTAGGTCCTAAAGCACGACAGTTTTCTCGGGGACTCGCCGAGCTGCATGGATGCCGTTCGCAACCTGGCCACCACACCCATGGATAAGGCGTCGATGGAGCACGGGACTGTGGGCGACTCTGCCTTGGAGATCGCCAAGGCACAAATGACGGTAAGCTCTAGATGGGAAGTTATTCGCTCGACTCTTGTTCTCCTTGTTCGCTCGACTCTTACACTGCTTGTTTTCTCGTTGGCGATCTGCCACTTTAGCCACTTGATAAGGCGAGTGGCGGAGCAGGAGAAAGAGCTGAAGGCTCTGCAGGACCGGGAGAGAATTGAGCGGTCGAAGGCTAAACGAGAGTTAGCGGCGGCCGCGCTTTTGGCAGAGACGCAGGCCAAGGAGATCAAGCTTTTGGAGGAGGTGTTGGCAAAGACGAAAGAGTCCGCCGCCTTGGAGAAGGAAGAGGCAGCTCGGGAGAGAGCTGCTGAGTGGGAGAAGGCCGCCTTCGAGAGGGACATAGCTATACATGAGGCCAAGGCCGTGGCGGAGAAGGAGGCCATCGGCTACCTGGAGAAAAATATGCGAAAGGCCTATGCTAAGGCCCTGAAGGATGTCGGCGAACGTCTCTCCGGCTTCGACTGTTCGGGGTACTTATTCCCTGACGAGGAGGAGGGAACAGAGATCGAGGGAGGAGATAACGCTGACGGCGAGCCAGCCATAGTGACGGACCCCCTGCTGGAAATGGCACCACCGTCGGGGACAGCTGAGGGGGGCGGACACGAACTAGCGCTCGCGGTGGATCCATCCGCCGAGGTGGATACTCAACTTCCTTAGTTTCTTCTTTGTATTTTAGTCGTAGATTTTCGCCTAGGATCTTTTGTAGTGATGCCTAATAGCGGACTAGCCACCGCTATTTGTAGTAGTGGATTTTAATGAAAATTGACTAAGTGTTGAGCTTGAGTTATGTTTCGCATGTGAGCTGTCCCTGTAGGAGCTTCTTAAACTTAGTATCGTCATGTCCTTGCCTTTTAAGATTGCCGAAGCGTATCAAATGGTCGAAGCATCTCAGATGGTTGAGGTGGCCGAAGTATCTTGCCTCCGATCGAATCTAAGGGTTGCTAGGTTAGCCGTTACTCGAAGTCGAGAGAGGCTCTTCAAGTCCGAGTCGGAACTAGACTATCTTAAGCTGACGTTGGCCCGTCGCACCTCCGAGTTGAAACGACTAAAGGAGAAGGCTCGCGAAGTCCCCATTGAAGGGGAGGGGACGAGTCCCTCGATGGCCTTTAACCAAGGCTTGAGGCTCAAGTTCCTTCGTCAGTCTTTGCTCGAACTCAGAGCTGAGAGAGATGGGCTGAAGAATGTGGTACTCGAGAAGAGCCTGGAGGCGGCGCAGCTTCGGAGGACCATCACTGAGACTTCTCGTGTGGGTAGTTCGAGTCGGATGCCTCGTCTGAAGATCAGGGTAACGGATGACTCGCCGAAGGAACGAGTCGTTGAGTTAGAGGCAGAGAATCATCGGCTACGACGTCTTTTCGAGGGGAGCAACGTCATAACCACGTCTTGCCCCTGAGGTGAATATTCCCAAGGGAGGTCATTCCATGAGCTGGCATTACGCTTGCCCCCCGTCTCGAGGGACGCGCAGAGCGGAGTGGCCGGCTCGTCGAGCGGAGCCTCTGTCGGGGCAACGCTTAGACTCTTAGGTGCCAGAGACTCAACTCGACTCGCCGGTTTGGAGATCTCCACAGATGTACGGTCGCAGCAACACAGTGTTCGCCGATCTCATCTATCACTTAAGAGAAGCATTTCACTCCCTAGGAGGGGGTTAAAGTAGCTCTGTAATTTTGTAATCTTTGTTTCACAAGTTTTGTATCTCGATGTAAAGGCGAGCTGTTGGTCTGTAGTCAGACTTGTGCCTCAAACTTTAATGAGATAGTATTTGTTTCTTGAACTTGTGTTTTGTTAGCGTTTGCGATTGCCGACAGTTGTAGGAGTAATTCTGAATGGTGATCTGCGGAGTCGAATCAAGTGTTGAACTCCAAACGCGTCGTTTGAAGAATTTCAGTAGCTGTGGGAGCAATTCCGAATGGTGATCCGCTTCGTACTCACTTAAAAGCAAGTAGTTGAAGTGGAGTCAAACCAAGTGTTGGACTCCAAGCGCGTCGTTTAAAAGATATCAACAACTGTAGGAGCAATTCCGAATGGTGATCCTCTTCGTACTCACTTAAAAGTAGGTAGTTGAGGCGGAGTCGAACCAAGTGTTGGACTTCAAGCGCGTCGTTTAAAAAATATCAACAGCCGTAGGAGCAATTCCGAACGGTGAACCACTTCGTATTCGCTTAAAAGTAAGTAGTTGAAGCGGAGTCGAACCAAGTGTTGGACTCCAAGCGTGTTGTTTGAAGAGTTTCAGCAGTTTTGGGAGCAATTCCGAATGGTGAACCACTTTGTACTCGCTTAAAAGCAAGTATTTGATGCGGAGTCGAACCAAGTGTTGGACTCCGAGCGTGCCGTTTTAATGCAAAAAATTTTGTAAGTACAATTAGACTGCTCAAAAATAGAGAACTTGTGGGGATAAATTGCTTTTATTGAAAACAATTAGGCGGCCACTTCTAAGTTGCGAGCCGCTCTTACACTTTGATAAAGAAAATACAAATAAAAACTTTTGATATGTTTTATGGAGCGCTCTTAGGGAAGTTGCTTGGAGCGGTGTTTGGACACCCTCTTGGTACTTCATCAAGTGCTCCGCGTTCAATGTCTTCGGTATTCCCCTGCCCCCCGGGTCTTCGCGTTGATACGCGCCTGGGCGAATAACTTGGAGACCCTATATGGACCTTCCCAATTGGGTGCTAGCTTGTCTTTTTTGCTCGAAATGGAGATTGACAGCTTCCGGAGTACTAGATCCCCCTCTTTGAGATTAGCGGGGCGGACCTTTTTGTTGTAAGATTGCATTATCCTGCGCCGGTAGGTCTCTTGTTAGATGACAGCTCTTTCGCGGACCTCATCTATGACGTCCAAACAGTTGCGAAGCTGGTTCGCGTTCTGTGCTTCACTGTAGGCTATCAGTCAGGGTGAAGGCAGACCCACTTCTAAGGGGATGAAAGCTTCGAAACCATATGTGAGGTTGAAGGGGGACTCACCTGTCGGAGTTCTCTCGGTGGTGCGATAGTTCCAAATCACGTTGGGGAGCTGTTCGACCCACAACCCCTTGGTAGATTTATCAAGCCTCTTCTTTAGGCCGGAGAGTATTTGTCGATTTGCGTTCTCTGCTTGGCCATTGGACTGATGGTGGACTATCGAGGAGAACCGTTGCTGGATGCCGAGGTCGGCGCTGAAGTTGCGAAAGGTTGCTCCTGTGAATTGAGTCCCGTTGTCGGTTACGAGGATGCGGGGTACCTCGAACCGGCAAATGATCTTCCAAAAGAACCTTTGGACCTTGTGCTCGGTAATCGTCGAAAGAGGTTCAACCTCGATCCACTTTGAGAAGTAGTCTATCGCCACGACTAAGAACTTCAGCTGGCCCGACGCTAGAGGGAAGGGTCCGAGCAAGTTCATCCCCCACATTGCTAAAGGGATTGGACTTGCCAGGGAAGAGAGTTGGGCTTGTGGTAGGCGACAGATCGGCGAGAATCTCTGGCAGGAGTCGCACTGGTGAACATACTCTTCGGAGTCACTTAGGAGTGTGGGCCGGAAGTAGCCGTAATTTAGTAGTTTGCGGGCGAGGGATCTCGCTCCCAAGTGCGCGCCACACATACCATCATGGGCCTCCTTCAAGGCGTAGAGTGCTTCATCGGGGAAGAGGCACCCCCGGTAGGGCCGGCCGTCGATCTAAGTGTAGGAGCGTTTGTACATGACTCCATCAAGAAGTGTGTACCGCTCGGCGCGGGTCTTGATCCTCCTCGCCTCCTTTGGGTCTTCTGGAAGGATTCCATCTCTAAGGTACTCGAGGAGGGGCTTCATCCAGTTCTCCCCAAGTGTTAGGGGCAAGGTTTCCATCGGCTCTGGGTTATCTTCATCGATGCTTGGTTGGGGGGAGGATGGCGGGAGGTGGTCGTCGGGGTTGCGGCGACAACATGATGGGGGATTGGGGAAGACGAAGGAGTGGGTTCTTTTTTCTTGTGATCGGGATCTGGGGTAGAGGAAGAAGAAGATGAAGAAGGGGATTGTGAGTAGGGGATTAGGGTTGTGTTGGGAATTTGGGAAATTAGGGTTTGGGTAATTTTAGTTGGGGATTTTTTAAATTTGGGGTAGATTTTAGAGTTTATCACAAATCCTAAAATTGTATTAGGATTTATCACAAACCCTAATAATTTGGATCTCACTTGTATCACAGAGAGAGAGAAAGAGCAAAACTCAACACAATTTTTTAATCAAGAATAGCATGCTTTCTCATTAATCTCAAGTCTTATAAATAGGCTCAAAATACATCTTGATACATCTCTCAAAATATTCTCAAAATTTTGAAAATTCAAAAAAAGATTACATATGGCTATAATTGCCAGAAACAAATATGGTACTGAAATAAAATCCTAAACTAAATAAGCAGCTGTCCTAGACGACGCCTGCGCTGATAGAAACGCCCGAATCGTCTTGAAACGATGTCCTCATCATTCTCCTCCGGTGGGAGAGGGCTTGACCCAGTCGAGTCAAAACCAGTCCTCCTGTCATAGTGCTCCAAAAGGTCTGGATCCAAGCGCTGGAGCTCTCCATGATCTATCTAAGTGTTTTCCGACTTCGGCTTGTTTTTCCAACTTACCAAATATCTATGAGTACCACCATCTCTAGTAGAGATTATCTGATCATCTTAAATATTATCCAATTCTTCTGTCGATGGGTAAGTAGTATCTGGTAGTGGAGGTAATGGGAGAATCTCACCATTAGGCTGCAGGGTAGGCTCATCTATAAGAGGATTTCTAGGGTTAAATTCTGGGCCTTTATAGGGTACTAGATCCTCAACATTGAAAGTTTTACTGATGCCAAAGCCTTCGTGGAGGTCAACAACATAGGCATTATCATTGATTTTATGAAGAATTTTAAATGAGCCTGCAGCACGTGCATTCAATTTATTAACGGATCCCGCGGGAAACCGTTCCGGACGAATTTGAACCATCACTTCGTTACCCACATTAAAAGTTTTAAACTTCCTTCTAATATCAGCTCTTAACTTGTAGTTAAAATTATTTTCATTAATTTTCTTGAAAATTTCTCTATGTATGTCATGAATGCGGGATGCAAATGCAGATGCAGACTCAGAGACTTGGTGATGTTCTAACATGGGGGCAAGATCTATGCGCTGCCTAGGATGATAACCGTGTACAACTTCGTGTGGACTCATACCAGTGGTTCTATTCCTAGATGTGTTATAAGCAAATTCAGCAACCGTTAATTTTAAATTTCATGTTCCCAAGTTCTCTCCCACAAGAGTACGTAAGAGATTGTCAAGACTCCGATTGGCAACCTCAGTCTGTCCATCTGTTTGTGGGTGGAATGCTGACGAAAACTTCAATTTTGTACCTAACTTGTGCCATAGGGTCTTCTAAAAATAACTCGTGAATTTTACATCCCTATCAGACAGAATGGTTTTTGGCAACCTATGTAGCTTCACAATATTATCAAAGAAGATCTGAGCCACACGGGATGCATCGAAAGTTTTCGAGCACAGGAGGAAGTGGGCCATTTTAGAAAAACGGTCCACGACGGCAAGAATGGAGTCTTGTTTCTTTTGTGTTTTCGGTAAGCCTAACACGAAATCCATACTCACGTCTTCCCAAGGGCGACTGGGAACAGGTAATGGAGTATACAGGCCTGTGTTCTGTTTTTGTTGCTTGGCAAGTTGACAGGTGTGACATCTGTTAATAAGTCTCACAACGTCTCTCTTTAGCTTCGGCCAGTAAAACCTATGTTTCACAACATCAATGGTCTTGCAATGCCCAAAATGTCCAGCAAGGCCACCAGCGTGCAATTCCCAAACAAGATACTCTCGTAAGGATGTACTAGGAACGCACAGTTTGGAGCGATAGAAGAGATAATCATCTTTCAAGAAATAATCATCTCTCACTCGAGTTATGCCATCCTTCAAAGAAGTGTAGATCTCGTGAAAATCTGGGCAGGTGGCATACTCATCTCCTAATCTAACCAATGATTTCGGTGCGCAGTGTAGATAAGATCATGTGACAACGACTTAGCGCATCCACGGCCTTATTATCAATTCCTTTTGTGTGCCTAATGGTATATGAATATTTTTGTAAGAACTCTATTCATCTAGCATGTCTCGGATTCAACTTTTGTTGAGAATTAAGGAATCTTAAGGCCTCATGGTCTGAGAAGATCACGAATTTTTGCGGTAGGAGATAATGTCGCCAATAGCGAATTGACTGAATGACCGCATAGAACTCCTTGTCATAGATGGAGTATTTTTGTTTTGCTTCGTTCAGCTTTTCACTGAAATAAGTAACATGATGACTCTCTTGACTGAGAACTCCACCTATACCAATACCAGAAGCATCGCACGTTACTTCGAAGACTTTAGTGAAATCAGGCAACCTCATGACAGGTATCTGAGTCATTCTCGTCTTGATCTCTTCGAAGGCTTTCATGGCTTCTTTTGACCAGACAAACTCACATTTCTTCAAACAGTCAGTTATCAGAGCCATGATCGTGCTAAATCCTTGCACAAACCGACGATAAAAGGTGGCTAGGCCATGGAAACTCTGCACATCACGAATATTGCGGGGCTCAGGCCACTCTGTAATAACTCATATCTTTTCTGGGTCTGCAGATACTCCTCTGGTAGACACAATAAATTCTAGAAAGATAGTCTGATCGGAGAGGAAGGTACATTTGGTAGGATTAGCATAAAGATGTTCCTTCATCAAAATACCGCAAATCTATCTCAAATGGTCAAGATGTTGCCCAACGGATCGGCTGTAAATGAGAATATCATCAAAGTACACCACAAGGAACTTGCCCATAAAGGGACGGAGTACTTGCGTCATGATTCTCATAAACGTGCTCGGGGCATTTGTCATTCCAAATGGCATGACCATCCATTCGTACAGGCCATTCTTCGTCTTGAAGGCGGTCTTCCACTCATCACCCGGACGAACACGTATTTGCTGGTAGCCACTTTTAAGATCAATCTTGGAAAAGATTGTGGCACCAGACATCATGTCCAACATGTCATCCAAACGAGGAATGGGAAAACGGTATTTCACTGTGATCTTGTTTATGGCACGGCTGTCCACACACATACGCCATGTTCCATCTTTCTTTGGCATCAATAGAGCAGGAATAGCGCAAGGACTTAAGCTTTCTCTGATGAAGCCCTTTGCCAATAACTCATCAACTTGCCTTTTCAACTCGGCATACTCTGTCGGATTCATCCGATAATGTGGCAAGTTAGGAAGACTCGCTCCCGGAACCAGATCAATAGCGTGTTGGATGTCACGCAATGGGGGCAACTGGTTGGGGAGGTCAGCAGGAAACACATCTGCAAATTCCTGTAGGATAGGAGTAAACTTGGGGTGGGATGAGTGATTTAGGATCTTTAGGGACTTCTCTCGCTGTGAGTAAGAGAATGGTAGCCCCTTTGTCAATTTCTTTCGTAAGTTCCTTTTCACCCATATACGTTACCTCATTGCCCTTTCTCGAGGGAGCCGGTGTTGTTTATGCTGTACTAGTTCGTGGTCTCACGGGTATGAGCTTTATTTTTAGTCTATCGTGCGGGAACATACATTGGTTGGATCGACCATATATGGTCACATCGTGATCGTATAACCAAGGTCTCCCTAAGATGACTTGACCCACATCCATTTTGAGCACATCACACCAAATTTTCTCTTTGTAAGCTTTGAAGTCCACAGGGACTAAGCATCGATGTGTTACTTGGAGTGTTGTTGCATCAATTCAAGATACTTTGTATGGACGTGGATGTGGTTCAGCCTTAAGTCCGGTCTTAGCTAAGACCGCAGAAGAGACAGCGTTGACGCAACTCCCACTGTCAACAATCACCTTGCAGTTTTTGCCACATATAGTCGTAAAGGGTGGAATATAGCAGTGCGCTTCCAATCATCTTCTTTTGGTTGGGACATGGCACATCTGACTACATTCAAGTGAGATGATTGGATAGGCCGAATACAGTGGAGATACTGGTCATCCTCTTCTTCACCGAAGTCATCGCCTTCAATAGGCTCATAAGAAAAGTCATTGTCAGAGTCGTCAGCAATGACAGCGGTACCCTCTACTATATTGATCCTACTGGGGCTGGGACAGTTGCTAGCAACATGACCATATTCTTTACATTTATAACACTTAGTGAGAGGGTCAATCTTAGTGTAATCTCTTTTGGTGTTCTTATCCTTATGTTTATCTCTATGTGAATTGAAATTTGAATTAGGTTTGCTGGGGTAAGATTTGTTGTGTGCTGAGAGGGAGGCTTAGGTCTAGATGGGTCAGTATAGGTCATTCTAGAGGAATGATCTCTCGAGTCGCTGGACCTAGACTGAGAACTAGCTTTAAACGAATCCATATCGAGGACTAGGGCGTAGGCTGTCGCTATTGAGTCCACATTTCTATGGATTAGCTCGTTCCTAAGGTCAGCTCGTAGTCCAGATCTGAACCTAGAGAGAGTTTGTTCTTCATTCTCTTTACCTAAAGCATTGCACCGAAGAAGGAAGTCATCAAACTTATCAACATATTCTTGTGTGGATTTACTTTTTTGATAAAGTTGGTTCCATGAATCTAGCAATCGGGTATGGAATGATAACGGTACATATCTCTCAGTGAGCTTCTCTTTCATGGCTTCCCAAGTGGCTATGGGTGCCAGGCCTCGGCCTCTGCGGGCATGTTCAAGATTGGTTCAGTGTTGTTGAGCTTTACCTATCAATTTCATAGCTGCAAATTTAACTTTAAGGGCTTCGCTCATGTCAAACAACACAAAGTAGTGGTTCATGGCACGGATCCAATCGAGGTAAGTTTGGGGTTTCATGTGACCTTCAAACTGGGGAACGCCAGCCTTAACGTTCTTCTTATATTGTTCGTCAGGGTCACGTTCTTGATGTTGATCGTCATGAACATTCTGACGATTGGCATGAAGCTCAGGGACAATGGTTTGATTTAACTCCACTTTCTTAAGCTTCTGATTGATATTGGCAAGAGTTGCTTGGATGGCAGCTAGGGTAGCGGAGATATCAGGGTTGTCCATTTCAGGTCGGGGAAGTCCAGGGTTTTTAATTGGGTGATTTGGAAGGGATAAGAAAGGTTCTTCAGAGTCAGTGATGGTGCTGCGAAGACGCATTCACCAAAGTGGAAACTAGGGGTCGTGTGTGTCTTTTTAAAAAAAAATCTGAAATGACCTAAATAAAAAGAAAGAAAAAAAATAAAAGACTACACAATCCTAAATGAATACAAAAATTGATGCCTAAATGATGCAAGAACTAGGGTTTAATAATCTTCGTTCGGATACCAAAATGATGTAAACCTAACCGTAAAATAGAGAATTTCCAAAGATTTTTAATGGATTAATTTTATCAACACGTAGGTGCGGTTCAAAGTTGGAAATTTTAAACAATTAATTGGTTGGATGGATTTTTAAGAACTGAATCACGTTAACAATCCCAATTAATAATTCAACTCTACAATCAATAATTAAATCCCTAAGTGTTCTTAGCAAGTAATAGGTTTAATATTGATTCGTACTCTACTCAAGCATGTGGAACACTCAATCTCAGTTATTTTTGTGGACGACAGGCAAATCAGATAATATAATAGATAATAGGGCAGTAGAACACAAATATTTAATAGTGGAAAGAGTATATCGAGTGCGAAGAAACCAGCGTAGATCTCGGAGTTGGACAGCAACTAAGAACACAGCACTCCAAGAACAGCCATGGCAGCAAGACTATCAAGAGCACCGGCGGCAACTGCGAAGATGGGGGCCACGGATCTGGCCGACGGCCTGGATGCGGCGTCGATTGGGGCGACGCAGGCCAGCGCCGGGGGTCGCACTTGTTGAGGACGTCGCGTCGACCAGGAGACGATGCGAATGCTGGGGTGTCGATGGAGGGTTGCGGGGTGAAGGAAGCGGATGAAGGGAGGGGCGAGGGCGTCAGGGTTTGATGGTGATGGTTGCGGGGAGGATGGCGGGAGGTGGTCGTCGGGGTTGCGGCGACAACATGATGGGGGATTGGGGAAGACGAAGGAGTGGGTTCTTTTT
The DNA here is from genome assembly GCA_017893485.1 of Hemerocallis citrina. NCBI lineage: Eukaryota > Viridiplantae > Streptophyta > Magnoliopsida > Asparagales > Asphodelaceae > Hemerocallis > Hemerocallis citrina. The sequence goes on from CM030365.1 coordinate 224,222,295, forward strand.
TCTTGTGATCGGGATCTGGGGTAGAGGAAGAAGAAGATGAAGAAGGGGATTGTGAGTGGCAGCTGGTGTAGGAGTAGGGGATTAGGGTTTTGTGTTGGGGATTTGGGAAATTAGGGTTTGGGTAATTTTTGTTGGGGATTTTTTTAATTTGGGGTAGATTTTAGAGTTTATCGCAAATCCTAAAATTGTATTAGGATTTATTACAAATCCTAATAATTTGGATCTCACTTGTATCACACAAAGAGAGAGAGGAACAACAAAACTCAACACAATTTTTTAATCAAGAATAACATGCTTTCTCATTAATCTCAAGGTCTATAAATAGGCCCAAAATACATCTTGATACAAATCTCAAAATATTTTTAAAATTTAAAAAATTCAAAAAAGATTACATATGGCTATAATTGCCAGAAACAAATATGGTACTGAAGTAAAATTCTAAACTAAATAAGCAGATGTCCTAGGCGACGCCTGCGCTGATAGAAACGTCCGAATCGTCTTGAACCGATGTCATCATCAGAAAGATTACATATGACTATAATTACCAAAAAAACAAATATGGTATTGAAATAAAATACTAAATTAAATAGAATTGATGTCCTCATCATAATGCAATCTTACAACAAAAAGGTCCGCCCCGCTAATCTCAAAGAGGGGGACCTAGTACTCCGGAAGCTGTCGATCTCCATTCCGAGCAAAAAAGACAAGCTAGCACCCAATTGGGAAGGTCTGTATAGGGTCTCCAGAGTTATTCGCCCAGGCGCGTATCAACTCGAAGACCCGGGGGGCAGGAGAATACCGAGGACATGGAACGCAGAGCACTTGATGAAGTACCAAGAGGGTGTCTAAACACCGCTCCAAGCAACTTTCCCAAGAGCACTCTATAAAACATGTCAAAAGTTTTTATTTGTATTTTCTTTATCAAAGTGTAAGAGCGGCTCGCAATTTAGAAGCGACCGCCTACTTGTTTTCAATAAAAGCAATCTATCCCCACAAGTTCTTTATTTTTGAATAGTCTAATTGTACTTACAAAATTTTTTGCATTAAAACGGCATGCTCGGAGTCCAACACTTGGTTCGACTCCGCTTCAAATACTTGCTTTTAAGCGAGTACGAAGTGCACTATTCGGAATTGCTCCCACAGCTGTTGAAACTCTTCAAACAACATGCTTGGAGTCCAACACTTGGGTTGACTCCGCTTCAACTACTTGCTTTTAAGCGAGTACGAAGTGGTTTACCATTCGGAATTGCTCCTACAGCTGTTGATATTTTCTAAACGATGCGCTTGAAGTCCAACACTTGGTTCGACTCCGCTTCGACTACTTGCTTTTAAGTGAGTACGAAGCAGATCACCATTCAGAATTGCTCTTACAGCTGTTGATATTTTCTAAACGACGCGCTTGGAGTTCAACACTTGGTTCGACTCTACTTCAACTACTTGCTTTTAAGTGAGTACGAAGCGGATCACCATTCGGAATTGCTCCCACAGCTACTGAAATTCTTCAAACGACGCGCTTGGAGTCCAACACTTGGTTCGACTCTGCTTCAACTACTTGCTTTTAAGCGAATACGAAGCAGATCACCATTCGGAATTCCTCCTACAACTGTCGGCAATCGCAAATGCTAACAAAACACAAGTTCGAGAAACAAATACTATCTCATTAAAGTTTGAGGCACAAGTCTGACTACAGACCAACAACTCGTTCTTACATCGAGATACAAAACTTGTGAAACAAAGATTACAAAATTACAGAGCTACTTTAACCCCTCCTAGGGAGTGGAATGCTTTTCTTAAGTGATAGATGAGGTCGGCGAACACCATGTTGCTGCGATCGTACATCTCTGTAGGTCTCCAAACCGGCGAGTCGAGTTGAGTCTCCGGCACCTAAGAGCCTAAGCGTTGCCCCGACTGAGGCTCCACTCGATGAACCGGTCATTCCGCTCTGTGCCTCCCCTGGTGCCTCGAGACAGGGGGCGAGCGTAACGCCAGCTCATGGAATGACCTCCCTTGGGAATATTCACCTCGGAGGCAAGAAGTGGTTCTGACGTTGCTCCCCTCGGAAAGACATCGTAGCCGATGATTCTCCACCTCTTACTCAACGACTTGTTCCTTCAGCGAGTCATCCGTTACCCTGATCTTCAAACGAGGCATCCGACTCGAACTTCCCACACGAGAAGCCTCGGTGATGGTCCTTCGAAGCTGCGCCGTCTCCAGGCTCTTCTCGAGTACCACATTCTTCAGACCATCTCTCTCAGCTCTGAGTTTGAACAAAGACTGACGAAGGAATTTGAGCCTCAAGCCTTGGTTAAAGGCCATCGAGGGACTCGTCTCCTCCCTTTCAGGGGGAACTTTGCGAGCCTTCTCCTTTAGCCGTTTCAACTCGGAGGTGCGACGGGCTAACGTTAGCTTAAGATAGTCTAGTTCCGACTCGGACTTGAAGAGCCTCTGTCGACTTTGAGTAACAGCTAACCTAGCAAGCCTTAGATTCGACCGGAGGCGAGATACTTCGGTCACCTCAACCGTTTGAGCTGCTTCGACCATTTGATACGCTTCGGCGATCTGAAAAGGCAAGGACATGACGATACTAAGTTTAAGAAGCTCCTACAGGGACAGCTCACATGCAAAACATAACTCAAGCTCAACACTTAGTCAATTTTCATTAAAATCCACCACTATAAAAAGCGGTGGCCAGTCCGCTATTAGGCATCACTACAAAAGATTCTAGGCGAAAATCTACGACTAAAATACAAAGAAGAAACTAAGGAAGTTGAGTATCCACCTCGGCGGATGGATCCACCACGAGCGCTAGTTCGTGTTCGCCCCCCTCAGCTGTCCCCGACGGTGGTGCCATCGCCAGCGGGGGGTCCGTCACTATGGCCTGCTCGCCGTCAGCGTTATCTCCTCCCTCGATCTCTGTTCCCTCCTCGTCAGGGAATAAGTACCCCGAACAGTCGAAGCCGGAGAGACGTTCGCCGACATCCTTCAGGACCTTAGCATAGGCCTTTCACATATTTTTCTCCAGGTAGCCGATGGCCTCCTTCTCCGCCACGGCCTTGGCCTCGACCTCATGTATGGTTATGTCCCTCTCGAAGGCGGCCGTCTCCCTCTCAGCTGCTCTCTACCGAGCCATCTCTTCCTTCTCCAAGGCGGCGGACTCTTTCGTCTTCGCCAACGCCTCCTCTAGAAGCTTGATCTCCTTGGCCCGCGTCTCTGCCAAAAGTGCGGCCGCCTCTAACTCTCGTTTAGCCTTCGACCGCTCAATTCTCTCCCGGTCTTGCAGAGCCTGCAGCTCTTTCTCCTGCTCTGCCACTCGCCTCATCAAGTGGCTAAAGTGGCAGATCGCCTACGAGAAAACAAGCAGTGTAAGAGTCGAACGAACAAGGAGAACAAGAGTCGAGCGAATAACTTCACATCTGGAGCTTGCCGTCATTTGTGCCTTGGCGATCTCCAAGGCAGAGTCGCCCACAGTCTCGTGCTCCATCGAAGCCTTATCCTTGTGCGTGGCCAGGTTGCGAACGGTGTCCATGCAGCTCGTCGAGTCCCTGAGGAAACCGTCGTGCTTTAGGACCTGCCAATCCGGTACAAAGATCCTCTTTAGCTCGTCCGTCAGCATGACCTCGGCCACCGCCGTGCGAGGCGGAGCCTGAAGAGCGAGCGTGGTCGAAAGGTCAAGTTCTTTCGCCAGCTGAACAACTGAAGCAGGCACGGCCTCCAAGTCGACAACGGGAGCGACGACGCTCTCGCTTCTGATCGCCTTCGACGGTGTTGGGCGGGTAACGACACGTTTCCTCTTCTTTTCAACCCGCTTGCCGCTCAGAGTCGAACGCCTGTTCATGATATCGTCGAAGTCCATATCGGCAGATCCTGCAGTGAAAGTGCGAAAACAAGGTAAGAATTTTTATACTATCAAAATGTTCAGAAGTGCGATCGACGTAAAGAACTCGTACTAGGGTTCATCAGACTAAGGCCTCCCACAAAGAGGCCCTCCTCGGAGATATCCTTCCAGTGCATCGTAGGCTGATCCAAGAGGGTGCCGACTATTTCGTCCTCCTCAGGGCTCCAGGTCAGCTCCTTCTTCGCCCTCTTCGGCACATCTTCCCTCCACATCGTGGGGATGTCCCACGGCTTCTTACCCCGAACGAGGAAATACTTATCTTTCCAGCACTTCATGGAGTTAGGGTTGTTGATCAACTTAATGCCCTTCCGAGCAGTTAGGTAGAAGCAATACTCCGTTCGTGTCTTTTGGTGGATCTTGTATAGACGGCGAAGCACGTTGAGTGGCTCGATCCCTACGAACCCCGTGACGTGCCTCCAAATGTTCGGCATAAGCTGTATTGGGCATACCCCGTACCATTGCAGCACCGCCCTTACGAAGGGGTGGAGAGGAAGGTGCAGCCCAGCGTTGAAGGCGTCGAAGGGAAACACGCACATGTCAGAGGGAAGCGAAGTGCAAGACCTGATCCCTGGGCCAGGGACGAGGAGATCGAATTCCGGAGGGATCATGAGCACATCCGGACGATTCGCAGGTCCGACTCTTTTCGAACGCTGACAAAATTCGTTCGCCTCCGTGCGTTCCCTTGGCGCGTTCTCCTCGTAAAACTGCGCCAGGCCTTGCTCCCCACGCTTTAGCTCCCTTGCCCCATACGGTCGAATTGCCCCAAGGGTTGACACGGCGATCGAATGCCTTCCGAACTCGGGCATCCTCCGGTCTTTCTGCACTACGGTTCCCCCCACCGACGAAGAAAAAGCCGCCTCTCCGCCGTCCTCTTCGACAACAAGATCCTCCTCTGCAACTGCTTCGACTTTCGGAGAGGACAGGACAACGATGCCCTTCCCCTTGTCGATCCTAGAAGCAGTGGACCGGGGGGCTACTTCGCCGGAAGACACCCTAGACATCCCTTAAAATTAAAATAAATTACCTGTGAAGTGACAACCACGGTCGGAAAGTATGCCGGAGAACGGAAAAGATCACCGGAGACTCCGATCAAAGCTCTGAAGAGAAAGAAAACTCCGACAAGGTGAAAATGAAAAGTGAGGTAAAAAGGGAAGAGGGTGGAGATTTATGGTAAAACTTAGTGGGCTTGGGCCGGAAAGCTTAATGGGCTCTTACGAAGCCCAAAAAGCACGGAATTCTAAGCAGTCAGAATGCAAAACGACAAAAGAGAAGCAACTTGAAGCGACTTAAATGTCGATGACCAGTCAACGTCTTCCAAGCTCGACACTCTTTTGCTAAGCTCAACACTTTGCTCGCCAAGCTCGCCGCAGATGTCAAACAGACGTGTTTCCGAGCTGAAAACACCCAAAATTGCGTTGAACAGTCAACGTCTTCTAAGCTCAACACTTCGCTCGCCAAGCTCGTCGCAGATGTCGAACAGACGTGTTTCGAGCTGAAAACACCCAAAATTGTGTTGACCAATCAATGTCTCCGAAGCTCAACACTTTGCTCGCCAAGCTCGCCGCAAATGTCGAACCGACGTGTTTCCGAGCTGAAAACACTCAAACTTGTATTGACCAATCAACATCTTCCAAGCTTGACACTTCGCTTGCCAAGCTCGCCGCAGATGTCGAACTGAAGTGTTTCCGGGCTGAAAACACCCAAAATTGCGTTGACCTGTCAACGTCTTCCAAGCTCGACACTCCGCTCGCCAAGCTCGCCGCAGATGTCGAACAGACGTGTTTCCGAGCTGAAAACACCCAAAATTGCGTTGACCAGTCAACGTCTTCTAAGTTCAACACTTCACTCGCCAAGCTCGCCGCAGATGTCAAACAGACATGTTTTCGAGCTGAAAACACCTAAAATTGCGTTGACCAGTCAACGTCTCCGAAGTTCAACACTTCGCTTGCCGCAGATGTCCAACAGACGTGTTTTCAAGCTGAAAATACCCAAAATTGCGTTGAACAGTCAACGTCTTCCAAGCTCGACACTTTGCTCGCCGCAGATGTCGAACAGACGTGTTTCTGCACTGAAAACACCCAAAATTGCGTTGACCAGTCAACGCCTTCCAAGCTCGACACTTCGCTCGCCAAGCTCGCCACTTCGCTCGCTAAGCTCGTCGCAGATGTCGAACAGATGTGCTTCCGAGCTGAAAACGCCCAAAATTATGCCGCAGATGTCGAACAGACGTGTTTCCGAGCTGAAAACACCCAAAATTGCGTTGACCAGTCAACGTCTTCCAAGCCCGACGTTTCGTTTGCCAAGCTCGCCACTTCGCTCGCCAAGCCCGCCGCAGATGTCTAAAAATTGCGTTGACCAGTCAATGTCTTCCAAGCTCGATATTTCGTTCGCTAAGTTCACCACTTCGCTCGCCAAGCCCGCTGCAGATGTCGAACAGATGTGTTTCCGAGCTGAAAACACCCAAAATTGCGTTGACCAGTCAACGTCTTCCAAGCTCGACATTTCATTCGCCAAGCTTGCCACTTCGCTCCCCAAGCCCGCCGCAGATGTCGAACAGACGTGTTTTCGAGCTGAAAATACCCAAAATTGTATTGACCAGTCAATGTCTGCCCACTGTTCGCCAAGCTCGGCATACCGTTCAACGCGTTCGACGCAACGTTCGCCACGTTTGACGTACTGTTCGGCGCGTTCGCCACACCGTTCGCCCAATTAGCCGAACAGATGTGTTTCCGAACTAAAAACGGGGAGTCTCTTCTCCTAGCCGTCGGATCGCCCAGAAATGCTCGCCGTTGCGTGATCAAGGCCCCAGATTCAGCCACGTCATCCGAGTGTTGATCCACCCTCAGATCATTCAGAAATGCACGTCGACGAGCGATGGACGATCCAGGTTTGTCCACGTCGTTAATTCGGTGATTAAATCTATTTTTATTTTATTAATTCGAACTATTTATTTAAAAATTGCAAAAATATAATTAAAAATTCAGGAAAAATAATTGAAAATTCTGAAAAATAATTATAAATTCGGAGAAATATTTTTGAGCCGTGGATAAATAATTATTGGTTAGAACAATTAATTAGTACTCTCGGAAAATAAATCATCGCTTTGTAAAATTGAATAAATGGTCCGAAAAAATAATATAAAATTGGAAAAAATCTCCAAAAAATCCAGAAGAGCCTAAGAACAATCTTGGGCATGCTGCCGGCTTAGAAAAGCACTGTTTCTCTTTGAACAAGATTCGAACCCCCCTTAGAACTCCGATAAAATCCTGAGTGCCATCAAAACCGCAAAACAACTCCCCAAAGGCTGTGACACAGTCTTTGGGGGTGGGGGGCTCGTGATATGGCTAGAAATGGGGTTAAATCGGAACCGTTCAAATAGGGCACAAATCTTAAAGTTCACAAGGGTAAAACAGTAATTTCACATACAAACAAGTCCGGAACCGGGTCTCTTCTCTTGGGCCTGATAACCCGCGAACGGATCTATTCAGCTGAGAACGGGTCCAAACCCGTTGAGAGGCAATCTAGGAAGTTCTGAAGAGATCCTGATCTGCCTTTATCCTGGGGAAGTAGTTCTAACCGCTTCTGCCCAGTCACACCGGGGAGTATGGATTCGTTCTTATCCCGAAGCAGATCACTACGGCGACTATAAGTACCCCCCTACCTCCTGCCGTTATAAGGTGATCACTCTTTGTCTACCTAAAGCTCTTTTCTTTTCTGAGTATTGACAAGTGCGTCGGAGGGTTCGTCTTTGGGATCCATCCCGGTGTTTCGAACGTTTGTGCAGGTCTACGGGAGCACCAAGGAGTCGGTATATCAACAAGGGAAGAGGTTAGATTTGACCCGTTCGAATTCATGCGAATCCGCAAATTCTATCTATTGCCCCCACACCAGATTCAGTGGCAACAGTCGGCGATCCGTTGGTGACTTTCGCTACGATGTTACATCGAAGCTTTCTCTCTAACTCTTCCGATTCCGGAGAAGTCTTGATCTCAACTCTCACATTGGCCTGCGGAGTGCCATTTCCGACTTTGCTCTCTTTTGGGTTCTCTACAGCTCGCTCTTTCTCATCCATTATTCTCTTGAGGTGTGGCGCCAAGGCTGTCGGTGGTGGTGCAGAAGAGAAGCCTACACTTCTGTCCTCTGAGATTTCCTTGTCTCTCCCCTTCCTCTTCATCTTGCAATCCTTGGCCTTATGTCCAGCCCCTTTGCACTTGTTGCACTTTGTGGGTTTGACACAATCGCTCTTCCAATGCCCCCATTGCCCACAGTTGTAGCACTCTGGTTCAACTGCCTGCTGCTCCTCTTTCTTGAAACGAAATCCTAAGGGAGCTCGTTTGGTAGCTATCTTGCTTACTGGTGCTGACTTTGGTGGTGAAGGGATCCTCGTCCTAGTCTTCCATCCCTCCTTGTCTTCAACAAAGGTGAGTTTCCCCTTGTTTCTAGTCTTCTGATGTGGTGGCGAACTATCAGAGCCGAGCGGGGAACCTCTCCTCGTAACCTCCGCGAACGAATCTCTACCTTTCGTCGGTGGCTTGTGAACTACTGTAGGGGAATTACTCCTGCTACGAGAGACGAAAACTCTCCTGTTCTTCCTCTCCTCTTTCTCTTCTCTATAGTTTACTTTTGCCTCAACTTTGAGATAGCGGTTGTGGCTGTCCTGACGGCGGCGTTCCGCCGTCCTGTTCTTCTCACTGACAAACCTGAGTGGACCTGTGACAGTAGTCGGCGGCCTCTGTTCTTCCCTGCGCTGGTGCTCTTTCTCAGTGACGGATCCTCTCCTCATCTTTTTCCAGTTCTCTAAGCATCATCGTGGTTGATGGCAAAGAATGTTTCTTCTCTCGTACCAAATCTTGCACACCCAAGTTGGGTATGAGGATCACTGTGCACAGAAATTTATTCAAAGGAGTATGCAAAAGCAAAAAAAGCAAAGAAAGAAGAAAAAAAACTCTGATTTTATTATTCAATAAACCAAAACTGAAAAGCTTAAAAACAAATTTTAATGGTAAACCGTCAATATTTATATATATAATAAACCATTCCTGCAACTCACAGCTCACAAGATCTGCACGTGCCTGCAATCTTGTTTGAGCTAGTTTTAGAATTATTTTTTAATATATAAATAAATATGGATTTTGTATTATGATTAGTATTTTAAAATTTTGAGTTATGTGCTTATGAAATAAGAATCTTTAAGCTTTATTGCTTCAGCGTATCTCTTGGGGAGTTCTGATTAATGTGCACTTATCATGTTCCGACCTTCTCTTAGCTGAATTTGATATCAGAGAGAGATGTTCCCCACTATTAGCATCATGACAATAAAAATTCCTGACCCTTTTCTTTGCTGCCTTCTGTTAACTGTATACTGTATTCCAGACTGATTGAGGAGATGGTTGTGGTCATCATCACAACTTTTAGGACTGTTTTTCCTTAACATCAGACAGTAGACATCCACTGGACTCTCAAGATGCTACTAGCTGTTTAGTTGCCCGGTCAACTACACCATCCAACTGTTCTACATAAAATCAAAACCTGGAGATGTGAGTGAGGACATCAATTTCCTTAGAGTGGAACAGTCTGGTCTGGCTGGTATTAGCCTCCACATCACCATGATAAGACCAATGGGCAGTCAGGCCCAAAAAATTCAAGAAATTGGGAGGCATGCATACGATTCTACATAATTCTATGTTATTTGCACGTGGTGTTAAGTTTGTTTTGTAGTCCCCATTGTTCAAAATTATTGTAGCATAAAATTGAGCCCAAGAAGAAGTGTTGTCCCCATATCACATTGATGTGAATGATTGTAGGTTTCTTTATTTGGAATAGGCACAGATACAACACGTCTCTGATTGTATTTATAGCTACCCTATTAACACTTGCGACAATATCACATAGTGTATTTCACTTCGATCGCCCATAAGATTAGACCCTAAAACTCATTCTAAGGCTTAAGGTTAGCCTATGTCACATAAGTCTTCACTTCACAGTAACAATTTCCCTAGGGTTATGGCTAGTCTAAAATCACACTAGTCACTAACACTTGTTTCTAGAACTTGACCATAATTCTAGAGTCACATACTATCATGCACTTAGCACTAGCTCCTAGGGTATTACCTTGGCCTAGAGGCGTACACATCTGACATTCCTAGGATATTACTATAACCTAGGGTTGCACACTCCACTCTACAGTCGCACCTATATCCTAGGCTAACTCTATTCCTTAATACTCATTGGTTCTTTTCCTAGGTGTCTAACCTACGCTCTGATAAGTGCATAAATGCAGGTTAATATGAATGATTGTCTAAACAATGTGGAAGTCAGAGTTTGACATTGGTTTACACAATTCAGGGTCTTTTGAAATAAAAAAATCCTGTCCGAAGCTCGGTGGTTGGGATTATTTAGTTAGGATGTCTTAATATTTTGATCATTTTCTTGTTTAGATTAGCTTTTAATATTATTTTATATTCATGTTTAGATTAGCTTTTGATTGCTTGATACCTTTAGTATGTATTAGTCAATTGGAAGGATTGAAGATGCTTAGAGAACATCATGTACTAAGTTAATGACACTTCTACCCTCATGTTGACGTATAATTTCTTTAGAACACCCCTTCATTTCAGTTAGAGGATTGATCAACATTAATTTAATTTATTTTATTTCTTCTTCTTGTGTGGATTGCAACTGCTGTGTTTGAGAGCTTTCTGGTGGATGAGAGAGATAAGTGAGAAGGTGGGCAATTGAAAATGGGGTTCAAGTGAAAGGTTGTTAGGTCATGTAGGGGCCATAGTATGACTAGTTTAGGTGCAAATGGAAAAAAAGAGCAAGTGGAGAAAAATAGAGTATTCACTAATAAAATATTGCATCAGGGTATTAAGTACTAAAAACCTGAAATTATAGTGTATTTATCAATAATTAGCCTTAATAAATCCTTAACCAGCCAAAAAAAAAAAACTTAAAAATTTGTATTTGTGGTTCTGCACTGCTTACGGGGATTTTTCAACAATTTTTGCAGCAATAATCTATAAGTAATGTCTTCTCTTAGAGTAAAAACATTTTCGCTATCGTACTGGTCCGATTGAGCTGATTCAAGTTCACTTGAAATCTTGTCTCAAACCCTATCCATTGAGGTGCCTCTCAAATCCATTTATAAAGCTTCAGTTCTGGGGTTTTGTTTCCGGATGTGTTCTTAAGTTTTATTTTGGAGAGTTCATTGTGCAGAACTTATAAATTAATTTTATTATTTTGTTCAATTTTTAAAATAGAAAAATTGGGTTCTCTCAAGTCCAAACAAACTGAAACTCTTCAACCTATACGAAATCCTAGTCCTAAGGGGGACTTTACCAAAGCAAACTTGCAAATAGACATCCTAAATTTAAAAGAATCCAATCCTATTTAAACAAGAAAAGCAGTAGGTTATTCAACAAATTACTAAGTCTTACCTGCTATTTGATATATGTGCCCGTTGAGCTGTGCGGTATCTACATGTGGTTCAGGATGCATCTTAGTGTCGACCTGACTTTATCTTGAAATCCAATCTAAATGAAAATTCGCAGCTACTTTTTAAATCTATGGTTCACACGCTTAAATCACAGCCTGTAGTTTCAAATATGCTCATTTTTGTGCAGTTGCACGGAGCTATAGTGCATAGCCTAACCTTTTCCTTGACCATTGATCTTTTTTAGCTTGGTCTTGGATGCTCCTCTGGCTTGGGCTTGTAAATCCCTTATGTTACACCAAAATTCGTTAAGAAGGATCATCTGGATAGTGGCTATGTTTCCATTCCAGAACTTGCTTTTCGATTATCCTTGCTAAATCTATCTGGTCAAAATCAGAACTGAATGCCGTACTCTATCCTATATTCCCACCTCTTGATTATCTTCATATTGGTTGCATTAGTACAAAGCACAAATACTCAGATTTGCAAATTTGTCTTGTCAGAAACGTGTCGGTGTCCTGTATCATACAGTAGATACCCTATATGACACTAGCTATTTGATAGGGAAGGAGCTGGGTATGGGATCTGAAGACTATGATGCCAAAAATGGCGGTGGTTATATAAGAACTTGGAGGAAATAGGAGAATCAGTCAAACGAAGGACAGCAATTATTCCTTAGTTTCAATCATAAAAGTACACTTGTGCTCTGCGGTATTACTTAGCTTTTACGCCGGCTTAGAAAATATATCTACCAGAAAACCGAACATTAAGAAGAAACAGTAAATCCTATATTTCCTATCAAGAAACAAAAAATTAGAGTAAGCTTAAAATTTAATCTGACTACCAATGAAAGCTAAATATATCTTATCTCATTTGAACATACTTAGGCCAATACGAAGATAAGCTTGCTAGATCTCCTAGGATATTACACTGCGATGCTTCTTAGAGCCTCGTATTTGAGAATCCAATCAATCCTTACTGCATCTATCGTGTTCTGGAAGCTATACCTGCAAAACTCGTTTTTGGTTCTGGTGGTAAGAAATCTCTATGTGAGGCAGTGTTAACTTTCAGTAGTGTTTGTGAATTTTGTGTCGGTGTCGTGTAACTCGTGTTTTCCTTGTCGTACATTTTCGTGCTTCCTAGCTACATTGTCCTTGGGAGTGGGGGGGAGAGATGAGAAAAGTGTATGAAAGAAAGAAGCATTAGAAAGAGAGTGGTGGGAGAGGTGGAAGGTAACTTAGAGTAAGAGGTCATGGTCACTCAGGGTTATGAGTCAGGAATTTTCTGCACACAAAATTATAGTTGTGATAAACAGGTCTTGTCTGATTAGGTTAGTTGAGATTTGGTCAAGTTCTTTTTGTCCTGAATGTCTTATCCCTTAAAGAACGATTAGACAATGAGGTATGGTTAGGAAAATGGCGTCTGGTAAAAATAACCTTAAGCTGTTGTTTCTAGGTGCATAAACATCATATTTCTGATGAATGAAAAATTTCTTTTATGCCAGTTGCTGGTTGCTACATTGTAATGCCAATGTTTAATCGATCATCAGTAATACTTGTTCTGGCAGTCACCCAAAGCTTGCATTCTTTTTAGTCATTGTGGCCTACTACCCTTGTATTGAGCATACTGCCGAGCTTAAATTTTGATATCAATTTGTCTGCTGTTTTATAGGTGCAGAACCTGTTAGCAACAAATTGATATCATTGGTCATGTTCCTATTTATTTACCATCCATTTATAGCAGCAAGTTCGTCTGGACTGTATACTTAACCAACCATATGCTACTATCTGTTTTCTATGCATTTACTGAAGTTTTTTAGTCCTGCAAATTTGGGCTTGGGGGGCCTCTCTTATTCTGTCAAGTCCTTGCAAAATCTGCTTATCTTTTATTCTGCCTAATCTTCATTGACCTGTTGCTAATCTTTTCGAGATTGACTAATTCTCAATTTAATTTGCATTACAGGTTTTCTTCTCTGCGGTATAGTCTGCATAACATCAATGTCAACAGGATCCGCACAACAAATAATTTGTATGTAAAACTGCTCTATGTATGATGTAGCTTTTTAAATAATTCCATCTTATATATTGGATTGCAATGGAAGCTGAGACTGGCGCTGAGTGGTTCAAATATTGCCTTTCCACATGCCAGTATTATTTTTCCCCTTGTAAAATTCAAAATTACCATGTGGTCATTGAACTTGTATACATATTTGCAAAATGTTATCATAATTATCTTTCATGCGTAGAGCATATGATAAAGTCTCTAGAGACGTAGTATGATGAATGTTAAATAATAAAAGAATAACTATTCGGTATATTGAGGCAATTAAGGATATGTATGAAGGGGCAATGACCACAATTAATACAACCACAGGAGAGATCAGTGACTTTCCTATTGTAGTAGGTTTATATTAAGGTTTGGCTTTAAGTCCCTACCTCTTTACTTTGGTTATGAATGAATGAAAGCGAGGAATACAAGATGAGGTGTCTTGGTGTATGTTTTTTGCCGATGACATCGTTTTAGTGGATGAGACTAGAGCAGAAGTCAATGTTAAATTAGAATTGTGGAGAGACTTTGGAAGTTAGAGGCTTTAGTATAAGCAGAACTAAAACAGAGTATATGGAGTGTAATTTTAGTGATATTTGAAACACAACTGAGGAAGTATAGAAGCTTTGATGGTCAAGAGATATCTAAGAGAGATCGTTTTTGATATTTAGGCTCGATTATACAAAGAGATGAGGAGATTTGTGAATACATAGGATCCAAGCACGGTGATATAAGTGGAGAAGTGTCAGTGGTGTTTTGTGTGACAAATGTATATTTTTGAAGTTGAAGGAAAAATTTATAGGACGGCTGTTAGACCAGCAATAATGTATAGAGCAGAGTGTTGGGCAATAAAAAAACAATATGTTCAAAAATGAGTGTAACGGATATGAGGATGCTAAAATGGATGTGTTGTAAAACAAGGATATAATTAGAAATGAGCATATACGAAATATGCTAAAGGTAGCTCCGATCCAAGATAAGTTAAGAGAGAATCGCCTCAGGTGGTTTGGATATATCACACGTAAACCTAGTAGTGCTCCCGTTAGAAAGAGTGATTTGATAAGTATTGAGGGTAGAGTTAGGGTTAAAGGAAGACCTAAACTAACTTGGGTGGAAATGGTGAAAAAAGATATGATAGCTTGTGACTTTACAAAAGATATTGCGCTAAATCAAGCAGAATGGAAAATCAAAATTTATGTAGCCGACTCTAACTAGTTGAAAAAGACTTTGTTGTTGTAGTTGTTGTATTGCCAACTACTAACAGAGGTGCTCATCGTGAAGTGATATCCAAATTAACTGGGCTTTGGCTGAGAGCCATCCTACGATACTCCAGCAAAAGGTCTGCTGACGGGCTAACAAAAGCGGTAGGGGTGGCGAACGGGTCGAACGGGCCGGTCCGGGCCCAACCCGTGCGGGTTGGCACGCTCGAGTAGGCGGGCCGGGCCGGGTTGGTGTCTTATGCGGGCCGGGCCGGGCCGGGTCAATTTCTTATTTGAGTGGCCCGCCCAACCCGTGAACCCTTTAGGGCTCAACCCGGGTTGGGCCGGGTCGACCCGCGGGTTGGCCCGCTTAATAAAATATATATATAATTTTTTTTTATTTTTTAAATTTTTTTTTGGTAGCTTAAATTGAACTAATAATAATAATTTTACAAATGATGTATACAATTATACAAACAACCATATTTTTGTTTGATGAATATTACATTTCTTAAAAAATTATAATACTAAGTAAGTAATACTACTAATAAGTAATAATACTACAATTCTTCAAATATCCCCAAATGATGTTTAATTATAATACTAAGTATGTAATTCAGTAATAATACTAATAAGTAATAATACTACAATTCTTCAAATTGAATCAAATATTCCCAAATGATGTTTAATTATAATACTAAGTAAGTAATAATACTAATAAACAAAAAAAAAAATCGTAATAATAATAATAAGATTGAAAGAGTGAAATTGACAACAAATTTTGAAATTTTATTCATATGAATTTAAGTGATACAATTTGAACAATTTATAACGAAATGAAGAATTCAATTCACAAATAAGTTTTATACAATAACATATTTCTTATGTACAATTTTAATTGACTACAATTTTTCTAATTTAACATAAGAAGAAAAGCTATTGTTGTTGTTGTTGTTGTTCTTCGGGCGAGTTGCTCCCACTTGTAGAACTTGATAGTGCTTTCCCTTGCGTCCTATCTTCAGCCTTCAGCCAGTCTTCTGTGCAAACGAGCATCTCCAACGCCTCGGGCTTCAACCGATTTCTGTAATCAGATAGAACCTTGCCACTTGTAGAAAATGCACTCTCAGAAGCAACTGTAGAGACAGGATGAGTTAGCAAATCTTTAGCCATAATAGACAGAATACTAAAAGTGTGTTCATGTTCTTTCCACCATTGTAAAATATCTAGTGGGGAAAGAGTAGGCTCAGTATCTTGTTGGTTATACCAATTTAATTCATTTGGTTGATTAGTCCTAGGTTTTTTAGATTGAATTTGTTCAAGTAGACTAAATGTTCTATCACCAATTCTACTTTTACCCTTACCTTTAGAACTACCAGAAGAAGAACTAACTACAGAAGTTGTACTACTAGAAGCAAAACGTCTATCATAATAATCATACAAGTTATTTAATGTAGATTCAAACTGAACTAAAAAAGTAGCGCAATCAATTGTTAATTCTACATTGTTCTCTAAATATCCAAAAATCATTTCTATCAAATTCTTCGTACCTTCTAATTTGATACGAGGATCCATAACAGTAGCAACACAAATCAATATAGGAGGAGGAAAATAATATTTCAAAATTTTTTGAAATGCAGGTATTACAATGTCACTAATATAGGGATCATTTAACATTTCGTTAAATATTTGCATAATGCTAACTAATTCAATAAAAATGCTACTAGAAGTAGATTCATATGTTTTTGAAAACTTTAAAGTTGCGGTTTTAAAAGGTTCTAAAAATTTCAACAAAGCTTCGGCAAAATACCAATCGTTGGGAGTCATTTCAAAATTGTGCATATTTTTTGCGATACAAAAATCATTTACAACTGCTTTATAATCGGTGACAACATTCAGTAAATCAAAAGTAGAATTCCATCGGTGTCTAACATCCTTTGGAAATTTTCTAAAAGGAACATTTCTAACCCTACACCAAGCTTTCCATTCTTGTAAAATGCTTGGACTTAATGCAATGAAATGTACACAATTTCTAATTTTATGTATATATGGATCATCTATTTTTAATGCATCTTGAACACATAAATTTATAATATGACATGCACATATAACATGAAAAATATTGTCAGATGGAGGGTTTAATACAGATTTTAAAGTAGTAATTGCTACATTGTTGTTAGATGCATTATCAAAACTAATAGCCATAATTTTATCGCGAATATGAAAAACATCACATATTTCTATAATACGGTTTGCTATTTCTGCGCCACTATGGGGATACGGCAACGACGCAAGTGATATGATTCTTTTATGAAGAATTCAATCATTGTCGATCCAATGACAGGTTATTCCCATCGTTGGAATATTGTTGACACCCGTCCAACAATCCGAAGTTAAACTAACCCTACAAGTTAAACTCCATAAAATTGCAATCAAAGCGTCCTTCATTTCCATGTACACTTTAAAACAATCCGATTTGCAAGTATTTCTCGGAATTCTTTTAAAATGAGGGTTTAAGGCCGTTTGATTAAAATTTTCCAAGTTCCTACTCTCGGGATAGGAAAATGGCAACTCTTCCTTAATGACTAATCGGGCCATTTCCCGACGAACAAGTTCGGGATCATAAGGGTGGCTATCTACTTGACCGGTCCTAGGGTTAATTTTTTGTTAGCCTTGTATTTGGTCAAGAAGTTCTTTATGATTATGTTGTATGTGTCTACTAATTGTACCGGTGCCGTCACCCCTCTTGAATTTGTATGTTTTACTACATGTTTTACACACTTTCAAACCTACACCCGGAATATGTTCGTCCGGGATATACTCATAAAACTTGTGCCAATCGCTAGTTTATTCTCTACTTTTTCTACTACTACGGGGTTGTGTGGTTTCGGGTTGTTGTTGTTCTTCTTCTAATTGAATGTCACCTACAACATCCATGTCGTGTGTACCCCATTGTTCCATAGTAGGATTAATGTAATCTTGGGTGGGCTCACTAATTGGGACAATTGGTGGCCTACGTGAAGAGGAGGAGGAATTTTGTCCGCTACGACCGCTACAGCGTGATCTAGACATAATGTGGTAATGTGCTCAAATATGTAAAAAAAAACTACAATGTAGGAGCGGACCGAGCGGTGAATTATACAAAAAAAATCTAAAAAACAAGAGGGTTGAGATAGAGAAGTTCAAAAAACAAACAATAATTTTAACTACAACGCAAAAAAAAATTTAACAAGAGAGGTAGAGAAATTTTGATACCGTTCACCGTAGAATACGCGTATGTAAAAAAAACCGTGAAAATAAGAATATAATAGAAAAGATGGAGGAGCGCTTTGCCGATTCCGCAATTGAAGAGTTGAGAAGAGGTTGAAGAGAGTTGAAGATGTTGAAGAGGTTGAATTTTGTTTCCGATACGACCGAAATTTGATCGTGTATATGCCTTCTTGTACAATTATTTGATGAATACTACAATTGTTCAAAAATTTCTTTAAATTGATGTATAATAGTAGAGAGAGTAAGAGAGTGAGGTGTAATTTTTTTTGAGATTTTTAGGGGATATTTATAGGCTTAGAAGTGGGAAAAAACAAAAAAATAAAAAATAAAAAAAAATAGCCGTTTGCTGCACAGCAACGGCTCTAAGAGCCGTTTGCTGCCAACGCCAGCATCAGCCCGGGTTCGAACTGCGGGTTTCGACCCGTTCGACCCGCGGGTCGAACGGTTGGCCCGTCACGGGTCAAACGTTCGACCCGTACGGGTCGAACGGGTCGAAACCCGCGGGTCAAACTGCGGGTTAACGGGTTCAATTCGCGAATTAAACGGGTTCGTGGGCTGGGTTTCGCGAATTCGATTCGCGTAAATTGCGACCCGGGTCGACCCGGTACTGTTCACCGGGTTCGGACCCGTGAAGCTCTTAAGCGGGCCGGGTTCGTGGGCCGGGTCGCGGGTGGGTCACCGGTTGACCCGGCCCAGTTGCCACCCCTACTTGAAAAGTGTATACTATAAGATGCCCTTCATAAATTCTGTCTTCGATAATTTTACATTTTCCTTCTGAAATTCACATGCATTTACCTATGGTAAATTTTTAGCAATATTATATTGGACATTAAATGATTTCCTTTAACTATACTAGTAACAAGATGAAATTGATATATACATAATATTTACAATGACCTGTTTCATCATCAATTAATCTTCTATGCTTTTGGGATAGTGTACACGATCATCAAATCAAATTTACTTCAACCCCAATCAACCTCTCTCAAACTTGCAACACAAATCATCCAACGTGGCAAAGTGAGAACCTGTCTGATCTTGCCACGAGTCCACGTTAGCTACTGTCTTTTGTCACATGACTTCGCCAACCCGGTACATGATCCCCTCCACCATCATAATCTTTAATCTTTATGAATATGAACGTGGCCCTCTGTCCCACATGATGACCACCCATCCCTAGGTTTTTATTGCGAAGGGGTGGGTTGAGTCAGTTGCAAGCCTTTGTTCTTAAAGATGTGCATAAATTCCACAACCCCCACTTAGATTTAGGAGTTTTGGCACTGAGCTCCCCAGGATTTTACGTGATTGCTAAACCTCGCTATAGTTTCAGACCAGTGCGTCTCCCTGTATTTTGACTCTTTTGCCCTCGAAAACTTTGGGCTTTTTTGTCAAAGTATTAAAGGTTCTTTTGCAGCGAAAGTAATCTGAGAGAAAAGAGTGAAGGAGAAAAAACTGTTTCTTTTACATATAACCACTACCTTTTGAGGGAGACTGAGGTGCAAAATGTCTTCAGTAAACAATTCTGAAGAATTTGGAAGTAAACAGCTTAAGTTTTGAACGGAGGAAGTCATTTCGTCCCAACGTATCGTATGGAGGCGTACTGATTTTGAAACTCCAGGGGGTTAGTGTTCATGTAAATTTCCCAAGGGGGCTTACTGTTAAACCCTGAAAATCGACGGAGGTTTAGTGAAATATATCCTAAAGGTATTTATAAAGGAGTCATGCTTCATCCACTACCAATTACACTACCATTCTCTTAACTATCTTAGGTGGCACACTCCAATAACTGGAGAATTTTCCCACTTACCATCTCTTTTCCCACCTATTAGAGTGTGCCATCTAAGATCGTAAAGAAAAAATATAGTAAAATTGGTAGTAGATGTAGCATTACTATATGGGCCGGGGCGTACCGATTTTGAATATCCAGGGGGTTAATGTTCATGTAAACTTCTGAAGGGGGCTTACTGTAAAACCCTGAAAGTTCAGGGTGGTTGAGTGAAATATATCCTAAAGGTATTTATAAAGTTAGTTCTTTATAAAGAGAGTTTAAATTGTATATAAAAATTGAAGATATTTTATCTCACATGCCAATCAGCATGTACATGGGACTCCTGTTTCAAAATTTAGACAAGCAACGATCATCTAACCTAATGAATAAAAGTTGGATGGACCTTTTGTCAATTTACAGCTTGTGCTCACTTCAGATAGCGAGAACGAAATAAAACAAGGACTACACCCTAAATTTTTGTTTTTTGTTTTTTTGTTGTTGTTGTGAATCAGATGACCTCGTCATTGCTTCATTAACGATAAATTAACGAAACAAGTAGAACATACAATGATATTCCAAGTCCGATTCTACATCAAAATGACTATCTATACTAATACATCAGAATTCAAGAGACCTAGATTCGTGCCCTCCTATCCTGATCTAAGCCTCCTTCCTACGTAACATCTTCTTTGTCCCTGCTTGATTAGCCCAAGCATGAAACAAAGAGAAAATTTTATGCATAATAGTGGAGAATCGATTATGAGTATTCCGGAAACACAACTCATTACGGTATAGCCTAAGACCCCACAAGATTGCGGTCACCCACGATATCCCTGGCCACTCTATCTTCCTTCCTAACTTTATTTTCTCTCCACTTACCCCAAACCTCAATAATCGAGCTAGGAACCTCTAGAATCCCGAAACCTAGGCACACAACTTTCCATGCTAGCCTGGCCCTAGGGCAACATAATAAAATGTGATTAGTGTCTTCATCACCGTCAGTGCATCTTGAGCATCCAACATTAAGCTGTACATTTCATTTTTGAAAATTTATCTTCGATAAGATTGCGTCATTCATCGCGAGCCAAAGAAACGCTTTCACTTTCATAGGAGCGTTTGTGTTCCAAATAACACTAGTTTCTTGACTTCTAGTTCCTCCGTCGTTAAACCATCTGTACATAGAGGCCACCGAAAACGAATCATTGGTCCCTAGAATCCAATTTCTTTCGTCCTCTTCGCCTTGTATGCATTGTTGATTTGCTCGGATTTAATTATTAAGATTTTGAAGCTGATTAAGGCTCTCCTGAGACCCAAGCGCATGAACATCAATAGTAAGTGTGTCATCTCCAGATATCTGCAACTAACGTGTCGTCATTCGTTGTAGCTGTAGCTGCCTCCGGTAGGGCTGTAAATCGGATCAGACGGGACCGGATAGTCATATGTTCAAGCTCGGACCGAAATTTTACTCGGACGTGTTTATGTTCGGGTCGGTCCAAGATCGGACAAAATTTTTATAGTCCGGACTTGGTTCGGTAAAGCATCGGACCACAATAATACTCGGACGAACTTATGTCCGACTCGAACTAGGTGAAACATCGGACCTAATAATTTGTTCAAGTTCGATTCATATAACAGTTTGGACGGTCCACGGTCGGGCCATTTTTCGAGCCGGACTCGGACGGACGACGGACTGTCCTGATTATTTTACACCCCTAGCCTACGGAAACAGACTCCCAAGTGTATTGTTACCACACCATTTGCCTTTCCAGAATCTGGTATCCTTTCCATTCCCAATCTTACACTTTGTATTGGCATGGAACATCTCCCCCACTCTTGCAACTCCTTTCCAAAGAAAAGATGCCTTAGCATGTTTACTTCCTCCCCTATATCTAAATTTTTTCCTCTTCCGATATGTAGCGAAGGATTTGCACCACCAATTGTTGCGCCTCCTACTCATCTTCCACCACCACTTGCTCATCAGAGCTTTATTCCTATCTCTTAAATCCAGAATTTCTAGCCCCTCGAACGCTTTCCTCCTGCACACCCTTTTCCATTTAACTAGATGAAATCCCTTGTTAGCCTCATTCGCCCCTTTTCACAAAAAATATTTTTCTGCTCTTATCAATTCTACCAATAACCCATTTCGGAAGTTCTTATATAGACATTAGGTACCTTGGGAGACTGCTCAGCACCGAGTTCAAAAGGATTATTCTTACTCCAAGAGAGAGGAAGCATCCTTTCTAACCTGCCAATTTCTTCTCCACCTTCTCTATTAAGGGTACCCAATCCTCTCTTTGCATAGTCCCTGGTCTAATTGGCGTTCCTAGGTATAAGAGTTAACTGACCTACCTCTCATCCTATATAATTCTTGATAACCAAAATCGGATTTCCCCCAAATGGTATAACACAGTTCTTCCTAAGATTCACCTTCAGTCCTGCCCAGGCTACAAAGCACTTAATAACCGCACTGACTGCTAAGACTTCTTCCTCCTTTGCTATTTCAAACATTATTGTATCGTCAGTGTATTGTAAAATCGAGATCGCGTCAGGGATACCTTTAATCTTAATACCTCGGATATCCTGCTCTTGGCTACCTCTCTTAATTATTTCTGCAAGGACATATGCAATCAGGGTAAAAAGTAAAGAAGACGGAGGATCACTCTGCCTCAGTCCTTTATGGCAACGAATTTCTTTCCCCATAATCTCGTTGACTTGAATAAATGATTTTCCCCTTTTGATGCAGGTTTTAATCCA